>OZ023315.1:24714899-25914899 GCA_964007375.1 Ophion obscuratus
CCCAGTCTCATAGTATTTACTTTAGAAAATCTATTTTACGAATTTTCTAAAACGGAAATCTCTGTTTATAAATGAATCGACATAAAACGGATAGATATACACATCAACGTCTTTGATTACCCTGGACAACTGTGGTGTCTAGTATTTGCGTATTACTCTATATTTTTTCATCTTCTTTACCAGGCAGTTTAAATTAATCTGCATGCCTACTGATAACGGAAGCCATACGAACAATGCAAAAAAAATGAAAAAAAATCTTTGTGCTGAATGTAATAAATATTGTTTTTTTTTTCTACAAAATGCTATAGCGAACAATCGCACGAAATTGAAAATTTGATTCTATTTCACAGCTACTTAAGATGTCAGAAAAAGACGATTTGCTGTGGTACAGCCAAAATGGTGAACGGGACGATTTATCAATTAAATCCCCATTCGGAATTTTGCCAACCGGATCACAGAGAGGAGCTTATTGCCCGGTTTAAAGAAGCACTGGCGGAGGCTCTTTCCCAGCACTGGTACAAGCTGAAACCCTTGTACGATTCATTAGCACTAGTGTGAGTTATTTTCCTGCGAACGGTTGTGCACGGTTTTTATTACGGACTCGAAAATTAAATACGTCAATGTGGCATGGATCGAATAAATGGTGCGCAGAATAAAAAATGATATATACACTGGGCAAAATTTGAATTTTTTCAATATTTATTGATAATACTTTCAAATTACTTTCAATGAATACTTTTTCTATAAAAAAATGTTTAGTGTTGCGAAAAACGTGAAATGAAAAAAGAAAAAAAATGGTGTATTCATTTTTTACTATTAGTCGAATAGCCTAATGTACAGGGTGTCCCAAAACTCAACGATAATCTGAGACCGGATGAAAGGCCAAGTTATACCTGTTCTGGGAAAAATACAAAAAAAAATCCATATCACTCAGTTCAGCGATAATAGACATTTTAAAAAAAAAGTTGAAATTCGACACCCTTGGTCGCATTTTCAAGTCCTGTGATCACCAATGTCACAATTTCGCTGTGATTTTTTTAATTTCGTGATCTTCATTAACGATGCTATTAATCGCAACTACAAATTAATGCAAAAAACATTGTTAATTTAATAAAATAAGTTAAGTTTTAGTGAGTCATGGTTCACAAAAATATTGTTACTTAACTTTGACACTTCATTTTGAAAAAAAATGTACTACACTACCCTTGGCAAGTTATTTCAAAAGATGGCGCATTTAATCAAGATTTCAAAATGGTGCAACACTTGCCACTTTTCTTGCCATTAAAAATTTTATTTCTTATTTTTTTCAAATTAAGCTCATTTTGAACAACTCAACATTAGGAATTTTTGTTACTAAAATTTGTTATTTTTTGTTTCTGGTCTGAAATAAAATTATTATTTTTCGTAAAGAGGCAATTGAGTCAGTTAATAACCAATTTTTATTGTAAAAAACATGTTTTTTACAATAAAAATTGGTTATTAATTGACTCAATTATCTCTTTACTAAAAATAATAGTTATTTCAAAAGATGGCGCATTTAATCAAGATTTCAAAATGGTGCAACACTTGCCACTTTTCTTGCCATTAAAAAAGTTATGTCTTATTTTTTTCAAATTGAGCTCATTTTGAACAGCTCAACATTAGGAATTTTTGTTACTAAAATTTGTTATTTTTTGTTTCTGGTCTGAAATAAAATTATTATTTTTAGTAAAGAGGTAATTGAGTCAGTTAATAACCAATTTTTATTGTAAAAAACATATGTTTTTTACAATAAAAATTGGTTATTAATTGACTCAATTATCTCTTTACTAAAAATAATAGTTATTTCAAACGATGGCGCATTTAATCAAGATTTCAAAATGGTGCAACACTTGCCACTTTTCTTGCCATTAAAAATTTTATGTCTTATTTTTTTCAAATTGAGCTCATTTTGAACAACTCAACATTAGGAATTTTTGTTACTAAAATTTATTTTTTGTTTCTGGTCTGAAATAAAATTATTATTTTTAGTAAAGAGGTAATTGAGTCAGTTAATAACCAATTTTTATTATAAAAAACATATGTTTTTTACAATAATAACATATGTTTTTTACAATAAAAATTGGTTATTAACTGACTCAATTACCTCTTTACTAACCAACTAACCAAAGTCAGTTAATAACCTCTTTACTAAAAATAATAATTTTATTTTAGACCAGAAACAAAAAATAACAAATTTTAGTAACAAAAATTCCTAATGTTCAGTTGTTCAAAATGAGCTCAATTTGAAAAAAATAAGACATAAAATTTTTAATGGCAAGAAAAGTGGCAAGTGTTGCACCATTTTGAAATCTTGATTAAATGCGCCATCTTTTGAAATAACTATTATTTTTAGTAAAGAGATAATTGAGTCAGTTAATAACCAATTTTTATTGTAAAAAACATATGTTTTTTACAATAAAAATTGGTTATTAACTGACTCAATTACCTCTTTACTAAAAATAATAATTTTATTTCAGGCCAGAAACAAAAAATAACAAATTTTAGTAACAAAAATTCCTAATGTTGGGTTGTTGAAAATGAGCTCAATTTGAAAAAAATAAGAAATAAAATTTTTAATGGCAAGAAAAGTGGCAAGTGTTGCCCCATTTTGAAATCTTGATTAAATGCGCCATCTTTTGAAATAACTTGCCAAGGGTAGTGTAGTACATTTTTTTTTCAAAATGAAGTGTCAAAGTTAAGTAACAATATTTTTGTGAACCATGACTCACTAAACTTAACTTATTTTATTAAATTAACAATGTTTTTTGCATTAATTTGTAGTTGCGATTAATAGCATCGTTAATGAAGATCACGAAATTAAAAAAATCACAGCGAAATTGTGACATTGGTGATCACAGGACTTGAAAATGCGACCAAGGGTGTCGAATTTCAACTTTTTTTTTTAAATGTATATTATCGCTGAACTGAGTGATATGGATTTTTTTTTGTATTTTTCCCAGAACAGGTATAACTTGGCCTTTCATCCGGTCTCAGATTATCGTTGAGTTTTGGGACACCCTGTATAAATCGAATCAATCAACTTTCTTTTTTCTTTCATTTATCATTGATATTAAACATTTTTACGAAAATGATATCGTTTTTTACATGACAAAAATGAATTTAAAGAAACAAGTAAAAAATGCTAAATGTATATTTTCATTGAGTTCTAGCAGAAGTGAAAAGAATGATGTAGAAAATTTTTAAAAAGTAGCTTTCACTTCAGCAGCAAAAATAAGACGTTGACATTAATAATTGATCATTTTCATGTTTCATGGTATTGTCCCATTCAATTATAGTTTACAATAAAATAATAACACATTACAATTATCGACATTCCAATTAGTTAAAGAATTATCAGCGTTTATATGTTTTCGAAACATCCAACGTCGGCGTTTTTTTGAAAACTGTATCTGTTTAAAGTGAAAAGATAAATAATTTTTTATTCTTGAGGAAATGTCTATCGTGGGTTACAATTTTACAAACAAAAATACGAAAATAAAAAATGGTTGGGGCCACAGACTAAATGAAAGGGCGCGTAATGCGTGATATACAGGATGTCCCTCTTTTGAAATCGATCGTGCAAATGTGGGATAGGGGATATGCTGAGTCGATTGCTTTAAGGATATATGGGTCCGAGATGTGCTACCGAATTATTATTCATTTTTAAAGGCGCATCGATCAGGTTTTATCAGCACCCAATGAGACGGCGCACGTTGGTTATCACGTATCGCTGCATCACTACGCGCGCGTTTCGCTCACCGACGTGCGCCGAGTTCATAGGATTTGATTGGTCCGCTTTTAAAGATAAATAATAATTAAGAGATTGATCTGAAACCGGTACGTCTTTATATGAATAGACTCGAAATTCCAGACTCCACCCCACATTCCAGAAACGCCTTTAATAGAGGGATGTCCTGTGACATATGCTACATTAATAAAGAAGTGGTCAGCAATGTCACAATCGTGTAATGCCCGTGAGAACTTTAAAAAATATGAGTTTAATTATGTCTTATTGAGTAATAAGGTTTTTATTATTGAACAATTTTTCTGGAAATTTTGCAATATATCTTTACGACGGGTTGATTTTGACATGCAGTCACGCCGAAGCTGCGATTGCGAAGCCCTATGAGAGTCTCCGAAGCTACATGAAGAAGTGTAGAAGGAGACGCTATCCATCCAACCCGGAAAACATTCCGGACTTCGTTAACCGGCTGATGGATCCGGAAAACGAAAGGATGCTAGAGCACGAAACGGGGCGGCTCTTGGTCCAAAGAATAACGGACGAAAATGGTGCGGATCACGCATTACTTTTCGACCAAAATTTCGTCCGCGGTGAAATGACCGATGTCACGAAATTATTGATCGACGCAACGTTTCGGTCAACGCCCCAAATTCGTGGAGCCCATCAATTATTGACTATCATGGGGATAAAATTCAACCATGTAAGAAATCCTTGCAATATTTCCTCACACTTTGACATTTTCGTTGGTGCTCTTTCAACCGAGATACGGTTTTCCATTTGTATCGAATGAGAAGAAAGAAATGTCAAGAACCCACAAGTTGAACCTATTTAATCCCGTACTGAGCACGTGTTTCATAACAAAATATAACTCGACATCCAATTTCCGTTTTCATGAGGAACTCCTGTTTGCTGATGCTGTCGAATTTTTAACGTGCACACGTTCAAATATAGGATACGCGCATGCTCAGATATTTAGAACCATGCAAACCGATCATTTATAGAAAATCGTAGCGAAGTGGATGCTAGTTGACTCTCGATACAAAATTTAATTCTTGCAGTAAAAAAACCAGCAATCTATAATCATTTTTCCAATTGATTTCATTTTTGCACAATATAGGGCTTCCCGTTCGCGTGGGTCGTAATGTCGCGAAAAACCCAGGCCGCATACATGGCTGTTTTGCAGCACATTAAAATACACGTGCTACCATTGAACACGATCGTCCTCGTAATGAGCGATTTTGAACGTGGTTTGCGGAATGCCATTACGAATGTGTTCTCAACGGCACATAGTACCGGATGCAACACCCATTACGATCGGGTAAGTTCTACTAGTTTTGTACTTAAATATGAATCAACAAACTTTCATTGATCATCAGCTGCACCAATCGTTCAGTTCATTTGTTAATACGGAAGAGGAACTGAAAAAACATTTATCAACTTTTAGGCCATCTATCGAAAAGCGAAGTCCCTAGGCCTTCAACGGATCATTCAGACCGACGCGGAAGCCAAAGGATTTTTTAAAAAAATCCTCGCACTGGCCTACTTGCCAGCGCAATTGGTGGATGTGCAGTACCGCAGAATAAGAGGCGATTTGTCAGCAGATATGAATCGCAGATTCAATGCCTTCCACCAATATTACAGCCGATATTGGCTGCGCACGGTTAAGCCGCAGGGCTTCAGTGTTTACGGTCTGAGCCGGCGAACGAACAACATCATTGAGTCATACCACAACCGATTAGGACATAGGATGGACAGACGTCCCGGTCCTTGGGATTTCGTTTGTAAATATAAATAACAGGTGACAATATGTTATTCAATTTAATTATCGATATAAATTCAATTTTGTGCAACAGACAAGCTGCTCAATCTGCAAGAAGACGTTCGCGCGGACATACAACGCCTCCGAAACAATACTCAAATCAGCAAACATGCACGGTACACAACGGTTTTTAAACAAAAATCTTTGATGAAAGGTAAGCTTTTTAACACTTTGTCATATAGATGCATTTTGATAGGTGGAGAGCACTTTTCAATAGAAAAATTAACGCGCGTTTATTTTCGGGTGGCACAATCAAGTTTCAGATGCGTCAGATCGTGGTTTGCTTTTTTTTCAGTTATCTGTAATGAAACGAACGGAATCAATGGCATTAATACAACAGTCGTTTATTATACATACACTTTGCAAAAAAATTTAGGGAGCAAGAAAAAAATCCAAATTTTTGGGGGATTTTCAACAGGCTGTAACTCATACAAAAATGGTCGTACAGCAAAAAAAAAAAAGCAAATTGTAGCTCTAAGTGTCTAGTTTTCGGATCTGAGTTTGAAATTTTTTTTTTGAAAATATTTTTCGAGTAATCATAAGAAAACCACCGAAAAAAAAATGTTCGAAATTTTTTTGGTTTTTTTTAAATCTACGGACGTAGAAATTTTTTTTTCGACTAAACCTCTATATGGACCGGATAGCTTGTTTATTCAGCTTTAAATTGGTTTTTTAAAAATCTCGATACGAGCATTTCTCGCTGAGATATCGGTGTTTAAATGGAAAAAGATCATTTTGTCTTTCATTACCAATATCTCAGCAACCAATGATCGCACAGAAATTTTGAGGTTGGTTTCAAAAACTTGAATAAATTCTCTACAAGGATTGGCAATTGAATTTTGAAAAAAAAATTTTTTTTTCAATCATTACATGAATTTGAAAAAGCGACCAAAAAAGGGCTTATTGTGGTTTTTTGGAAAATCAAGCGCCCAATCAAAAATATTGCGGAAACCACTAATGTTAAGTGTGCCTTTTACTGTTCAATATACCCACAAAAACCCTACGAAGTTTCAATTTAATCCAGCCAACCGTTTTTTTTCCCACTTAATCGAATTTTTGAAAAAATTAAAGGAGCAAGAATTTCGCTCTGAAAATGTCATAATTTTTATCAAAAATGAAAAAAAAAATGTTTTTTCATTTTTCTCTCAATTCTGTATTAGTGACTTGGAAAATTTTTGAAAAAAAAAAAAAATCGAAACTTTTTGAAAAAAAAATTCCAAAATTTTTGAAAAAAAAATTTGTAAGAAAAGTTTTAAGACAAACTGTTTTTTTTAGACACTGTTTAAATTCGCACAAAAAAATTATTGTCCCAATATTCGTAGAACGAATATTCGACTTGCCTTGGGGGTATCAACTTTTAATTTATTCAATTAATTTGTGACTAGGAAAATTAAAGTGCGGAAGAGGAAAATCGGTGAGAAAGTGAGTCGCTACATTTCTTTAATTTAGGGCCAATTGAAAAAAAATTTAAAAAAAAATTTTTTTTTTCAAAAATTTTGGATTTTTTTTTCAAAAATTTCCGATTTTTTTTTTTTCTTAAATTTTCCAAGTCACTAATACAGAATTGAGAGAAAAATGAAATTTTTTTTTTTTTTTCATTTTTGATAAAAATTATGACATTTTCAGAGCGAAATTCTTGCTCCTTTAATTTTTTCAAAAATTCGATCAAGTGGGAAAAAAAACGGTTGGCTGGATTAAATTGAAACTTCGTAGGGTTTTTGTGGGTATATTGAACAGTAAAAGGCACACTTAACATTAGTGGTTTCCGCAATATTTTTGATTGGGCGCTTGATTTTCCAAAAAACCACAAAAAGCCCTTTTTTGGTCGCTTTTTCAAATTCATGTAATGATTGAAAAAAAAAAAATTTCAAAATTCAATTGCCAATCCTTGTAGAGAATTTATTCAAGTTTTTGAAACCAACCTCAAAATTTCTGTGCGATCATTGGTTGCTGAGATATTGGTAATCAAAGATAAAATGATCTTTTTCCATTCAAACACCGATATCTCAGCGAGAAATGCTCGTATCGAGATTTTTAAAAAACCAAATTAAAGCTGAATAAACAAGCTATCCGGTCCATATAGAGGTTAAGTCGAACAAATTTTCTCCACGTCCGTAGATTTAAAAAAAACCAAAAAAATTTCGAACATTTTTTTTCGGTGGTTTTCCTATGATTACTCGAAAAATATTTTCAAAAAAAAAATTTCAAACTCAGATCCGAAAACTAGACACTTAGAGCTACAATTTGCTTTTTTTTTTGCTGTACGACCATTTTTGTATGAGTTACAGCCTGTTGAAAATCCCCCAAAAATTTGGATTTTTTTCTTGCTCCCTAAATTTTTTTGCAAAGTGTATATCTATAATTATATTATTTTTAGTCATTACATAATATTTGTTTATATTTATTAATATATGCGTGTGATCTCAGTTTTGTCATATTTGTAATTCGACATATTCGTGAAATTGTGAATATAACAATCGATCGGTGCAGTATCGAATCGGTTGTGCGATTCAATATCAAGTCGTATCGTTTTGATTAGCAATGAGTACAGTTCATTGCAGACACTCAATCATTACCTGTTGAACTCTACATCCTCGGTAGCGGCTCCGCGCCTGCAGCCACACTGATTAAGAACCGTAATCTTAACCGCGTGTTAATTGTTTTCTGGCGCCAAGATTCAACCTCTTGTCTATTATTCATGTATGTCCTACTATTAAAATAACGGAATACAAACTTATACTCCATTCAGCGTGGCAGGAACTGCATCGCCATGAAATAACGGCGGCGGAGTTCATGGAGAAGGCGGCAGCGTTGAAGGGGGACGTAGCAGCCCTGATCGCGCATGAAAGGCAGGATGGCATCGATGAGGCCGAAATGATTGAGCTCCCGGCACAAATACGATTGGGTAAAACCTTATAATCCACACTCTGCGAATCCTACGAACCTTCTTTGGAGAGTTATCATCACTTAGTTTGCCTAGCAAAACTTTTCTAGGAATAATTTCAATAACATAAGTACAAAAACAACCGCTTATGGCTTTATTTTATACGCAATTAGATGACGATCCTGACTACGACAGAGAAGTCTTCACCGACGAACGGCCTGACTGGCTTGCGGACAACGCAGAAGAAGTTGAAGAATCTCCAGAAAATGGTAATGAAAACCAATTTGTTGTACACAGAAAAACCAAGTATCCAGTGAATGCATTTCATGCGAAATGTATAAACATTATCAAAACAGCCTTGCGTTGCAGTAGGTAATATGTATTAAATAAAAATATATCTACTTTCTTCAGAGAACGACTCAGACGACGGAACGTCCGGCGATTCAGCCGAGGATTATATAAACGAGGCAGAAAATATAACAGGTAATTTTTTAATATCCGTAAACGAGTCGATTGACTTGTAAATGGGAAAAGAGTATTGAATATCACTTCATTGAATCACTCAATAGCCATGACAAGATTAATGAATTTATGGTATTTAAAATGGAATTTTACCACAATTGATTTACGCTTCATTATTATCTTTTGCGATGCTTATCTAGTTATCTCACTAATTCCTTCTCTTGGTTGTAAATAATTTATTACAATTTTTTGGTGTAGGAGACATCCAGCAAAATGCGCTGTCGGTCGAGGAGGTCGTACGGCAGTGGCAACCACCGGACGACATTGGTAATTTTCATCATATGGAAATTCATAAACGTTTTTTTCACCAATCGCAATTTTTGTATGCTTATGTTGTCGTGCAGAAGACGGTGCTTCGGTGGCTGGTCCCGACACCATTTCTTCAGGTAGAGAGTCACCACCGACGACGCGGAATCCAACAGGTAATGGTTGAGTTTCTGCAATTAACTGCGTTGACTGCTAATCAAAACGATGCGATTGCAAGGATTGATGAGCTCATAGACAGTACACTGCTCGTCAACGAAATCTTTGCAGTGCATCGTTTAATTCGATTTTTTTTAATGAATGCTTATCAAATCTAATAGGGCATGTCTTATTGTAAATAGGGCGCTCAATCGATACACGGGAAGAAGCACGAATAACTCCCGTAGAGCCTACGACGGAGAAGAATAAAAAACGCAACAAGCGGAGAAAAGGTTCATGATTATAAAAGATGTCACTAAAAAACTATCAGTTATAACAAATACCACAATATTGCTTGAATTATATTTAATTTCAGTGATGAGACGAAGAGCAGTTACGCGTTTGCGGGAGGGACCGACAGAAGACGTCGAGGTGCGTCAACTGCGCGCAGAATTGGCGGAGGCGAGAAGCGAGTTGGAGGCAGCCGAAAACAATGGTAAGAACATCATTGCTTATTTACTTCGCGAGGGTGGTAAAAAAATGGGTACAACTTGCAAGGCGAATCAGGATATCGATTCGACCAGGATATAACTTTTATCATCACAATCAAATTGATTAATTAGAAAAATGAAAATATACATCAAAGTTTCACTCTATTTTCGAAAGGTTGAAGTTTATAAAAAATGGTCGTAGCATGAAAAAATAGATCGAAGCTCAAAGTCTGTCGAAAAATTACTAAACGTTCCAGTTAGGTAAGGCAGGGCAAATAGAACTCAGGAAGCGGTGGTTTGGTAAAGAGAAGAACGCGATAAAACGTAAAAGTTAGAAGAGGAATTGATATATAATTTTATGATGATCCAACAGCAGAAGAGCGAAAGTACGCTCTGACGGAAAATAGAATAGAAAAAACGGCGTGGGAAAATAGGACTTTTGAAAGTTTCCTTTAGCTGAAAAGCGTTTCCACTAAAAATGAATTCTTGTGTATCTGGCTTTTTAAGTTGGATTCATATTTATCTTGGATATGTGCACGTTCATGTCCACTTCTATGCAAAGAAGGCAAGGATTTGGACATTTAATAACGGCAACAAAAACAAATAGAAAGAAGTATTAGAAATCATTGGAGAATGATTTCATATACCAAACGAGAGTAATTACTTGATGTATTGAATGGAAAAAAAAACCTGCCACGGAAAACGTGAAAAATGCGATAAGAGGAACGATTCGATTTGTTAGGGTCAATAGTGGAAGGAGAAATAATGTACAATGTTGAAGTGTACAGAATGCAAGAAATAAGTGCATCTTGAACCAATGCAGGTGACATCGGGATTATAAGGAGAAAAACACTCGAGATAGGAAAATAAAAATGTCACAAAATTGTTTATGTGCGGAAATGAGACCCGTTAAAAACGGAAATCCGTCAAAGTAAAAGGAAAGGAGAAAGTTGTAAGGAATATGATTATAGAATATATTTCAACACTCTTTCTATATTTCTTTTTTGAAGGAAAACAATAAATGCTCATGAGAAGCATAGACGAAATAGAAGAAGGGTTTGAAAACTTGAAAACGAACAATTGAAGGAAGGAAAAGTAGAAGATTAAAAAAACCTATATCTAATGAGAAACGAAAAAAATATTATTTTCATTTCTCATTTGGCGTTTATCGTGGTTATTCTGGCAAAAAATGAGAAAAATATACGTTGGGTGAACAATGCAAAAAGGCATACGTCTTCATTTTCAAGCAATAGTTGGTGTGTGCGGAAAGATAGCCAAGGAAGAAACCGCTGGGGCCGCTGTGAAAGGGTGGATGAGATTAAGACAAAAAGAAAATATGTAGTATTGTAAGAAAGGAAGAAATATCTTAGCAGAAAAAATGCTAAGTAATATGAAAGCGGAAAATCAGTATTTTGCGAAGAAAATATACAAATAAAATTCAATCCGATTTAGGAAGGATCAGCTGAATGATTTATTAGGTGAAACCATGAGTAAAAGTTCGTCCGCCGCAAATCTTTTTAATGCAGTAGTATAATTTAGAAGATTGTTTCCCTGCTGGTATTACATGATTACTGATACATGATTATTAGAAGGATGATATGATTATTACATAGTAAATAATTGCTGGGACATAATTATTAAATGGTTAATAAAAAATAGACCTCTAAACAAAAAAATTGCCTTAGAAAACTTTCAAATGCAGAGCTTTTAAACTTCGATTTGCCTTTTGCCCTTTACGACCATTTTTTCACGCAATTCACAGCTGAAATATTGTTTAATGTTGTTGCGTAGTGCATATATAAAAGTGTCTTAATTTTGAAAAAAAACTAGGTATACCGAAAAGGACACTGTTATTTTTAATTCCACTTTTTAAAATGAATTTTGCAATTTTTTTGGCAAAATGATATAGTTTTCCTAAAAAATGCAGGTTTCCGAAATACGGAATCGTATGGCGTAACTAGAAAACTGAGAGGTTTGAAGTATTTAGTCAAAGAAATAAAAAGTTTCATTTTGTTATTTTGGGATCTTTGAATTTAAAAAAAAATGCCCAAGATATACATTTTCAAATTCAATTCTCAGACGTAATATAAAAATCTGACTGACGCAATATAAAAAAGTGTATCCTGCGAACAAACAATAATAATAATGGAGATAATTTTTCTTATAGCAATGATGTTGTTACGACTACATATTTTTTTTGCGTGAGTCATTTCATATTGCGTGGACGACTCTTTCTAACGCGTTTCTGAGTTTAACAAACGCATCGTGGTACTGTCATCTATTTATGTGAACGTTGTATGAAATGGCTCATATGCAACATGACGTCGATATTTTGGGAAACTAAAGCCAAGCAGTATTCAAAATACTGGCGCCATCTTTTTTATCAGTAAGCCATATCTAAGCAATATTCAAGACAGTGACTTTTCCCCGGTCAGGAAGCTTTTTTTACCTATTAACCCCTCTTTATCAGTAAGCTAGAGCGAACGCTTGAGCCTCTTTTGTATTTCATACGAGTCTGACAGGACATTTCGTCAGGAATCGAGTTTAATTACACGTTTAAAGGAATTAAATACTTTCTTTTGTATTATTCAAATCAGAGCTCCACAGAGTTGAATGACAGCGCACCATGTTATCAGACAGGAAATCCCTAGAGCCGCTTCTTTTCGAAGTTAATGTGGCTCTCGGGGATACTGGCGTTGGTTTAAAATAGCGGTGAGTCGTAGGGCCGCTTCTCTTCGGAGTTAACGTGGCCCGCGATTCGTAGGGCCGCTTCTCTTCTGAGTCAATGTGGCCCGCGAAATCGCCGGTATTTCTAACAAACGTTGGCGGAACATAATGCCATTCACACAATTCTTTGGATTGACATTTGCATTCGAAATATCTCTAAAATTATCGCTCATAACATAGTGGCAGACGGAATGGATACGCATGGCTTCTCTGGTCAGTAGGTAATTGATAAAATTCGCGAAAGTGGAAAGTGCTATCCGAAAATCAATTCGAATTTTCTAGCATGAAAGCGTAAATATTTGGAAAAAAGAGCACACAGAAAACCAAATGACCGAGTGTTCGTGTGTATGCATCGTAATAATGAAATTAAAATTCATTGATTCATTCAAATGAGAGCGCCACAGAGTTAAATGGCTACAGAGTCCCTTGCCATTAGGTAAACGATCCGTAGGGCCGCTTCTTTTCGAAGTCAACGTGGCCCGCGGTGGTACTAGTGCTTGTTTGAAATAATGGTGAGTTGTAGGGCCGCTTCTCTTCTGAGTCAACGTGGCCCGCAATTCGTAGGGCCGCTTCTCTTCTGAGTCAATGTGGCCCGCGAGATCGCTGCTATTTCTTACAAGCGCTGGAGGGAAATAAGGCATTCACGATTCTTTGGATCGATTTTCGTCCTTTTGATAACATCTCCATGATATAATTGCTAATAAAATAGAGGTTGATCAAAAGATGCAGGTCCGTCCACCTCGAATTCGTTTCTTTTCTTTTGAGTGAACGTGACCCTTAATATAGTGCTTTACAAAAATACTTTTTTAAGTTTGTTTCACTCCGAACTCTTGGGTTTCCTAAAACATCGACGTTATTGGCATACACTTCGCTCTAATTATCGGCGATCCAGTTTAAATTATGTGTACTTCTTGTTTTTAATTTCTTTTACAGGTTCATGCAAGATATGTTTTCTTGCAAGGGCAACGCATTTGTTCTGGCCATGTGGACACCTGTGCAGCTGCGAAACTTGCGCTAATCAGATTTGGAGTGTGCAGGGAGAGCGGCGATGCCCTATATGCCGGACCGATACAACCGAGCCGCCACGGAGGACATGGCTAGCATAAAAAAATAAATATCTGACAAAAGCGCTTATTGTTGTTTTCCTAAACCTTCTTCCCGATTACATATTTTTATATTGAAAAAGCTGAACTTGGCAATCTATTTCGGACTTTTCCACTTTGGTTTTACTTTACGTAAAATTCTTTTTTATTTGCCAAATTGTCTCTGCCGTCCGAATAATTTCTTTGGCACAAATTTTATTTTCCCTACGAATATTCTCTCTGGTATCTCTCTGATATATATTTTTATTCATATACAAATATAGCCGTGAGTAAGAATGTTCCCTTCAATACGAATGTTTTCTTCAATACAATACCGGCCCAATTCTCTTTGCATCAAAGAGAACATTGATGTGAAAAGAAAAATCCTACTGAAGAAGAAATTTGTATAAAAAAAAAATTTGTATGGAAGAGAAAATTTCTACCGGCGGATAATTTTTTATCAAAGTGAAAATTTCGATCAAAGAGCAAACTTACATCAAAAATCAAATTAATATCAACGAGAAAATCGAAGAGGCAATTGCATTAAAGGAAGAGACAACTGCATCGAAGGAAGAGACAACTGCATCGAAGAGGCAATTGCGTCAAAGAGACAATCGCATTAAAGAGGCAATTGCATCAAAGAGGCAATTGCATCGAAGAGGCAATTGCATCGAAGAGGCAATTGCATCGAAGAGGCAATTGCATCTAAGAGGCAATTGCACCGAAGAGGCAATTGCATCGAAGAGGCAATTGCATCGAAGAGACTATTGCCTCGAAGAAGTAATTGCATCGAAGAGGAAATTGTATCGGAGAGGAAATTGCATTGAAGAGGCAATTGCATCGAAGAGGCAATTGCATCGAAGAGGAAATTGTATCGAAGAGGCAATAGCATAGACGAGGCATTTGCATCGAACAGGCAATTGCATCGAAAAAGCAATTGCATCGAATAAGCAATTGCATCGAAGAGACTATTGCATCGAAGAGAGCCTCTTCGATGCAATTGTCTCTTCGGAGAGAAAAATCTAGACGTGAAAATGTATTTCGCTCGCTTATTCATTAAAATCGCTAATGCTGACAAATTTCAGGTAGGGTATTAATTTTCTAACCAAGTGAAACGGCGATGTTATAGCGACAGGTTAGTCGGGCGAACGCTCCGTATGTGCTTCCAAAAGAAATGGCAGATGGCGTTAGCTATCAGGCGGGACGCTTCCATACCGTGTTCGCCATTTTGGCATTCGCTATTCCGGACCATCGCTATTTTGCTTCTCGATATATTTCTTTTCGCTATAGAAGATATTATGAATATTAGATACTCGCTTTTTTCGGTTTCGGAGATACGGATCATATATATTGTTAGAATCTGAATTTATACGTCTCGAATTGCAGACGATCTAAATATGTGGTTTCAGATAAATGAGCTCTGTAATAAACGATTTTTCGGTTTATAATCATTCGATTTATTCATCAGTCAAATGATAAAATTTCGAATTACTGAACCATCGTTATTTTGAGCATTCATAATTCTGTCGATTCGCAATCATTGCCATTCTACATTTACCCATTCGACATTTTTACCCCCACCCGTATTTATTGCTCTAGTCGTTTATTCGTGCATTATTGCCCGAATTTGTCGGCGAAAAATTTCAACGATAACTGTCATATTTTAGTTGTTGTTTAATGCTATGAAAAGAAGACGGAATAATGAAAAAAAAGGAATATAATAATAAGAAAAACTAAAATGAAGGACAAGCAGAAGTATGACCAAGATGTGAAAAATGGGGCTGGGTTGAAATTCCGAACGTTGAATGATCAGAACGCTCAAAACTCCGAAAATATACTACCCCAAAAGATCAAAACTCGGAAAGAACGCGAAAGACCAAAACTCCGAAAATCTGAACTCCGTCAAAATAATCCGGCTATGGAAGTTTAAAAAGTTTCAAAGTTTTCAATAAATCGACGAATTATTTCAAGAATTTTTATTTATTAAGAAGTGATTTCACGTCAATTTTGAAATTTGTCTAGACAATGTTATACGTTCTACATCATTTACAGTCAACTGTGTAGACTTTCGCTGGCATAATCTTGACGAACCTTGTAATTTCGGAACATTAAATTCAGGAATGTTAAACCGTCGGCGCATTCAAAGTTCGGAATTTCAACCCGGCCCTCATGTCAATATCATGCCAGCGAAAGTCTACACAGTTGACTGTAAATGATGTAGAACGTATAACATTGTCTAGACAAATTTCAAAATAGACCCAAAATCACTTCTTGATAAAAAAAAATTCTTGATATAATTCGTCGATTTATTAAATATTTTGAAACTTCTAAAACTTCGATAGCCGAATTATTATGACGGTGTTCGGATTTTCGAAGTTTTAGTCTTTCGTGTAAAATTGTTTCGAAGTTTTGAACTTTGGAGATTTTGAGCGTTCTGACCGTTCAAAGTTTGGAATTTCAACCCGGCCCCATCTTGAATTTCGGAACATTAAAATTCGGAATTTTAAACCGTCGGAGCATTCAAAGTTCGGAATTTCAAACCTGCCCCTGAAAAATAATGGACAGCTAATTTTGATCATCGAAAATCACAGAAAATTGGGACGAAAAAGAATAAAATAGAAAAAAAAGTTCATCCAGCAGTATGATTTTTTCAGAGTTATTGCATAATTATTAACCATTATTTAACTGATAATAAATAATTGTTCTGTGAACCAGATAACAATGTTATCAAGACCAGCATTGATTCAGTCTTTGTTTCATTTTTTTGGAGAAGTATAGTAAATATAAATAATTCGGATAATTGCCCGGAACTATTTACAATGAAAGTGGAAGTACAGGGTGTCTCGAAATGACCTGACATTTTAATTTATTCATAAAACGTATTATTTATTTGAACAGTCCGAATATATATTTTTTTAATATAAGGTATGAATATGGAGGTTATGTGTGAAACACAATATCCGATAAATGGCCGCCTCGTCCCTGTTTGCAAACGTTCACTTTTTTGACGAAATTGTCAATAACATTTTGGCATAATTGCAGAGTAATTTCATCAATGGTGCGTCCAATTGTTTCCTTGAGCTCTGGAATGGCCTGTGGATCATTGGCATGCATTTTTCCTTTCGGAAAACCCCAAAGAAAGAAGTCCAATGGCGTCAAATCGCACGATCTTTGGTGGCCAATTCACATCGCCGCGGCGCGAGATAACACGACCATGAAACTTCGGCTGCGATAACTGCATTGTTTCGCCCGCAGTGTGGCAGGTTGCGCTATCTTGTTGAGAGCATATGTCTTCCAAGTCCATGACGTTTCTGCCATTTATCGGATATTGTGTTTCACACATAACCTCCATGTTTGTACCTTATATTAAAATAAAAATATTCGTACTTTTCAAATAAATACTACGTCTTATAATGTATAATAAAAATGTCAAGGAGATTCTGAGACAGCCTTTAGAAACGACGAAAGAAACCTTTAAAAAGGTTTGGAAGAAAGTGAGAAAGTATGGGACGTTGAAGGAATTAGCCTGCTGTGAATATGGCGAAATCGGCCCAACACTTTTTTAGTTGCAATTTTGTTTTTAACAATGTAATTCTCTATGTTCAGCAGTGACATATAAGAGAATCGTTCCTGAAGCATAGTGCTTCCAAGCCACGTTTTTATCCGCCTCATGACAGAAGAACTCTTATCACAGCCGGCGGAGCTCACCGGGAGTGCGGAATATGGAAAAGTTTATACAGGATGTCCCAGAACTGATGATAGTTCCTGAAATGGGGGTTCGGGGGTGAAATTCTGAGTCGATTGATATAAGGATGTATGGGCCTCAGATCAATCCCTGAATTATTATGAATTTTTAAAGGCGGGCCAATCAGGTGCGCCCGATGAGCCAGCGTACGTCGGTGAGCGATACGGGCGTGTGAGGTGCAGTGCTCTCGCCGGCCACCAGTGCACGCCTGCATCGCTCACCGACGTACGATGGCTCATCGGGCGCACTTGATTGGCCCGCCTTCAAAAATTCATAATAATTCAGGGGTTGATCTGAGACCCATACATACTTATATCAATCGACTCAGAATTTCACCACCAACCCCCCATTTCAGGGACTACCATCAGTTCCGGGACACCCTGTATAAGTTAGGGCAGTACTCCTTTTTAATGTGTTTCCTCAAATTTCCAGTATTAATTTCATCATATTAAAATGAAAGTATGTTTTTCATTACCATCGCTTCAGTTTCTAAGACTGACTTAGATTCTCAAATCGGTGTTTTAGATTTACAATGATATTATCTATTACTTGGTATGAAAATGTTGATCTTCCAGTATTTTTCTAGTTGTGTATCAGCTGGCAAATCGAATGTATTGCTTTTGCCCACAGTTAACTTAGTTGTAAAATTTGAATGTCCACTTCATTTACGTAATAAAATAGCTACTGTTTATTCAAATTACGAAATGACGACGACGGAAATAGTTCAAGTTATGTCAAACTATTTCTTTGTGCTTGCTTGGGTGGAACTCAAATAATATATCATATATAATAAGCGATTATTTGAATTTATGATTATTTTATTAGTTCAAAAATCGACTTTTTATAAGTAAATAAAAATTAGGACGCTTCCATTAAAAATAATGAACGTTACGATGCAATCTCAATACTGCATTGACGATGTCTTTATAACATCTGTAGTGAATATCCCTCTCGAAATCGTAAATCTTTTCAGTGAAATGTTTTTTATCCGAATTCATTTTCGCTATTTGTTTGCGGTATGCAATTAAGGAGTTTCAGGACAATTTACGAAATGTTACCATTTGATTCAAATGTATACAGTGAATTATTTGTCATATACAGAATGCACCCTCCAAAATTTGAATCGGTCGTTTACAGCATTTCTATAAAATTTACATTAAAAAAAAAACACTTTTTAACATAAGGAGATGCCTACGCTTCTCACCGAATGACAGTTTTACGCACGAAATAGTGTGGAAAAAGGTTTAAAATGTTAAGAAAAATTGTAAAATCACTCAGTAAATTATGACAATTTTATCATCAATGTCATAATGTATTGGGTGATTAAAAAGTTTTTCGTAATATTTTAAACATTTTTTCCCACTATTTGGTGCGTACGCGACTACCATTCAGCGATAAATGTAGGCATCTCCCTATGCTTATTTTTTTGGATTGTACATGTTGCATTTTTTTTTTTGAATTGTACATTATGTTGCATTTTTTGTATTGTACATTTTATAGAAGCGGTGTAGACGATCGATTTAAAATTTGGAGGATGCGTTCAGAATAAGACAAAGACATTACTGTATAAATTTGAATCAAATGGCAACACTTTACCAATTATCCCGAAGCTTCTTAAAACGTGACTTTCTATATCGACACACACAGACACGCACATATATTAGAACAGGATGCGGCTATAAATAGCAACGAGATTCGCGTACTCTTGCACGTGACCGTCTACCATAAACTCGACACGGGCAATTCTCCCTTTTAATGGTTTCGTTACCTACTCGACTTTTTTCCCGATTCGCAACGCCCGTGAGTGATATCACCCACACGTGTTCCAATATACTTAAGGCGGGACATACATCCAGACTGGGGAAAAATGAGCAATTTTCAGAGATTTTTTAAACTAAGAAATAATTATTCTACATTAATCAAACTATAGATATACTTTAATAATATATTTGAGTATACAAAACAAATTTTCCAAATTCATTTATCATCAAAATAGCGGAGCTGTGGCAGAGCGTTACAGCAAAGTTGCCGCGAGAGTTGCAAATCGGCGTGCAATCTAGCATCCCCTAAACTTTGATTTGCAAAAAAAAACAAATTTTTTTTCATTAAGAACACGGATATTTTCCATGCACCAGTAAGTAAAATGAAGAAAATGAAAATTGAAGAGAATGGCACGCATTTACCAAATAAATCAAAATTTCTGTAAAATTTGGTTAAAAGAAGTAGTTCTTTTTCTAATTTTTCAATAATAATTTTTGTCAAGTAGAAGGTGACAATATTATCGATTTTTTAATCGTTGTAAATTTATATCCCGCCTTAAGCGAGGAAGTGAATCGCAACGTTTTTTTTCTACGCTTGAGTCACCGCGTGCGTTTTCTGCTACCACGTTATTTACCAAATCTGAAAATCGATCGGACTATAGGCCTCCGAAGTAACTTTCGTGATGGCGCCCCGTAACGGCTGCCGGTGGCAAAACTTGGATTGGCGCATGGCAGTTAAGTCAAAACGGCACAAACACGAAAGAGCTAGGCTTGAGCAAGCATCATCGATTGGACACCTGATTTAAATGGCGACCGGCATACTGCACTAGCAGACGAAAACCAATCCAAGTTTTGCCAAAACTCGCCGCAAGGGTGCGCCACAAGAGTTACTTCGGAGGCCTATAATTTCATACACTCATCGTTTTCACGCTTCTATCAATTTCTCGTCGTGCACACTATTTAATGACGTTTTTATCAACTCGCTTTCTTGTCTGTCTATTTGTTTGTTTGTCTGTTCGGTATAAATATTGCAATCGATTTTAAACTAACTTCGGAATGAGCTAGAGACTTGAACTTTAAGCATAGCTCAGAACTGGATGACAAACAAACAAACAAACAGACAAGATAAATATAAATATAAATATTATATATATATAATATACAAATAGATAGTGTATATATTTAAATAATATATACAATAATTAACAGTTTGCAACAGGTTTCAGATTAAAGAATTAAGTGTGTAAGCGACAGAGAAAAAGAGGAAAAAAAATTGTGAAAAAAATAAATAAAGAAATAAAATATACTTTAGTGAAGCAGAAAAAAATAACATTATTTCAATTATTTTATAATTTTAATAATTATGAGGCTGTTGTCTATTGCATGCGCCTCACGTTTTTCATTTTAAATCTTACAAGTATTTTCATAGATATTAAAAATTCTCCATCACAAATTTTCAGGACAATCCGTATGGGGTTATAAATCTGTAGGGGGCTGAGAGAATTTATTTTATACTTCTTAGTCCGTTTTAAAAACGTGGTATATTAAAAAAAAATGCATTTAAATAATTCTTTTATCTCTACGACTTCCCACTCCTGCTCCATCCTATTGTTCCATTTGTATTTCTTGTTTCCAGACGAATTTCGAAGGATTTTCGTCAACAAAGTTAAAACGAGAAAAAGTCATTAAAATTATATATAGGGATACGAGTGGCAAAGAGTTACGGGTGAATGCGAACGACGGAAAAAACAAATCAGGTGTTGCATCAAAGCGAGGACTTTCGATACATTGAAAGAACGTCGCGGGCACTAGAGTGACGCTAATCGAGGTGGGCAATCATGCTATTCTCTGCAAGCATGTATCATCGACTCCGCTCCTCCCTGCGCCGCATGTACAACGGGTATATCATTTTACGAGCTGTGGACACGCGTACATACAGGATGATTCACTTAAAATTAGACTCTCGAAAGCACCTATAAATATTGATTTCAGACGAAAAAGTCAGAGACAAATTGCGAATGGTTTGTCAATGTCTACATTTTGGTAGCCTTGGATTTTTTCTTTCGAATAGACGTATCAACCTGATTTCAAATTCACCTTCACTTTTTTAAGGGGTCAGGCTACTGTGAAAATGTAAAAAAATCGGTCGTCGCTTGAGGCAACTCGAATTAAAGAGGAAGGTCCAACATATCGTGCAGGAATCGCAGATTTAAGGGGTTATATGCAGTCAAAATTTTCGAAAAAACGATTTTTTAAAAATGTTTCGTAAAATACATATATTTAAGTACACACACAGAAAATTTCTTGTCAATCCGGCGAATATTCTCGACGTTACACCCACATTTGTAATGACGTGTCAGAGCGTTCGAAAGTGCTTTTGAAACTTAAAACGCGTTTTTCTCAAAACTGTGTTTTTAAAGTCGGCGAGCAAGATTTCTCGGAGCCGGCTCAACCGATCAGTCTCAAATTTTAACACAATCTTTTCAAGTATATTTTTTAGTAATCAATCGAAGGTTTTTTCTCACCGATAAATATTTTCCATTTTATAAACAATTTAAGGCCTAAATTTTTGGCAAAAATCGATTTTTTTTTAGAAGCCGCCATTTTGTTAAAAATTATTATTTTTCTTATTCCTTCGATCAATTACAAGATAATCCATTATATTAACGAAATATTTTTGGTTTTTTCATTTTAGATGATCCAGTCCAGAGATATCGTGCTCACCGCAAGACGCCTTTTTTTCGAGGTGCTCCCGGAGCTCAGTTATAGCAGCTTTCAAAATAATTATTTTTACAAATAAAAAATGTTAAAACAGTTAAAAGTTACCATAATATGTGTACAAATTTTTACGTTACTAGATTAAAAGGTATTCTCAAGAAAAATTCTTGAAAAATCGATCTTTTTGGGCCTTCTGACTGTATACCCTTGATACTGTATACCCTTGATACTGTATACTGTATACCCTTGATACTGTATACCCTTGAGGTAAACTTATGATTGCAACGATAGAACAGCTAGTATAACTTTAAACGTGTTTTTCTCGACACTTTGTTTTTCAAAACGGTGTACACGATTTCTCGACATCTAGCGAACGGATTGTCTTCAAATTTGGTACACTTATTTAGCGTAATAGTGATTTAGTCTTGACCGACGTTTTTCTTTTTAAACTTTTTTTCATTAGTTATTAACAATAACGATGTCAATTTTTCTCGAAAAATGGAAGAAAAAAATCAACTTTTTTTGGTCGATGATTGAAACCCGGTAGCAAAAAAAAGCTCGGTCAAGTCGTAGCCAATATTATCTATTTTAAGAAAAAAAAAACTCTTTTTTGCTTCGCATCAACCGGGTAGCCAACATCAAGTACACCGTTCAGCCCCTCACGTTCAAAGGTCCTTCATTAGCTTGTTTATAACTTCTTTAATTATTAATGTTTTTTTTCAAAATTTTATATACAAGTATGTTAATGCCCATACAAATAAATGTCCAAACAATTTTTCAATCATCTTAATTCGTTCATTCGAAATTAATTTTTGTCAATAACCCTAATTTTCGGGTCGTCACAATAGCCTAACCGCTTAAAGAGGTGGGTTTCCCTTATTGGAAAAAGTGCCGCTCAAAGTCCGCCGAATAATGTGGAACCAACGTGATGGCTGCACTGCGCACAATGCACGAATGACGCGACAAAAATTGAATGAAAAATATGCATTTCGATGGATTGGTAGAAACGGTCTAGTTGCTCTGGCATCCTAGATCGCCCGATTTAACACCATTGGACTATTTTTTGTGGGGTGCATCGAAAAACGAAGTCTACAGAGATGTAGCTCCACTCAAGAAGATACGAAGGAACGGATAAACCACATGGTCTTGAAGTTTGCATCGTGAAAATGCAATGAAAACTCGTATTTTAAATTATTATATCCTCATTTATATTATTTTACAATATCTTTTTTGCAGATTTAAATTCCATATCTCTAAATAAGCGAATTAAAGAATGACTGAGGGCCTTTCGTAAGCAACATTCGGCGAACAAATTCGAGCAATTGGAAAATGAGAATTTTCATTGCATTCCAACGATGCAAACTTCAATCTCAGCTGATTCTGAAGACATTGGAATTTCCATAATATTCCTCATGTTAACCATCGGCTATTGCAAGGACGGTCCTCGAAGCAAAAAGTCTTCTGAAGGGTGGAAATCCCTTTAAACGTCCGAAAACGAGTCATTTTTCGTGCATTTTTTTAGAGATTATAAAATAATCGCATCATTTTGAAATTTTGACATTATCTTATTACAATTTTGAAGTGTTAAAATTACTTTTTTGGGGTAAAAATTATCGAGAAAATGATCAAAAATATGAAAATTTGATTACAAAGCCTACTTAATTTTTAATTTTATACTTTTTAATATTTTTATAGGTATATCCTTCCAATTATGTTATAATGAGAAACCTCCCAAAATTTCAGCCAGATCGATCAATAACTCCTTGAGCTATTCACGGAGTTATTTACACTTACACAAGGAGTTACACTTGAAAGTTGCAATATTGAGCTTGAGCTATTCAAGGAGTTATTTACTTTACACAAGGAGTTACACTTGAAAGTTGCAATAAGATAATGTCAAAATTTCAAAGTGATGCGGTTTGTTTTCAGCTTTAAAAAAATTCATGAAAAATTACCTATTTTCGGACGTTTAAAGAGATGTCCCCCTTTAAATTGCTTGTCAAGCGATTTCTGAACGAGGCGTAGCAAAGAGTTGAATATATCTATCGCGGATAAGGACAAGGAGCATGACCAGTTTTTCAAAATACGCCTAAAGCAATACCTTATAATGCCCCCATTTTGTTTCGTTTAAAAAATAAGAAAAAAAATGTTAACACTTGAAAGTTGCAATAAGATAACGTAAAAATTTCAAAGTGATACGGTTTGTTTTCAGCTTTAAAAAATTCACGAAAAATTACCTATTTTCGGACGTTTAAAGAGATGTCCCGCGTTAAATCGCTTGTCAAGCGATTTCTGAACGACGCGTAGCAAAGAGTTCAATATATCTATCGCGGTTAATGGGCAACTTTTTTAACATGTCATGAAACATCATTTGCGTCTGAAATCACTGCCACTTTTTCCTGTCTTGCTTTAATGACCATTTTTCAATTTTTTTCTGCTATTTCAAGATCATCCCAAGGTCATAATATTGTAGGTAATTGTTTTTTTTGTGCAGTCTATTTGACGACAGTGAAAAGGGCGTTTCCCCCTAAAAAAAAGTAAAGGTGACCTTGAAATCTGGTTGATATGTCTACTTAAAGAAAAAAATCTAATGCTACCAAAATTTAGATATTGACGAACTATTAAAATTTTGTCTCTGACCTTTACGTCTCAATATTTATAGGTGTGTGGAGTTACTAACTTCTAGTGGATCGCTCTGTATATATAAATTTATATGCACGCTATACGCGCACACCGCCCACTGGTTCAGTAGGTCGAGTACCATCAGAACTCGCCCGTAATGTAAATTCGGTCGGACACGTTTACGTTTCGAAAGAAGTGCAGGAGAGAGAGAGAGAGCCTCGATCATCGTTGAAGTGTGTAGTAAACCCTGCTGCTCACGAAGCACTTAAATAAACATGTAAACATACTTATTGAATATATCGCGATTCTCTTCGTTATATGTACATATGTATATATGACCTCTACATGTGTAAATCGCTTTACGTTCCGAAGCAATCAATGTCAATACAAATAGGTATCTCTTCATTAATTCAGTAATTAATCCCCATACGTGGATATAACATTCGTTTTCCCTTTCCTCAAGAAAATTATCGGATAATATTGATTTTCGCTTCGCTGCTTGCATTTAAGGGGTTAGGCCAAAGTAACGGGTATAAAATCATGTGCGAATTTAACAGTTTTTTCCGTGTGAAAAAGTGATTCACTCATCAAATTAATTACACATCTATTTAGTATGAATATCAAGCTGTTAGAATTTTTTTTTTTCGCTGTACATAATGGCCGACCACTAATATTTTATTTTGTTATCTGCTTTTAGGCGCTCCGCGGCGTGACATTAAGCATCCACAATTTTAGAACTACAACAAAAAACAAAAATTCTCATCAATCTACATCAGAATACTTAGAGAAGTACGTACGGAATTTAAAAAATATTGTTTTATTCAAAAGTTGTAGGTATTTGAGCTTAAGCAATGAATTGTCAGTAAAAAAATTCGTTACAACTGGTCATAAACTGCTCCTAAAATGAAAATTTTTAGATTAATCAGAAATTCCGTACGTACTTCTCTGCGAAATGCAATTAGGAACATAACTTTTAAATTTGAAGCAAATCGAGTGAAAATTTTTGAAGTTATTTGTCACGCTAATTGTAAAAAAGCTGTTTCGAGAAGTTTCGAGTAGTCGGCCATTTTGCACATCGAAAAAAAAAATATTTTTTCTAACAGCCTGATAATCATACTAAATAGATGTGTAATTAATTTTATGAGTGAATCACTTTTTCATGCGAAAACAAATTGTTAAATTCGCACATGATTTTATACCCGTTACTGTGGCCTAACCCCTTAAGGGGAGATGTAGGGAAGGGCTGGAGGCTGGGACAACAGGAGTATCATTATATTCGGAATTTTGCGTAAATTTTTTCCTTGCCAAGTACTCTCATGGGCAAGTCTTACCCGAGCCTCCTGCGTGATGTTATCACATTTGATCGCATCGTTGCATACCAACAATGTCAACTTCAACGTCATGATTCTTTGTGCATGAGGTCATTCTCTTTTTGCGTAATTTTTTCCTCGTTAAGTACTCTCATGAGCAAGTCTTACCTGAGCCTGCTGAGTGATGTTATGAAATGTTTGATAACATAACATTTGATAACATCACGCAGGTGGCTCAGATAAGAATTGCCCATGAGAGTACTTGCCAAGCAAAAAATTGCGCAAGAAAAGAATGACCTCATGCACAAAGAATCATGACGTTGAAGTTCGCATCGTTGGAATCCAATAAAATTTAATTCTTAATCACTCAATTTTCTCAACCGATTTAGGGTGTGGAAATCTCTCAAATTTAGGGTGTGGAAATCTCTCTCGTTTTTACGGATTTTTGTTGATTTGCAAAAAGGCTTCGGGTAATGATAAAAATTATGAAATACGAAATGAAAAAAAATATCGTTAAATTGCAACGATGCAAACTTGACTTCACAAAGAATCACATGAAGCTTCCCGAATGGTCTTCGCGACTATTTCGATTCAAGGGGTTAGACTACTGTAAAAATGACAGATTGAAGGTTATGATTACAAACATAGAACCATAGCCAGTAAAACTTTAGATGCGTTTTTTTCGAACCTATGTCTTTCAAAACGGTGTATACGATTTCTCGACATCTAATAAACAGATTGAGTTAAAATTTGGTACACTTATTCAGTGTGATAGTAGTTTAGTCTTGACCGACGTTTTTCTTCTAAACTTTTTTTTCATTAGTTATTAACAATAATGTCATTTTACCTCGGAAAAAAATATTTTTATTATTATTTTATTATTACTAATCTTATATTATTATAAAATGACATTACTAACAATAATGTAATTTTTTCGAGAAAAAAAAATCAAAAATTCTTTTCTGAATGAAACATGGCAACGAAAAAAAGCTCGGTCAAGTCTTAGCTTAGTAGTTTAATCTTGACCGACGTTTTCCTTCTTAATATTTTTGTCCATTATTTATTAACAATAATGACATTTGACCTCGACAAATCGAAAAAATGAAGAAAAAAAAATGTGATGATTGAAACGCGCCAGCAAAAAAAAACTCGGTCAAAAATTGCCCAATATTATCTATTTTGAGAAAAAAAAACTCTTTTTTTCACGACATTGTTTATATCTTCTTCAATTATTAATATTCTTATTGAAATTTGGCTCAAAACTTTGCCAATATACATACAAATAAACGTCCAAACGATTTTTCAATCATCTTGTTTCTTCCTTCAAAATTCATTTTTTTAAATAACCATGATTTTCGAATCGTCACAGCAGCCTAACCCCTCACATTGGTGAAACGGTATTTCAATCTCTACCGCACTCGCCATGACCTCGTTTGACAGTCGAGTTTAAAAAAAAAACGGTTCCGCGATATCCATGATACGCGATCGTGCATACAATTCGCCAGGTGAGTATTGTATTACACATTTATATATTCGGTAATATCAATACTCCAGTCATAAAAATAATATTTTTGCGGTAAAGTTTGTACGGGATCGTATTTCAAGGATATCGAAAAACCGCTCACCACGTGAGTGCGCGCGCGCACGCGCGCGCGTGTGTGTATTTGACGATTAAATATTTCGAACGAGCTACTGGAGCGCGGTTCAGAAATGGGCTCGAGGCGAAAGAGTGCAAACATCTCGATTGGAAAATCGTTACGCGAAGGCACTGAAGAACATTGCTTTCGTCGTGTATATGTATATCGTTCCGACACTCCCGCCTCGTCGATACGTATACACATACACTACCAGCCAAAAGTTTTCGAACACTTCAGATAATTGAAAAACCTTCGATCCCTGGATAATTGCCAAATAATGTTTGAATAATATAGTTCATTTCATTTATTATTTTACGAACATATCACATAGCTCCGTATAATTAATTATATCGTTCTAATATATTAGGAGTACAACTTTGCAGTGACCGCTTTACTTAAAGAGACACTGCGGCCGAAGTAGTGGCCCTAGCTCAATAAAAAAAGTGGCATTTTAAACTAGAGGCTCTGCCAATGTAAACAATTTAAAAAAGCTAACGGATACGTGTATGCATTATTAAGTTATAGGCACTCAAACATGGCAACCTACGAGCCGAATTCTCAGCATTTGCGGGAGGTTATGATTTACTTCTTCAACATCAAGAAATCTGCGGCTGAGGCCCACCGTTTGCTTGTAGATGCTTACGGGGAGGATTCTATTAGTGAGAAAACGTGTCGGCGGTGGTTCATCGACGCCCAAACCGAATATTCACGGATCCAAAGTGATGCTGTGTATCTGGTGGGACCAGCTGGGCGTTGTGAACTATGAGCTGCTCAAACCATCCGAAACCATCACAGGGGAACTCTACCGACATCAGTTGATGCGCTTGAGTAAGGCACTCAAAGAGAAACGGCCACAATTCAACGAAAGACATGACAAGGTGATACTGCAGCATGACAACGCCCGACCCCATGTTGCAAAGGTCGTGAAAAAGTACTTGGAAACGCTGAAATGGGAGTTTTATCCCACCCGCCGTACTCTCCAGACATTGCCCCTTCCGACTATCACTTGTTCCGGTCAATGGCACACGATTTGGCTGACCAGCACTTCGGTACTTACGAAGAAATCAAAGATTGGGTCGATTCCTGGATTGCCTCCAAGGACCAAGACTTTTATCGACGCGGGATTCGAATGCTACCTGAAAGATGGGCCGAGGTCGTAGATAGCGACGGGCAGTACTTTGATTAAAAAATATGTAGCCACTTTTTTATAATAAAGCCTTAAACTTTTGAAAAAAACGGTCACTGCAAAGTTGTACTCCTAATAATTTTGCAATTATCCAAAGTGATCGAAAGTTTTGCAATTATCTAAAGTGTCCGGAAACTTTTAGCCGGTAGTGTATATAGTTTGGGTGCATGTATATAAATATATACCTTTGCGGCATAGTGTAACACTGGTGTTACGCCTCATTCAATTCAGATTTTGACGATTCAAATGTATTTTCTAATTAAATATGGCGGTTGTAAATGCGTTTCAAGGTTCCTAGGACTTCAATAACTACTAAAACATACCTATTAAATTTTTATATTTCACGTAGCGGGTGTCATCAATAACGAAAGTGCAAAAAAAAACGTGCACGTAAAGAAAAATGTATGCTTCAAAGGGATATACATATACAGGGTGTCCCTCTTATCTCTGCCACCCGAAATAACTCGGTAATTATCGACGTCACGAAAAAATGTTCGACAAAAGTTGTACGGTGTGAAGGGGGCCATCAAATGCGACCATTTTTTTTTTATTTCGATCGAGGCGCTGACGCACAGTGAAGGTCACCTCTACTTGTTTAAATAGAATGGTACATTTTTTTCCAACCATCTTGTGGAGCATCTCAAGCCGCATAAAAAACATTAGGGGTTTGGAGTCGTTCAAGGTCATTCGAGGTCAGTACCGATGATACCAATCTAAATATCCCGGATCACTACCAAATATTTGGTAGTGATCTGAAATATTTAGATTTGTATTTCATTTTAATAGGTGACCTTGAATAACCTTGAACGACTTTGACCCCCTAATGTTTTTATGCGGCTCGAGGTGATCCACAAGATGGTTGAAAAAAAATGTGCCATTCCATTAAAATAAGTGGAGGTGACCTTCACGGTGCGTCAGCGCCTCCACCGAAATAAAAAAAATTGGTCGCATTTGATGAACCCCTTCACACCGTATAACTTTTGTCAGGAACATTTTTTTGTGACATCGATAATTATCGAGTTATTTCGGGTGGCAAAGATAACCCCCTGTATGTATGTGTGTGTGTGTGTGTATATATATATATATATATATATACAGGGTGTCCCAGAACTCAACGTTAAGCCGACACGGGGTGACAGGATTGATTGTAACCATCATGAGAAAAATCAGAAAAAAAATAAAGCAAAAAAAAATAAAGCAGGGCCTTTCAAAGTAGACAAATTTTGAAAATTTTAAATTCATAGTTTAACAAATAGTCTTAATTCTAGGAAACTTGGGATTGTTGGGTTTGTTTGGGTTTGTTTCACAATAACCGAAAAATGGTTACAGTTTGACCAAATTTCTAGGTTTTTCTTAAATGCCCATAATTTTCAAACTGCATGGGATAGATTTTTTTCTGATTTTTCTCATGATGGTTACAATCAATCCTGTCACCCCGTGTCGGCTTAACGTTGAGTTCTGGGACACCCTGTATATATATATATATATATATATATAACATTTGCTCAGAGCTCAAAGTGAAAAAGGCGTATCGTGTATTATAATATGTGTGTGTGTGTGTGAGTACGTGTATGAGAGTCGGGCTCGCTTTACAAGACCAGTTCTTCCGTGTAGCTCTAATGAAGCTTGAAAGAAGCCAGTTATTGGACGAACAGTGGGCCCTGATCCTCTATTGTACCTATGTATACACTACGAGCCTTTTCTGCACATAAAATTATCAGAGATTGAATACCTCTGGTAGCAAATTGTATGTAATAAAAAAGAGTGTGTGTGCATGTATACTATATATATGTACACACAACTTTTTTCGTACCTCTATGCCGAGCTTTAACAATAAATGCTGACCGAAAAAGAATCTTTTCTCATCCTTCTGCGAAGATGTTAGTATATAACATGCCGGCGGCGTGCTAAGGCCATGTATCACACGCTCCGACCGCTTCGAAATTTCGAACCCTTATTATGACCAAACGATACAATCAATTGAGATTAAATTTAATGTTTACATGCGATATTTTTGCAGAAAGAGACTGATGGTCGACATTTTTCCAAAATTTGAAGAAAAAAAAACACATTTTGAGCGTTGTTTAAACTGATGTTATGAAAAAATGACGGAGAAATTGGGGTTTAGAGTTTTTTTCACATGAAACTAGCAAAATTGTACCAACGGCGCTCAAAATATTATCGACAATCCTGAAAATCTAGTGCATCATTTTTCCGACAGGTGGCGATCCCGCCAGTTGTCGGGGGTTTTATCAAAACTATGATCTTCAAAACGGTGTACACGATTTCTCGACATCTAATGTACGAATTAACTTAAAGTTTAGTACACTTATTCAGTATAATAGTAGTTCAGTCTTGACCGACATTTTTCTTTTTAACACTTTTCTTCGTAAGTTATTAACAATAATGTTATTTCTCATCTAGAAATTGAGAAAAAAAAAATAAAAACATTTTTTTACGATTGACACACGAAAACAAAAAAAGCTCGGTCAATTCTTAGCCACTATTATCTATTTTAAGGAAAAAAATCGTAGGTTTTTTTTGCTTCAGACCAACCGGGTGGCCAAAATCAAGTACACCATTGAGCCTATCACGTTCAAAGCTTCTTTAAGAGATTGTTTATAAATTCTTTAATCATCAATATTTATTCATAAAATTTGGTACACAGTATTGTTAATGTAAATACAAATAAATGTCCAAACGATTTTTCAATCGTCCAACTTATTCCTTCAAAACTGATTTGTTCAAATAACCCTCATTTTCGGATCGTCCCAGTAGCCTAACCTATTAAAACAATAACTTTTCCGTAACAGACATTGTTTGGGTTTGGGACATGAATGAATTTGAACCTTTATTTTCAAACCCTAAAGTATAATCAAAAGCTTTAAAAAAAGACTTTTTTTTTCAAATCTGAAGTATAGACTGGCTCGAATTGACCTGACATTGTACATTATTAATAAAACGTATTATTAATTTGAAAAGTATCAATATTTTTATTTTAATATAAGGTACAAACATGGAGGTCATAACCTCCATGTTTGTACCTTATATTAAAATAAAAATATTGATACTTTTCAAATTAATAATACGTTTTATTAATAATAAATTTATTTTATTTTATTAAGTATGGGGCACAATATCCGATAAATGGCAGCCTCGTCCCTGTTTGCAAACGCTCACTCTTTTGACAAAATTTTCAATAACATTTTGGCATAATTGCGGTCTATTTTTATTAATGGTGCGTCCAATTGCTTCCTTGAGCTCCGGAATGGTCTGTGGATCATTGGCATACACTATTCCTTTCAAAAAAGTCCAAAAAAAAGTTCAATGGCGTCAAATCGCACGATCTTGGTGGCCAATTCCATTATTATTATGCCATTTATCAGATATTGTGTTCGACACATAACCTCCATCTTTGTACCTTATATTGAAATAAAAATATTCGAACTTTTCAAATAAATAATACGTTTTATTAATAAATTAAAATGTCAAGTCTTTTTGAGACAACCTTTATTGTTAAAATCTTACGAAAAAAAAAACTTTCTGCGATCCTCTGACCTAGTGTTACTCCTCGAACGAAGAATCTCTCACCTACAATATGTCAATGCGAATCTCTACTATCGACCATTAAACGGAAAAACCCGTAATGCATGTTTTTATAAAGACCGTAGTTGGTTCGTTAAGCGTTGAATATCCCATACCAGTGTCTACGTATCGTGCATACAAAAGAGCGTAAATTGGTTCATAGACCTCCCTCGCGCGTCGTGTGGCCTAAGCTCTCTTACATAGCGTTTCGTGCACAATTTATAAACTCATCGGGACATTAATTTCTCCTGACAATGATGGGTCAGCAATTCATCGGCGGCTAGCAGGGACGGGCGGGCGGCGGTGTGAGAGGCAAAGGGACAGCACGAGGGACGGCGAAGCCTCCGGGGATGCAACAAGCTTGGTCCTCCGACAACGTGCGGCTCATCCACTGCGCTAATTGTGAATTGCGCGGACGCGCGTGCATATGCGGGCGTCTCCGTTTTATCTGCGGCATATGAGGGCGCAAAGAAATGCTCCAGCTCGAGTTCCGGGTAATATTTGGAAGATGAAAAAAGAACGTTTTTTTCACTCGTTCTCCACTACTTTTTTTACTCACTAGATATTCCTGAACGCAGTTGTTACGAGCTTTTATTCAACTCGACTTGCTGTGAGATGCAAAACGAAATATCCATATTTTATCCATAAAATTTTAAACTTTCCATGTAAAATCAGCGATATCTAATCATCCATATAAAATCTCACTAACACGCTAACGTACGAACTCGTAAATTAGTAAACTACTAGTAACAACTAATTAGTAAAATCGATTAAAGACTAAAAAGTAGAAAATAATTCGTATGTTAAAAAAATATATTTTTAAACAACAAGCTTTTATTTAATGTACTAAAAAGTAGAAAATAATTTTTTTACCAAGTAACCTATACGAGAGTAGGAATAAAAACTTGGGGCGCTCAAAATTTAGACATATAATCTTTAATTTACATAAATCCGTTAACATGTCAACTGTATTTAAGGAGAGATATACACCTAAATGGTCGAAAAAATAAATTTAGAAGCTATGAACATTCCGTCGACCGTCGAAGACCTACACTATGGGCCTGGTATCGATGATTCCATGTAAGTTGACAAATTTCATGATTTATTCATTCCCAAATTTTCAAACGCGTTTTTCTCGAAACCACGTTTTTAAAATCGGTACCCAAAATTTCTCGAAAACCAATGAACCGATTGCCTTGAGGTTTTTTGTGTTTATTCTATACACCATTATCTAGTACTTGTCATCAGATTTCTTTTTCCGTTACTTAGGTTTTGTTTTATTGGCAAAATAATAACTAATTTTTGGCCCAAAAATCACTATTTATGTTCAAACGTCCGCCATTTTGTCATAAATCGATATTTTCAAAATCGGCTATGACAAGTACTAGATTATAGTATCTAATTTAATAATCTTTTTGGTTTTTTTTTTTCAGATGATTTTTTAAGAAACGCCAGTGGGTACGGTATACGCAGATTTTTTTACGACGCTACAAGGATCATACAATATCCTTGTATATTTTTGATATTTTCAAATAAAGAAAATTAAACATATTTTTGAATGTATATACTTTTAGATAATTGAAACCCCAATCCGAAATTTCAAATAGTTTTCCTTGAAAAAATTCACAAAAATGACCTATTTCCGGCTCCTAGGTGTACATCTCCCCTTAATTGACTGTAAACAACCTTGGGTTTCTTAAATAAAAATCCAGAAAGTGAGTATAAACGTGTGATAATAATTTCTCTAATTACTATTGTGTCAAATTAAATACGATTAATGAAACTGAATCGATCAAATGCATTAAACATTTAAAAAGTTGAGCGCGCCAAGCTTTTATTTATAATCACATATAAGTTGGTAAAATAACTTGGTAAAAAAACTCATTTTCTACTTATGCTGGGAGGAAAAATTCAAATAGGGATATGCGAGTATTCTAGGAAAATAGAGGAAATATGTGGAAAGATGAGTAAGGAGCATGGGGGAGGAGAGATCGACGAAGTGGACGAATAAATGGAGAAAGGAAGAATGTGAAAATAATGCGGAATGTAGGAATGTAGGGAGTAGTTAGTAAGTGAAAAGTATGTATGTGAAATTCTCATGTTCTGTAAAAAGCTTTGCGATAAGGTTGCACAAATAAAGCTCGATACTACTAACTTATTTTCTACTTTTTAGTACATTAAATAAAAGCTTGTTGCTTGAAAATATTTGTTTACATATAAATTTTTATTTTTATTACATTGATAAAAAAAACTTTTGTATTACCTCGAACTTGAAAAATCATAATATTATCAATGATTATTGTGAAAAAAACTGCATCGGCGAATGTTTTATACAACTCAGAATGAAATTTTTAGTCATTTATAATTATGCCTATTTATATTTATATGCCTATTTATATATAAAAATATATTTTCTACTTTTTAGTACATTAAATAAAAGCTTGTTTATTTAAATATTTTGTTTACATGTACATTTTTTCGCTACTTTCTCATTTTCGTGAAGTTGCATGCCATTTTTCGAGTCGTAGCAATAGAAATATTTATTTAGAGCGATGCGAGGAGGCAAGGATTTATATGTAATTTGGAGCAATCATTTTTCTCGCAGTCGATCAGCTTCTGGATTAGCGCAATTTCCGAAAATACCTTCTAATTAGAGGAGTATGTGGTTTTTATTGGAATAGTCAGAGGGGGAGAGAATACGATTGAAATCAAATTAAACAAATGGAGTTTAATGGAGATCATTTTATTTTTTGTCGGCTTCTGGTTGATCGATCGCGAAGGGTGTGTCCATGGTTTCCGCTGGTAGCGTGTAATAAAAAAAATCACTTGGATGAATGAAATTAATCATTCACAGGTGGCCAACGAAATGTTGAAATGAAGGAGTAAAATATTCAGTTATTCCAAATAGTTCCGAATTAGTTCGACGGAATAAATTATTCTTTGAATAACTTAAGAGGTTCGGCGACCGTGAAAAATTCAAAAAAATGGTTCATCGCTTGAGGCAACTCAAAGTGAAAAGAGAGAGGCCTAACAAATGGTGCAGGAATCGCAGCTTAGAGGTAAACTTATGATTCCAACGATAGCGTAATAATCTATAGTTTATTGAAGAGAAGGTCCAACATATCATTAGTTATTAACAATAATAACAACATATTCATTCGTTATTAAAATTATTAACAAGTAATACAAATGAAATATTTTAAACGCTAATTAAACTTTGAAAGCGTTTTTCTCGAAACTATGTTTTTCGGAACGGTGTACACGTTTTCTCGACATCTAATGAACGGATTAACCTGAAATTTGGTACACTTATTCAGTGTACTAGTAGTTTAGTCTTGACCGACGTTTTTTGCCTTCACATTTTTTTCATTATTTATTAACATTAATATCATTTTTTCTAGAAGAAACGGAAAAAATTGAAGAATGTTTTTTCGATTATTGAAACACGATAATAAAGAAAAGCTCGGTCAAGTTTTAGTCAATATGATATATTGGATGAAAAAATGGTTTTCTTTTCAGATAAATGGGGCGGCTAAAAAGTCAAGTGCACTCTTGAGCCCCTCACGCTCAAAGGTCTTCCACGACATTGTTCATAACTTCTTTAATTATTAAGATTTTTAAATGAAATTCGGTAAACGACTTTGTTAATGTACATACAAATAAATGTCCAAACAATTTCCCAATCATCTTCCTTATTCCATCGAAATTGATTTTTTTAAATAACTCCGGTTTTCGAGTTGTCACAGTAGCCTGACCCCTTAATATTTTAAACTTTTTCAACAAGCCATTCGTTGCGGGTTTCTCGAAAGACGACGTGAAATATCATTCATTTGACATTATTTCATCATAGGAAACAGCTAAATTTGGAAAAAATCAGGATTTTTTTTCAATTTTAAAGAAACTCAATTGAAAGAAACATCTTACCACGATGGGTCTTGCAGAAAAAAAACGCTAAATGTATCATATCTTTTTTCGTAAAGAAAAATGAAAAATAAAACATGTCGAATTGAGAGAAATTCGTGTATTTTTCCAAAAAATGATGTCGAAGGTGACTTTAAATATTTTTTTGATAAAGTACATATTAAAACAAAAAAATTTAAACAGATCTTAATTGGTCAATTTGTCAGAATTTTATGACTATTTGAAGAAAGAAACACGCCGATTTTTTCAAAAATTCACTAAATTTTTCCGATTATGTAAAAAAAAAATGTAATCATCCAGGCGTTTTTAGAAGGAAAAAATAACATATTCAAATTATAGCAAAATCAAGAGGGGATGAGGTCTAAAAGTGGTCGATTTTGCGTTGAATGATATATATATATATATATATATATGGGATTGAAATTTGCATCGTTGGAATGCAATGAAAATTCTTTCTAAGTTCTCATTTTCACCACTATCCAAAATTACTTTTTGCCGTTTTGTTGCCAATCGCTAAATGAGAATCCTAAAAAATGTTTTCGAAATTTTTGTAGCTTAGATCTGCTAAAAGCAATTTGTGAAATTAAAAAATCGTTTTCGTTGCATTTCAACGATGGAAATTTCAACGTCGTATATATATATATATATATATATATATATATATATATATATATATATATATATATATATAAATTTGGATATCGCAGGTGCTCGTGTTTATGAGTATGTATGCATAGGTATATCGGTGTTAGATATGAGCCCAGTCTGCATTGATTATTGGATCCCCCGCGAACTGGGCCACGACTCAACGGGTCACACGTAGCTCGTGGCCGGTAAAAAAAAAGAATTTTCGTGTATTTTTTCCGTCAAAACGTATGCTGGTTGTCCAATGTTATTTTTTTACATTAAAAAGTATGGTTTGGAGAATTATTTACAGTTATTGTATTGAAAAATATTCACAAATGTGGTAGATACAATGATTAGTGTGCTGAGCGCTGTTAGAAAAATGCCTTCACGATGACCACTGCAGCTCGGAAACACATCATCCGAAATAAAAGAACGAAACCCTTCTAGTCTTTGCACGAAATTATCCAGTGCTTGGACGAAGAATTTTAAAAAATATTGATTTTTGAAAAAATGCCTGCAGTCGAAATCGATTTTCGACGAAAAAAACCTATTTTCGTTGATAAAGACAAAACTATGTATCGAAAAAAAATATTAAAGTGCTGCTTTTTTATACGTAAAAGAAGCATTGTAAAATTTGAAGTTGGTCGGTGCCTTTGTAGGTATCGTAGTCACCGATCAAAAAACCTAATTTCGCGAAAAACGCCCTTAAGGAGGTTAGAGCGTTAGCCACAATTAAAGATACATTTAAAAAAATATATATGTAATTGTTTGGACCATACTGAGTCTTGACGAATGTTTCGATTTTTTTTTCACCACAAGACACCGGAGATAAAAAATGGTTTAATGTATGTAACTTTACGTGCGGTTAGATGGACCGGACGTCCACGCTACGGGTGATGTAATTTTTTGGCTATTTAGCACCAAAATGAACCATTTCTAACACCGGATTAACGCAAACTAAACCTTTGCAAATATTCAGAAAAAAAAACCAGCCCATCGTAAACCACATGGTGAATATTCGGAAGTGGGGCTCCTGCTACAATCAGGCTAATTTTTTTTCTTATTTCTTTTAATGATCATAGCAGATGATACGAAGTAATATTATGAGGGCGCACGATATTTTTTTTCTTCAAAAAAATTATTCAAAAATTTGGTCGTGGATCTCTGCTTGCAGCGCAGATGCAAGCAGGTGCGTAGAACACCGGGGTGGGTACTTTACCGCATATGGTAACGTACCCACGGAAAAGCATATGGTTATTTTTTTCCGGAAACATGATGCGCCGTTACAATAATAATAAGGATGATGTTTGTTAACCATATTAAACCATTTATACAAAAATTAGCCTGATTCTAGCAGGAGCCCCACCTCCGAATATTTGCCAACCATATACATTCAATATTGAACCATCAAGGTTTGACCGAAAGATTACGAATCTTGGCTGGCGAATGAAGAGCATTGCTGCCCATCACAATGTCCGCGAAGTTGCCGTATTTCGGCAACACTTAACATTAATTAATGGTTACAATAAACAACCTCGTGATATAAATATAAATAGGCATACTTATAAATTACTTAAAATTTCATTCTGAGTTGTATAAAATATTCGCTGACGCAGTTTTTTCACAATAATCATCGATAATATTGTACTTTTTCAAGTTGGTAGTAATACAAAAGTTTTTCTTATCAACGTAATAAAAGCATAAATTTATATGTAAAAAAATATTTTTAAGCAACACGCTTTTATGTAGTGTACTAAAAAGTAGAAAATACGTTTTTTTTACCAAGTATAATATATATGAGTATAAATAAAAGCTTGAGGCGCTCAACTTTTTAAATGCTTAATACATTTGATCAATTCAGTTTCGTTAACCGTATTTAATTTGGCACAATAGTAATTCGAGAAATTATTATCACACGTTTATACTCAGTTTCGGGATTCTTATTTAAGAAATCTAAGGTTGTTTTACAGTAAATTAAACATTATTTTTTACTTTTTAGTACATTAAATAAAAGCTTGTTGTTTTTAAATATTTCTTTACGTGTAAATAATTTTCTACTTTTTAGTCTTTAATTGATTTGACTAGTTAGTTGTTACTGGTACTTTACCAGTTTACGAGTTTGTACGTTAGAAACATGGAATTCTATAAAAAAATAACGAAGACTGTAATTGAGATTGAATTTACGACTTATCGATGCATATAAACTTTACACATGCAAACACAGTCGGCTACGAATTCGTTTGTATGTGTTAATGAGATTTTAAATGGACGATTAGATATCGCTAATTTTACATAAAACGTTAAACATTTTAAGGATATTTTTTTTTAAGTTAAATCGTGCATTGTCATCTTTTAGATGCATGTTTGCAAAATTTTAGAGCTCTAAGTAGTCGGGAAGTGGATGAAATATCGATTTTCCGTTTCGCATCTCACAGAAAGTCAATGTAAGGCCGAGGCCTGAATCAGAAGGTCCGAAAAATCGTATTTTTTTTTTAAATTACTTAAATCGACAGATAAACTATCCAAGAATATATTTACAAAGTTACAGAGGCCAATTGTGAATTGCCAATTGACTTTGAAGCGCGTTTTCTCCAGTTTTCATTTTCACGATTTTTCCAAATTGTCGGGCGTGATAGCAAAAAAAAAATAAACGACCTATTGAATCAAACCAAAGTTTATTTTCTTCAGTATGAAAGTCTCTTCTAAGTGAATTAATCTCCATACGTGTATATAACATTCGTTTTCCCCTTCCTCAAGAAAATTATCGGATAATATTGATTTTCGCTTCGCTGCTTGCGTTTAAGGGGTTAGGCCACAGTAACGGGTATAAAATCATGTGCGAATTTAACAATTTTTTTTTCGTATGAAAAAGTGATTTGCTCATAAAATGAATTACACATCTGTTTAGTATGAATATCAAGCTGCTAGGAAAAATATATATTTTTTTTCAATATACAAAATGGCCGACTACTAATATTTTCTTTTGTTATCTTTTTTTAGGCGCTCCGCGGCGTGACATTTAGCATCCACAATTTTTTACCCAGAACGAAAAACAAAAATTCTCGTCAATCTACATTAGAATACCTAGAGAAGTACGTACGGAATTTAAAAAATATTGATTTATTCAAAAGGTGCAGGTATTTGAACTTAAAAAATGAATTTTCAGTGAAAAATTTCGTTATAACTGCTCATAAACTGCTCATAAAATGAAAAGTTTTCGATTAATCAGAAATTCCGTACGTATTTCTCTGCGAAATGCAATTAGGAACATAACTTTTAAATCTGAAGTAAATCGAGTGTCAATTGTTGAAGTTATTTGTCACGCCAATTGGAAAAAAAGCTGTTTCGAGAAGTTTCGAGTAGTCGGCCATTTTTTACATCGAAAAAAAAATATATATATATATTTTCTAACAGCTTGATATTCATACTAAATAGATGTGTAATTAATTTTATGAGTGAATCACTTTTTCATACGAAAAAAAATTGTTGAACACGCACATGATTTTATACTCGTTAATGTGGCCTAAGGCCTTAAATAAAAGCTTGTAAAAATGCATCATTTCGCCTTTTAATTACATACGTCATGAAAACTAAGCATCTATAGAATAAACCTGTACCTCGAGTGCATTTTTTCAAGGTTCATTGAAGATAAAAAATGCATAAACCGTAATTTGACTCGGCCGGTCCGCTCCAACCTAACGCTAGCCCGGGCCGGCGTCGATTAGTCGTCGCAACAATCGTTCGGGGATCAATTACGTTAGGCACGAGACCACCCTCTCGTGGAAACATATACGAATTGGCATTGAGGCGCGTTCTTGGTAAACGTGCAGCGCACATGTTACTCCTCACGTCTTTGTCGAACGGGGGATTATTATTGAGCGGGAGTGAGCCCACTCGTCGCAGTTTCCTATCAACGCGCAGGCATCAACAATTGCAGATAAAACTTAACGAAGACGCGAGGGAAAGCGCGATTTCGTTGGCAAAGGCATTCCGCGATTAATCGATAGTTCGCCGCGCGAGCCGCGTTTTCCCGAGGCGCGTAAGAAGCCAACGGGGTGAGAGAGCGTGAAAAAAGAGGTCCGAAAGTTGAAGAAAAAAACACGAGTAACGAGCGCGCTAGCTACGCGCGCGCGCGCGTCTTATTCGATTTGTCAAACTGACAGTAGTGCACCGTGGTCGTCGAACCTAACCCCGATTCCCCCCGTTTCTTTAATTTCCCCTCACGGTTACACTCGTGTACACACGACGTTATCCGCGTTAGAGCGCGTGGTTTTGCTTCTGCGGTAGAGCCTCGAACGCGCGCGTGTGTACCGCACGCACGTGATCGTACGCGAATTAGCGCGAAAGTTACCGATGGACGTTCGGCGATTTTGGCGTTGAATAGCGCTCGATAAAATCGTTGTGACTCACCGAGAGCGACACATGCGAAGTCTATGATGACTTTTCGCCATTTGATCTTCGCGGATTTATCCATTTTTCCCGCGTGTTCAACCGTTGTTTACCGTCCGTGGTCGCGAGGTCGTCGTAGTTCAACGCTTTATTTATTATCTTCCCCTTACACCATTTTTCTCGGGCATTTGTCTATCGATTGTCGTTGCCCTCACGCTGTCGCGAATCTACGTCCTCGCGCGAGACAGTCCCTCTTACGATCGAAGGAGCCCGAACGAAACACCAAGCACTCGCGAGAAATCAAAATTGTCGATGGGGAATTTTCTTTCGTTTCCGCGTCACGGAGGTGTTAAAAATCGCGGTAACGTAGTACACGACACCGCCGCGAACCGCGATGCTCGTAACACTGAGCTAACGCTCTCTGCGAGAGCGAGAGCCTTTTGCCCGGTGGTGGGAAAACTCGGTTGAATCGACTGAAGCGATTACCTTGGACGGGATGAGTTCCGCAGCGGAACGTCCCGCGCATGCGCCCTTCTCGCACTCTCGTTCTCCCTTCCACTCGCGCCAGGCAGCGAGCTCGCGCTCGCTCTTTCTCTATTTCCCCTCCACCATCCGTGCTTGCTCTTCGCGTGCTGTTCGCGTATTACTCTCGATCGTCATAACCCCTAGGCATCCCGTCCTATACTATTACGAGCGATTCTGAAGAATTTTGTTTTTCAGGTGGGTCCGAGGGTTTTATCGCGGTGAATCCTCCGATTTTGGACGTCGATTATCGTTCATCGAGGTTTGCATTCTTTTTAAACTCGGTTGGAGTAGTGAGGCCAGTGTTTTGCTATTGACGCCTTGTTTTTGTTTACGTAGGTGCGTGCGATTGAATGGTTCAGGGGCTACATCTATGGAGTGTCTCAAGATGACCTGACATTTTAATTTATTAATAAAACGTATTGTTTATTTGAAAAGTAGGAATATTGTTATTTTAATATAAGATACAAACATGGAGGCTATGTGTGGAACACAATATGCGAGAAGTAGCCGCCTTGTCCCTGTTTGCAAACGATCACTCTTTTGACGAAATTTCCAATAACATTTTGGCATAATTGCCCGAGTAAAAATGATTGTATATACTTAGATGCAATTACATAAAAATGGTATACAATCATATATATTTATATATAGGTTTATATATAATTGTATATAACTCTATACATTCGTATATATAATCCGATATAAATGTACTTCCATCAAGTTTGATTTGATAAAATTATACATAGTTCTGTATATAATTATATATATACGTGAAAATTTTATTTACGGTATATAAAATTGTATATGACTGTGTATGAATACTTTTATTTTCTTTTGAAATGCATATAATTGTATATATCTTTATATGGCTTCATATATGATTAGATATAGAAAAAGTTTTCTTTGGTTTTATTCGCGTAAGGAAGCAGGTAAATCAAAAGATTGTTTATTAAAAGTTAACAAATTATGTATTGATGCAATATATTTACCAAATTTGATTACAACTCGAGTAAAAATGAATATATATAAACATATATCATTGTATATTAATTAATCATATACAATTGTATAGAAAAATTGGCCCGATAGAATTTTATATATTTGTATATAAACGTATACAATTGTATATACTCATATTCAGTTATGTACGATAGTATATGAATATATAGAAAATTTTATCAGGCCAATTTTCCTATCCAATTATATATGATCAATGAATATGCAATCTTATATACAACATACTTTATATATAATAATATATGTTTGTATATTATTATCATTTATAGGATTTTATATTTGTTATGCATATAGATAAATCTGTATATAATATATATGCATAACAAATATTAAATCCTATAAATGATAATAATATACAATCGTATAATATTATATATAAAGTATGTTGTATATAAAACTGTATATTAATTAATCATGTATAATTGCCCGAGTAAAAATGAATATATATAAACGTATACGATTGTATATATTCACATACTATCGTACATAACTGTATATTAGAAAATACAATTGTATACGTTTATAACAAATATGATCAATTAATATACAATTATATATGTTTATATATATTCACTTTTACTCGGGTGAGGACTAATTTCATTAAGGGTGCGTCCAATTCAGGGATGGTAGATGGTCCTGAAGCTTTTCTCGTACAAACCTAACGAAATTCGCGTACTAGATAAAAAAATTCTCGTACGTCATCAATCCACCGAGGGCTTAAGGTTATGGCTTAAGCGTTATATATATATATATATATATATATATATATATATATATATATATATATATATATATATAAACGCTTAAATAAAAAATTTAAAATATTTTATACACACACACACACACACCCCAAAGAAAAGTCCAATGGCGTCAAATCGCACGATCTTGGTGGTCAGTTCACTTCGTCCCGGCGCGAGATAACACGATGTGCGAACTTTTCGAACCGTCTCTAAAACATTTTCATCATTATTGTAGTGAATTTTCACAATTTCTATGCGTTGCTCGATCGTGTAATTCTCCATGAGTTAACCTCAATACTTCCTGATGCCAGTTGTCAAAGATCAGTACTCCACGTTCGCCACAAAAAAAATGGCGCGCTATTTAAAATGTCAAGTCATTTTGAGACACCCTCTACTTAGAGGCCCGGAAAAATCTCCAGATTGAAGTTTTTTGTGGGTAACGGTTGGTGAAAAAGAAACGCATTTTTGTAACACGAAGATACATTTATTTATAGCCTATAAGAAAAATACAGAAAAACAACAAAAACATGGCCGCCGGCAAATGATGAATTTTTTTTTCGTGACGCTTGGCGGTGGGCACTCTCCAACTTAAGGGGTTATACTTAGTTGCAAGGCCAAAAAAGTCGTTGTTTAACGATTTTTTTTAAAAAGGAATTTTATTTTACAAATAAAAAAAGTATTAAGACATGTAGTGGTATTTTTTAACTTCATATAGGAATTTTTTAATTTACAAAAATATTGATCTGCACTGCTCCTGTAGACGGTCTCCTGGAGGTCCTCCAAAAAAGGCGTCTGACGGTGAGCACGATATCTCCTGTTTGGGTTATCCAAAATAAAATAAAAACCAAAAAGATTCTATTAGTGGATAGAGGAATCTAGGCATTGATCGAAGGAATAGTCGAAATTTTGATTTTTGACAAAATGGCGGCTATGAAAAGAAGTTTTTTGGCCAAAATTCTCGTGATAAATTGTTTAAAAAAAAGAAATAATCATCGAGAATCTTATTCCTTTGATCAATACCTGAGGAATATATCTGAGCAGGTTGTGTTAAAATTTCAGGCCGATCGGTTGAGCCGTTTTTGAGAAATCGTGCTCGCCGACTTTGAAAACACCGTTTTGAGAAAAACGCGTTCGAAGTTTCAAGAGTCGTTTACACATGGTTAAAATTGGAAATACACATGCGTGTATTTCCAAGAATATTTGCCAGATCGATTTGAAATTTTCAGAAAATATACTCAAATATGTGTGCATTCCAAAAATGCAATTGAATAAATCGATTTTTTGATATTTCCAACTAGGTATAACCCCTTAAACGGTCCATCCGAAATCTAAAAACCAAACAGGTTATTCAAGTTAACAATAAATACGAGTCGTTGAGGATAGACGATTTGAGAGAAAAAATTTAACAACGTGGCAGCGAATTGAAACTCGAGCATACAAAATCTATGAAAATGTCGTCATTTTTACGTAACTATTGAAAAATGAAGATCGATTTTTAAAAAGAGAGATCGTCAACGACCTTTAAATGTAACTCGTCGTATCTTCTGTAAATTTGGAAACGATCCATTAAGTGGGTCTCGAGATATCATGTCCACCGACTGTGAAAACAATGTTTGGAGATAAACGCGTTTACTGTTAGAAACCGTAGCTCATTACAATTTCAGGAATATTTCAATTATACTTTCAGGGAATGTAGCTATAAAGTGATATTATCGAATGAAATTATTTTTGGAAAATGCAATTTTTTTATCCATCGAGGTAAATGTAGCCCGTTAACTTCGGAGTTTCAATAAGTTTCGTTTATTGTTTTCGAGAAGATATGAGAGTCAAAATATCCCAATTATTAAACAGGTCCCAATTATTGAACACTATCTTGTATTTTTATTATTTCTCATTCACCTGCATGCATTGACTTATTTATAAAAATTTCATTACATATATGGAACTTTTAGCTATCGAAATGTTACCTTACAAAAAGAGCATTAATTAATAGAGAAAAAATTATTGAATCAGCAACGGTGACGCGATTTGACGTCTCGTGGTAACTGCTTATCGTTTTTGGTAAGACGCGCCGCTTCATGCGTAAGGGCATAAAAAATTCAAAAACTGTCGCATCTCAAAAAGTAAAAGCGTTTCAGGTTCCTCAGAAAATTTCTTACAAATAACATTATTTTAAAAATGTAATTAATTATTTGTTAAAAAATACGGTGTTCGATCATTGGGACATAGAAAACGCAGTGTGTCCCAATTATTGAACACTCGAATTCTCTAAGATGGCGTCATTAAACCCATAAAACATCGAGACAGTTAACGTGTGACAGATCGTGTGAATCGGATTTATTCAAACAAAAACTGTAAGTTCCTGAATAAACTTACCTTTATTCTTTCAATAATAACTCTAAGATCGTCAAATATATTTTTCATTTGTATTTTCGTGCAATAAACATAAAAAGGAAAGTAAAAAGAGAATATAACCTCAATGTAACCTATAAATACGAATGTACTGTTCAATATTTTTTGCTCCCCCATATTTCAGGGCGCCAAGGTGAGACAAAATCAAACAAAAACAGAACATAAAAACGAGGAAGCTGAAAATAAAAATAAAATAAAGTTCGATTTGAAAAGCAAAAATAAACCAAACGCGAATGAACCAAATACCTGTCAAAAGAGACTAAATATATATTTTTGTATTTTTACATGATTAACAAAAGATCATTTGAGTGTTTGATTTTGCTTTTATTTCTTAATATTGTACCCGAAATAATATTTTCAGAACGGAAAAAGAATTCTCGGGAGTGTTCAATAACTGGGACATGCCTGTTCAGTATTAGGGACATAGGCACTTCCAGTGTTCAATAATTGGGACATTTGCACGCTTCACATTGTTATTCTTTTATTTCATTTTAAATCATTTGAAAATAATTTAAAGGGTGATTTTTCGAAAGCAAAAATATCAAAGTATCATTTGAACATGAAAGAGATGGTTTTTTTTTTGGTTTTATATTTATTTCTCCTACCTTACCTTAATAAACAAAACATTACCACATTAAACAAAATTCTTGACTGAGAACGATTTCCACGTGAAACAATGGAAACGTGGAAAATCGTTTCGTTTGTGCCACATGAAAATAGAACGAATTTATCGTTGATTTGATTGAGCACAAAAACAGGAACCTTTATCAGCGACCTTCCTCGATATCGCGTTCCGAAGCAACGCATTTTGATTACGTGAGATTGCACGAATTTTCTGATTGCTTCTAGAGTATGGAAAACTATCTACGACTCAATTGAAATTAACGAGCAATAAGACACAAGCATATTCCCATGGGCCAATTTTGGAAAATCATCAACTCGAATGATGTTGGTAATCAATATTTAATAATAATATTAGCGAAACGTTATCAACGAATTTGGTTAAAAAATGCTTCGATAAATATTTAAAAATCGTTCCTTATCGTCATAGGACATGAATTCTCTCGTTTTATGGAATACATGTTATGGGTTTAGGTTACTGTGAAAATGACGAACACTCACTCCTCGCTTGAGGTAACTCAAATTAAAGAGGAAGTCCATCATATGGTGCAGGAAACACAGTTTGGAGGTAAGCTTACGATTACAACGATAGAACTGCCAGTAAAACTTTAAGGGGCTATACCAGTGTGAACGCTGAAAATTTAGGTGATTATCGGGAATTTTTCGGAAGAAAGGTACTCAATTAAATGTTTCGGTAAATTAAGAATATATTTGCCTATATTTGACCTATATTACATAATTTTTTCATAGAAAAATATTGAGATCCAAGCGACTTATGCGCTGCCGTAGGAGGCGCGAAAAAAAAGTTCCTTCACTGCTGACATGATTCCGGCCGATTGTGTAGCTGAAACCGAAAAAGGAAAAAATGTCGTTAAACTGGAAGGTATTTCCTGTACACTGACGTAGGATTTTTGAAAAAAATCAAAATCTAACAAAATGGCTTAGCTATGAAAAAAGTATGTTTTCTTGCTAAAAAATGGTTTTTTTTCAATGCCAAATCGTCAATTTTCATCCAATCAAAAACATCTTACGTCATTGTAGAGTAAATATATTCAAGAGCACTCAGTTTAAATTTCAAGTCAATCGGATAATTGCTCTTTGAGTTACAAAATCAGCAAATTTGAAAAATCTCATTTCGAGAAAAAAGGCGTTTAAAGATTTAACAATCGATTTTTGCAAGATAAAATGATATTGATATAAATGATATAAATGATAATGATATTCTTGGAAGTATAAACTGTGGAAAAAGGCAAAAAAAATCGATGTTTTGAAAGCGTCACACTGGTATAGCCCCTTAAATCCATTTTTCTCGAGATTATGCCTTGCAAGACGGTGTACACGATTTCTCGATATCCAATGACCGGATCGACTTGATATTTGGTACCGTTATTCGGTGTAATAGTAGTTTAGTCTTGACCGACGTTTGTCTTTGTAACTTTTTTTCATGATTTATTAACAGTAACAATGTCGTTTTTCCTCGAAAAATCGAAGAAAAAAAAATTCATTTTGTGGAATTCATTTTGTGGAATTCTGATGGGTGGAACACGATAACAAAAACTCGGTCAAGTCTTAGCCAAGATGATCTATTTTAAGAAAAAAACTCGTTTTTTTTTAAATTCTGATCAACCGATCGGCCAAAATCAAGTACACCGTTGAGCCCCTCACGTTCGAAGGTCCTTCACACGATTGTTTATAACTTCATTAATTATAAATATTTTTATTACATTGGTACGCAACTTTGTTAATGTATACACAAATAAATTTGCAAACGATTTTTCAATTACTTATTTCTTAATTTTTTTTAATAACCCTGATTTTTTAGACGTCACAGTAGCCTAACGCCTTAAGTGGGAATACCTTTGATCATTTGCATTTTTTTTAAAGCAAATATTTCTTCACCATTTTTTAGACTTCGGGTATATTTTATTACTACTTTTGGGTGTTACGTGGTATCATTAATCTTTAAAAATGACCGAGGTATGGCGCGGTCTTCTAAGCTGCATTTTCAAAACTGGCGATGAATTTTTCATGATAGTACTCGTTTATCCGTTTGGACACTCCTGAAGTGGAATGTTGAACCTTTCTATGCTGAGTTAAGAGAAATAAAAGTGATCAAGTAAATCATTCTTTTCAAAGAAATACCATGGCTATAAAACTTTGTCATAAAAACACGAATATTTTTTAACGACTAACAAATTTTGTAACAGTTAATGAATATATGAATAAAAGTGCCAAATAAATGTATTTCTCTACTATAAATAAACTGTTTTCTCAGTGTGCAAAAATATATTTAAAAAATTGCCCTTTTTGTTGAGCATTTTTTTAATTCGTAAATAAAATATTGCGAAAAGGTATTGAAATTCTTTTTAAAAATCACACGTTTTTGGGAAAATCAACTCAACAGTAGTGAATCAGGAAAAGGGTGGCTGACCTGCACAGTCTGACGTTTCGGACCGCACTTCATCGACGTGTGCATGTAAAGCGACAATTCCACACTATATCTGCCATTCGGCATCGTCATTTCGAGACTTTTACACGACACGCGTTTAATATGCTGCAACGGCTGTTGAAAGAATTGCGGTCGAGGAAAGCGAAAGGTAACCAAAAAGACGAATCATCCCACGAGTGGGAGCTCCGCGTGTAATGCTAAATCGCGATGACTAAAAATCGCAATTATTATGATTATGCGAGTTTTATTGTTTCGAGAGTATAAAAAGAAACACTGGAGAAATAAGAAAAATTACAAAAAAAACTATAATATGCATTATAAAGGTCCCTCGGACGGGCAGAGATTGTGTACATTGCGAAGGAAAGTCCGGTAACTTTTTTATTTCCCTCACCGCGATTATTTCACCCAAGCATAGGTACGATAGCAATTATTGTTTTAAAAACGTGAAGTTTTTGTTGCCTTCGAGTACTACAATCTGGCACGTATTATTTTTCCCCTTTTTACAAGCTTTTATTTAAGGGGTCTCTCACTTTAGACGCTAAAAAGACTATTTTCATGAATTTTTTGATTGGTTTATATTATAGATATTATTATAAAAGTTGTTACACTTAATAAATATACTTTCGAAATACATTTTTTTTTAAATTGTATGTATTTATGTAACCCAAAAAAACTTTAAATGCGTTTTTCTTGAAACAACGTTTTTCGACAGATTGTTGATAAAATCTTCGAAACTACTGAACCGAACCTTATGAAATTTTAACCGCATATTCCTTACAACTACGGCTATAGCTCATATCAAGGATTTTTTTTCAAATTTTGATACTTTTTTTTGCCAAAAACGGTAAAAAACACGTTTTTTATTTTTTTTTCGAAAAATGTCCGCCATTTTGTTAGTTTTGCACATATCAAAAATCGTGTGATATGCGCTATAGCCATTAACATACTGAATCTAAAATCGTTTGATTATTTGTTTCGGATGATCGATCTCCGAAATTTCATCAACAGCGCAGACACACCATTTTTTTAGGACATTTTTTTTCTACCATTTTCGTCTATAAATAGTGACTTAAGGCAGTAGCCTTGTCTAGAAATTTGACAAAATCGTTTTTTTTTTCTTCATTTTAATATTCCTTGGACCTTCCTTAATACGCTCGTGAAAACCGTTTATTGATATTTCAAAAATTAGCAGAGTTATAGAAACTATAGGCAAGCCGCGCGCAAACCTCATCTAACATTATCAAAACTTTGAACGCGTTTATCTCAGAACTATGTTTTTCAAATCGGCGCCCACGATATCTCGATAACTAATTGACCGATCGAGCTCAAATTTTGCACATACCGTCGGTAGCCTCTTTCTGAGGACTGGTAGCAGAATTGAGTCGAACAATAATTTTGCCCACATTTTATAACTCGTCGAATACCCGAAAATGTATGAAATATCGTTAATCAAAGTTTAACAGGCCGCCAATTTGTAAAAAAAATTTTTTATGTACTAATTCTGCTACCAGTGCTCAGGATACTCATACAAATTGAGAATATATATATATTCTTTTCCAGATGCATACAACATCACCCAAAGTCGGCGCCGATTGAGGCGGTTTTCGGCGGACCATGTTGTAAAAAAATAAAAAACTACATGAAAATATTTAAATCAATTTTTTTTTAATGTAGATACATTTTCATAGAAACAATAAATACATATGTAAAATTTCATCAAGACAACATCAACGGTTTAAAAGTTATTCCAACCCAAAAATGACGTCAAAAATCTCGCTCTAGACCAGACTACTACCTTAAGTAAAGAATTTTTTTTAACGTATTTCGAAAGTGTATTTATTAAGTGTAGCAACTTTTTATCAATATTTATAATATAAACCTATCAAAAAAATTCATGAAGATGGCCTTTTTTTAGCGTGTAAAGTGAGAAGACCCCTTAACTTGCTTCGTTCACATGTGGGTCTTTCCGGTTCGAAACATGCACCTATGATGAGTGACCAAGGACGGGACTTTTTTGTAGCCATACTTTTTCGATTTTCAATTTTACCGAACATTATTTGTTACTTTTTAGTACAGTACCTTTTTGTAAATTATTCTTCCGAAAAAATCGTTATAAATATATCGATGCGTACGAAAAAAAAAAAAAAAAAAACACTTTTCACGTACTGGGTGTACATTGCTTACTTTGCGGTTTTTAGAAACCTGACAATGAAGGATGCAAAGCTGAAGTGCCGTACCGGATGTGCCATTACCATTAGTGATCGTGTGCACGCCTTTTTACGCTTTGATGCTGACCCCCCGTGTATTTCACGCACACGACAGCCGGCGCACCAAGCGCCACGAGAGAAAAGGGCGAGAGAGAGAGTAAGAGGAAGTAAGAGAGAGAGGGAGAGAGAGAGAGAGAGAAAGAGAGAGAAAGGAAGAGAGCAGAAAAGAGAATGAAAGACTCGTTCTGCGGAAAGAATTAAATACGACAGACGCGTGGCGCGCTTGCGGTTATGTACGCCCCGAACGATATGCCAGTTTACTTAAGCACACACGTGGACGTTTATCGCTCGGCACGTGTATAACAAACATACCTCGTCGCCGCCGACACTTTTCTTTATTTGCCGCTAGGTCTATCAGATTTCTCAAGTACTTCGCTTTACATTCTCTTCAAAACGTTTAAGGGTATTTATATATACATTTACAACAATAAAAAAATCGATTTCTTTTTTTTTCCTTAAGCGATAGAATTATATATGTAGAATATTTTTCCAAAGTTATAAAGCGAAATCTGAAAAACTTCAAACGTTACAGCCCGTCAACGATGTGCCTCAGCGCTCGGATTCGGAGCGGGCGTGAACTTCAGACGCGTTTTTCTCAGAACTGCATTATCGAAATTGGCGTGCAGGATTACTCAAAAACTATTAAGCCGATTGAGGTGAAACTTGGTGGAAATGGTGATAATATTGGTACCTTCTACTTGACGAGAATTGTTTTTGAAAAATTGGGAAAAAAACGACTTTTTTAATCCACTTTTTACAGAAATGTTGGTTTTGTGGAAATGCGTGCCGTTTTCTTAAATTTTCATTTTCTTCGTTTGAATTACCGTTACATAGAAACTATACATGTTCTAACTGAAAAATTGTTTGATTTTTTTTTGCAAATCAAAGTCTACGGGAAGCTAGACTGCACGCCGAATGGCAACTCCCGCGGCGACCTTGCTGCAACGCTCTGCCACAGCTCGGCTATTTTGACGATTAATGAATTTTTAAAAATTGTTCCGTTTTTTAAAATATTCTGTTAAAGTATACCTAAAGTTTGATAATTGTAGAATAATTATTTCTTAGTTTAAATCCCTCAAAATTGCTGAATTTTTCCGGTCTAAATGTGTATCTCGCCTTAAGGGGAGGTACCTGAGTAGACGGCGAGAAAAACAGGTAAACTTCGGGAATTTTTATCTCAAAAACTAATGTTTCGATTGGATCTGGATTTTTTTATTGGAAAATATGTACATTGAGGTATGTTTAGGAATTTCTTAAAATAAATTCGTTGACTGGAAACGATTCAAACGCAATTATCTCGAAACATAGTTTTCAAGGTCGGTGCAAGATGTATCTCGAAAACGGCTTGTCCTATTTTGTCCAAATTTGGATACAATATTCTTCGATAGTTTTTCTCGTTCGCCACGTAGGATTTTTTTGACATTTTCATTTTTGACGGAACTCTGACCGTTTTAATTTAACATTCGTTTCTCGTTCGCAATTTCCGACGATTTGGGATTGCATACACATTGCATAAAAAAGCAATGGTTCAATCAAATGGAAAACCCCTACGTGGCGAACGAGAAAAACTATCGAAGAATATTGTATCCAAATTTGGACAAAATCGGACAAGCCGTTCTCGAGATACATCTCGCACCGACTTTGAAAACTATGTTTCGAGATAATCGCGTCTGAATCGCTTCCAGTCAACGAATTTATTTTAAAAAATTCCTAAACATACCTCAATGTACATATTTTTCAATAAAAAAAAAACCGGATCCAATCGAAACATTAGTTTTTGAGATAAAAATTATATTGAGATAAGTGGCCCGAACACAATTTACTTTTTGATCTAAAGGGTCTTACGGGTCATACCTAGCTAGCTCGTGGTCGAAAAAATATGAATTGTCGTTAATTTTTTCTGGGAAAACGTATGCAGGTTTATTTTATTTCTATATTTGAAAAGTATGGTTTTAAGTATTCTATTACGATTTTTTAATTGGAAAATGTTTATAAATGTGATAGATACGATGGTTTGATCACTGTTGCTCGGAAACAAATCATCCGGAATAAAAACATTAACGGCGGGGTAAAGTTAATTCGGCGAAAAAAATGCATGTTTTTAAGATTTTTTTTGGCGTAACGAATAGTGTTCGTTTATTGAAAAATTTACATATAATAAATTAACATTTGAACTTAACATCTCCTAAATTTGCATTGCAAAATATTCAAAATTGAGCGATTGAAAATTAAACCCCGGAGGCGCCTCGAGAAAAAGTTGGTTTGCGGTGTGCACCATAACTCGCAACAGAATCATTTGAAACAAAAAAATCAAAATGCATTTGTTGAAGGAGATGTTTCTCGAGGTAATGACGGGAGGATTTTTTTTCTTCGATTTTTCGATTTTTCGTAGCACTTGGGAGCCAAAAACCCGATTTTCGCTAAAAAAATCGGCTAATTTGTTGTTGAAAAATTAGTAATTATTAAAAAAAAAAAAAAAAGCTCTCGACAATACCTGGTGAATTATGTGTAGAAGTACTGTGCAAAATTTCAAAGCGATTGGTCCAGTAGATTTTGAGTTATCGTGCACACGGACTTCAAATATGACAAGTCTCAGAAAAACGCAGAAGAGAAGAGAACGGCATGGAGCAATAGACGCTCAAATACTCATAACTTCGTCAATTTTACTCCGATCGACTTGAAATTTTAACACAATATTTTTGATATATTATGCATTCATTTAAAAAAATTTTTAAAAATGAAAAAAACATTTTTAATACTTTACCCCGCCCTTAAACGCATTTAGTTTTTGCGTGAAATTATTTAGTGCTCGGACGGAGGATTTAATAAAATATTAATTAAAAAAGAAAATGGCTGCGGTCCAAAGTGAAAGTATCGATTTGCGGTGAACAAAAACGCTCTATTTTTGTGAGTAGGAAGAAAACTATGCATAAAAAAATTCCTTCTCTCAAGCACTACTTTTTGATGTGTAGAAGGAGCTTGTAAAATTTAAAGTTGATTGGTGCAGCGATTTTTTAAATGTAGTGGTCAACAATTCTGATAAAGTCAATTTGAGAAAAACGCGTATAAGGAGGGAGCCTGAATTAGAAGGTCCGAAACATCGTTTTTTTTGTTGTTGTTAAATCGATAGATAAACTATCCAAGAATATATTTATAAAGTTACAGAGGCCAATTGGAAATATTTTCGAAGATACAAGGCCAAAAGCAGAGAAGCGATTGATATTTGATATTGATATTTCCTTCTATTAAAAACTTTGTAGCGCGTTTTCTCGAGTTATCATTTTCACGCTTTTTCCAAATTGGCGGGCGTGATAGCAAAAAAAACTAAACGACCTATAGAATAAACCAGTTTATTTTCTCCAGTATGAAAATCTCTTCAAAGTGAATTCAAAACGTCGTTGTAAAGGTCTTTTCAAGTCAGTTTTCTAGCACGTTAAAGTGTCTTTTTAAACAGATTTTTTTCCAAACCTGAAAAGGTAACTCAATGTTTACTGGGCTTACTTGTTTGTTCCCTTCTAAAAAAATTCCCAAAAAACGTTTTTTTAGACCTTCTAATTCAGGCTCTCGCCTTAAGAGGTTGAGGTATGGTAAAAGTTTCAAAAAATGAATAGTTGCTCGAGGCAGATCAAATTGAACAGGAAGGTCCAACATATGGTGCAGAAATCGCAGATTGAAGGTAAACTTATCATTACAACGATAGAAATGCTAGTAGAATTTTAAACTCGTTTTTCTCGAATCTACGTTTTTCAAAACTGTGTACACGGTTTTTCGATATCCAATGAACGGATTGAGTTCAAATTTAGTACACTTATTCAGTGTAATAGTAGTTTAGTCTTGAACGATGTTTTTCTTCTTAACATTTTTTTGACATTAGTTATTAACAATAACGATGCCAATTTTCCTTAAAAAATCGAAAAACAAAATTCTAAGGTTTTTTTTATGATTGAAATACGATAATGCAAAAAACTTCCGTCAAGTCTTAGCCAATATTATCTCTTGTAAGAAACAACTCGTTTTTTTTTTCGTTTTGGATCAATCGGGTGGCCACAATCCAAAATGATTTGTCGATTATCTTTATCACATCATAATATCTATTATCTTAATCTTAAATTATCTCAAATTATCTTTATCATATAAATATAGTTATCTTTTTCTTAATTTAATTTATTTGTTTTTTCTAATTTTTTATAATTATAAAGATAATTATCTTAAATTATCTTTATCATATCATAATTTTTAATTGTCAATTATCTTTCTTATTCCTTCAAAAGCAATTTTTTCAAATAACCCTGATTTTTCGCCCCGTCCGAGAAGCCTAACCCCTTAAGTTCGCCGTTTCGCGGATCATACCTACGAACGCCCATAACGCCCTCAATTTTGAACGGACCGATTTGAATTTTTCAGAGAATATTTTCGAATTCTTATATTTTGAGAATCCGTCGAAAACCAAAAATCGACATTTTCAAAAATTTCAATGAGGTACAAGCCCTTAAGAGTGCACTTCACAACGCTAACACGAGTAAAAATAAAATCGTGAGGAAAGTGCATACAGAAAAAAGAAGAAAACAAAATTACGGGACAAAACGAAAAGAAAAAACAAATTGAAAAATGCCTTTTTCTCAAATCTGTGAATGTATTATCGCTTATCGAAGTGCAATTTGCATCGACCAGTTTGAAATTACGAAGCGACTAATTGAAACTGTCGCTTATCCAAGTACAATATGAATTGACTACTCAACGCTATGCGCAACTTCAATCGTACGGCGTTGAGAATAGAAAAAAGAACCGGAAAAGCCAGTTTATGCTCACAGAGGAAGAGAAAAACGTGAATTTAATATTCCAAACCAGCTCGTGTCTCGTGAGATCTCGTTAGTATGCACTTTTATTTTTTATTGCCCCGTTCATCTCTTCCTTTGGCGCTGATGTCGACTGACCCTACGTCTACGTTGCCGCGCACGTCGTACCCTCTTCTTCGCCTGACGGTTCACGATCTTTTTTTCTTCCGCCTGAAATCTCCGCGTTCCGCGGCTTCCACTCATCTTTATACGTGTAAGTGAAACGCGCGCACGGGACCGTGCCGCGCAGGTAAAAAAAAAAGAACAAACAGATAACGGCTGCCGGCGCACCAATTTTTGTACCAATCGACCGCAGGGTGTTCGCGCGAATGCGAGAGCGTGATAAAGCGCGTGCAAGCAATCTAGGTCCGATAAGAAGCTTTGCGTACACAAAGCAAGTGTGTCTATTTAGAGGCCGAAGACCTCGAGAAACACTTGAAACTCTTACGAGCCCACGCTCGCTCATAGATTTTCGCTTCACTAGAACATTGGGTAATGGCAAGCGGTCCATTCTCACGAATAATGACACTCTCTTTTTCCATATATTTCACTTACTTTCCGCCATTTTTATCCGTTTGTTTACACGCATTAAGAAGTGGCTCCATACCGAGTAGCGGCCAGTTCCGTCGTTATCGTTTCGTTCCGATGTTCGGCGTGAAGTAAAAATTAGGAAGATAAAACACGATGAGAGATGAAAGGAGGGCTGAAGCGGCCACGTGTTGCCAGCGCCATCTACGGGCCATCGTCGCTTATCGTTACGGGAAAACACGAATATACATCATTCTCGATGGTACATTACACTATCGATCAATCACATTCATTTACCAGCTGTACATAAATAATGGAAAGCGAAGAAAAAACAACACCGAGACGTAATCATGAGGAAAAGGAAATTCGAAACACACTGCGTATCTAATAAAATTCCTCGAGACGCATCTTTCACTTCTTTATTCGTTGTTATTGGTAATAATGAGGATTCGCTGATATAATTACAAATGGCGTGGAGTTGGAGGAATGAAGTTAAGGGGTTAGGCTGCTGTGAAAATTTGTAAAACTCGTTCGTCGATTGAGACGACGCAAATGAAAGAGGAAGGACAAATATATGGTGCAGGAATCGCAGATTGAAGGTTAACTTATGATGACAACGATAGGCCAGTAAAACTTTAAACGCGTTTTTCTCGAAACTATGGTTTTCAAAACGGTGTACACGATTTCGCGACGTCTAATGAACGGGTTGGATTGAAATTTGGTATACTTATTCGGTGTAATAGTAGTTTAGTTTTGACCGACGTTTTTCTTCTGAACATTGTTTGTTCATCAGTTATCAACAATAATAATGTCATTTTTCCTCGGAAAATCGAGATTTTTCTTTGTTTTTTGTTTTTGATGATTGGAACACGATAATAAAAAAAGCCCAATTTTATCTACTTGTTATCTACAATGTTATCTACTTTAAGAAAAAAAAACTCGTTTATTTGAGTCCGATGAACCGGGTGGCAAAAATCAAGTACACCGTTGAGCACCTCACGTTCAAAGGTTCTTCACGAGAATATTTATAACTTTTAAAATAATTAACATTTCCTTAGGACATTTCGTACACAGCTTTGTTAAAGTGCACACAAATAAATGTTCAAACGATTTTTTAATCATTTTACTAATTCCTTCAGAATTGAGTTTTTCTAATAAACCTGACTTTCGGGTCGTCGCGGTAACCTAACCCTTCGAGCGCTGAACTTTTTATACGGTCTGCAGTGTGGCATAAGAAAAATTCAGAAATTAGAAAAAAGACTTGTACACCGATGATAATGGATGCGCAATCGTATGAGCTAGACTCCGGCTACTACTCGGATGGGTGACCGCTTAGCTGCGCACCGACTGACACAAATGAGAAGCTCGGCGTATTTTGTGGGCTAATTACATTGCATTAAGGCCATGCACACCGACCGAGCGGCCACGAGTGCGAGAGAGATAGCTGATTTACAGATTCCCAATGTTCTCCTAAAGGGTTGATTTTTGGAAAAAATAAAAGAAACACCTTCCACTCTGTTGATCGACGAACAACTCCTTTCTCTTCGTTTGCCCGAAATGTGGTCCGCCTGAGAGAGAACTTGGCAGTGGGATTTTTACCGACTGGACGTGTGAGCCATGTCCTTAAGGGGTCTTTCCACTTTAGACGCTAAAAAAGGCTATTTTCATGAATTTTTTACACAGGTTTACGCTATAGATATTGATATAGAAGTTGTTACACTTAAAAAATACACTTTCGAAATACATCGAAAATATGTTTTTTATGTATCTATGTAACCCAAACAAACTTTGACCGCCTTTTTCTTGAAACGTTTTTCGACGGCTTGTTGATAAAATCTTCGAAACTACTGAACCGAGCCTCGTGAAATTTTAACCACATATTTTTTACAACTATAGCTATAGCGCATATCATGGATTTTGAAAATGTTGATATTTACTATTTGTTTGCTAAAAACGGTGGAAAAATATGTTTTTTTTGTTTTTTCTAAAAATGTCCGCCATGTTGTTATTTTTGCATATATCAAAAATCGTATGATATGCGCTATAGCCATTAAAATACTGAATCTAGAGTCGATTGATTTTTTTGTTTCGTATGATCCATCTCCGAGATTTCATCAAAAGCGCAAACCGACCATTTTTTAGGACATTTTTTTAACTACCATTTTCGTGTATAAATAGTAACTTGATTAAATATTTTTTTTTGTATTTCGAAAGTGTATTTTTTTAATGTAACAACTTTTATATCAATATCTATAATATAAACCTATCAAACAAATAATGAAAATAGGCTTGGTAATTATGCAGTTCGGCGCCTTTTCCGAAAAACGACGGGAAATTTTTTTTTCGCCATGGGGTTGTCTATTCCATCATAACAAATGATATTTCGTCGGGGGAGGCTGACATTTCCCATAAACTCCATAAATTATGGGGTTTTGAAGTTTGAGATTTTTTTTTTGTTGGGAATGCCTTTGCGTGTGCATGTGTGTATATGTGTGTTTAGTAAACAGTCGAAATACGTTCAAAATTTTGGCGGTCCTGATAAGGACCGATATAAATCTTGAAAAATACTGATATAGTTGACAGTCTTGAAAAAGACTCATATCAGTGTCGAAAGTCACAGCTCCTTTAGGGTTCCGATGATGTTGAAAATCGCGTGAAATCGATCACGATCGAATCACGATCGAACCCAAACAAACACACACACACACACACACACACACACACACACACACACACACACACACACACACAAACGCTATTGGTAGAACAATTATAGAAAAGAGCCTTTTTTTCTTTTAAAAATCTCTTTCCAGTATCTTGGGGGGGCTCCACCCCCTCCACCCCCGCAGGGGCGCTGCCCCTTGACCCCGTAGGGGGGGTTTCACCCCCCGAACCCCCCCCAGAGGGTGCGTTGGATAGTGGATTTGAGTTGAAAGTCGTTCCAGAGCCGACACACACTGCCAAAATGCATGAAAATGCCCTATTCCATCAGGTGTTTTCTCAAACTTGAAAACCCCATAACTCATGGTAATTATGGAAAATGTCAGCCTCCCCCGACGAAATATCATTAGTTAGGACTAATAGAGGCAGTTTGTGGCGAAAAAAAAATTTTCCCGCTGTTTTTCGGAAAAGGCGCCAAACTGCATAATTACCATATCTTCTTAAAAAATGCTACACTGGAGCTAAAACAGTAGGTACGGTTCGACTAATTATTGGACTAACCCTTGGCACCGTGAAAATGAGGATTCACGATGCCAAGGAGGTTTTTAATCGCGAATTTGTGTGAAAATAAAGCACAAAAAATATCAGGCTGTGCAAACATGGCAACGTCGTAGCCGGCATAAAAGCTACCTACCTTATCCGCGTTCGGCAATTATGTCCGGGAACCGCAAACTTCTTGATCAGGATAATTAACAAGGAATATTATGTGATCTTATTCTCTTGATCAGTCATAATTACTCAATACTAATTTGAGGTCTATGTTCATAATTGATAAGTTTCCAGAAATATCTGGGAAAAGACAAAATAGATTGGATTTTTTTTTAAATGAAAGAATCTTTTAGAAATTCGAAAAATTTTCAGTTTTTTTCTGTCAGATTCTAGACAGCTTTAGTACACGCTTCTCCTTTCCAGCGAAGGAATTTTTTACTTGGACCGATATTTATGGTTCACAGCTCCTCGGGCCGATTTTGAGGTTATGAACGAGGCGCGTATGTCTCTAACTTCGCGACACTTCTTCCAACCCGAGCATTATCATATACCAGGATTTACGACGTTGTCAATATATCGCGCATTAATTGAACGCGAAAGAATTATGGAAAATAATTATACGAAGTAACGAAAACATTTCATGTAATCATCGAATGCTCAAAAATGCGTATTTTTTTACGTGGATGTAACAAAATTGTTCAAAAACGTACGTTTACTATGACGATAACTTTATACCTAACGGTTGGTAACAGTTAATCGGCCCCATGCATACGCATAGAGCGCTCCCCCCGTACTTCACCACTGACGGCTAGCCACGAACAACTTTAATTCGGGGATTCCACTTTCCGTTATACCGGTATTCATATTGCTTTATCAAAACCTAAATGCCCGTGCGCTGCACAATCCTGTTTTGCACCCTGTTACGAATCAGGATTTCTCCGCAAGCTTCCTTAGAAAAAGTTCGTCAGCAGAAATAAAACTAAAAAAAAAACTCGTTGCCATGGGCATTCTTCGCCGATGAGAGATCCCAGATAACACGGAACGAAGAAAAAGGAAAGTAACGACGTAAGGTATTTCGCGGCCCGTTGTACAGTCCACACGTGCTCGCGCATATAGCGGAACAGTCGTATGAAACATTTACGATGACTCACGCGATTCAAGCTATATAGTTCAAAATGAGGTATCGCGAGTCCTGTCAGTAAAAAAAACGTGCTGGCAAGTTTTCCCCTAGAGAGATTGCACTTCGAGGAACCGAAGGTGTCGCTGCTCGTCTCTCGACAAAGGGAAAAGTGCACCTTTTCTTTATCCGGAAACGCCAGCCGTCGCTCGTAGCGACGCAATCGGTACGTGCCCTCTTGAGGGTATGCACAGGGTCAGCATAACCTCGCAAATTCTCAAACGGAGTTCTCTCATAAAGAGTGTCTTAAAATGGCCTGACATTTTTAATTCCGCGCCATTTGTGTGTGGCGAACATAGAGTACTAATCTTTGACAACTGGCATCAGGAAGTATTGAGGTTTATAGTCATAGAGAATTACACAATCGAGCAACGCATAGAAATTGTTATTTGCTGCATTGTTATTGCATAGTTATTGCAGACGAAGTTTCTTATCGTGTTATCTCTCGCCACCAAGATCGTGCGATTTGAGGCCATTGGACTTCTTTCTTTGGGGTTTTCTAAAAGCAAAAGTGTATGCCAATGATCCACAGACCATTCCGGAGCTCGAGGAAGCAAGTGGACGCATCATTAATGAAATTAGTCCGCAATTATGTCAAAATGTTATTGAAAATTTCGTCAAAAGAGTGAACGTTTGCAATTAGGGACGAGGCGGCCATTTATCGAATATTGTGTTCCATACATAACCTCAATGTTTGTACCTTATATTACAATAAAAATTTTCGTACTATTCAAATAAATAATACGTTTTATTAATAAATTCGAATGTCAGGAATGTTCAGATTCCCAGTGTACTCCGAAATGGTTAATATATCGGAAAAAAGGAAAGAAACACCTTTCGGTTAGTTGAAAGGCGGCCAACGTCTGTTTCTTCGTTTCTGCACAATACAATCCGTCTCGGAAAAAAAACTTGGCCGTAGGATTTTTACCGACCGGTCGTGTGACACACGTCGCTGAAGGTTGTTGCTTAAGGCCTTAGGCCACAGTAACGGGTATAAAATCATGTGCGAATTTAACCATTTTTTTCATATGACAAAGTGATTCACTCCTAAAATTAATTACACATCTATTTAGTATGAAGATCAAGCTGTGAGAAATTTTTTTTTCCATCTACAAAATGGCCGACTACTTAAAACTTCTCGAAACAGCTTTTTTCCCAATTGGCGTGACAAATGACTTCAACAATTTTCACTCGATTTACTTCAACTTGAAAGTTATGTTTCTAATTGCATTTCGCAGAGAAGTACGTACGGAATTTCTGATTAATCGCAAACTTTTCATTTTATGAGCAGTTTATGAGCAGTTGTAACGAAATTTTTCACTGAAAATTCATTTCTTAAGTTCAAATATCTACAACTTTTGAATAAAACAATATGCTTTAAATTCCGTACGTACTTCTCCAGGTATTGTAATGTAGATTAACGAGAATTTTTGTTTTTCGTTCTAGGTAAAAAATTGTGGATGCTAAATGTCACGCCGCGGAGCACCTAAAAAAGATAACAAAAGAAAATATTAGTAGTCGGCCATTTTGTACATCGAAAAAAAAATCTAACAGCTTGATATTCATACTAAATAGATGTGTAATTAATTTTATGAGTGAATCACTTTTTTATACGGAAAAAATGGTCAAATTCGCACATGATTTTATACCCGTTACAGTGGCCGAAGGCGTTAGTGATTTTGGAAGGGTGGGGGATGAATCAAAGTTCTTATCATGCCTACCGCAGCGCTGCTAGTGGCCACTGAATGTCTTTAGTAAGCGACCTACCCCTTCCACTGGAGTTTCCAGACCTTTATGTAGGACCGTGGTTCCTATGCTAATACATTTCGTGGCCTCACCCAGGAAGACTAGAGGTAAGGAGTACGAACGCCGTGTCGTCGAAACGTCCGCAAAAGCGAGGACGCGAAGGGCGGCGCTGCATTCCTACCGCACCGAAGTAAAGTCAACAACAAACCAGTGCCGTACGATATGCCAAAAGCACCCTTTGCTACTTCATGCGAAGCGATCATTTCATAAAATTAATTGTCCAACCAGTTGGTCAAGGCAATTTCTATATAGATAGATACAATTCTTATATATAGATTGTTTTGGAGAATACCGAAATACAAAAATTAAGTCAATGTTTTTTTTGTTGCGGAAGCAGTAACAAACAAAATTTATTTATAGACACAAGGAAATTCATAAGAAATTTGCATCCAGACAAAAATTGTACAGATTATCACACATCATATTTACATATTATGACACGCTGTACAGATAAAGAATGATAACGAAATACAGAAATTTAGTCAATGTTTTTTTTTTCGTTGCGGAAACCGTAACAAACAACATTTATTTATAGACACAAGAAAATTCATAAAAATTCTAATCCGGACAAAAGTTTTACACATCATCACATTTCATATTTACACATTATGATACGTTGTACAGATTAAGAATAATAATGAAATACAGATATTAAGTCAATATTTTTTTTTCTTTGTGGAAGCAATAAAAACATGTCTTTATACACAAGAATATTCATAATTTTGAATTCAAACAAAAGATTTACAAATTATCACACATCATATTTGCATATTATGATAAGCTGTACAGAATAAGAATAATAACGAAATACAGAATTAAGTCAATATAATTTTTTTGGTTGCGAAAACCGTAACAAACAAAGTTTATTTATAGACACAAGAAAAATCATAAGAGTTTTGCATCCTGACAAATTTTCACAAATTATCACACATTATATTCACACATTGTGATACGCTGTACAGATAAATCGATCCTATAGTTTTGATTTTTTCCTATTGCCTTCCGTTTTAATTTTCCTTGCGAGAAATAGATAATAGAAATAGAAAATTCTCTTCGTGAGCTCTTCGTTGTGTGCTTGGCATCCCACGAACTGCAAATTTTTCATGTCCGAAACGTTGTCGAGAAATTAATGGAGGGTGTTGATTTTAACGTCAGTTCTCGATCGATCGCTGCATTCCAAGCTTGTCTCGCGTTCAGGCACTGAAAGCAACAATTCAAACAATATTACAAGCTTTTATTTAATTTGACTTTCTATGAAAATGGAAAATCGATACTTCACCCACTCACTTCCCATTTTCCCGCCTCAAAAATAAACATTTTGTTTATTTTCGAGACATGAGACAAAACGCGCAAGAGATAAAACGTGCAATATATGAAAAAAATCCATATATTGCACGTTTTGTCTCGTCGACGGGACACTTGCTCCGTGTCTCGCGTTTGTGATAATTTTTATTTCACTCGGTACGATAATGGTCCAATAAAACGAAACCATCCTTTTTATGAATAAGTACTATTTTTCTTACCTAAGATTGATTGTTTTCGCCGCAGATCACTAAATATATTTTATACCGACATACAATTATTTTTTTTTACATCTAACACAATTCGCAAAATAGGTTAGCCCGAACACGCTTTATGCGAACACGAGCGACGAGCAGGAATCATCGATGACACATGACATCGGTTGTGTTTTTGTCGCTTAGTTCACTTCGGTGCGGTCGTGCACTAGCGACGCACGCCGTGAAAACACTAACTACTAAAATCCACAGTTTCACGGACGCTTTTGGATCGGGCTCGCCACAGTCGTTCGTACTCCTTACCTCTAGTCTTCCTGGCCTCACCAATGCCAACTGATTGTAGGAAAATATTAATTATGCATACGAATGAAAACCACGAAAATTTTAAAACGTACGGTAGGTAATCGCGATGAATATTCACTTATGTGTTTATTTGAAGGAGTTAGGATTATCAGACGATGAGTTTTCGATATTTAAGAACCCTATTAAAATAGACACGAGCTTTGGCAACGTCGCACGGTTGTAATTCGAGGCTGTTAGATTGACCGCAGTGACTGTCACGGGTCACAGCTGGGTTGCGCGCGTTTTGTGCCAGTCGACGTATTCAGAGGTTATGTCAGAGCAAAAGGAGGCAACAAATAATGCGGAAAAAATATTCGTGCGCCTAAAAGTTGAAGCATCGTACTATGCTTACCGAAGCTAGAAAAAACTGAAATATGTACATAATAATGAATGAATGAATAAATTGCCCTTATTCGCTTGGACTATAACGTATTTGAAATTGGCGCGCTCGGTCTTCGATTGGTTCTGCTCGTTCTGCTATTCGCATAGTTCCGACGTTGCCACATTTCAATGCATACGTCTCAACGTTTAATAAACGAGTGCGGATACCGCCATTTTCCCTTTGCCAGTACATCCAGGAAATATACCATAACGAGTAGTAACATTTTTATCAATATCTAGGTTATTCCAATATTTTTTAGCAACAACCTTAACATTCCTTTGTCCTTTCTCATATAGTTTCCGACTGACGACACATACACGGGACTATATATTTCCGCGACATTTTACTCTGACGTTGCTGCGTACGACGTGCGTCAAAGTTTGGAGGTTATACGCTCAAAGATGCTTCCTATACGATTCTATTAATAGCTGCAATGGCCGTGAATTATCGCACAATCGATCCCCCTATGTTGAAATTCACCTTGGTAGCATTGCCATGTCGAATTAAGGTCACGTAGTGACGTCACCAAAACACCGAGTATTATCTGCGCAACAATGGTGATCGCGGCGAGCCGAGATATAGATAATAAAACATAACTTGTTAAATTTCACGCGATGACGCGCGGTGACTGATAACAGAAGATTGTAACGTCTGAAGCAGCGAAATATACTCGTGAACGCGAAATTAACAATATGCCGGAAGCGAAATATATTGGGGCATGAATCATGGGCATATACAGGGTGTCGCGTTTAAGGGGGTAATTTCTTTTAAGCAGCCTAAACAACCGACTTTTTCAAATTTCGTTGTGTCGAAACTATTTATCGTACATAATTGAAATTACATGCACATTTTTTAATGTTGCAAACATTTATTCTGATATTTGAAAATGGCGGCTGTACACTTGCTTCAGAGACGGTTGCCACCTGCGTTGTTTCACGGCGTAGACTCTAGAGTTCGGTGCATTGTCTCGAAACACCAAAGCCAAGAAGTTTTGGATTTCTCACATCCACACGTTCAATATGAACCTCAAAAATCCAAAGAAAAGTGAAAATTCCAAAAATAACACGTGTTTGAAAAAAATGTTCCATTTTTCACGAAATGTTCACTATAGTATTTGTTAATGGAATAGTAGTTTTTAAAAAATAATTTTCATGGAACTTTAGGTTCACGTAGACGGTAATAATGTTGTCTAAAAGTCTGCAAAATTTCAAAAAGATCTGTCAACTAGTTTTCGAGTTATCTTGTTCGAGGTTCAGGAAAAAGTGGTTTTTAGGAACGCGCGTTTAAAGTTTCAAGACTCAAAAATGTTGTGCCTAAATGACCTACCGATTAATCAGCGATTCCGCGGCCATAATGCAGTCCCTCAGTTTCCTCGTGGAGTTCGTTTTCGGCATGGGGTTGAAGTTTGCATCATTGGAATGCAACGAAAATTCTTTTTAAATTCTGATTTTCGTTATTATGGAAAATCATGTTTTCCAGATTTGTTATAGATCGTTTAATAAGAATCCTAAAAAAGTGTTTGCGTGATTTTCGTAGCTTGAATGTGTCGGAGGATTTTCGCGAAATTAAAAAAAAACCGTTTTGGTTGCGTTCCAACGATGCAAACTTCAACGTCATGTTTTCGGCTAGATATTTTGAACGTTATAACGGGATCTCCCCCTTAAGGTATTCCATTCGCGGATGGCCGTATTCTGTGGGGGCATGAGGAGAGCCGTTCTGAATCGTTTGTTAAATTACAGTGGCGCTTAATAAAAATAAATCACAATCAATTATCATACCCAGCCCCGGACCTGGGGGGGGGGGGGGGAGGCAAACCGGGGTACGTGCCCCGCGAGATTTACCGTACAGTTTCCGAGTTATTAATTGTTAAAGTTGGTCAATTAGTCACACGTAGACGACAAAATGTGCCTGTCCTCTCATATATCGATTTTTTTGTGCTACTTGGAGCCAAGACACGCGTAAAAAAAACTGACGGTTGCGTTCGTTGGTTCGTTGTGATCAATAAGGCAACTTGAATTGGAAAGCTCACCGCAGAAATAAGCAATAAATTTAGAAATAAAGTCGCGAAAAACCGAAGTATTCGGCGAGAGAGACGTCTCGTGACGTAACCGCAGCCATCTTGCTCGAAGTGTGGCAACGCCGGATACCCGCGCAAATTTGATTCTTCTATCGGATATTTTCAACGCGAATTAAAAATATGGTTGTGTGAAGCCGTACGTTTTTTAATCGATTATAAAAGGCCTTTTGTCGATATTTACTCAAAGTTCTTTTATGTATAGCTAAGGCATCTCAATCTTTCTGGCGACATGCATACAACGCATTTATATGTAAAGTCAGCATGGAAAAACCGTCATATAAAATGAACGTTCGTTTTTATATCTGCAAATGTTGTGAAAATTAGGAAAGGGAAAAATAACATAACAATCGATGAAATATGTTTTGACTTCGGACAGATTGGACATTGGATATTGAGGTTAACGTCAACGCGACGTTTTTCATTTGCATTCGCAATATCATCTTTTCACTCTCTAATTCTTGTCCGACAGAATCTATCTTTGTCTCTAAACTGGACTTCAGGTACAATCCTGTTACTCTCTTGATAAACTTCTACAGTACTTATTTTCATTCTCCATGTTTACCGGCTACCAAAAATAATAAGTCGAGCGCGTGGGACTGATGACAGCTATCGAAAATGCAACGATGCTAAACGTCAAAGATATGGCGTACTACTGAAGTCGAGTAGTAGATTATTACGTTTGTTTTCATATTATAAAAATAATAAGTAGCTTGAAATTCAATACTTAAAAAATATTTCTCGAAATATAGGCCACACACATATGTCTAAAACTTAGCGGTATTATGGCGAAAAAAAGACTCTTAGTTTACTAGCGTGGTCAACACCGTACCTCCTTAAAGGGGCGCCATGTGTTTGAAAAAAAAACTCATTTCACTAAAGCGCGTAGGATCCAGAGCGCTTTAGTGAAAGTGAGTTTTGATGACTTCGCGATCCTATACTGAGAAAAAAAACCAATTAAATCAAAAAAATATATTGGTTGATCCAAATAAATGTGCTGCTGCGGAGTGCCACCGATGTATGAGATTGTTTCAATACTATAAAATATTGGAAAATGTGATTGATTTAAATAACATATGATTTTATTTGTAAAAGCTCTTCTGTTCTCTGAATATCTACATTATCCTTCAAATAAAATTATATTCTATTGAAATCATTCTATATACAATCCGTAGATTCATTGGATGAAATAATTAAGCGGTTGCTACGAACATCTTTTATTTCGTACAAAAATATAATCAATAGAATTAATTATTTCTTTACTACATCGAAACGTATATGCCATGGGACGTAAGGTTTTAATTTGTTTTAAATTTTAAATAAAAACTCAGCACTAGAATGATTATCCACGACAATAGTGGAGAGAAAATAACATATCCAATGGAATATCCATGGAGAGAATATCAGATATTCAACTGATTAGAACAAGATACTACACTTTGGTCTTAGCCACAGGCCAAGAAGCGATAATCTTCAGAGTTTCTCCAGCGTTCAAGTAGATTTTCGGTTCGCGCTACACTTACGAGAATCGAGCGCGCGTGCGGCCTCTAGCGGTTACTCCGAGAACTACGGGTTTCCTAACACCTATAATTTCAGTGGCGCTCGGCCATGATTTGGTTGAATTTTTTCAACCAAATGTGCAAGAAATAAATTTTACTGTCGCATAATTTTTTAACCAATTTAGACATTTGCTTAATAATTTTTAATCAAAATAAAATATTAATATTTTAACGAATAATGTACTTAAAATCAATATCGGATGTGGTGAAAACAATAAAATAGCATATTTACTCAATAGAAATTTTATTTGAATCAAACGAGCGAAATTCAACTTTTCTTGTGTACTCGAATCAACAATATTCATGTTATGAATTGAAACGCTTTTTTCGTTCGTTGCAGAAATTGCATTCAAAACTATATAATTTGTTCACGATAGTTTTTTAGGTAGTTTCAATAATATATTGTTCTCAGCTAACAATACATCTTTTGAATGAAAAAAAACTTTCAATTTTATCATGTTATTGAAGTCAATAGCGTTTTGTTTGGACTAATAAATCCGATTATTTACACCAACAATTTTACAATTGGATCAATGAAATTTCATTCAATATCACCAATGATATTGGATCAATGATTTTTTTCTCAGTGTAGCAATCGAAAATAAGACTGTCTATGAGACGAACTTTAATGAGGTAATACATTCTTTTGTGGAAAGAAAAGCTCGACGGGTAAAACTGTAGCAGGATTAGATAGTAAAATTTGCTGGGACCTAAAGATTAAAGGTGTGTGTACAGTCGGGCTTGTGGGTCGTCTACATTGGTATTCTATATTAATGTCACTCATAAAGGAAAGTTATTAGCAAATAGGTAATAAACAGTGCAAATGTATTTAAGGATTCTTACTCTCCCGGCACGAAAAATCCCACCCAGTACATTAGTTTTGTGAGTTTTTAAAACTAATTAATCTCAAATGCTGGAGGGGACGGGCGCCAATTTGCTACTTTTCTCAGGAAAATTGCGGCTACAAAAATTATTTTGCTAGTCACATTTTTCTAAGTTTTATCGGTAATATTTTCTTGAAACAATTGGTGACCCCCGTTTTTTTGTCGTTACGGAATCTTTAGATTTTTTTATACGCGTGAGCAGTTTTTATCAGGAATCTAGAGTTATTTAGTGTGTAATTAAAAGCTTTTATTTAACTTGACTTGGTGTGAGATGCAAAACGGAAGATCGATATTTCACCCATTTCCCGACTACTTAGAGCTCTGAAATTTTGCAAAGATGCATCTAAGAGGTGACAATGCGTTATTGAACCTAAAAAATATCCATAATATAATATCTCTAATGGGCCTATATAACGGTGTTATTAACAGCTTTAATAACACTAACTTCACAATATAAATAATTTATTTCGTCTAATAATATAATTTTTTTAAATGAAGAAAAACAACAAAATTAATCCCTCTGCAAAAATTTCAGAGCTTTAGTCAAACAAATGAAGGACTAAAAAGTAGATTTAATTTATATGAAAGGAATTTTTTTTAGCCCAGCTTTTATTTGATGAACTAAAAAGCAGAAAATATTTTTTTCCTAAGTAGGTGATATGCGACTATAAATAAAAGCTTGGGGCGCTAAAAATTTAGACATAATCTTCAATTTACATAAATTCGGTAACATATCAACAATATTTAAGGCGTTACCCCCACTTGTAGCGCAAAAAGGCCTTTTTCATGAATTTTTTTAAAGAAAACTACAAAACTTTTTTAATCGATCAATATACCATCTTAAAGAACACATCTTGAAGAACTTTCAGTAATTTTTTTATCGAAAAATATTACATTGTTTTGTGGCGAATGGCCGTCAATGTAATAATGCTTTTATATACACGGTTTGCGGTGACCAACATTGCGGCGAAGTGGATCATCTGAAATAAAAATGCGGATGGATTTAGTCAAATATAAGTATAAACTAGTCTTTAATAGAAGGATTTTAAAAAATATTCATTTTTCACAAAATGGCGGACAGTCAAAGTTAATGGTTCGATTTTAACGAAAAAAAGGGCCGTTTTTTGGCTATAAAACAGCCATTTTTTTCGAAAAAAAAATCGAACGATTAAACACTACATTTTTATGTATTAAATAAGCCTGAAAAATTTCAAGAAGATCGGTTCATTAGTGTTCGAGTAATCTTGGTTACCGACTTCAGAAATGCCATTTTGAGAAAAACGCGTTTAAAGTTTCAATTTCCGGTCGTTTACACAACGGATTCTTCTCTTTCAACGCTCATATCTCAGTCAATTTTTTTTTCAAAATCGCAAGTGGGGGTAACCCCTTAATTTACTGTAAAAAAAGCTTAGATTTCTTAAATAAAAATCCTGAAACTGAGTATAAACGTGCACTGAGAAAAGAAAATCGTTGAATGTGCAAAATGCATTTTGTTGTCTCGAAATTTTGTTGTTTTAACAGTTGCTCAGACATGCTAAATAAGCTAAAGTTCACACCGCTAAAACTATCAGTTAGATTGACAAAACGTGTTTTATGCCAATCAACAATCAAGTTAAACGTATTTAAAGATACATTTTGTTAAACCAACTGAATTTTGGATGGATGAACCAATTTTTTTTTTCAGTGTGAGATAATAATTTCTCTAATTACTATTGTGCCAAATTAAATACGGTTAATGAAATTCAATTGATTCAATTTATTAAACATTTAAAAAGTTGAGCGCCTCAAGCTTTTGTTTATACTCACATATAGGTGACTTGGTAAAAAAAATATTTTCTACAGTAAAAGACTTTAGTTCATTAAATAAAAGCTGGTGTAAAAAAAATTACATATAAATTTTTATTAGATAGAAAAATAGTCAGTGTGTCATCTCTATAAAACGCTGTATAAATTGAACGATTTTTAGAGTCGTAATTTTTCTTTAAAAGTTCGGTAACTCGGCTTGAAATTTCACCAGTATACGGAGATGTATTTTTACTTGATTATAGACGAAAATCAGTCCATTGTCGAATGTTCGGGTTCGTGACAGGAATACCTCAAAGTGATACAAGCTGTCTCCCGAGAACGATTTGCAATAAGAATGTTTAAAATAACAAGTTTTTGGTACCGGGATGCGGCGGACGTAGGATTCGATGTTGGGTGTAAATTCCAAGGTCAAGTGGAGGTCAAATTCAATTTTTTTAAAGAGAACCTCCGTTCCTAACCGTATATAGTCTTAGAGCTTATCACGGCAGCCATTCGAAAGATTATGAGTTAGTATTTGTTTTCATCGAAGTCTTTTTGAGCTTCGAGATGCGAAATTGCAATTCCGCTGGCATTGAACCTCTCTTGTGTATAAAATAACGTAACTTTTCCAATTTTTCCGCTGTACTGAAAAGCCCTATACTGGATATGAACGACTGATTGTCGTTGGTCTCGTTCGCGTGACATCAGATCCGCGCAGTCCACCGCAAACAGGTGTACGAGTGTACACCAACCGCAATCTCTACATGATACGTATCGAGTTTTGCTAACACAGGCAATGTCCAAGCTGCGGCCAATTATTGGTTGGTCCAGGCTTCAATATCAGCTTCATGGAGGCTGTCAATTGGACGGGTCTCATGCTTCATGAACGAAATTATAGAATCGACTGGTTTTTTTTTCTCAATGAATTATGCTGAACATGATCACTTCCGGGTCAATTACTGGGATAAGAGATTTTACTCACGATCAGTAATACTTCAAACTAATTACTATTTAAATAAATAGATTAATGTAAATATAAATGTAAATTGGAATTTTAATAAATACACTGCTAGTCAAAAGTACCCCTTCCCCCTGGTTTCAAAAAACGAACAAGAATTTTTATGTGAAATTTCCTATATTTACAGTATAGAAATAATAAGGGGGGGGGGGGGGGAGGGGACTTTTGGCCACCACTGTCGATATTGGAAATCAAATAAATAGATTTATTCGAAGAACATTCGCATTTTCGATACACCAGGCAATTTAACGGGTACCTTAGGAATGGAAATATAAAAAATGTTTGTAAGTAGGCTGTTGAATCTACGACAGCCGTCATAGTATGAAAATCAGGTTATTTATGTTCAAGAAAGCTATATTTGATCTACATACGAACTCGAGGTCTTCGCACTTACAAAGTCGATATGATTCTCGTACTTTGCTATGGGCACCGAGCACCTTTGGTTCGAAAAAAATTGCCAATGGAAAATATCAACCTTTACATTAAATAAAGGGTCATTACTTACATTCAAACATTCCACCTAGTTGGAATTTTTGAAAATACCGTTTTTGGTTTTCGAGGGATTAAAAAAAAATTCAAAAATATTCTCGGAAAATTCCAAGTTTATCCGGTCGAATTTGAGGGGGTTATGGACGTTTATAGGTAGGTTCCGCGAACCTACATAGTTTTGTTTTTATCAACGAAAATGGGGCGTTTTTTCACCCAAAATCGATACTTTCACTTTGGACTGCAGCTAAGGTAAATGTCCCAATTATTGAACAGCTAAGGATCTGGGGGATTGAATTCGGTGAGAAAAAAATATAAAATCAAGAAAAAACCATCGCTTTCATGTTCAAATGATACTTTGATATTTTTGCTTTCGAAAAGTCACCCTTTAAATTATTTTTAAATGATTTCAAATGAAAAAAAAGAATAACAATGGGAAGCATGCAAATGTCCCAATTATTGAACACCGGAAGTGCCTATGTCCCTAATATTGAACAGGCATGTCCCAGTTATTGAACACTCTCGAGAATTCTTTTTCCGTTCTGAAAATATTATTTTGGGTACAATATGAAGAAATAAAAGCAAAATCAAAGACTTAAATAATCTTTTATTAATCATTTAAAAATACAAAAATTCATATTTAGTCTCTTTTGACAGGTTTTTGGTTCATTCGCATTTGGTTTATTTTTGCTTTTCAACTCGAACTTTTTTTTATTTTTCTTTTCAGTTTCCTCGTTTTTATGTTCTGTTTTTGTTTGATTTTGTCGCAGCTTGGCTCCCTGAAATATCGGAGAGCAGAAAATATTGAACATTACATTCGTATTATTAATTTACATTTAGGTTATATTCTCTTTTTTACTTTTCTTTTTATGTTTATTGCACGAAAATACAAATAAAAAATATATTTGACGATCTCAGAGTTATTATTAAAAGAATAAAGGTAAGTTTATTCAGGAACTTACAGTTTTTGTTTGAATAAATCCGATTCACACGATCTGTCACACGTTCACTGTCTCGATGTTTTGATGGGTTTAATGACGCCATCTTGAAGAATTCGAGTGTTCAATAATTGGGACACACTGCATTTTCTATGTCCCGATGATTAATTTAAAAAAATTAATTGTTATTTGTAAGAAATTTTCTGAGGAACCTGAAACGCCTTTACTTTTTGAGATGCGACAGTTTTTGAATTTTTTATGCCCTTACGCATGAAGCGGCGCGTCTTAGCAAAAACGATAAGCAGTTGCCACGAGACGTCAAATCGGATCACGGTTGGTGATTAAATCATTTTTTTTCTCCATTAATTAAAGCTTTTTTTGCACAAGTAAGGTAACATTTCGATAGCAAAAAGTTCCATATATGTAATGAGATTTTTGTAAATAAGTAAATGCATGCAGGTGAATGAGAAATAATAAAAATACAAGATAGTGTTCAATAATTGGGACCTGTTCAATAATTGGGACATTTACCGTATCTTTTTTTCAAAAATTAATGTTTTATTAAATTATTCGTCCACGCACTAGATAATTTCATGCAAAAACGAAATGCGTTTGATTTTTAAATTTTGTATGATTTGTTTCCGAGCCGCAATGGTCACCGCGGAGGACGTTTTTCAAACAGCGGTCTGCACAAATCGTTGTATCTAATAGGTGTATAAATATTTTTCAATGCGAAAATTGCATACTCTTTGATGTAGAAGAAACAATTTGAAAACCTGGTCAGGTATAGCAAAAAAAAAATTTACGAAAATTCCTCTTCTTTCCGGCCACGAGCTATAGGTGTCCCTTGAGAAGCCCCTTGAGAAAATAAATTGAGGGATTGGGCTACTGTGAACCTGAACTCGTTGAGACCCTAAGTGCGACCCCGTTGAGGTCCAAATCGACTATACAAAAAAGCCAAGGAGTGCCAATTAGTTTAAAAAGTCGCTTAGTTATTGTCGATTCGTATCATTCGTAGAAATGGCATGCGAAAAACCAAAAGCAGATGATTTTTTTCAAAGTCCAAAATCTCGAAAACCGTGGGACTTTTACTAAACTGAAATTCCAACATACAGTAAGATATGATTTGAAATATCGACAGTTGCAGGATTATCCATTCATAACCGGACAGCCTGCGTACATAACTATACTCACGTTTATCCAAACCTGATTTTGAAGACATTGGAATTTCCATAATATTTCTCACGTTAACCATCCGCTATCGCAAGAACGGCCCTCGAAGCAAAAAGTCTTCTAAAGGGGGGAAATCCCTTTAGACGCTCGAAAATGAGTAATTTTTCATGCATTTTTTTAAGGTGATAAAATAATCGCATCATTTTAAAATGTTGACATTATATTATTACAACTTTCGAGTGTTAACATTTTTTTTAACAAAACAAAATGGCGGCATTGTAAGGTATTCCTTTAGGCGTCTTTTAAAACATCGCTCATGTTATAGCTCGAAAAGTTATTGATGGTTCTGGCTGAAATTTTGGGAGGTTTCTCACTATAACGTTATAGGAAGGATATACCTATGGAAATATAAAAAAGTAAAAAATTGAAAATTAAGTAGGCCTTGTAATGAAATTTTCATATTTTTGACCATTTTTCTCGACAATTTTTACCCCAAAAAGGTAATTTATTTACGCGATAACCTTAAAACTTTAGGTATATTCTTCCAATAATGTTATAGTGAGAAACCTGCCAAAATTTCAGCCAGATCGATCAATAACTTTCTGAGCTATATAATAACATGAGCAGTTTTTTAAAAGACGCCTAAGGGAATACCTTAAAACACCGCTATTTTGTTTTGTTTAAGGCGGGATTTACAACGATCAAAAAATCGATTTTTTTTCTTTAAACGATAGAACTATATATTTAGAATATTTTCCCAAAGCGAGATTCGAAAAACTTCAAATATTGATAATACTGGTACCTTCTACTTGACGAAAATTGTTTTCCAAAAAATTGAAAAAAAAACACTACTTTTTTAATCCACATTTTACAGAAATGTTGATTTTTCTTGTAAATGCGTGCCATTTTCTCCAATTTGCATTTTCTTCATTTTAATTAGGGGGCATCCATTAATTACGTGAGGTGATTTTGGCGATTTTTCGACCGCCCCCCTCTCCCCGTGGTGAGATGTCGTGAGATTTTGCTCGGCCCCCTCCCCCCTCCCCTAATCTCACGTGAGACTTTTCAAAATGCATACGTTCACGGAAAATAAATTGTAGTAGAAGTAACTGCGGTTGCAGTACGATTTACTCCACCATGTAAAGTAGTAGGGAGACTCTCCCTACGTGATAAAAATTACGTGATTACTAAAATTACGTGATATTTGCCGAAGCCCCCCTCTCCCCTACGTGAGATTGGATGAGATTTCGCTCGACCCCCTCCCCCCCCCCCCCAAACGCTTCACGTAATTAATGGTCGCCCCCTTACTGTCACATAGAAACAATAAATGTTCTGACTGAAAAAATGTTTGAACTTTTTTGCAAATGAAAGTGTACGGGAAGCTAGACTGCACACGGATTCGCAACTCGCGCGGCGACCTTGCTGTAACACTCTGCCTTTTTGATGATGAATTAATTTAAGGCCTTAGGCCACAGTAACGGGTATAAAATCATGTGCAAATTTAACAAATTTTTTTCGTGTAAAAAAGTGATGCACTCATAAAATTAATTACACATCCATTTAGTATATCAAGCTGTTAGAAAATATATGTTTTTTTCCAATGTACAAAATGGCCGACTACTCGAAACTTCTCGATACAGCTTTTTTCCAATTGGCGTGACAAATAACTTCAACAATTTTCACTCGAATTACTTCAAATTTAAAATTTATGCTCCTAATTGCATTTCGCAGAGAAGTACGTACGGAATTTCTGATTACGGGACAACACCACTGTGACCCCCTATTTTTTTGCCATTTTTCAAGCATTTTTTTTTGTGGGAAAAAAAGGAGATATTCGAAAAAAAAAATTTTTGTTTTGTTCGTTGTTTATTGAAGATACATAAAATAAAATGTCAAATTTGTCACGCCCCATGGTGACGCTGGGGAAGCTCCCGCGTCAGGTACTGTTGCCTCTGCAGTGGTTCGCGGCACGCAGCAGAACTCTCTTCAAAGTCGATCTGAAAAAAAATACCGAGTGTTTTCGTTAATAATATGATATTTTGAAGAGAAGTACATAGGGATTTGAAAAAATATTGATTTTTAAAAAATAGGCACGCTTTTGAAATTAAAGGACGATTTTCGAGCAAAATTTCTCGTCGAAAATAGGCTATAACTTTTTTTATTATTGAGATATCGAAAAAATCCTATGTACTTCTTTAGATAATCTAGTTTTATTGATGCAGTCCAAATTTGAAGTCGATCGGATAAAAATTGCTCGAGTTCTGCTGCGTGCCGCACTCAAAAAAGTGGTTTTGAGCAAAACGCGTTCAAAGTTTTAGGTTTGTTAATTTATGCGATAAATTGGAAAAAAAATTTTTTACCTTTAATCAGCGATGCCGGCACCATATAGCTGGCCTTCAAGAAGCAAATCATTGTCCCTAGCATCTTTTCTCGAACTTGTAGAGGCTCTTCTTGCCTCTCTTGCAGCGTCTGTGAGCGAGCGCTCCGCCAGCTCGATCCGCGCTGCGTCGGTTTCAACGCAAAAATTGAAACAATTTGGGCCGATAGTTATCCCCAACGTCTCCAAAACTTTCATGAGGCTTCTCAGGCCATCATTGAATAATGATACCGCGATATCAGCTGCAATATCGACGATTGACGATTGACAACTTGAAAATTTTTCAATTATCGCCACCTATGGCTTTTTTTCGAAACTATATTTACAACAATAGCCGGTTTTTGTGAAGGGAGACAAAAGAATACCTGGGAAAGACCCGCAGGACCTGGGAAAGGCCCGGTATACCTGCCAACCCTGAGGCGCGCAGCTGCGCAGGACCCTGAGCGTCACGGAGCGCTGCACCGCTCCACAAAATATTCAATATCTCCGAAAATAATTATTTTTTCGACCTGGGTCCAACGGCATCTTAATCTTAAATGTATTTTAGATTTTTCTAAATGGTTTTCAAAAAATCGATTTTTTGAAGCCGTCACAGTGGTGTTGTCCCTTAATCGAAAACTTTTCACTTTATGAGAAGTTTATGAGCAGTTATAACGAAATTTTTCACTGAAAATTCCTTTCTTAAGTTCAAATACCTACAACTTTTGAATAAAACGATATTTTTTAAACTCCGCACGTACTTCTCTAGGTATTCTAATGTAGATCGACGAGAATTTTTGTTTTTCGTTCTAGGTAAAAAATTGTGGATGCTAAATGTCACGCCGCGGAGCGCCTAAAAAAAGATAACAAAAGAAAATATTAGTAGTCGGCCATTTTGTACATAGGAAAAAAAAAATATTCCAAAAGCTTGACATTCATACTAAATAGATGTGTGAATCAAGTTTTGATACGAACAATAATTTTTTTTTAATTCAAACATGACTTTATACTCGTTACTGCGGCCTAAGGCCTTAAACAAATTGTTTCGTATACTTAAATATACTATTAAAGTATACCCAATGTTTCACAATTGTAGAATTATTATTTCTTAGTTTAAAAATCCCTCAATGTTGCTTATTTTTTTCCTGTCTAAATATATATCTCGCCTTAAAAGAAGAAAAAAATGTTCAACACTTGAAAGTTGTGACAAGATAATGTCAACATTTTAAAATAATGCGATTATTTTCAACGCCTATTAAAAAAAATCATGAAAAATGTCACATTTTCGGGCATCTAAATTGATTTCCCCCTAAAATCACCCACACATACATGCCTTGTGAAATTTCGGGGACAAACGAGATTGCTGAGTCGATGGAATCCACGTACCGTGTCATTCTCTCCCTCGCTCTTAGCAACGAGCTGCATCAGCCGAGCACGGCAAGGATAATAACACTCAGCAGCGAATGTGTCCTCCAACGTGACTGCTGAAGAAGAGAAAGCATCTGCACGGAAGATAACGATCAGGCGGTCTCACATCGTCATTTTCGGTCAACTCGGTCACGTTATGCACCACCCAACTATGTTTCATACCGCAAGTGACTGATTAACCCTCTCTGGCCTCGTCGTACGCAAGCAAAAAAAAAAACGTCCCCATTATCTCCCGTCTACTTTCTTGACGATCTGCGCTACTGAGTATTACATCCTACCGGACGTGCCAACTAGTCGAATGAATGTACGCTCGAGTTAGCGGGTCAACATGATCGTGGTTTTTAATTATCAGGCTCAACTATGTACAAAGGCGTTATAGTGCGCGTTCGACTATATCATTTTTCCGTATTTTTTTTTTTTTCACGTTCCTCGTGAATTCGCAAATTCGATATCGAACAATCCTCAAGCTTCGTCGTGATCGTGGTCGTTTCTTTTTCTTTTCGTTTCCCGACAAGCAGTTGCGCGATAGTTTCCGTTATTCGACGCAATAAATTTAAATGGTACACAAATGTTTATACGTAATCATACACCGTTTGGCTTGATAGTCAATGCTCCGTTGTTTGTTATTCCCGCGTGTGACGCGTGACACGCGAATCAATTTTGCCGAACGTGAGTCATGTATATTATACATAATATGGTACAGGGATGCGCGTACGGGCTAGATGCGAAGAGCCACGTTGTAGCGAGAACGTCGTCGACTTCGTTCCCTAAGAATGAAGCATTCCGCAGGTTAATATTAAAGGACACTGCATTCTTTTTTGGCTAAACCTCCCGTAAAAGTCGAACTTCGAATTACGACAAGCTCCGTAAGATTGATTTTGAGACGAAAATGTTCAAATTCAAACAACTCAGCACAGATCTTCATGAAGAATCGCGAATTGAGCTGGAGTTTTCACGAACGTTGACAATGTGAGCAAAAAACACAAACTGCGAATGAAGTTACGATTTTTTTTATGTAACTGTGATAAATTCTTTAGATTTTTTTCTGAGATAAACGACGTAATGGAACGTAGTGAAAATTCGAAGTCGAAATTTCAATGGACATATTTAGGTTTAATAAAAGTTAGTGTCCTTTAACATTGATCGGCGAATCGCTTGAGCCTCCTTAAGCCTTAAGGCTGTAAGGAAACCTCCTTAAGGTTTAAGGCTTTAAGGAAACCTCCTTAAGGCTTGCGGTTTTGAGGAAACTCCCTTAAGGCTTGAGGCTGTAAAGAAACCTCCTTGAGGTTTAAGGCTTTAAGGAAACCTCCTTAAGGCTTAAGGCTCTAAGGAAACCTCCTCAAGGCTTAATACTTCAAGGAAACCTACTTAAGGCTTAAGGCTTCTTGAACCTTCTTAAGACTTAAGGCTTCGGGGCCTTAAGCCTAAAGGAGGCTCTGAGGGAACCTCCTTAAGGCTTAAGGCTCTTAGGAAACATCCTTTAGGCTTAAGGCTTTAAGGAAAACTCCTTGAGGCTTCAAGGAAATCTCCCCAAGACTTAAAGCTCTAAGAAAATCTCCTCAAGGCTCTTAGGGAACCTCCTTAAGGCTTAAGGCTCTTGGGAAACATCCTCAAGGCTTAAGACTTTAAGGAAACTTCCTTGAGGCCTCAAGGAAACCTCCTCAAGCCTCCTTAATGACTTAAGCCTAAAGGAAGCTCTTAGGAAACCTCCTTAAGGCTCAAGGCTCTTAGGAAACATCCTTTAGGCTTAAGACTTTAAGGAAAACACCTTGAAGCTTCAAGGAAAGCTCCTCAACACTTTAAGCTCTAAAGAAACCTCCTCAAGCTTCAAGGAAAGCTCCTCAACACTTTAAGCTCTAAAGAAACCTCCTCAAGCTTCAAGGAAAGCTCCTCAACACTTTAAGCTCTAAAGAAACCTCCTCAAGGCTTTAGGGAAACCTCCTCAAGCCTCCTCAATGACGTGCAATCAACGGCGGAACGACAAACAAAAAATAGCGACACGATATTTCTTTCGTTACACCGTCTCTTCTCTTTTATTCGCTTTTCTTTTTCTTTCTTTAAGTACTCGCTATTTACTTCAATAAATCAAATTTCTCAAGGATAATTCGTAGTTTTATAGCGAAAAGCGCGTCTCGGCAATGTGCGCGTTGGCTATGTGAGATAAGGAATGACGAGTTCCGCTGCCTCGTTCGACAATATTTACAACTTATCTTTTTTTAATCTCAGCGAATTTTTCTTCGCCCGGCGCTTCTGACACTCGCAGAAAATATCGCCTCCCCGTGGCTCCGATATTACAATACTCGATGCTCCATCGTATAATATATTTACATTTAACGATTAACCCGGTTTCTCTTTCCTCGTATAATTCCTCGACCGCGCCTCGCGCTGTCAACGTACGCGAAGCTCAACATATCGTATTCGCGTTTCTTTGCCTCGCTCGAAGATTCTTAGGAGGCCCTCGCGCGTCCGTCGGCGCCCACGCGACTCGCCGAAACGCCCACGACTCGTATGTGCTCGCCAATTATGCCCTCGATGCATAATTCACGTGTCCTCGGGCGCACATCTTCGACTTCCGGCGAGATGAAGCAACCGGCTATTCGACCGGGCACGATCGTCGCCGATGTTTTTTTTTCTCCGATATTCTTTTTACAATTTAATGGGATTGGGCAGTTTTAGTATCGGTGGAGAATTTTCCGCGGATCCAGTGGCCTTCGTTGCACCGATTGGTGGAAATGTTCTATCGCACGTTCTGCCGATTTAAGGGTACGCTTGGCCGTAGGGTAGCCGAGCTGCTCGTACAGTTTAGCGTCGAACGAAAATTTCAATGATTTTCGTAGAATTGGCGCCGAGCGATAGTTCGTATGCTTGAGAGAGCGCGATTAAGCTGGAACGTGTGGGTGACGAACGAGTAAAATGTGCTCAGAAGCGGTTTTCACACCCTTTGGATCATTCGGGAGTACAGTGAGTTGAATATTATCAAGCTGGTACGGCTATTGCGTGACGAACGAATCAGCGTCCCGGAGACTCGTTTTTGTCACGTTTTCAAAGCCGATAAAAGACGCTCGAGTGTTGCACCGATGAATGTTGAAGGGTACTCTATTTTGATAGATCCGATCAGCCAGAGTTCGTCGAAGTTTCTTCAGTTTCCAGTACTTCGTTTTCTGGCGAAACATTATCAAAGTATAGGCAATTTAGTAGTTTCTTATGAATCGTTAATTCAATCGCGGTTGATGTCTCCTGCCGGATATATTCCCTGCGCTCGTTGACGATCAAATTCCAGCTCAATGGGGTATTTGACTGTATTAAAAATATAGCTCATTCTCTTGTCGTCCTAAGAGTGTTTAAAACGGATTTCTTATCATTTTATCGAAAAATATATGTATCCTTTTCGTTTACTTCGATTTTTAAATCAGATAAATTTGAACGTTTGGCCACGTGAACGAAAACGCTCCAGGATTGGTTGGATCACTGGTGACGTCACGGGCCAGTAAAAAGATTGTCATTACGAGTCCTGCGACGAGTAATGAGCGATTTTCTAGTTTATTTCAGTGTATTTCCGTGCTCTTTCTGCTTATTCATAGCTATTTGCAGTGATAGTTACCACATTATCAACTTTTGAATGAGAACGAAGAGGAAGGTTTGCTGTGCGACAACTCCGCGACGATATAGGCCCTTTACCTCGTTTACTGGCATGTGACGTCACAGGCGTCACGTGACTAGATATCTGACAACGAGAGCGTTTCGGCGGTCTGGTTGAATATTTAAATTTGATCGCCGATTTATATCGTAAATACTGACATTCACGAAAATGAAAAAAATATTGCGAGCATAATATAAAATAGTTAAGATTTAAGATGATTTTCGTAGAACAGTCAAATACCCTATTCGCGATTCTTCGTGAGGAATTGTATTCGATTGTCTGGACTTGAATGTTTGTTTGATTTGAAATAGATGGGGTAGCAAATTTACGGAAACGTTAAATTTCCGTATCCGGAAACGCAATTTACGGAATTTCAAAGCAAGTTGAACTTTTATTGATTTTATTCACGTATCAACGTGCGCTAAAATTAGTATACTTCAACATTCCCGGATAAAACGCTGGACCGTCCTTTGAGTTTCGGGACAAATGATGAAATGTTACCATTTGCTTCGAATTTATGGGGTAAATTCTTTGTCATATGCTGAATGCACTCTCCAAGCTTTGAATCGATCGTCTACACCGTTTCTATAAAATTTACAATTGAAAAAAAAAACACTTTTGAACATAGGGAGATGCTATGTTGAAAAGTGTTTTTTCAATTATACATTTTAAAGAAGTAGACGATCGATCAAAAGTTTGGAGAGTACATTGAGCAAATGACAAAGAATTTACTGTATAAATTTAAATAAAATCGTAATATTTTGTCAATTGTCCCGAAACTCCTTAAGACAGAATTTTGTATCCAACAAAAAAACTCCACTTCCCGAGCCATCATTTTGGCATTTCGAAAAGTCGCTTCGAATCTCTTGGATGCATCGAAAAACGTATCGATCAATCGAAACCGCAATGAGCAACCGTCGACATTCAAAAGCGTGGAAAAATGTCTTTCCTTTCCCCTCACCACTGATTCGCTCATGAACGAACGGCTGTTACGTGCTTAATATAGGCTGGCGTACGTACGATAATCGTCTCAAATCAGCGGAGCGACGAGAGTAGCACAAGTTGCGTTCGCGTCGAAGCGATCCAAAGAGCGATTATTTTCGAATCGATTAGTCGGCTTTTTTTCTTTTCGTTCTGACTTGTGTGAATTACCGTCATGTTCAGAGTCTGAGATCGTAACTGTTGACGAACTCCATCTCGGATAGTCATCTGCGTGGCTCCGAACCATAAGCGATTATTGAACTGTCGACGCAACCGGCAGCCAGTATCACGCGATGCGGATGGAAGGCGAGACAGCCGACGGGACTTATTCGCATGCCCATGAAACCCTCGTGGAATTTGATCGTGTTGAGATGCTGTCCTGATGTGTTGTACACGCTTATGCAATGATTCATCGAGCCACTGCGGAGAGGAGATTGGAAAAATTATCACAGGCTTCGTTAGCTGTGTTTCCGTCCTGGTCAACTTCAATATAAGAAACAACGAGAATATTTGGGTCTAACTAGAAAACACTCGCGATAATTGTGAATGAATGATTCGATCGATGAGTATAACGTGATTGACGCTGAATCTGCGACTAGTGAGCGAGTATATCGCGGAGATTCTCTCGAAGATATTGAGGGGTCAGGCTACTGTGAAAATGCCAAAAATCGATAGTCGCTTGAGGCAACTCAAATTGAAGAGGAGGGTCCAACATATGGTGCACGAATTGTAGATTGAAGGCAAACTTGTGATTACAACCACCCCTCTGACACTGGTAGATAAATGCTGTTCGCGAAATGTCCTTGCCGCACTGTGGCGCTAGTAGTCGTGTGACAGGCCTGCATATGGATGTTGCGCCGGTGTTGGGAATATTTTACACGAATAACAGTCTATTGATATATTTGGAACGATTTTCCGTTCTAATGACTTCCCGTTCGAACACAATAAATAACGTCGTAATAACGATAACAGGACGAAAGCCACAAAAGTATCGAGTCGTTCAGCTGATCGGAGTACTTAGAGCCAAAGGCTGTCACATAACAGCCAACGCTAAGCAGTGGCGATTTCAAGAACTAAAAATCCGGGACAGAACGCGTTTTCGTTTATCGTGTAGGAATAGTAGGCCAGTGTCAGGGGGCTGATTACAAAGATATAACTGCTAGTCAAACTTTAAACGCGTTTTTCTCCAAACTATGGTTTTCAAAACGATGTACACGATTTCTCGACATCTAATGAACGAATTGACCTGAAATTTGACACACTTATTCAGTGTAATAGTATTAGGACGCTGAATAAGTTCTCGCTGTTTTCCAACAGATAGCGTTACCAGAACTGCGTGCGTGTAGTTTAAGATGGCAATCTATAAGCAAGCTTGAAATTCAGTGTATGTCATTTCACCAAAGTGTAAACAACTTTTTTTTTCACGGTGTTAAACATGTCAAATTTCGTGCCGAAAAAAGAGTATTTGCGGAGAATTTTAGTGCACTAGTTTATTCGAAGAAAATCTGCAGTTAGAGCACACAATTCTTGTTGGGACTTACGGCGACCATGTTTTGTCGGAAACAACATGGAGATTGGTTACTCTTCAAAAATAATGATTTTACTGTATTGAATTGGAGGTATTACTTCATGAAGACTCATGTCAGACGCTAGCTGAGCTTGCAGAATCTTTAGGAGTTGATCACACAACAGTTTCGAAACATTTGACAGCATTAGGAATGATTTTTTTGTAACAAAGCATTAATTTTCACGAAAAAAAACAGCGAGAACTTTTTCAACATTCCAATACATTCCAACATTTAGTCTTGACCGACGTTTTTCTTCTTGACATTTTTTTCAGTAGTTATTTACAATAATGATTTTATTTTTCCTCGACAGATCGAGAAAAAAGTTCGAAATTTTATTTTCGAAACATTTGTTTGGGTTAATAATAATGTAATAATTTGGTTTCGAAAATTTGTTTTTGAAACCTATAATTGATGATTGAAACACGATAACAAAAAAGCTCCCTCAAGTCTTGGCCAATATTATCTATTTTGAGAAAAATACTGGTTTTTTTTGTTTCAGATCAACCGAGTGGCCAAAATGAAGTACACCGTCGAGTCCCTCATGTTCGAAGGTCCTTCACAAGATTGTTTATAACTCCTTGATTATTTTGTTTTTTAAAACTTTGGTACACAACTTTGTTTATATACATGTAAATAAATGTCCAAACGATTTTTCAATCGTCTTACGCATTCAAAATGCATTTTTTCAATAACTCTGATTTTTGGTATCTGGTCCCTTAATTTTAGTAAAACAAGTATCGAAATAAGTTCATCAGACGAATCCTCGTTCTTCATCCGAAGATCAAACGATACTCACCACGCGAAATTATTGGCATCGTCGTGCACGGCGAACGAAGTTATAACCTGTGAAGTTTGCACGGTGCTGAGCGACGAATTTTTCCGAAGATCAAAGATCTTGACGTCACCGGACGACGAGGCGGTGATGAGGCGCGGTGGACGATTGCCGTTTTTGAGGAAATGGGCGCCGAGTACCCAGGCGTTGTGCTCGCGCCAGGTCAAAACTCTCGATTCAACGGGCGAGAGACGTCGATCGAAGAGACGCACCGAACCATCGCCACAGCCGAGTGCCATCATCGTACCGGAACCGTCCGTGTCGAGACAAGTCGCGCAACAATCCGCACCGGTTGGCAAATCTTGTTTCTTCAGCTCGGTCTCGGCGTCCCAGAGTCTCACGAGGCGAGCGTCACCAGTCACTGCCAGGGTCAAGGATTTCTGTTCCCAACTCGTCACGAGACCAGCTGATCCTGAAATCGTCATTCTTATTTACCCATTGCACTAACGGTTCCTCTTTTGGTTCTGAGATTATTCGTTTTTGTGACATTTTTTTGAGATTTCCGTGAAAAAAAAACTTCAGGATGCCTCGAAGCGGATAAAAATGACATTTAGTCGTTAGTTAGTTTTTTTCGTGTCCGTACAAACTTCTACGCTATTGGAGATACCTTGCCCATTTTTTTGTATACATTATTTCTTGCACTATTACTTTCGCAATTTTGTGAAATATCAATCTCATTTTCGTACAGTAATAGAGAGTATCGTACGAGAAATATTTCAGATTCAGAAAAGAATCAGATGTGAAGGGGCCGCAAATAATTTTTTTTTTTAATTCTGCGGGATAATTTGATCGAATTTTAGATATCCCGAAAATGTTATGCACATGAAATTGAAGCAAGAAAAGTGATTTAGTTTTGCGAAAATCGGTCGAGGTGTTTTATTTTTCGAAGGGTTTAATTTTCCAGGAAAATGCCTTTTTAGGGTATTGAAACTTTCGGATTTTTCTACTCATCTGGCCAATTTTTCTATTATAGCAGAAACTGAATCAAGAAAAGTCATTTAGTTTTGCGAAAATTGGTCGAAGTGTTTTATTTTTCGAAGGGTTTAATTTTTCAGGAAAATGCCTTTTGTGGGTGTCGAAACTTTCCGATTTTTCTACATATCTGGCCACTTTTTCTATTATAGCAGAAATGTGATCCAATTTCACGAAAATCGGTGAAAGTTTTTAATTTCTCGAGGAGTTTAATTTTTTAGGTGAATGCTTCTTTGCGTCGTAACTTTCGGATTGTTCTACGTATCTGGTTTATTTTTTCGTACGGGCATAAATTACTAGACGCGGTACGTTTAGATATACGCGGGCGTAGTCTCACGAAAAGCTTACGCAGGCCACGAACGCAGTAGAGAAGTAAATATTAACGATTACGAGAAAAAATCAATGAGAGTAACATGACGATAATACAAAAGAAAATAATTAGTTTCATTATACACGATGAAATACTACACGTAAGGAACTCGCACATTGCTTCCTGGTTGATTAATTTTTCTCCCAAAGCTCAGCAAATGAGAATTTCAATTATTTTTCACAAAGCTTTCTATATAAGAAAGCAAAAATTCAAAGACAGATGTACTAATGCTACTGCCTTACAGGCAATTAAAATTCAATATTTGTTCTTATACTTAGTCAGTCATATACTTAGCTTCGGGAGCGAAATAACCGTCGTGCTGTCTTAAGGTATTCCTTTGACGAACCCGGATATTTAACAAATAACTGATTTTTGTCTATAATTAAATTAAAATGCATCCCAATGTACTGATAAAATTTCAAGCCAACTTACCGAACTTTCGACCAAAAATTACTACTCTAAAAATCGTCTCATTTATACGGCACTTTATAGAGATGACTCTTGACCACATTTCTATCTAATAATTTATACACTGAATAACTCTAGATGTCTGATATAAACTACTCTGAGCGTGTGAAAACTGCTAAAGAATTCGTAACTACAATAAAAACAGGGGATCACCGAATGTTTAACGAAAATATTAATGATACAATTTGGAAAAATGTGACTTTTCAGAGGAAATGTGAAAAATGTCTAAATCTACTAAATTTGCGGGCTGTCGTTGGGTATGCTAATTGATTGGAACTTATTTTTTTTAAGCACCACTGTAATTTGCCAATGATTTCAAAGGGCCTTGATTATTCCCTTACAAAATACGGGTCCCCTCTAAAGGAATAACATAAGGTGGGGAGGGGAGATACCTTTAGACGAGACAATAATTGGCTGACTTTCACGATTTTTTAAAAGAGGAACAATGTCTTCACCATTTTTGAGATTTAGAGTATGCTTTATTACCACTTTTGGCTGTTACCTGATATTTTTTTTTATTAATCTCCAAAAATGGCGGAGAAATGCCACGTTCTTCTAAACTGCATTTTCAAAACTGGCGTGACGTAGAGCTAAAAAACTAATCGACCGATTTTTATGAAATTTGGTATAAATCTTTCTAACCTTATTGTCTAAAACATGATCCTAAATGTTTTTGAAAATAAAAAAGAAAGGATTTTCTTATTGCAAAATGTCAATTTTTTTTTCAGAAAATTGAATTTTTTTGTTTCAAAGCGGACCGAATCATCGATTTTCAAAATTTCTCACTTTTTCTTGGCATTCTGCGTATGAGTGTGAATAAAAGGGCAATCTTCGTTAGTTTTTTAAAAATTAATCCCAGATTTTCAAATTAAAGGAAGAAATCTTTCTTTAAACAAAAAAAAATGAAAATCAGCAATTTTTTCCTCGCCTAAAGGTATTTTCCCCCTTAAGGCGTGGTGTCACACCGATCGAGCGATGAGTGCGATAGAGACAGCTGATTTGCAGATTCCGAGCGTTCTCCAAGATGGCTGATTTTTCGAAAGAAAGAGAAGAACGACCTTCCGCTCCGTTGAGAGACGAGCAACGTATTTCACCTCGTTTGTCCAAAATGTAATCCATCAAGGAGAAAACTTAGGATTTTTACCGACCGGACGTGTGACGCATGTCCTCGAGCATTCAGGGGCTATACCAGTGTGACACTATCAAAAAATCGATGTTTTTTGCCTTTTTCCACATTTTATACTTTCAAGAATATCATTATCATTTATATAATTTATATCAATATCATTTTATCTTGCAAGAATCGATAATTAAATCTTTAAAAGCGTTTTTCTCGAAATGAGATTTTTCAAATTTGCTGACATTGTAACTCAAAAAGCAATTATCCGACTGACTTGAAATTTAAACTGAGTACTCTTGAATATATTTACTCTACAATGACGTAGGATATTTTTGATTGGATGAAAACTGACGATTTGGCATTGAAAAAAACGACCATTTTATAGGCAAGAAAACATACTTTTTTCATAACTACGCCATTTTGTTAGATTTTGATATGTTTCGAAAATCCTACATCATTGTACAGGAAATAGCTTCCAGCTTAACGACTTTTTTCCCTTTTTCGGTTTCAGCCACTCAATTGGCCATGATTCCGCTCAGTCAGCAGTGAATGAACTTTTTTTTGCGCATCCGAAGGCAGCGCATAAGTCGCTTGGATCTCAATATTTTTCGATGAAAAAATTATGTAATATAGGTCAAATATAGCCAAATATATTCTTAATTTTCCGAATCATTCAATCGAGTACTTTTCTTCCCAAAAATACTCGAAAATCACCCAAAATTTTTAGCGTTCACACTGGTACAGCCCCTTAAACCTGGGAAATCTAATAAACGTGAACTTTACCGCTGGTTCCTTTTGTCGCCGGTTGTACATCCGCGAGCGCTTGCCAAGCTGTCAACAGAATCGGCTCACGCCCGAGCATATTGCAGTAATTTTTCCATATCCTAACCGCACCGTCGTCCGAAGCTGCCATCAGTAAGGAAACGTCGTGCGAATTGATAAACTCGAGAGACGTCAATCTCGAGGGTTTGCTGCCACGACTCGTGCAATAAGTGAGTTTATTGCCGGTTTGCCAGTCCCATATGCCGAAGGAATCCTTCGCCGCGACCGCTAGCTGATGATCGAACGGATGAAAAACCAGAACTTCCGGTGGCTGGGGCACCCGAGTGTGAAATAGTTGCGACTCGATTCTCGAGTGGCTAGCTTTTTGTTGCTCGTCACGCGCGTTCCTTCGATGCCTTTGGTTCCGCAGATAACGCCATTCCCGCTCGTGATGGGCTCGGCTCTCGACGTCGCTCGTCGATTCGGACTCGTTCTCGAAACTTACCGGCTGCGCGAACTGCGAACAACTCCATTCGACGAATTGCGACGTCGTCAGAGGATTCTTCGCGCCCGGCAGCTCGTCCGCCTCTTCCGATATCTGAAAAGCGTTTCGGTCATGTTGATGAGTCCGTTCTATTGTACATTCGCATATAAAGGGCATTTCAAATGTTGAAGTTGAACTTTCCATGACCGTCACTCCTCAGGTTCATCTAAAAATTCTACCCCGCTCCCTCTCTCCTTTCAGAACCGAAGAACTTTTCTCTCTGCTATCTGTGGTTTGTGATAGCAGCTTGCAACACTTTGTCATCTATTCTTAAGGGGTCTTCTCACTTTAGACGCTAAAAAACGCCATCTTCATGCATTTTTAAGAGGTTTATATTATAGATATTGATATATTAGGAGTACAACTTTGCAGTGACCGTTTTACTTAGAGAGCCACTGCGGCCGAAGTAGTGGCCCTAGCTCAATAAAAAAAAGTGGCATTTTAAACTAGAGGCTCTTCTCAAAACGTCTCCGGGATATGGGTATGATCCAAAAGCAAGGAAACTGGGTCCCGCATGAGTTGAAGCCGAGAGACATCGAGCGCCGATTTTTCACCTGTGAACAACTGCTCCAAAGACAACAAAGGAAGGGATTTTTGCACCGGATTGTGACTGGAGATGAAAAGTGGGTTCACTACGATAATCCTAATCGCCGAAAATCATGGGGACTGCCTGGTCATATTCCGTCATCGACGCCCAAACCGAATATTCACGGATCCAAAGTGATGGTGTGTATCTGGTGGGACCAGCTGGGCGCTGTGTACTATGAGCTGCTCAAACCATCCGAAACCATCACAGGGGAACTCTACCGACGTCAGTTAATGCGCTTGAGTAAGGCACTCAAAGAGAAACGGCCACAATTCAACGAAAGACATGACAAGGTGATACTGCAGCATGACAATGCCCGACCCCATGTTGCAAATGTCGTGAAAAAGTACTTGGAAACGCTGAAATGGGAGGTTTTATCCCACCCGCCGTACCCTCCAGACATTGCCCCTTCCGACTATCACTTGTTCCAGTCAATGGCACACGATTTGGCTGACCAGCACTTCGGTACTTACGAAGAAGTAAAAAATTGGGTCGATTCCTGGATTGCCTCCAAGGACCAAGACTTTTATCGACGCGGGATTCGAATGCTACCTGAAAGATGGGCCGAGGTCGTAGCTAGCGACGGGCAGTACTTTGATTAAAAAATATGTCGCCACTTTTTTATAATAAAGCCTTAAACTTTTGAAAAAAACGGTCACTGCAAAATTGTACTCCTTATACAAGTTGTTATACTTAATAAATACACTTTCGAAATATATTAAAAATGTTTTTTTCATGTATCCATATAAGCCAAACAAACTTTAAACTCGTTTTTTTCGAAACAACGTTTTTCGACGGCTCGTTGATAAAATCTTCGAAACTACTGAACCGATCCTTATGAAATTTTAACGACATATTCTTTAGAACTATACAGGGTAGATCAATAACTATTAGCACCTTGGATATCTTCGAAACTATAAGGTTCACAGACATATTTGCTGAAATGAAATAGCACAGTACGAAAGGGGCCATCCGATAGCGATAATAGTTTTTTTTGCAGGTGGAGGTACTTCGAATATTTGAAGGTCAACTCCATTTTTAAAATGGATCGGTATGTTTTTTTTCTGTGTCATGGAAGAGGAGCTTAAAACGAGTTCAACGACCTATAACATAAGGTCATTGAAGGTCATAGAAAGTACGGAAAGGCGATAATACTTACAGTTTCGGTAGTAAATAAAATTACTACGTTTCTAGTAAGTGTTCAAAATGACGACCATCAGTATCAATGCAACATTGGATTCTTCTTTCGATTGACTGACTTGCAAGTTTTACAGCGTCGGAACTTATTGATGCACAGGCTGTAATAATTCTTTGTTGCATGTCGTCAAGTGTAGTTGGTACTTCTTTGTACACTTTATTTTTCAATGTTCCCCACAGAAAGAAGTCTAAAGGTGTTAGGTCTGGGGAACGAGCTGGCCAGGAGATTGGGCCGCCGCGTCCAATCCAACGATTTCGAAATTTTTCGTCGAATTGCCTTCGTGCAATCAATGAATAATGTGCTGGACATCCGTCATGTTGATACTACATGGTTTGTCGTGTAAGTAAAGGCAACTCTTCGAGCGAAAGACCTAATGTATCTTTTATAAAATTACCGTCTATGACCTTAAAAATACCTGTCTATCACTCAATGTATCTTTGATAAAACTACTATCTATGACCTACAATGACCTTATGTTATAGGTCGTTCAACTCGTCTTAAGCTGCTCTTTCATGATACAGAAGAAAAACGTACCGGTCCATTTAAAAAAATGGAGTTAACCTTCAAATGTCCGAAGTACCTTCACCTGAAAAAAAAACTATTATCGCTATCGGATGGGCCCTTCCGTACTGTGCAATTTCATTTTAGCAAATATTTCTGTGAACTTTATAGTTTCGAAGATATCCAAGGTGCTAATAGCTATTGATCCACCCTCCCTGTATAGCTATAGCGCATATCAAGGATTTCTTTAAATTTTGATATTTACTATTTTTTTGCCAAAAACGGTGAAAGAAATCACGTTTTTTTTTGTTTTTTTTTTTTTCGAAAAATGTCCGCTATTTTGTTATTTTTGCACATGTAAAAAATCGTATGATATGCGCTATAGCAATTAACATACTGAATTTAAAACCGTTTGATTTTTTTGTTTCGGATGATCCATCTCCGAGATTTCATCAACAGCGCAGACCTACAATTTTTTTAGGACATTTTTTAAACTACCATCTTTGTCTATAAATAGTGACTTAAATAAATAATATTTTTTTTCAATGTATTTCGAAAGTGTATTTATTAAGTTGTAACAACTTTTATATCAATACCTATAATATAAACCTATCAAAAAAAATCATGAAAATAGCCTTTTTTAGCGTCTAAAGTGAGAAGACCCCTTAAAAGATTTATTCCAATGAGCGAGAGCGAACAAATGCTAGGAAAGTTCTTATCCAATTTGAGTTCTTGAAAATGCGTGCTGATGATGTGTAACGTACAGAAAAAAAATTTACGTTGCGGCACGAGCGAGCTTGCCTTCGCATTCTAAAATTACAAATGAAACGTGAAAATGAATAAAACATCGTGCTAATTAGAACGAAGCACATTGCTTCCTTATCAGTTTATTTCGCTTGCGAAGTTTCTACTATAAGACGTTTTTTCGATAGTGGCTTCCGCCTAGACGAAGCTTTGCGACCACAATAAAACGATGAGGTTGCAATGTGCAAGTTCCTGTTTATCTGAACTTTCCTCCCACCGTACTCTACTAATGTAAAATGGTATTATGCCCGATAGCTCAAAACTTCAGAAAGGTACAGCGTTGACGAAACTTTTCGTAAAAACAATATTTTTCAAAATCCGTCACTGTCAAGTGACTCCAAACTCGATTCGGACCATCAATGAATGCTTCCCTATTTTGTTGAAAGCAAAAAAGAAGAATTGGCCACATGTTTTCAAATTTAAGTGTGTGTTGAAGCATTCACTGGTTATTCGAATTCGTAAAATTCAAAATTATAAATAATCAGAAATCTTTCTCCGATTCGTCACATTCAATCCTGACTGAGCTTCAGTGGAATTCTTTGCGTGTAAAAAAACTTTATCTGCATATGTCGAAATTGGAGAAGAATAGAATATTCGTTAAATTTTTCGAAAAACATATATACGAGCCGTGTTTCAGTGTTACTGTTCACGGTTCGAAAAATTTTGTCGATACATGTAAAAAATTTTTGAAGGTAAGGCGCGAGCATAAGAAAATCCGTACACACGTAGTTCTGGACATTTTTTTTTATAAATGTCATTTTTCGCCGTTTCGGGACGTTCTGAACATCCACCCATTGAAATGTAAAACAAAGAATTACGGAAGTTAGTGAGCGTGCGATGGTTATACGACTGCAGCGATCTCCTGTGCCAAGCAACGCTACTTGGATGGGTGACCACCTGACCGCGCACTGACGGACGCGCCGACTAATAAGCGGGAGACAGTTTTACGGATGATGACAGTGTTTTTACGATAATACAACCGGAACTCGACAAAATGTAACCGGCCGTACCGACCAGAGTTGGGCGTAATTCTATTTATAAATACGAACACGAATTTATTCACATCGTGATTTTCATGGGAATATAAATACAAATTTATTCATAGTTTACTTATTTGCATTCACATGCACGCATATAAATACAATTGTATTCACAAATATTCAGAATATACAAATAAATTCACAGAAAAAATGTGAATATTCACCAAAAATCCTGTGAATTAAAAAAAATTCACATCAAAATCTGTGAATGCAAATCTATTCGCAAAAATTGTAAATACAAAAAAATTCACAAAATAAGTTGTGATTTTTTTTTTCGTATTTAAGACAAATTAAAATCAAATTCACAATGATTAGATTAAAATTTACACCAAAAGTGAGTTCTTACGTATTTTGAGAGAAAACATTGCGTCGAGCCAAAGAAATTTTTGCAAAAAAAAGTTGTGAATTTCAACTATTAGATTATAAATATGAAAAAATTCACAAAATGAGTTGGGAATTTCCTCAAGTTGAAGAAATTTAAAATCGAATTCACGAAAATTATATTAAAATTTACACCACAAGTGAGTCCTTACGTATTTTGAGAGAAAACATTGTGTTGAACTCAACAAGTAAGAACTCACTTCTGGTGTAAATTTTAATCTATCCATTGTGAATTTAATTTTAATTTGTTTTAAATACGAAAAAATTCACAACTTGTTTTGTGATTTTTTTCGTATTTACAATTTTTGCGAATACATTTGCATTCACAGATTTTTATGTAAATGTTTTTCAATTCACAGGATTTTTTGTAAACATTCACATTTTTCGTGAATAGTCACAATTTTTTCTGTGAATTTATTTGTATGTTCAGAATATTTGTGAATACAATTGTATTTGTATGCATGCATGTGAATACAAGTAAGTGAAGTATGAATAAATTTGTATTTATATTCACATGAAAATCACGATGTGAATAAATTCGTATTCGTATTTATAAATAGAATTACGCCCAACTCTGGTACCGCAACAGGTTTCCCACAGTTTCCTTTTGCTTTCGCGCAAACGCAACGCAGTGGTGCTCGCGAGAGCATACAAAAATCAAAAACAACAAAGAATTTCACCGACACGACGCTTCTTCCGTGAGAAAGTAGAAAGGAAATTAAGGGGGGAGATCCCTTTATCACGTAAAGAAAAGCTTATGGCCGAAAAGTGAACTTCACAAGGAAGCTGACGGCTCCTTTATGGCCCCGGAATCGCAGATCATTCGGTAGGTCATTTCGACGCTGCTTACGAAAAGTAGCACGATTGAAAGTTCTTACGAAAACTAGCATGATTATGCTTTCGCCACGGAAACTAGCACGTTTGATTTTCACTGTAAAAACTAATGTCAAAGGAATAAGTATAAAACCTTAAGGATCTCATCGCTCGTACAATCTAACCAAAAAGAGTTTCGGTGAGGATTTAAAGTTCTTCGTGCTCAGGTAAAAATCTGGAAAAATAAACCTTTAGTATTTTCTTTAAATATGACAATTTTTGGCGTAATGACATTTTAATTTTATACTCGTTGCTTTTATTAACATTTTGATAATAATTATCAATTAAAATCAATAGTAGTAATTTTTATAAAAAATAATTTCGAAATTGTATATATAATGAAATATATATTGTGATTTTCTATTTAAAAAATAACATTATTGAAAATATCATTCAACAAATTTAGTGTAATCTTACAGATGGTTATCGTCGAATATGTTTGAAAAATCTTGCTGATGTTCGATTGGAATTAAACCTCTGTCAAGCATAGCCTGTAAATCTTTTTTTTCTTGGTGCAAGAGGCAATTTTTTATCTGACGTCTGTTTTAATTGCAACATTCGAATATCATCCATGTTTTTGTTTTTTTTAAATGATTTTCATTTCTCGTCCTTCTTGGTCAAAATCATATTTAACGTGGAGTGTATCGACGTAAGGTTGAATGGATATTTCCCGAATACTTGCAATTTTAATTGAAGTCCAATTTAAATTCTTTGAGAGGACTGAAAAATCGTAAATTTCCGATTGCGGTCAAAGGAATTGGTGTGAAAAAATAGAGGCAGGGCGTAAAAAAACATGGAAGAAAAGTCGGAAACAATTCCAGTGTTACTGAAACTTGTTAATTTTCGCGGTGAATATCGAAATCTGCTTCTTTTCGTGGTGAAAGCCGAAACTTGCTAGTTTTCGTGTCGAAAGCCGAAACATGCTAGTTTTCGCGGTGATATCAAACGTGCTTGTTTTCGTAAGAATTCTGAAACATGCTACTTTTCGTAAGTAGCGTCGATTTAGTCACAACATTTTCGAGTCTCGTGGCTTGGAACGCTTTTCCTGAAAAGTAGTTTGTCATGAACCTCGTACAAGATAACTCAAAAACTATCTGCTCAATCATTTTGAAATTTTGCACACTCTTAGATGACATCATTACCGTCTATGTGAACCTAAAGATTCTTGAAAATTATTCTAACAAACTGTTTCATTAACAAATACTATAGTAAAAATTTCTCGAATACAACATTTTTGTAAACACGAACCATTTTTCGAATTTTCACTTTTCTTTGGATTTTTTAGGTTCACATAGAGCGTGTGGGTCTTCGAAATGTCAAACTTTTTGGCTTTGATGTTTCGGATCAATGCACCAGACGCCAGGTTGTACACTGTGGAACAACTTAGCGGCGAACCGTCTTTGAAGCAACGCCGCCATTTTTAAGTATCAAAAAAAAAACATTGCAAAATTAAACGAGGTATGTACAAAACATTTTAATTATGTCGAGTGAATAGTTTCGACGCAAGAAAAATGTTGAAAATTCGCTTATTTTCGGCTGGCCGAAAGAGATCTTCCCCCTTAATGATGGAATGTATTGATTACCGTGTTTGGAACTGGTTTGCGCGATCTGGCTGTGTGCGAAGGTATCCTCGAAGTGCGCAATATGTCGGTGGTTGAGTTGACCGTTGGAGGTGATTCACCCTTGCCAAGATAGCTGGTGCGATTCGAAGGCGACGGAGGTAACGACAGCGACGATGATATCTTCGTTTCCGTAACTTCCTTCGGGGCTGACGATTCTTTCACCTTTTTCAACAATTGAGCAATCACATCGTTAAGGCGGAATATACATTCAAACAGGAAAAAATAAGCAATATTGCGGAATATTTTAAACTAAAAAAAAAATTATTCTACAATTATCAAACTTTAGGTATACTTTAATAGTATATTTAAGTATACGACACAATTTTTTTAAACTAATTCATGTATAGTTTCTATGTGACGGTAATTAAAATGAAGAAAATGCAAATTTGAGAAAATGGCACGGATTTACAAAAAAAAATCAACATTTCACGCAACATTTCTGTAAAATGTGAATTACAAAAGTCGTTTTTTTCCAATTTTTCAAAAACAATTTTCGTCAAGTAGAAGGTACCAATATTATCAATATTTCTACCAAGTTGCGACTCAATCGGCTTAATAGTTTTGAGTAATCCTGCAAGCCAATTTCGATAATGCAGTTTTGAGAAAAACGCGTTTGAAGTTCACGCCCGCTCCGAATCCGAGCGGTGAGGCACAGCGTTGACGGGCTGTAACGTTTGAAGTTTTTTCGAATTTCGTTTTGAAACTTTGGGAAAATATTCTACATATGAAGCATTCCACACCAAGTGAAACACTAAAAAATCATGTGATTTTCAAGTGGGCTCATAATTTGTTTTTAACTTCATTAGAGTATCAAAAGCAACTACAATTTTTTTAGGTTTTTAAATTGGATTTTACACTCGAATTTGGATACCGGAGAAATTTTATCATTTTTTTTAAATTCATTATACTCAAAAAGTGATGCATTGTACAAAAAAAAACGTCAAAGAAGAAAACTTAGGTTTTCGATTGCACTTTTCAATCACATATGTTTCGTAACTGTTAAAAATTCTGCTAATGTATTTTTCAACGAAATAAGGTAAAAATAATTTTTTTCGTCAAGTTCGCCCACTTTTATTTTTCAATAAATTTGCGAGAACTTGCGTTGATGTCATAACAAGTCACAGAAAAATTGGCATGATGGAGAATTCATATCTTCCAATTATTTTTTAAGGTTAATTGATGAAGAATTTTATCGAACCATGGATATTGAATATCGATCATTGTTTTAGGCACAACAGTGTATTGCGACGAATATTTCGTGTTATCTAGAACCATTTTGTCCTCCTCCTTTCAATTCAATTATGGTTTTGTCTGCCTCGAAATTTTTCGTTTTTGAATCTTTTTATCGGTAAACAATGAGTGAATCATAATATGGTTAGTCTACTAATACAAAAGCCACCGATGAGGAAACCATATCGAATAAAAAAGTATCGAATCGTTTTGACCGAGTTCTTCCGCAAAATCAATTGTATTAGCATTGAGAGTGAGCAAACCAGATCATTGACCAAACGAAAAGCAAGATTTCTTTTTGATACGAGAATAACGCTACGAGAACCGGTGAGTAAATGAAAAATTTCGAGGCAGACGAACAAAACCATAATTGAATTGAAAGGAGGAGGACAAAATGGTTCTAGATAACACTAAATATTCGTCGCAATCCACTGTTGTGCCTAAAACAATGGTCGATATTCAATATTCATGGTTCGATAAAATTCTTCATCAGTTAACCTTAAAAAATAATTGGAAGATATGAATTCTCCGTCATGCCAATTTTTCTGTGGTTTGTTATGACATCAACGAAAGTTATATCAAATTTATAGAAAAATAAAAGTGGGCGAACTTGGCGAAAAAAAATATTTTTACCTCATTTCGTTGAAAAATACATTAGCAGAATTTTTAACAGTTACAAAACATATATGATTGAAAAGTACATTCGAAAACCTAAATTTTCTTCTTTGACATTTTTTTTGTACAATGCATCACTTTTTGAGTATAATGAACCGAAAAAAAAACGAGAAAAATTTCCCGGTATCCAAATTCGAGTGTAAAATGCAATTTAAAAATCTAAAAAAAATTGTTGTTGCTTTTGACATTCGAACGAACTTAAAAACAAATTATGAGCCCATTTAAAAATTACATGATTTTTTAGTGTTTCACTTGGTGTGGAATGCTTCATATATATTTATATCGTTTAAAGAAAAAAAAAATCGATTTTTTTTATCGTTGTAAAGGTATAGCCCGCCTTAAATAATCGCGTGCAAAGATCGCCACGCGTGATGCACAAGATAGATAGTACGGGAGAACGAAAAAGTTGGTCGTATCTTGCCTGATGGCGAATGTGATTGGTGACTTTTTGCGACATTATGGCAACCGTCGGATGGGGATCGGTGTCGAGACTGCAAAGACCGTGCCAAAGTTTCATGTACACGCTGCCGTAAGAAAGACTCGGCAAGTTTCCCAAGGAGCTGTGACCTGGACACATAAACGAAAACGTAAACACATTACATTTTTTTTAAATATTTTTTTCCCCACTGAAAACGTGCGTGTGCGATTGTATGACGAGTGTGTGAAAAGCGAATGGGTGGGAGAGAGAGAGAGAGAGAAAGAGAGAGAGAGAGAGAGAAAGAGAGACAGACAGGCAGAGAAGAAGGTATTTTCGAAATCACAGTTCTGCCTCTTTGGAAAAAATCTAATTGCGCACCGTCGATACAAAATATCAACGGTTTCGAAGTGCTACATTAAGGGGTTAGGCTACTGTGAAAATTTCAAAATTCTCATTCGTCGCTTGACGAGAAAGGTCCAACATTTGGTGCTGGAATCGCAGATTGAAGATATATTTATATAGATAGAATAGCGATAGAACTGCTGGTAAAACTTTAAACGCGTTTTTCTCGAAACTATGTTTTTTTTAATGGTGTACACGATTTCTCGACATCCAATGAACGCATTGACTTCGAATTTGGTGCACTTATGCAGCGTCATAGTAATTTGGTCTTGACAGACGTTTTTCTTCTTAACATTTTTTTCGTCCGTTATTAACAATATCATTTTTTCTGAAAAATGTCGAAACAAAAAATCAAAATTTAATTTCTGATGACTGAAACATTACAGCAAAAAAAGCTCGCTCAAGCCAATACTATGAATTTAAAGAAAAACATCGTTTTTTTTTGTTTCGGATCAACCGGGGGGCCTAAATCAAGTAGTTTTTTTCCCAAAAATGATAACATTTTATTTTTGATGATTGAATAAAAAAAATATGAATATATGAATAAAAATAAATTATATGTAATTATATGAATTAAGTAATAAATTCAGTTATAAATTATATGAATATGTGAATAAAAAATAAATATGAATATACGAATCGAAAATGAAATATTATTTTTGATTATTGGCACACGATGGCAAAAAAATCTCGCTCAAGTCTTAGCTCAAATATTATCTATTTAAAACAAAAAATCGTTTTTTTTTGTTTCAGATCAACCGGGTGTCCAAAATCAAGTACACCGTTGAGTCCCTCACTTCCAAAGATCCTTCACAAGATTGTTTATAACTTTTTTGATTATTAATATTTTTTAAAGAAATTTGGTACACCGTTTTGTCAATGTACATATAAATAAATGTCCAAACGATTTTCCAATCATCTTACTTATTCCTTCGAAATTAGTTTTTTTTTCAATAACCCTGATTTTCGGGTTGTCACAGTAGCCTAACCACTTAACCCAAAATGACACACGTTCGGAAATTTCGCCGCCGGGTGTTACTTCCTGTAGTTTTTCGTCAGTGGTTATCGACGGTGCGTCGCTGCCTGCCGCTAAATTCCACCTTTGCAAAGTGTACGTACGTAGTGTGGTCAAAGATAATTTTCGGAATTTTTCTCAAATAATTTTTCACCAAATACAATGGCCCGAGTATCGAAATGCGTTTTTTTTTGTGGTGGTTAGGTGGAGTTCCTCATAGATTTAAAATGACCCCGACTTGAAATTCTTTTTCCAATCTTTTTGGTTACTTTTTCGCGTGTTGAACCGACCTGTAATTTACTTTCCGAAAGACACAAATATCCCGCAAGTAAAGATCCAACTTTTAGTAACAACACGTCGATTGTGAACATTTCAAGTAATTCGGACCTCCCATTCTCGAGAAAAGTTCCGAAAATGCATCGAAATTTTGGTTTCCAACAGAATCGTTTGTCATTTCGTCTCAAGATTGCTTCCCAAAGTGCATGCGAATACGGGAGTGTTTTTCTTTCGTCTTTTTTTAAATCTTGTTTCATTACCGAGAGATTCGCATGGTTTCCTCACGAACTCCCAATTATTTCCTGCGTACGTGAAAGGGAAAATGGAAATATGTCGATTATACAACGATCGTGTATAGCTCGAAGAAAAATGGGCGAATGTTAATTTTTTCGTCACCTAAACTACTGATGGACGATGAGGAAGAGACCCTCTTGATACGATCCTGTCCGAATCCATCGATCGTGTCGCCCGTGTAAGTGTTGCTCGGCCCGAGAACCTTGAGCCTGTCGCGCGATCCGATTCGCCTCATACCGCTGAACGGCGAGAGAGTCTCGACGACTAAATCTCGTCTGCTGCTTTCCTCGGCGAATGCGAGAGTTACGAAGGAATTCTCGAAATGCAAAACCATCCATTGGAGGGCTACTACGAGTTCCTGCGAGTGCAACAAAAAAAAAACGTTTCGAAGTATTTTCTACTCGCAATATTCGCCAACAATCTTTCGATGAAAATATTTTTTTTTCAACAGATCAATAATGTTGATGGTACTTATCGATCTCTCGAAGCGCATTACAATTCTCAAAACGCACCATACTGATTTCTGATTATTGAATTTAAAAAAAATGGTTTTTTTTCCTCCAATATTCTTTCGTATGACTTTTTCGGGTCTTTACGATCCCTTTCGCCTGCACCCCACACTTGTCATTCGACGTTTTTCAATTGTCCACAGCCGCTCGTTTCCCAATGCATTGCAGCATCAAATTCAACCGAGGGCACCGGGAAACTGTGGAAAAACGTTGCGGATACGGCCAACTACATTTTTTACCACGTTTTTATTAACTCACTTGCTTGTTTGTCTGTTTGTTTGTTTGTCTGTTCGGTAAAAATGGTGCAATCGATTTTAAACGAACTTCCGGATGAGCTAGAAACTTGAAACTTTAAACATACTTCACAGCTGGATGTCAAACAAACAGACAGTCAAGATAAAAATAAAAAAAGAATATATATAATAATGATATAAATAATATAATATACAAATAGATATGGTATATAATTAAATAGATATATATAATATTTAACAGTTTGCAACAAGTTTCAGATTAAAGAATTAAGTGTGTAAGAGAGAGAGAGAGAGAGAGAGAGAGATAAGAAAATGGAAACAATTGTGGAAGAAAATAAATAAAGAAATAAAATACAGTTTAGTGAAAGAAAAAAAAAAATAATAATATTGATAGTGAATAGTGCATAAGTGACTAGGGTTTTCAAATTTCAGGTCTTCGTAAGCCTGAAGTTTGCCACAGGTCTCTGTCATAATTTCGCACACTAAAAAGAAGAAAATAACATTATTTGATACATTTTTAAAAAATATACCACGTTTTCAAAACGGACTCAAAAAAGAAAAAAATAATAATATTAATAGTGAATAGTGCATAAGTGACTAAGGTTTTCAAATTTCAGGTTTTCGTAAGCCTGAAGTTTGCCACATATCATAATCACACACACTAAAAGGCAAAAAGTAAAATTATTTGAATATTTTTTTTAATATACCACGTTTTTAAAACGGATTAAAAAATATAAAATAATTTCTCCCAGCCCCATACAGATTGTCCTGAAAATCTGTGATTGTGAATTTTGAATAGCTATAAAAATACTTATAAATAAAACGAAAAACGTGGGGCGCATGCAATAGATAATTGATGCATGAATAGTTCACCTAAGTCACTAACAATTTTATTGCATTGCAAAAGATAGGAACTATTATGTGAGTTTTCTCAACGACAACTACTCCCTACACGCATTACTATTATCTATTGCATGCGCCCCACGTTTTGCGTTTTAAGTCTTACAAGTATTTTCATAGCTATTAAAAATTCACAATCACAAATTTTCAGGCCAATCTGTATGGGGCTAGGAGAAATTATTTTATACTTTTTAGTCCGTTTTAAAAACGTAGTATATTTTGAAAAAACGTTCTTTAAATCACTTTTGCTAATAAGGAACATCACTTGAGTGCCCGCCTTCGATTTTGTTGAAGCTCTTAGATGTGATCAAAAATTGAAAACGATCAGACGCATATTTTTTTGTATTGGGGAAAAAACGGTCTTAACGGGAGAAACTACCCCTTAAATAACGGCGTATCGAGGGGTGACTTTACAGTTTCACCCACAAGCGGTCCACCGATCTGAATGAAACAAAAACCAAAATTCTTTCAATGTAAAGCGATGAAAAATCTACTATTTGAAGTATCGAAAAAAATTGAATTGGGAGGTGACACGCATTTCTTTAAGGGATGGTTTCCCCCCTTAACCCTTTCACACCTGACGGGGCATGTGCTGTCCATCTGGAAAAATGTCCCATTCATGAAGGTTGTAACATCATTGTTGTCCTTGATGCGTCGTTATGGGATCGTTTATGGGTCTCTTAGACCTTCAGACTTTCAGGCAGAAAAGTTACTTCACCGTAATAATCACTTGAGGTAGAAATAACTACTTTAATAAACTGCGGCGCACTAAACTGATTTTTTCGCCGTATTAACAGGGTTAAACCCGTTTTGCCACCGATATAAAAAAAACGCGTCCAGTTTTCAATGCTTTATCACATATATGAGTTTCAACAAAATGGAAGGTGGGCAGTGGTCTTCCGTGTAAGCTGCTGTTGGGTTATAATCGGAAACTCAGTAAAACCGTCGGCCTAGGTAATCGCTGCTGCATACTGACCGCGCATCCATTACTACAATTACAACCAAAACAAACTATGGGTTGCATTCTCCCAAAAGTTGAATTAACTCGATGACTCTCGTACTTTTCTGACTAGTGGACTCATGTCGTGGCTCACGGTATTGATGAGTGTCATTGCTATAATCTGATCGATGTTGTTGGCATGTTCGCTTCGTTTCGTGACGCTGTTGATGAACGTCCCAAGCGCATAAACGCTGGCGGCCCGTACCTGAAACAAAAACAAGATTACCGCGTAGAATTCAAAGGCACAATTTCCGACGCTACCCCATAATTCCTTCGAGGTTATTTCCAAACGTAAAAATTCTTCCACATTCGCGTTGTTTTGTTCATACCTCAGGTACGGGATCTTGGAGCAAAGTGTAGAGTTTCTCGTGCGCAATGTCACGAACGCCGCACCATCTTGCCTTGTCATAGTTCTGCCACAGTCGACCGAGACAAAGGCACAGCCATTGACGCAGCAAGGAATTCGAGTCGCCGAGTTGCTCGAGGCATATCGAGACTAGGCTACCCTGAAGAGCTGCCTCCTGGCCGGCCGGATAATTATTGACTACGCTCGCTAAAACGAAAGCTGCCAAAGTTCTGTGTTCACTCTGCGAATCAAAGGACAGACGACGGAAATGTTAATCGTACTCATGACATATATCGTACGAGATTCTTTCTCTTTCTCGTTCTACCTGCATGGAAACGTCTTGGAGAACCGATAAGAAGTATTTGTGACCGTTGTCTCGTACGAGATCCGCCTGACAGGTCTGTAAAAATAGATCACGAAATGGTGAATTCTTCGATGTGTGATCGCTTAACGGGCTACATCTAGGTGGGTCGAAGAATTGCGTTTTCCAAAAGTATTTTTATTCGGCAGTAGCATCTTTCAGCTATATTAAAATGAATCAAGGATGTGTGCGGCCGTGTGGATGACAAGTTGATCGTAGAGGATTCGGCTTCGGTCCGGCCAATGAAGGTTTTCCAAGGTCAGCGATGGAAATAAAAGATGTTTTCTTTTACTTTTCGGCCCTCTGGTTCGGGTCCTCTTCAGAAGTTATATTTTTCTCGATGTTGTTGATATTTCAGGATTTTTGCACATATTTGGAAGGTTATTTCGGAAAAAAAAAAAAAATTTTACTTCTATAAAAAAATGTTTTTTTTTTTCGAAATACGAGAAATAAGAGAAACTTCTCTCGAACCTTCGTTGACCACACAACCCAACGTGTAACGAAAAAACTGTAAATTTCGAGTTTTTGCTCATTTTGGAAGGGAAAACAAATTTCTTAAGAACTAACTCAATAGATAAGAAAAATCGCCGATAAACGATAATATTTCCATCGATTGAGTATCTTCCCACCAAACATTTTTTACTTCCATAAAAAAATGTTTTTTTTTTTTCGAAATAACCTTCCAAATATGTGCAAAAATCCTGAAATGTCAACAACATCGAGAAAAATATAACTTCTGAAGAGAACCCGAACCAGAGGGCTGAAACGTAAAAGAGAACATCTTTTATTTCCATCGCTGACCTTGAAAAACCTTCATTGGCCGGACCGAAGCCGAATCCTCAACGATTAACTTTCAGCTATATTCCCTGACAATTTCATTGGAATTTAAAAACTCCCAAAACTAAATGAGCTACAGGTCCTAACGGCCTAAAGTGCAGTGCTAAATTATGAAAAAATCGACTTTTTTGCATCATTCAATAGTATAGACGGTTATTAACATGGACCTGGCATCGCTGATTGATCGTAAGTAGACAATTTGTATGAAAATTCCACACTCGAAAGTGTGAACGCGTTTTTCTCGAAATGTGTTTCAAAACGGTGTACACTCTCAAAGAAAGAGTTTTCAAGCTATCCGTCTCAAATTTTGGTACAATATTCTTCACGCCATTTTTCACCTTGCTATGGAAGCTTTTAAATCTTCATATTTTTTTAACGAAAAACTGTCGAAAAAATAGACTAAATTCGATATGTTTTTTAAAAACGTCGCCACGTTAGCAATTTTGACTTTTAAAAAACCTCCATAGCAAGATTGCGGTTTTCATGCTGATTAATAATCTTTTTACAAATTTCGTTTCAGGTATTAATTACAGCCGCAACCGCGTAGACCGTGAGGACGCCGTTTTTTCGAATACATTTTCAACCGTTAAAAAAATGTTTAAAAAAAATAAAAACAAGCGTTAAAAAATTTTATTTTCTATTCTTCATATTCTTCATAGGTGCTTTGATTTGGCATTGAAAAATCAGCCTCTTATTAGCGTACTTAACAATAAAAAAAAATCGCGGAAATCAGCTATTTTTCGACCCGGAAAATTTTTGAAATTGCGGCTGGATCGTTATGGATGTGTTATGGGATATTATGCGTCGTTATGGGATCGTTTATGCTGTATTCAAAGGGTTAAACCCTTTCGCCGTATTGAAAGATTTAAACGCCGTATTTAAAGATTTAAACGCCGTATTGAAAGGGTTGAACGCGTTTTTCTCGAAACACTGTTTTCAAAGTCGGTGGACATGACATCTCGAAAACCACTTGATGGATTGTATCCAAATGTACAGCAGATACGATGAGAAACATTGAAAGGTCGTTGACGATCTCACTTCTTCAAAATCAATCTTCATTTTGTTAATAGTTACGTAAAAATGACGACTTTTTTCATATATGTTGTATGCTCGGGTTTCAGTCCGTCGCCACGTTGTTAAAAAAATGATTTAATAAATCAACGATCGTCAACGACTCGTACTTATTGTTAACTTGATTAACCCCTTTAGTTTTCAGTATTCAGGTGGACCGTTTAAGCTGGAGGGAGTCCACCGCCAGACGTCTCGAAAAAAATGTCAACTGCCGGCGGCCATGTTTTTGTTGTTTTTCTGTATTTTATGGTAATTTTTTTTAAAGTCTCTTAATATATACAGGGTGTCCCATTTTAATCTTACACCTGAATTTTCTCGAAAAATATTGCTCGGACGAAATATTGTGTGGAACAAAACTTCTAGGGATTGAAGGTGGACGTTTGAAAAAAATATATTTGAGGAGCCAAAATTCAAAATGGCGGCGTTACAAAGGCTGACATGTTTTTTTCAAACGGAAACATAACTTTTTTTATTGCCAAAAAATTTGTTAGCTGAAAACTAAAACCTTTTGTTGAAAATTTTTTTTGACAAAGTTCATAGTTTTCAAGTGAGAACATCATTTTCAATTATTTCAGATGTATCCAGGATTTGTGTGTGAGTGTGTGTGTGTGTTTTTCTACCCATCGTGATCAAAGTTCGTCAAGGATTTAAAGAAACACGTTTTTAGGCCTGAAAATGGCACAAACGCTATTAAAATGGAAAAAAACTATTTTTCATCGATTTTCCTCCAAAATTTTCTCATGAAATATCGTCCAAATTTGAAAACAACAAAAACCAAAATTTTCAACAAAAAAATTTGATTCTTTTTTTGTTCAAGTGGTCATACATTCGAAAATACAACATTGAGCGGCTTGCCGTGAGACATTTAGTCCATTTAGAGATGTTCTCACTTGAAAACTATGAACTTTATCAAAAAAATTTTTCAACAAAAGTTTTTAGTTTTCAGCTGACAAATTTTTTGGCAAAAAAAAAGTTATGTTTCCGTTTGAAAAAAACATGTCAGCCTTTGTAACGCCGCCATTTTGAATTTTGGCTCCTCAAATAAATTTTTTTCAACCGTCCCCCTTCAATCCCTAGAAGTTTTGTTCCACACAATAGTTCGTCCGTGCAATATTTTTCGAGAAAATTCAGGTGTAAGATTAAAATGGGACCCCCTGTATATATACCTTTGTATTTAAAAAATGCGTTTTTTATTTACCAATCATTTCCCACAAAAAAATTCGGAATTGGGCAATTTTTTTTCCCCAGGAAGATGTAGCCCCTAACCGAAGGGACTCTTATGTAAGTTCGAATGGTAGTCGAACGAACATTCGGTAAAATAGAGCTGTGCGTGTTATACAGGGTGTCCCTCTTGCCAACCGAAATAACTCGGTAATTATCGACGTTACAAAAAAATGTTCCAGACAAAAATTGTACGGTGTAAAGGGGGCCATGAAATGGGACCATTTTTTTTGTTTCGTTGTAGGCGCTGACGCACAATGAAGGTCATCTCCACTTTTTCAAATGGAACGGTACATTTTTTTCAACTATTAAAGGGGGTCAAAGTCGTTCAAGGTCATTCAAGGTCAGTATCGTTGATACAAATCTAAAGATCTCGGATCACTACCAAATATTTGGTAGTGATCCGAAATATTTAGATTCGTATTTCATTTTAATAGGTGACCTTGAATGACCTTGGACGACTTTGACCCCGTAATGTTTTTTATGCGGCTTGAGGTGCTCCACAAGATGGTTGAAAAAAAAATGTATCATTCCATTTGAAAAAGTGGAGGTGACCTTTACTGTGCGTCAGCGCGTCCGCCGAAATAAAATAAAAATTGGTCGTACTTGATGGCGCCCTTCGCACCGTACGACTTTTGTCTGGAACATTTTTTTGTGACGTCGATAATTACCGAGTTATTTCGGGTGGCGGAGATAAGAGGGACACCCTGTATACGTGCGCATAAACGGTGTAGTTTCGATAAAGTAAAGGGAACGTAACAGGATCAACTCACGCTATCAACTGCCAATATCTTGGCCCAAATGAAGACCAATAGCGGCCTCAGTTCCCGGGCATTGCTCTGAAGAAGTTTGAGAACGTACGGAAATATTCCAACGCTGAGTGCCAAGTTAACCGCCCAAGGTCCAAGATCGAGAAAACAACCGAGCAACTCGAGCGCCCTCAGCCTGTGTACCTGACTGAGAAGAACCTGCAACACTATCGGCAATTGTTCCGGTGGATTGCGATTCTTCGAGCCCAACGTGAGCCAAACTTCGAAAGCGGTCAATTGTTCCTCGAAGAATGGCGAATGTACGAACTGATCCTCCGATTCGAGAATCGACGGTAGCTGCGCCAGACACAGGTCAAGAGCGAGATCCCAGGCTTGCCACATCGGATGCTGAGTTTCAACAAGTCGTCGAATCATTTACCCGAATATATTGCATTTTTTCGATTATCGCGATTTTATGAGCCAACGTGATGCTCGTTTACCTGATAGGTCGGTGGCATTTTTGGACACGAGACTGGCGTACAGTCGTAAGAACGAAGTATTCTCTCGGCCAGTAAGAAATTCCTGAACAAGCTAGCCACCAACAAATCCTGCCTAAACAGTCGTTGGAATAGATCTGACGACGAGAAAAGTTCGAGGAACATTGTGAGATTTAATGTCGGAATAACAGTTGAAAAAAAAAACAAAATGGCAGATTACCATCGCATTACCTCGGGGTAAAGTATTCCAGGCTATCGTGTCGGTGATCGCGGTGAATATCCAGTTGAGCTCTCCCAGCATCGTTCGTCGATCCGTGAGTTGGCCAGGAATTCTGCATCAACGACAGAACGCTACGGTGAGCAAAGGCGACAACGATTTTGTTGCTTCTCAAACCGAATCACGCGATGGGCTATTTTTCGCGAAATATTATAGCTTACTTGTCAATGAGATCCAACGATATTTTCGGCACCAATTTTGTAGTATTTTGCATCACAAACCTGAAAAAACACGATTAATACTGGTTGAAAATCGTTCTATGGGATATTGAATTCATCTTAGATTTCGTTTATCGTGGTGGCACGGACTTACCAGCGTAATGCTATCTTTATGGGCGTTGTGAGACACGAGCTGAATATGTCAGCTGGTAGATCGGGATTCATCGGTAGGATTTGATTTGCGGCGCAAGCTGCCAGTTGAATACAATTCTTGTACGAGGACGTCGCGACTCCGGCAACGCCGCTCGCACGATTTTGCTGCACCGCCTGTTTCTCTATCTGTTTTTTTTTATGCCAATATGAACTTTCTTTTTAATTGATTCTCACGATGTGGAAGTTTGCATCGCTGGAAGGCAACGAAAATTCTTTCTTTTATTTTTATTTCCTCATTTTCTTCATAATCCAAAATCTCTTACTGCAAATTTGAACCGTGGATTTGTGATAAGCATTCTAAAAACGTTCGAGTGATGTTTCGTAGCCCAAATTTGGTGAAAAAAAAGCTCGGGGTGGTAAACTTCCGTTGCGTTCCAACGATGCAAACTGCAATATAATTTATTTTCTTGGGTCTATCGTGATAGTTACACAGAGACCCAGATATATTTTTATTGTCTTCCAAAAGTCCATAACTTTTGCAATACTTCAAAAGACAATGTCGATCAAAGGGCACACAAAATTAACGCTTGGAGGGAGATGCCTTTAGGAGAGGAAAAAATTAGCTGATTTTCATTATTTTCTTTAAGGGGAGGGTAGGGGTTTCAGCGTGAAAAAAAAACATTTTTTGGCGAATTTTTTTCATCTATACGGATAGAGTAAATTTATTTAAACCTTTTGTACATTGTTAAGTGTCATTTCAAGAACATTCCGTGAAATTTGTACGCGAAAATATCCACAAACAAGCCGGTGCCGTGTTTTTCTCGAAACCACTTTTTCAAAGTACGTGTTCACTGCCATTTGAAAACTACATGACCGATTTATTTCAAACTTGGTACACACTTTCTACATATAAAATACCTTCCCCCAACGGTTAGTTTGAGATTTTTTTTTACACTGAGGGGGTTTCCCACCCCCAAAATGGGGGAATTTTTCGTGAAAAATAGTACTTTTCACTTTACATGACCACCAAAAATTTAGAAATGAAAAAAATATCAAAGACCGTTGGGGGGAGGATTTGATGATACTTTGACTCAATTTTAATGGTACTCGATTTCAGATAATTTCTAGCTGAGATACAGTAAAAACCGCAAATCGTGTTTTTCCAAAGGCGCTTTTGGAAAAGGTTTGTCGACGGCTTGTTTGTGGATATTTTCGCGTACAAATTTCACGGAATGTTCTTGAAATGACACTTAACAATGTACAAAAGGTTTCAATAAATTTACTCTATCCATATAGATGAAAAAAAATCGCAAAAAAGTTTTTTTTCACGCTGAAACCCCTACCCTCCCCTTAAAGGAAAGATTTCTTCGCCATTTGTTAGACTTAGAGTATATCTTATTACTGTGTTAGATGGTATTTTTTGTGATTAATCTTTAAAAATGATGGTGGTATGGCACGGTCTGCTAAACTGCATTTTAAAAACTGACGTGACGTATAGCTAAAAACTAATCGACCGATTCCGATGAAATTTGGTATAAATCCTTTGGTATAAACCTTATTATCTAAAACATGACCCTAAATGTTTTTGAAAAAAAAAGAATTGTTGTTTGCAAATTGCCATTTTTTCGGGATGTTCAATTTTTATTATTTCGAAGCGTACCATTTCATCGATTTTGAACATTTCTTACTTTTTCTTGACTCATATTCTGCGTATGAGTGTTAATGAAAAAAAATTCTTCGTTGGTTTTTCTTCACATTAATCACGTCGTCTGAAAAAATCCGCCGCAATCCGTTTAGAAGAACGTGCCATACCTTTGTTATTTTTTAAGACGAATAAAAGAAAAATACCATGTAACAGCCAAAAGTAATAATCAAACATACCCTAAGTCTTAAAAATGGTAAAGAAATCTGCCATTAAGGGGTTATATACAGTTAAAATTTTCGAAAAATCGATTTAAAAAAAATCGTAATGTACATATATTTAAGTACACACACAGAAAATTTCTTGTCAATCCGGCGAATATTCTCGAAGTTACACGCACATTTGTAATTACGTGTCAGAGCATTCGAAAGTGATTTTGAAACTTTAAGCGCGTTTTTCTCAAAACTGTGTTTTTAAAGTCGATGAACAAGATTTCTCGGAAACGGCTGAACCGATCTGTCTCAAATTTCAACACAATCTTTTTAAGTATATTTTTTAGTAATTAATCGAACGTTTTTTCTCACCGATAAATATTTTCCATTTTATAAACAATCTAAGGCCTAAATTTTTGTCAAAAATCGATTTTTTTTAAGCCGCCATTTTGTCAAAAATTATTATTTTGCTTATTCCTTCGATCAATTACAACATAATCCATTATATTAGAAAGACGCCTTTTTTTAGAGGTGCTCCCAAAGATCGGCTATAGCAACTTTCAAAATAATTATTTTCACAAATAAAATATGTTAAAATAGAGTCAAAGTTACCATAATATGTGTACAAACTTTTACGTTAATAGATTTAAAGGTCTTCGCAAGAAAAATTCTTGAAAAATCGTTCTTTTTGGGCCTCCTGACAGAATATAACCCCTTAAAAAAAAATCAGCTGTTTTTCCCTCACCTAAAGGTATCTAAGAAATAATAAATGCTAGTGAACAATCTCCCTTAAGAAATGCCACTGAGCAATCTTAAAATGTCTCACACGCCACGTATGGCTCTGTCCTTTAGTTTCTCCCTTCCTGTTCGTTCGCTATGCCCTCACCTCGTACTCCTTCTCGTGTTGTTCAGCGAATTGCTGAAACGACTCCACGATGATACCCGCATTGGAACAATCGTAGACGTAGATGCTCGGAGCTCCCATCCAGGCTTGAAGATCGTAGACGGACAATGGAATGTACTGGGTGTACGTCCTGTTGAAGACCCATATTTCCCCGTTGCTCGTTGGTTTCGGCACGCCATGGCCGTTATAATGAAACAGGACTCTCTCCTCTTTCGCGTTGCGCCTCAACGACGTGCACAGCTTCTTCACTTCCTCGACGGTCGGGTCTAAAGTCTGCTTGTATCTGGCGCGAGGCTGCCATCGCTCGTACTGCTTCTGCAAATTCGAACCTATGGTCTCCAGCGCCTTCTGAGGGCTCATCGATAGCGGATCTGAAAGAGAAAAGCCCATGTTTTCTTCACGATCAATGCTACGAGTTCGGCGGTTGCGATTCCCCGTCCGTGTATTCCCATTGGGATGGGAATATTCGAACTCTTAATCGAACATCGGCTCGAGCGGCCTTTATCGGCGCGGATTTCCTCTGCTTCCCTCTGCCCTAGTGCAAATGCGATACTATTGTGCGTTACCTCGAGGTTCTTCAAGGAATTGGGGGATATTACGATATCTGTGGCCCCTAATTAATTCCGACCACGAAGCCTTCATATTTGAACCAAAATAAGCCTTTTTTCACGAGTCGTAAAAATCGAAATTTGACCATTAAGGGGGTGAAACAGGGATTTTAACCCTCAGTAGTCACACTTAGCTAGAATCACGTTATAGTCATACGGGTCCATGGGACCTAGGTGCTTTTATGAAGTAATGCATTGAGCGAAATGAAAAAAATAGTGAGGTATGATTTGAACCTTGTTCAATACAAGGATATTGGTTAGAAATCGAAAATGAAATTTTAAGTATGCAAAAAACACGCAAAAAATGACTTTTTTTTACAAAAATTGCTATAACTCTGGTAATTGTTGACCATAAAAAAGTTAAAAAACGGTTTTATAATCTGGAAACAATGTACTTTGAAATAGACATAGCAGTTTCTGTGGACTTTTCAAAAAGGATATTTATTTCATCCAACGCAGATGCGACTTAGAAGAAAAGAATGAAATGCTTACGCATATAAAAAAATGTATGATTTATTGGAAAAAAAAAGTTTTACAGCGTCAAAATAATTTGTTTGGGTTCCGTGGTACCAGTGTGACTATTAAGGGTTATAGTTTTTATGACAACATATTTGTTGTCACATTTGATTGAAACTTGGCGTAAATACCCTACAATACGAATAATTGAACACGTATTTCAGCATTTCCTAAAATTCGACCCTTAAGAGGGTTAAACGGGGGTGTTAAAGTTTGTACGAGGCAACATACTTTTTTATCAGATTTACTTGAAACTTGGCATAAACACACTAAAACACAAATTACTGAACGTGTATTTCAGAAATTTCCTATATTTAATCTCTAAAGGGGTTAAACGGGAGTGTTAACGTTTGCATGAAAAAAAACTTTTTTTACCAGATTTACTTGAAACTTACCACATTTATTTTATATATAACACTATTTGTTTTCCTCGCTGTTTGATGCGTGTAAACAATCACGTAGTACTTTTCACCCCTTAACTGTGTCCGTTTGGGTTTGTTTGGGTTGACATAACTACGCCAAAGAAACCCAAACGAATCCATGTTAGATATGTATTGGAATGTATTTATACCAAGTTTCAAGCAAATCTGAGCAAAAAAAATGTTGTCTCATATAAACTTTAAAACCCCCGTTTTACCGCCTTAAGGGTCGAATTTCAATGTTGATCACGCTTGAAAAAACTCTTATTTTGTTGTTAAATTGTTTGTTTTGTTGCTTATTTTGTTGTTGTTGTTTTGAATAAAAGTTAAACAGATGGAATAGTAAGAGTCCGCAAGGGTGTGGAACGATAGAAATTCTTATTTGAGAAATAACGACAAGCGTCGAGTCAATGCAGGTGACATACCGATCCAACACTCGAGACGTGCGCATGGCTGAGTTTTCACAATGTCGGGAGGATCCACACCCACGTTCAAACAGAGGACCAGAGCAACGCTCACAGTTTTCATCTGAAAGAAGAGCAGAGCGCATTATTGGAGAACGACGGCTTTCCTGCGTCGATACGCTTTTAGGTAACAGCTCGAGCTATCAGAGTTGTATCGTTACGAGGATCGGACAAGCGAAAGATCAAATGTCCAATCCAAGCTGAAATATAACTGATGGGAAATGTTGCACAAACACGAGATATCTAACCCGCTCTTTCATCCGCCAGGATTGGCTAACGCAATTGACACCCTCGATAACAGCCGTGTGCCTCGGTCGATTAAAAGCAATCGGTAACTTCCAATCCTCGTCGTCGTCGAATCTTTCCACGTAATCGTCATTTTTCCGTAGAATTTTCGCCAGAATTGACGTTTTCGTTGTCGTTGTAGCAGCGAGTGTGGCGACCAATGACAAATTTGCCGCAGCACCGGCTGACCCCGACATATCACGCGTTTTCGGAGCAAGAATTAGAAGAAAAAAAATCCACGAAAGCACAATTTGCCGCCCACTGTTGGAGGAATTTTCGACGCTGAAAAAAAAAAGGATCGTGCTCCGAGACGCGCTAATTCAGCGATAATAGCGACTGAGCATCGTCAATTTTTCGAACACTTTCGGGATCTGTAAACGTAACCAATTTTTCACTTTTTTCTTCTCTTTCGCGACACTTGGGACTCGTGTTAGAGGAAAAAGGTCGCGACGCAAGAAACGCAGGCACGAGCCCAGTGTGTATATGCTGCTGCGTTTTATTCGCAGATATTTTACTCCAGCGCACACGCGCGCGGGCACACAACAGTGTATGCGTGATCGAAGTAAATCCGCATTATCGCCCGCTGCAGCGATGCTCCCTATTTTACCGACCGAGGACTCTGTAGCGGACATTTTTTGATACAGATAACAGTGGTATCTGGTTCCCGTCGCGAAATTGACTACAAATATATCCGCGACAGATGCTACTGTTATGACAGGAATGTTTATTCGAAAACACGAAAATTCCTTGTGGGTATGGAGCAAATACGCGTTGGAAGGAATGATTGTTTCATAGATCGTTTCGGAACTACAAACTGCTGTACATTGTGTCACGTTTTACTTCCGTACCGTTGGGGCCATGTATCACACCCCTGTTAACCAAGCGTACCATTAGTACAGCGTACCGCAAATGTGGAGTACGCTGTACCCCACAGTACCGGTAATGTACGGGTACGGGATACTACCGTAGTCGTACCTCCACAGTATCGTTATCGCGGAGTTACACCGTACTGCGGTGTACGGTGGATCCACGGTGGCGATACTGTACCGGTACCGTACTAGTAAATTGATGGTACAGCGAACCGTAAGGCGTACCGGTAATGTACTAGTACCGTCCGCACGTACGAGATGGTAACAGTACCGGTACGGCGCTCTCCACATGAGCGGTACATTTGCGATACTTGGTTATCTGGGACGCTGCAAAAAAATTTCGACGGTATTGCAGAATCCGCTATTTTTGGCTACGAGCCGCTACAAACTATCGCCAGATGTCGCGGCAACCGCCTGCTACTACAGCAAAGTCCGGAAATTGAAGATTTCCTATTATGTTTTGAGCTTCGTTGGTACAATTCTGCTACTTTTATGTGAAAAAAACTCTAAGCTCCATTGTCTCCGACATTTTTTCATAAAAATCAATTGAAACAACGCTCAAAATGTATTCTTTTCAATGTCAAGAGCTCAACGGTCTTGAAATGTGCACGAATTCCGTGTCATCGGTTATCAATTCACAATTCATCCTATGGTAACTATAATTCGTAGTTTTTTTCTTCAAAATTTGGAAAAATGTAGACCGTCAGGCCCTTTTTGCAACACTATCGCATCTACATACTAAATTTAATCTCAATTGATTGTATAGTTTGGTCGAAATTAGGGTTCAAAGTTTCGAAGCGGTCGGAGCGCGTGATAATGGCCTCAAGTGCATTTACAGGGTCGAGATAACCTCACAAATGTTCGAAACAAATTTTCTCATAGGTCGTAGAGTTTTTAAGGCTAAGTAGATGTACCACGTGACATATGAGTGCGAGAGACATAGCTGAAATTTTTGAACAGAGATTCTTCAGAGATGATTTATATTTAGGGCAAAAGGAAATCATCAAGCTCTGCGTCAGGGAATTCTCCGGAATCTAATGCTTTGTTTTTCCTAAAAACATTTAACCATCTATGAGAAAATTGGGTTCGAAAATTTGTGAGGTTATGTTGACCTTCTACATGCCCTTAAAGAAAAACAACGCATCAGGCTCTAGAGAAATCACGTGGTACATCTTCTATTTCACATTAAGACGGAATGACACCTTATCCCGGTCGGTATGGTAGAACAATTATAGATACCCAAAAATCTCTGAAACGGCTCTTCAGATCCCGTCGAAACTTTGCCAAACGACGTCGAATAGATAGACGAACAGCTGTCTGCCCCTCAATTTTTTTGAATTTGAGAAAACAAACGTAGATTGGCTTATCATAAGGCAATTTAGTTTTTTTTTCTCAAATTCAGAAAACTTGAAGGGCAGACAGGTATTCGTCTATCTATTTGACGTCGTTTGGCAAAGTTTCGACGCGATCTGAAGAGCCGTTTCAGAGATTTTTGGGAATCTATAATTGTTCTACCATACCGACCGCGATAAGGTGTCATTCCCTCTTAAATGACATCGCGTATAATGCTGCCGTACCGTTATCTTTTTTATATCTTTCGGCGATGAAAACGGATGTCTAAAAGGTATCCCAAAATATTATCCAATTGATGACTTTTTAGGTTATCAAAAAGTTATCTATTGTATCTAGTTCAACGTTATCCAAAGGATATCACAAAGACGAAGTACATAAGACGTCTTTTTCATGACATCTTTCAGATATCGGTAATATGCTATCTTTAAAGATATTTGGTATTGGCAGGAAATAGTAAAAAGTCATCCAAATGTTGTCCTAAAGATCACATCCAACGGATCACTTTTATCATAGTGCGAATGTAGCGTGTCATATTTCATTTCACCGGCAAAAAATTGTGTGTAACAACAAGTAGTTGAAAAAATCAAGGTGTTGAAAGAGACATATACGTGAGTGCCTTTTATCTTACTCTTCCTTTCGCCTCTGTGAGTACATATATGTGTTTAATGTACTATCTTTTTATTCTAAAAGCGTATGTCTGTTTTTGAGGTTATCCACGGGATCGCTTGGAGCAGGGCAACCACCAAAAGACGCGACTGCAACGGGAGAGACGTCTAATACCGACTGCACCGTTTTTATAATATTAAATTACATTTCACTTATAATGAATTAATTGATGTTTTATTTATAATGACCTAGCCCATTTCGAAATCGACATAACAATATCGTATCAATTTCTTCATGATAAAAATTGACTTATTAACAGTCTAGATTATTGAGCCGTATTAAATATTCTAGACTATTAATGGGTTAATTTTTATAAAGAAATGGATAGGATCTTCTTATACATATATATCGCCAATAGATATCGTTTCGATAGTACTTTTCGGTACCGTTTAGATGTCGTTTTGTTGACCTCATTCGGATGCCTATTGGACGACTTAGATGGCAGTGGTATCTTGGCATTTTTGTCTTTAAGAAGCTTAAGAAGATATCTTTAAGATATATCGATTTGATGACTGCGCTAGCGTATCGACAACCGAAAAGAGTTAACCTTTTGTCGACACTTTGATAACCATTAAAAATCGCCGTATAGTTAACTATCGGACACAAATAAGTTATCTGCCAAGCGGACATAAGCAATACGTTTTGTAATACAAAACGGCGTCTTTTTGGACAACCAAAAAGTTATCCGTATCCGTTTCGCGATATCTTTCGGATGCCATATAGTTAACATTTTGCTACCTGGGGCCGTTGCATTGCGCATGTTCCCAGGTAGCAATTTTCAAAAAGTTGTCCAAAAGTCGGCTAAAAGGGTGCCAAATGTCCGCCCGAAAGTTATCTTAAAGTCAACAACCATCCAAAAAGATAACTGTTGGACACATGATAACTTATAGGTAACTTCCAAGCGCACATTTGGTACCCATTTGGACAACTAATAGACGACTATTTTGAAATTGCTACCTGGGTTACGGACCCCCTGTGGCTGTCTACGGAAATACCAACAAGAGCGCCTTGGTTAAGGTTTTCATGCAACGAATTTTCGATTTTTTTCATGTCCAGGCCTTTTTAGCTCAAGAAATGTTTTTTTTTCGCTCTTATAAACGTGTCCCGAAACGAGAATTATGGTCCGATCGAGTTCTACGTGGAAAATGTATAATCCGTGGATGATTTTGCATTGTCGTGTCGGGAAATCAATTGGACCGCCAGATTCGAATTGGTCGTCAACATATCACAAGACCTGAAAATGGACCTTTTTTATTTCTCGCTAAAATGGATTGGGCAGACTCTTATTGGACGTAGAATCATTTGGCAGTCACGAATTTTCAAGTCCCATACTCGTCCAGGTTTTTACTCAGCTCGGGAGATGGATTTTTTCATACAAACGTGTCTCGGTACAAGAGTTTTGGGCCGATCGAGTTCCACCTGAACCGGAAATCACCCGTAGGTCCGTTCTATCGGAACTATCCTTACTTTCCGGACAAATCTCGTACAATGCGCAATTCATCGATAGTATCGATTAATACGTATATTCTTACCCGATTTCGACGGAAAACACATCATATTTACATCAATTATTGACTTGTCTGTATGTTGTAATAATTTCAACGATTACAGTATCCTCGACACTCGCTTTTATATCTCGGTAGTGTTCCATTTATCGTAATATGTTATCCGATAACACTTTTCAATGAACTCGTACAACGTAACTGGATCGTGGTGGTGCAGAGAATCGATGAACGCGAGTTTGAGAACAAAAAAGTATGATCCGCGTAACGCACGAAGGTAATTCGTTCAGTAGTCGCTTTTATATCGTTATTATTCACTTCCACAGCCTATAAAAAAAGTGTACTATGTACAGTATATTAAAAAAAAAATATCGTTACGCGATTGGAATATTTGTGACGTGTGACTCCTCATCGGTTAGGGAGGTGATTCGCAAATCGTCGATTTGCACGCTTGTGACGAAGTCGAAAAGGAACGATTCTCGAACCAATTCTCAATGGTTACATTTATACTTATTCACGTAACGTTTTATCTACAAATACTATCGAGCTCGGTCCATCGTCGTAGAATCGTCTTATCGCGTTCTTTGATTTTCCACGCACAATCGTCGTGATCTGCGTCCTTGATGGACATTATTGTTTTACCGTAGATGAGGACTGGGTTCATTGCGCTTTGAGAACGGAGCTTGATCGACCGGATTCTTTCATGAGTCCATGCCCTGTGAACTACCGCGAACTGCGTTCCACTGCCCTCCACCGATCGACCTTCCAGGGTTGTTCAGTTGCTTGTAGCCCTGGCGAAAATACAAACCAACGTAGTTCAATTTTTTTTTACGATACTTTTTTTTCGCAGCGATATGAAAGTTTTCCACGGTCGTTCCCCCGGAACGCTCTCCTACCAACAATTTCTACCATTCGTGCCATTCCCACCACCTTCCCCGTACCAACAATCACCCGAATCATCATGTTGGGTGAAAAAAAAACATTACGACTTCTGGAAAACAACATCGTACTCTTACAATCTTCCAAATGCGACGTCGTACAATAGCGTTGTTATTTTCAGTAACTTTGTATAATAATAAAAATGGCGAATGATGAAAATACGGTACTTTGAAAATAGAAAAATACATAAGCGAAAACGACACTGCGGACATTACGATATCTCTGGCGCCTCAATTTGACCATTGGATTATGAAATTTGGCCGACAAAAATTAAGAAAAACAAGAATAACTTTTTTCGTTTTGAGCCTTAGTTTTGGATTTACAGCGCTTCGAAGAGAAACAATGTATTTTTCGCGTGTTTTACATTGTTTCGTCGTACTTTGTTTGGGTTTGTTTGAGTTTGTTCTTGCTTTTTTTTCTCGGTATAGCGCATTCCGAAGAAAGCTGCATTAAGGGGAGGTACCCGAGTAAACGGCGAGAAAAAGGTAAACTTCAGGCATTTTGATCTCAAAAACTAATGTTTCGATTAGATCCGGGTTTTTTTATAAGAAAATATGTACGTTGAGGTATGTTTAGGAATTTTGTAAAATAAATTCGTTGACTGGAAGCGATTCAAACGCGATTATCTAGAAACATAGTTTTCAAAGTCGCTGCCAGATGTATCTCGAAAACGGCTTGTCCGATTTTGTCCAAATTTGGATACAATATTCTTCGATAGTTCTTCTCGTTCGCCACGTAGGGGTTTTTCATTTGATTGAACCATTGCTTTTTTATGCAACGTGTATGCAATCCAAAATTGTTGGAAATTGCGAACGAAAAACAAATGTTAAATAAAAACGGTCGCAATTCCGTCAAAAATGAAAATTTAAACAAAATCCTACGTGGTGAACGAGAAAAACTATCGAAGAATATTGTATCCAAATTTGGACAAAATCGGACAAGCCGTTTTCGAGATACATCTGGCACCGACTTTGAAAACTATGTTTCGAGATAATCGCGTTTGAATCGCTTCCAGTCAACGAATTTATTTTCAAAAATTCCTAAACATACCTCAATGTACATATTTTCCAATAAAAAAAACCCCGGATCCAATCGAAACATTAGTTTTTGAGATAAAAATTCCCGAAGTTTACCTGTTTTGTCTCGCCGTTTACTCAGGTACATCCCCTGAACGTAAACCGGCTAAATCGCTCAATAACGAATAATTCGTAAAATGTCCTGTATCTTCTAACGGAGGCAAAAATCGCGATTTTTTTATTCTTAAAAAAGTGTATCTTTTGGGTCAAATATGAATAATCCACGGTCAAATGAAGGCGCCAGAGATATCGCAATCGTGCCACGACGCTACATACATACGCGAAAAAAGACGAGCGCGCGGACAAAAGCCGAACAAGAGCGGGTCAAACGTTGGACACAACGGTTTAAAAAAAAAAAGATAACTTTTCATTACTGCTTGCGTGTGTGTTCAGCAGCCCGAAAGTGGGTGGTCGTTCTTATTACAACCGTCAAGCGGTAAACGTTGATTGTTCATGCTTCCGTAGTAAGGTTCTCGTACGATAATCCGTTTGCCGGATCTTACAGTGTTATTGAACGAGTCCCGTAGACGTTCCGTGAATGTTTTGTACTCCATTTCCGGATTATTCTGGCCAAAATCAAAGTCCGCCACTTCGACGTTGAATCTCGCTCGACTCTGGATGTAATAGGCAACGCCGAATATTATGAGAACAACAGCGACGAGTGAACACGAAACCGGAACAACGATCACCGACAATTGAGGCTTCGTGCTGACTGAAAGAATAATGAGAAGAAAATAACAACATACGACGAAGATACACGGGGTCTGTGTATGTGCCGTTTGCGATCGCCATCGTACGATAAAAAAGTTAACACACCTTTGTAAATGTTAATCGTCAGCGGATAAATTTGCTTGCTAACTTCGTTGTCGAGTATAACGAGTATCGTGTACACGCTCGGCTCGAGGAAATAATGAAGAATGGAAAAATTGCAAGTGGGAAGTGAAACGCCATCGTCGCACGTTTCGTGGCCCGTCGCGTTGTACTGCCCGCGATGAAATTGTAGACACTTGGTGAATGGTCCCGAACCTTGGCAGGCTATTTTTAAGGACAGCATATCCCAAGGTTGTATCCAATTCGTGCCGTCGACCGTTATGTTGCTTATAGGAGCTGCGGAAACGTTCGGGTTTATTGTTAAACCGTATATTTATTCGCGTCAATTCTTGAGAAAGGGCACCTTTCCAACAAGGGGACTCTACGGGTTGGAAAATGAAGTTCGGGATGAGGCTCCATGTGTTTATAGCAGGGTTCGTGAAAATCTGATATTTATTATGAATATCGAAAATATCGGATTTTTTTATACTTTCGATATTTTTTATGTGTATAAAAATAACCCCTATTTTTTTGCTGTTTTTTAGAGCTAGTTTATCAGTGTGTGGCGAATTTAAAAAAAATATGAATGTGAAATTAAACCCCAATTTTAAATATTTCAATATTTATTCATTTACTTATTTTTTACGATAATCAGTCTTACACATTTTGAAAATCAAGTCTTTCCAATTAAAAAATAATCAGGTACGTTTCTCTTTTTACCTAATAAATCAACAGTTAAAATAATAGTTCCTATTGAACTTCTCACATTTATAAGCTCTAATATCTTGAATATTGGTAATTAAATATCTCTTCTGACAAAAATGGACAGAAACAACAACGAATCACAAATATCGAACTACGAATCTGACACTGACTGTGTAGTCGGATGGAAGAAACCCAGCAAAAGACAACGGGATTCTTTGAAATTTCGGCAGTTACAGAAAATATTGGGAGCCTTTTTAAAGGGAGATATACACCTAGATGGTCGAAAAAAATCGATTTAGAAGCTATGAGCATTCCGTCGACCGTAGAAGACCTACACTATGGCCCTGATATCTATTATTCCATGTAAGATGACAAATTTCATGATTTGTTCATTCTCAAATTTTCAAACGCGTTTTTCTCAAAACCACGTTTTTCAAATCCGTACCCAAAATTTCTCCAAAACCAATGAACCGATTGCCTTGAGGTTTTTCGTGGTTATTCTATACACCATTATCTAGTACTTGTCATAGGATTTTTTTCTTCCGTTACTTGGTTTTTGTTTTATAGACAAAATAATGATTAATTTTTGGCCCAAAAATCACTATTTATGTTCAAACGTCCGCCATTTTGTCATAAATCGATATTTTCAAAATCGGCAATGACAAGTACCAGATTATAGTATCTAACTTAATAATCTTTTTGGTTTTTTTCAGATGGTTTTTGAAGAAACGCCATTGGGTACCGTATACGCAGATTTTTTTGCTACGCTCCAAGGATCATACAATATCGTTGTATATTTTTGATATTTTTAAATTAAAAAAATTAAACATATTTTTGAATGTATATACTTTTAGATAATTAAAACCCCGATGCGAAATTTTAAATAGTTTTCCTTGAAAACATTCACAAAAGTGACCTTTTTTCCGGCTCCTAGGTGTATATCTCCCCTTAAGTAGGGAAGAGTTAGTGCGGGCAGCCTACGCGTGGATGGGGTCTTTGAGAAACAGGGAATAGTGAAGTGGAAAGATGCAGGGTGTAAAGTCGCAAGTAGATTAAGTAAAAGCAAGAGCATGCGAAGGAACATTAGTATATTGTTAAAAGTACGAAACACCTCGAATCGGGCAGGTATTTCGGATCGTCAAACCAACATATCAATATTAATTAATTTGTTCTCATTTTACCCTTAGCTTTGACTTGACGGTGAAAGTAACCGTAAGTTTTTTTCGGATCCGGTGCTATGACCGACGAATTGAGGCATACAAACGGAAACGTAACGTTTCCAAATTCTTCCCCAGTTCCATTGATCCTCGATCCGGTCGCGTTTGGGGCTGCGGTGCTCGTATCGTTCGTCATCGACGTCGTTGGTACCATCGTGCTGTCACTCGAATTCGACGTCCCCGTAAAATTGGCGTGCGGCGAAATAGTTGGGTTTGTGAGATTTGTGGAATTCGTTACACTCGATGGCTTGACGGTGGTCGTAATCAGTGGTACATTTGTTGTTGTTGTTTTTTTTGTCGTTGTCGTTGTCGCGATCGTCGTCGTGGTAGGCGCGATCGTCGTCGTGGTAGGCGCAATCGTAGTAGTTGTGGGTGATTCGTAGGACGCGATAACCAATGCCTCGATCGTATACGTCTCGTCGGGTTGTGCAAACTTGTAATCGAAGCTAAAGTCCGGCGTCATACCGTAATACTTGCAATTGACGAACCAGAATGTCGATATTTGACTCAAATTGTTTTTTATATACAACTCATCGCCCTCTCGTAAAGTGACATTGATCCTCGTGTCGACGCCCGACGCCACGTAATCTTTAGACAGACTCCTGTTGCCCTGCGCTATGCTCATGTTACCGTTGAGAAAACCTGTGAAGAAATGGCTTGCATCAGGCGATAACTGTCCATTGCTGACTCGTGAATACTTGTTTCAAGGGAAAAACCGTCTTACTCGTTATTTGAAAATCTGCTCTGCGACTGGTTATCACGCTCCATATGACGAATATCTTCCGGCTCACGACTACCTGCATTTCGTAGATGCCTACGGGAAAAGTATCCACGGGATAATCGACCGTCCAGTAAGAGGTAGTGTTCCAAGTAGACGGCGACTGAAATACAACGGATAATAATTCACTCGACACTCGAAATTAGAGTTCTGCTTTTCTCGCTCATTCAGCGACATTGCTCATTTATATTCTAAACAATTTGTTATGGATTTTCCTTCGGTAACAAGGCAACGAGCCATAATTCATTCGCTCTCCAAGCAAATGAAACATACGGAACGAAAAATTCGGTAAGACCGAAAGTAGCGGACATGCGATGGTGAGTACGCGGCTTTAGCGATCTCGGAAGTCACGGTGTGTTCGCCAGAGCCGATACTAGGACCGGTGGTCTTAGCTATGCACCGGCTTGCATAGTGAGGTTGAAGTTTGCATCGATGGAAGGCGGTGAAAATTAAGAGATGGACTACAGTGAAAATGACGAAACGCTCGTTCGACGCTTGAGGCAACTCAAATTGAAAAGGAAGATCCAACATATGGTGCAGGAATCGCAGATTGAACGTAAACTTATACTTACAATGATAGAACTGCTACTAAAACTGTGAACGCGTTTTTCTCGAAATTATGTTTTTCAAAACGGTGTACACGATTTCTCGACATCCACTGAATAGATTGACTCAGAAGTTGGTACACTTATTCAGTGTAATAGTAGTTTAGTCGTGACTAATTAGGGTGTCTAATTTTGACCAGAACTGAAATTGCATGACATTTAAGGATTTTTAAGGCAAGGAATGGGGATTTTTTCATGACTCTTAGTACGACTTTCTGGCATAGAAGTATACTTAATGATTCTACAGTGCGTCGATTTTCTAAATTTTTATATTTTTATTTTGCTCTTTCAAACAGATGTGTGTTGTATGCCAATAAAAAGTATACGGAATGAACGAAAAGTCACCAAACTGTATAATTCCATATGTATTAAAACATATGAGACAAACATAATTTCAAGATTAGTGTAAAGAAATATATTTTGGGAACATCTAGAAAAATATTACATACATTTAGGAACTTTGAGTAATACCATCCAGTCGCTTTACACGAATGACAAAGAAAAACTAATATATGTCGAGATAATGCATCATTTTCTTTTACTTTCTTCTATTTTATTTTCTATCGATTCGATATTCGCTTCGCTATCGACAAGTACCACAAAGTTAGTTCATATCGAATATAGACTCATCGATAATTTAGTAGGGTATAATAATTCTGGTAGACTGGTAATTTTTCATGACATTTCATGACTTTTTCAGGGTCGAGTGTAATTTCATCACATTTAAGATTTTTCATGACTTTTCAGTTCGATAGACACCCTGCATACGTTTTTCTTAACATTTTTTTTTCATCAGGTATTAACAATAAAAATTCAAACATTTGGTTTTTGATTATTAAAACAGGATACAAGAATTCAGCTCAGTCAAGTCTCGGCCAATATTATATATTTTGAGAAAAAACAACTCGTTCTGTTGTTTCAGATCAACCAGGTGGCCAAAATCAAGAACACCGTTGAAGTTTCTCACCTTCAAAGGCCCTCCCCGAGATTGTTTATAAATTCTCTAATTATTAATATTTTCCGTGAAATTCGATACACAACTTTATTAAGGGGAGGGTAGTGGTTTGCACTTTTGAAAAATCGATTTTTTTTTGTTTGTCTTTTCTTATAGTTAAACATTTCAAGAATATAATCCCAAAATTTCAAGTCGATCAGAGCAAAACTCTTGAAGTTATTGACTATTTAGTCCCGCTCCTCTAACACTGTAGCTCAAACTTCTCTAAACTTCAAACCGGTTTTTCTCTAAACCACTTTTTCAAAGTCCGTGTTCACTGCCATTTGAAAACTACATGATCTATTTATTTCAAACTTGGTACACACTTTCTACTTATAAAATACCTCCCCCCAACAGTTGGTTTGAGATTTTTTTTACATTCAGGTGGTTTTCCACCCCCAAAATGGCGGAATTTTTCGTGAAAAATAGAACTTTTCACTTTAAATGAGCACCAAAAATTTAGAAATGAAAAAAAAAAATTATCAAAGACCATTAGGGGGAGGATTTGATGATACTTTGACTAAATTTTAATGGTACTTGATTTCACATAATTTCTAGCTGAGATACAGTGAACACCGCAAATCGTGTTTTTCCAAAGGCGTTCTTGGAAAAGCTTTGTCACTGGCTTGTTTGTGGATATTTACGCGTACAAATTTCACGGAATGTTCTTGAAATGACACTTAACAATGTACAAAAGGTTTTAATAAATGTACTTTATTCATATAGATGAATAAAATTCGCAAAAAAGTGTTTTTTTTTCACGCTGAAACCCCTACCCTCCCGTTAATGTACATTCAAATAAATGCCCAAACGATTTTTCAATAATCTTACTTATTTCTTCAAATAACCCCGATATTCGGGTTATCACAGTTGCCTAACCCCTCAATATTTCTGAATTCTTCTAATTTCTTTTGACAGATTTTGCCAACAAAAATCCCTCAACCATTTTCTAAAAGATTTTTCCGCTGATCTACGTAATAAGCTATTAAAAAAGATATTCTAAATAATAAAAGGAAAATTATATGTTAAAAAGAGTTTGCGATGAATTTCGACGATGCAAACATCAACGCTGTTTCGCATAAGGATAACCGAGTGAGAAATAATTTTCGTGCGGTTCCAGCGACAACAGTTGCAAAAATACGTCGAGACAAATATTTTCTCATTCAAAATACCTCGTACTGATGGGGATACAATGCATTGTCGCTCCAGCTATAAAAATACGTTCCCGAGGGCCTGCTGCCGTCGGCCTCGTAGAGATCCGCTCGAAAGGTGATTCTGCCGCCTTGGACACATGGCCCGTCATTGGTTAGGGTGACGTATCCGTTGAATCCTTCAACTGTAGGAACGAACGCATGAAGCTCTCGAGTCGTGCGATAAAACGGCTAACAGTGATCTTAGCAACGTAGTACAGCCGGAATAAAGGTTAAGTGTCGAGGTGATGTGGGCGGCATAATCGATAAGACGATAAAGTGGATACGGATGAGAATTTACCTTGAAGGAGACTGCGAAATATTCCAGCCAGGAGCCAGAGAACGACGTTCGCGCAATTCATTTCCATAATCGCACACGGGCGTTTTATTTTATCACATTTGTCGCGTTGAAAATTACGTTGACAGTTTCGCTTCTCCTCTCGCTCCTCTTCTTCGTGAGTCGTGCTCGATGAGTCAGTGCCAGTGCTGTCGCGATTTGCACGGCGAGAATCGCGTATCAGTACGACGAAAAAAAATCACGCGTATCTCGTAGTCACACTCAATAACAATACCGAAGTCGATTAGGAGCGTTGATTTTTAGTCGAAATAATTGCAATCGAAATTGGTAATGACCGCTCGCTCGATAGACGCTGGGACGTGCGTCAAATTATCACGAGTAACATTGATTAAACGGTTATTTATTTAAAAAGAACTCGGTGGGACACTTTCTTGGCAGAGATGACAATGAATGTGACAGTTCATCGACTGTCGAGTATGTGTGCTTACGCGTCAGGTATACCAACTGATGAACTTTTATTTTTTATGGTCATGTCTCGCGCGCTCCGACCACTTCGAAAGTTTGAATCATGGAGACTAGAGTCTCCATGGTTTGAATCCTAATTTCGACCGAACGATACGATTGATTGAGATTAAATTTATCGTATACATGCGATATTGTTGCACAAAGAGCCTGACGGTCGACATTTTTTCAAGTTTTGAAAAAAAAACTTTACAGATTGTTGTTACCATAGGATGAATTGTGCCCCTAGTGCTAATTTTTTTCCGAAAAACTCCGATTTTCTCGGGAAAATTTTTCCGAATTTTTCTATGATTTGGATAAAATATGATGAATTCGGAGTTTTGCGGACAATTATTTTCACGCAAACATCCGAGTTTCTCCGAATTTTTCCGAATATTTCATCATTTTAATTACGATCACGGGAAAATCTTGGAAATTATATGAAATAAAAAATATAGATAAAAAATTAATTCTTACTTTTTGTTTGCTCAAATTATACTTCCTCCGGTTATCAAGTAACGCAAACTAACAAAATGAAAATGCATGATTACCTGTTCATCAGTTATGTTTATTAATAGAAAAAGTACAAAATTTCAATTATTAAATAAAATCTTTTGCTATTCTTACTTATTGTTTCTCTCATAAAAAATACTTTGATTCTTTGTTCTCACATAGAGAGATACTTTGCTTTTACCGAAAGTACGTTTTTTGCTTGTTGATTCTTACTTAAAAAATAAATGATTCTTTCTTCTTGATTTTCACTTTAAAACAAAATTGGTTCTTTCTTGATTTCATTAAAAAAAATAGTTCTTTTTTCAATTGGTTCTTTCTTCTTGGTTTCATTGTAAAAAAAATTGGTTCTATGGTTTTTATAAATTACAATTAAAAAAAAATTGTTTTGAACCGAAACGATTTTTTGTAGGCGCAACCGACCAGAATCGCAAGTTTTTTTTACGAAAATCTCAATTTTTTCATCTTTAACTTTTCTCCGAATAACTCCGCAGCCGTTCACTCAGGTCATAGGAAAAAGAGAAATTTCCGGCAAAAATGAGAAATCATGAATTTTCAGTAAAAAAAATATGTTTTTGCGAAATAGACCAGTACTTGAATCTGTTTTAAATCATTTTTTCTCCGAAAATCTCAAATATGACTAAAAAATGAGAAATTATGAAAAATTTGGAGAAAAATTTGCCCTAGGGGAATTACTATCCGATACATATTCCAAGGCCGCTAGGCTCTCGACGGTGAAATGAATTTTGAGCGTTGTTTCAACTGATTTTGTGAAAAAATGACGGAGAAAAGTGGGTTTAGAGCTTTTTTTTACATAAAAGTAGCATGATTGTACCAACGAAGCTCAAAATATTATCGACAATCCTGAAAATCTAATGCATCAGTTTTCCGACCGGCAGCAACTTCGCATGGCGCACATACACATACACGTATCACACACGAGCTTGCAGCAACCGTCACCTATTGGGCGCACGACGGTTGCTGAGGCATTTAGCGGGTGTGGCGGCCGCTCGAAGCGAAAAACTGCAAATTCGACAATACCGTCGCGACGACCGGGTCGAAATTTTAGAGCGTGATGAGCGTGATACATGTCCGGTTAGTAAGGCCGGGTCCGCATTGCGGTTCTACCGGAGCGTTTTTGCCGGATCTATAGTGTATGCACAGTGTAAGACATATTACACTATAGATCCGGCAAAAACGCTTCGGTAGAACCGCATAGTGTGGACCCGGCCTAAGACTACACGTCTGGTCAGTAAGAATCCTGAGGCCACGTTTTCTCCTATACGGATTGGATTTTCGACAAACAACGTTGTTCGTCTTTGAAGGTATTCCTTTGGCAAAGGGCCGTATTTTGTGGGGGCATAAGCAGGGCCATTCTGAAGCGGTAAATCACAGTGGCGCTTAATTTAAAAAACAGTTGCAATCGGTTATTATATCCAATGATAACCGAGAATTCAAAATTTCGGGCCAAAATTTAGTAGATATAGGCATTTTTACATTTTCATTGAAACGTCGCGGTTACTAAAATTTTTCTGCGAGTCGCATTTTTTCTGAGTTTTATCATTGATATTTTTTTTAAACATTCGGTGACCCTCTGTTTTTATTATCGTTACGGAATCGTGAGATTTTTCTTTACACCTGTGAGCAGTTTACATCAGGCAACTAGAGTTATTGCGCCGTATAAATGAGACAACTTTTAAGGTCGTAATTTTTCATTAAAAGTTCGGTAACATGGCCCCAAATTTTACCAGTATACTGGGATGTATTTTTACTTGATTATAGACGAAAATCAGTTAATTGTTAAACATTCGGGTCCAATAGAGCGGAAGGTGTACTTTTCTTTTTTCCGAAATAGCAGCTGTCTCAACCAATTATATTGCTCGAATTCTGAGATTCGAAATGTTGAACTGTTTTTTGAATCTAGTTTCGGAACATTTCCGTAGCCCTATGCGCGTCAGGATTGTTATGCATTATGGACTCAGAAACTCCCTGACTTTTCCAAGTTTTCCACACAGGTTTTGCAAATGATCCAGATTAGGGTCAAATAAAGAAAACTTTCTTTTAAACAAATATCTATTCTTTTTAAGGTAAATACCACAAATTACGTCTCGTTTCAACCATACTAGAATTTGTAAACGTTACAAACTATACGGGTAAAATTATATATGTAAAAATAGCAACGAAATATTTTTGTAAAAAAAAACATGACATTTTTAACCGACTTGCAGAAACAAAAGAAAATTCTCAATTCGATCCTTCTATTGAAAAATTATTTTGAACCGGATAACAATTTTTTCAAGATCAAATAAGTATATGGAAATGTTAAAAATTGGAATACATTTTTTTTTAACTGAAATTCGAAAAATAATGTTAACATTGTAAATTAAAAAAAAAAAAATACATTAACAGCAAATACAGAACCTGTTCTTTATTATATGTCGAATTTTTTATGCCGGTGACAATAAATAAAAAATAAATATAAACACTTATCTATAATAATAATGATGTGGTTGTGTATCGACAGATCGAATGCAAATATATAGAGCTTTACGGTAAATTAGTTTTCAATTTGTTTAATTTTCAATGTTTGGCACTGACATCACTTTTTTTGTATATAATGAAGAATATAAATATTCAAAATGTATAAAAATATTTATTTTTATACAGTTGATTTTTTTTGTCAAGTCGATTTCGATTTTCGTAATTCTTGGAAAAAGTAAATTCTGGGAAAACTCTAAAGAATTTCCAAAATTCCCTGACTTTTCCCTGATTATTCCAGGAGGAAAGAAATTCCCTGAGTTTTCCCGGTTTTTCATATGTGTAACAACACTGCGCGTATGTATATACGCGCATGGAGCTACGTGATCGGTCGAACATTGTGCTATGCTATGCAAAAGCATGTGTGATCGACTTTATAACGTAACAAACGAAAAAAGTGTCTCCTGTCGTCGCCGTAGTAGACGAGTACACGTGTTCTGTATAGGGAGCGTGGCAACAAAATGTTGGCAAAGGTTTTTACGTCGTTAACAAATAAAAATAAATATATTTATTGGAACAAAAAATTAAGGGGTTAGGCCACAGTAACGGGTATAAAATCATGTGCGAATTTAACAGAGTGTCTAATTTTGACCGGAACTGAAATTACATGATATTTAACGATTTTTAAGGCAAGGAATGGGGACTTTTTCATGACTCTTAATATGACTTTCTGGCATAGAAGTATACTTAATGATTCTACAGTGCGACCGATTTTCTCAATTTTTATATTTTTATTTTGCTCTTTCAAACAGATGTGTGTTGTATGCCAATAAAAAGTATACGGAATAAACGAAAAGTCACCAAACTGTACAATTCCATATGTAGTAAAAAATGTGAGACAAACATAATTTCAAGATTGCTGTAAAGAAATATATTTTGGGAACATCTAGAAAAATATTACATACATTTAGAAACTTTGAGTAATATCATCTAGTCGCTTTACACGAATAACAAAGAAAAACTAATATATGTTGAGATAACGCATCATTTTCTTTTACTTTCTTCTATTTTATTGTCTATCGATTCGATATTCGTTTCTCTATCGACAAGTACCACAAAGTTAGTTCATATTGAATATAGACTCAACGATAATTTAGTAGGGCATAGTAATTCAGGTAGGCTGGTAATTTTTCATGACATTTCATGACTTTTTCAGGGTTGAGTGTAATTTCATCACGTTCAAGATTTTTCATGACTTCTCAGGTCGGTAGACACCCTGTTTAATAATTTGTTTTCGTATGGAAAAGTGATTTACTCGTAAAATTAATTACACATCTATTTAGTATGAATATCAAGCTGTTAGAAAATACGTGTTTTTCGATGTACAAAATGGCCGACTACTATTTTACTTTGTTTGGGTTTGTCTTTTTTTAGGCGCTCCGCGGCGTGATATTAAGCATCCACAATTTTTTACCTAGAACAAAAAAGCCAAATTCTCGTCAATCTACATTAAAATATCTAGAGAAGTACGTACGGAATTTTAAAAATATTGTTTTATTCAAAAGTTGTAGGTATTTGAATTGGGTTGTAGGTATTTGAATGAATTTGCAGTGAAATATTTTGTATAAAACTGCTCATAAAATGAAAAGTTTTCGATTAATCAGAAATTCCGTACGTACTTCTCTGCAAAATGCAATTAGCAACATAACTTTTAAGTTTGAAGTAAATCGAGTGAAAATTGTTGAAGTTATTTGTCACGCAAATTGAAATAAAGCTGTTCCGAGAAAAACGCGTTTAAAGTTTTAGGTACTCTATGGCCGTGCCAGAGGTGGGCTTACGTTATACGCTCAAAGTGGGTGAAAAAAAATGTCTCACTATAAATCGAATAGTAACTTATTCTTATGATGATAAAGCACTGTTTTAGCGAAAAAAATCGTTTTTTTTTAAATTCTACTGTGGCCTTACCCCTTAACATTCTACCTGACAGGCCAAGTTTCGTATTCAGATCGCTCCGTTTCTGCGGGCTGTAAAACTCTTTTTCTCTCGCAAAATTCATCCGCAGCTGAAAATAGTTGAATCTGAAATTTGGAGGCAGGGTACACCGTAAAGATGGGAAGTATAGAGAAGTAGCAATAGTGGCGCTGAGGGAGTGAAGGGAGCCAGGCAAGATCGTTTTTCACATCGTCCATTATTCGGCCGTTGATATAGTTTTTTTTTAGAAACATGTAATTTTTTTAATACTATGGTATATATCTTTATTCCTCTCTTGCGCAATTTTTGTTCTGACATACAATAATACATAGAACATATAATAATAATAAAAATGTGATGAATACGTCATCGAGGAATTAGTAGATAAATCACTATTCGCTCAATGTTTTGTTTACTCTGCTCGCCGTGCTTTCCAAATCTCCATATGGATATACAAGACCTTGAACATATCTTCGAGGCAAAAGAAACCGCGCAACTATTGACCATTGTTGCATCAATTCGAGCCTCTCAATGTTACGATTGTGAAGTAGTAATTTCTTGAAGGGTTAGAGGCTACTGTGAAAATGACGAACTCTCGTTCGTCGCTTGAGGCAACTCAAATTGAAGACGAAGGTCCAACATACAGTGCAGGAATCGCAGATTGAGAGTCAACTTATGATAAAACCGCTAGTAAAACTTTAAACACGTTTTTTTCAAAACTATTTTTGTCAAAACGGTGTACGCGATTTCTCGACATTTAATAAACGGATTCACTTGAAATTTGGTACGCTTATTCAGTGTAATAGTGGTTTAGTCTTGACCGACGTTTTTCTTCCTAACATTTTTTTTCCATTAGTTATTACCAATAATGTCATTTTGGTTCGAAAAAGCAGAAAAAAAAAATTCTTTTCATAATTGAAACACGATAACAAAAACAGCTCAGTCAAGTCTTAGCCAATATTATTTATTCGAAGAAAAAAATCGTTTTGTTTTAGACCAACCGGGTGGCATAAATCGAGTACAACGTTGAGCCCCTCACGTTCAAAGGTCCTGCACGAGATTGTTTATAACTTTGGATACACTTCCGAAAAGCGGAAACCGAATTTCGATCTGAAATTTGGCATACACCTTCCTTTCAATATTTTAAAAGATCCCCTAAAAGGATTTTTGGGCACGCGCCATAGTTTTCGAGATATAATTTTTGATGGACGCAGGGCATCTCAGATGTGCGTGGATTATTAAGGGGGTCGTCTAGTGTGTCAGATCAAAAGAAGAGAAAACGGCCTTGCATGACTTCTTTGAAGAAAAGGAAGATGTACTCAATGGTCCAAGCATAGCAGATTGATGGTGAGATCATTTTTTTTATTATGAATTATATACAACAACTTTTAAACGCGTTTTTCTCAAAACACGATTTTTTCAAACTGCTGCCATGATATGTCAAAAACTATTTGATTGATTCTGCTCAAATTTATACAGCATCTTTAGTACATATATAACTACAAGTTGAACTAAAATAATTAAGATTGCTTCGTTAGTTTTCTTTTTATCAGCTATATAGACCCAAAAACAACGAAAAATTGAATTTTTTTCTACAGCGTAAAAAAATTGTTTTTTGGAATTCTAACTTTATTTTAGTTCGATGTAGAGCCTCAAGTCTCACGATTAAAATTGCGTTTGGTTATTTGATTTCAGATAAGCAGAACGGCCGAAATCATTGCAGCAATAGAGCACCTCTTTTTATATATGTGTTCCTGTTGGGCGGTCTATCTCCGACTATATTCTATATAATCACTTTAAAAAATGGACAAAGTTTGTTTAAATGTTAATAAAAATTATATACGATTTATAAATTATTTTATTTCAATGGTTTTAAAAAAAAAACATCCTCAAAAAACATTAAAAAACGGCCTTCACACTAGACGAAGGCCTTAAGATAAACACAGTGCATCGTAGATTATTTTTTTTTGATTTTTCCAGTTCATCTTTTTACAGGTGTAATAGATTTCCAGGGCTCATTTATTACCTTTAAATATTTTTGGGATTTTAAATATTTATTTTGCTTCTCTAGTTCCGATTTTTTGCCATTTTTTAATTTTTGAGTTTTTGTATGGTTTTTTTTCATTTTTTTTTGGATTTTGTCGTTTTCAAATGTTTTTTTTTTTAATTTTACATGGTAAATCCTTATAATGCTCGGTAACGAACCTCTGCGGCAATGGAAGGAGGGTTTCTACCACCCAAACTTGACGAAGATCCACATAGAGTGGAGAACGCGATAACATATACAGTCGAACCTCGCTATAACGAAATCCTCGATATAACGAAGATTCGCCCATTCCCTTTCGACAGGCACCCGAAACCTTGATACAACGCCATAATCATATACATTATGCTCCAATTCCTAATCGCTTGTACAAATTGCTCTAATTTAAAGATTTCTTCCTTTAAAAAATATCCCCATATTTATAGTACTGATAGATTTTTTTTAAAGAACATTTTAAGAAACATGACTTCGATATAGCGAAACTTCAACATAAAGAAAACTCGATATAACGAATTTCCTAGAGATTCGTTATATCGAGCTTCGACTGTATAGGTATAGTCGGAGCAGAGCCCGTCAGCTATAGATATAGTAGGAGTGCGGTAAAAACATTACAGTCAAAAATAAATATCTCGAAAACTATGACGCGTCGGAAGAAATCCTTTGAAAGGATTTCTTAAGATATTAAAATGAAGGTCTGTGTCAAATTTCAGAACGAAATTCGGTTTCCGCTTTTCGGAAGTACACCCAAAAAATAACTTCCAAAAATCGATATCTCGAAAACTATGGCGCGTCGCCAAAAATCCTTCCTGGGGATCTCTCAAAATATTGAAAGGAAGGTGTATGCCAGATTTCAGATCGTCATTCAGTTTCCGCTTTTCCGAAGTTTGTCCATAACTTCTTTAATTATTATTCTTTAATGAAATTTGGTACACAACTTTGTTAATGTACATACGAATTAATGTCCAAACGATTTATCAGTAATCTTACTTATTCCTTAGAAATTAATTTTCTTTAATAAACCTTATTTTGAGTCGTCACATTAGCCTAACCCCTTAGTGAGAACTATGAAAGGTGTCGTATGTTAACTAACGGGCAGTACAGTCGTTTTAGAGTAGTCGTGAAAAAAAGCTTTTGTAGAACAAATCGTGAGTAAACTGCCTCGATTATATAATGGTAGATTCAATGAATATCTGGTAACCAAAAAAAAATAAATGATAAATACGAATTACTGAACAACGAAAAATTGAATTATATATATACAGGGTGTCCCTCTTGTCTCCGCCACCCGAAATAACTCGGTAGTTATCGACGTCACAAAATAATGTTCCAGACAAAAGTTGTACGGTGTTAAGGGGGGGTCCATCAAATGCGACCAATTTTTTTTATTTCGGTGGTTTCGCTGACGCACAGTGAAGGGCTCCTCCACTTTTTAAAATGGAATGGTACATTTTTTTTTCAACCATCTTGTGGAGCACCTCAAGCCGCATACAAAAACATTAGGCGGTCAAAGTCGTTCAAGGTCATTCAAGGTCACCTATTAAAATTAAATACAAATCTAAATATCTCGGATCACTACCAAATATTTCAACCCACAACACCAAATAAATTCCTTTTTTGTCACTAATTATTATTAATGTTTCATAATTTTTGTATTTGCAACAGTAAAAACTCATTTTGGACCAAATAATTACCGTTCCGGTTATTATGACATGCTTGAATCCGTAAAATATTCCCCACTTTCAGGTGCTTAAATAATTCAACTTTTTGGAGCCCACGCCAAAGGCACTATATTCTTTTGAAAGCTCATAGTCTAAGCTACACAAGCCTATAACCTACAAAGCCTATAAAGTTACGATTTTTTAAACAAAATTACGTTTTTTCCGCTTTTTCCACTATTCTTCAATTTTCACTTACAACGGTTTTACACTTTCGACTTTGGCAACTTCTGGGTCATGTAGTAGACACTTCAAGAAGTAACCCAGAATTTTTTCAGATTTTTCGAAAGCGTAGAAAACTTTGAAAACCCGACTGGTCCGTAAAAGACCCAGTGTACACACCGTGTCTCGAAAAATATAGTGTACACACGCAGGGTTAAATTTAAGTTCATGCTGACAGGCACGCCTTCCTCTTAAGGGACATAGCTGGGGCTTCGCGTAGATTTTTTTTAAATTTGGCACCGTTTTGGAGGGCGGCGCGATCAATTTTTTTTTACCCATATCAAGGACCACCCTAATATATATATATAGGTAGTATTTAGTATATATAGTAGTTCTCAGATTTTATTCCGATTTTTTCATTGCAAAGTCCATAATAATGATCAGGCGCATTTACATAATTAATTTTCTTCATGATTCAAATCGCTCAATCGAACAGTATCTAATTTACGATCTAACGCAAGAGAGTTATCGAAGTCGCGTTTTTTTTGTACCCGTAAACCCCGATTTCGAGTATTATGCTAACTGTTCAGGACCGTTTTCGAATTATGCAGATCGCTTAACCAAATAAGCTACAGAAAGTTAACGTCTATCCATCACCTTTTTATTTTGACAATGATAAAAAAAAACGTATTCAATATGCCGATCCGCTACCACTCGATCGTAAAATGATTGTTCTTCTACGGTACCGTTACACAAACTAGGCCGAAGTTCCAAAGTTTTTGTTTCAATCCTACGTTTCTAAATCGACTGTACGGCCAGCTCTTCAATCCGCCAAATACCCAAGCGGATCTTTCACCTCGGAGTACATCTCTTTTCCGTTTGCAGTAAAGCGACGCTTTTTAATTTATATTCGAAAACAGGGGCGGCAGACTCCAATGGAATTTCTTTCGAAAATAATTCGTTTGTGCCTCTCGACCGGTGGCGATTTTTGTTCTCTTTTTTTGTTTGTTCAATGAAAATAATATTCTTACGACTATTCGAGTATACGCGAAATATTTGCACTACGTGGTCATCAGAAAAGAGCAGATGCCGCGATAATTGCCAACAGAAATGCAGAAAGCGAGTTTAAATCCCGCACCTCTAGGGGAAGCGCGAGTGTGACCTTTCGCGACGATTAAACGAGAGTGTACTGTACATTGTCGTTTTTTTTTCTTCTTTATCGCGTACTTCGGTTCAAGCGAAAATACATGTACGAATGATTATCGAATATAATACAAAATTAATTATCACAAACAAATATATATATATATGTGTGTGTATGTGTGTGTGTATATGTGTCACTTGGAAAGAGAGATTGATTTCGATACTGCTCTATGCAAATGATTCATTATATTACGTAGTATGTACATCAAAAAGTTAATTCATTACGAGTTAATTATAGCGACGATGCCTTTCTCAGTTCATGTAGCGTGCGAAATTTTATAAATCAATTATCAAGATCAACCATTCCTTCCTCTTTTTCGCTCTCGTTGATTCGTGACATTGTTCCGTAGGCTCGTGTACCGAATGAGCGCGCATCTACTTCCATTGCGTATCCAGTTTTGACTAATATATTAACGCCTATCAATGATTATTACAATTACTATTCCGTCTACTCGCTGGAGACCGGCTCTTTACAAAATCTCTTCAAATTCCCGCCTCGAAAAACAGTACACGTCTTAAGGAAATGGTATTTAAGCTCGCATCGTTGGAACGAAAATCAATTTTTTTACATTGCCAAAGCTTTTTTTTTTGCACGTTTGGGGTAGAAAAATCGCTGGAACATTTTTCAGGATCTTTATTAAAAATCTACAGCTCAAATTGGCACGAAAATATATTCGATAATAATGAAAATAAAAGAAAAAGCATTTTCGTTGCATCTCAACGATGCAAACTTCAACACCGTTTATAACGCACATACTTTCATATCTCAATACAAACGTGGTGATAAAAAAAATATACATACACATATATCGCCTCTATCAAGCATTTCAGAGTTACACAAATAAATAGTATTGAAATTTCAGAGGATGTAAAAAAAAAGCTGCTGAAAACAAACCAAGGATATTTGATAAACGTAGATTTGTTTGGAGACTCGAATCGCGAATGTGGCTTGGAAATTACCAATGCGCGATTCTTGTTCAGCTTTGATTAAAATTGTTTCTTTTTTAGTTTCCTTTTTCCAGGAGCTTTTTTCTCCTAGATCCGAAATTTCTCAGTCAAGCCTTCACTAGAAAGCGTCATTCATTGTGGCTTTTTCATACAGTCAATTTGCTCCTCATACTCCTCGGCTTCCAAAAGTCAATATGTCGTTTCGAGTACTAGCGGAGCGTGGAAGTCGATGATCTAATATACACTGTCATCACGTCAATAAATACTCGCCGTCTAATTGTAAGAGACTGAATTCATGAAAACAATGGCGCGTATATGTACATTTATCGGAGAATATTTTTGTTTCCACGTTTTTTTCTTCTTCGTAATAATAATGATAGTGAATATTTGTGACGACAGGGACAGTCTTACGAAAATTTGCGAGACGAGACGTGTCCGGCTTTTCGTTTCGCTTAAAAATTATGCAGTTATCCTTCGTACAGGAACGTCAATTAATTAATCCTATTTCTATCTTGTCAAGTAAGCTACTCGTTTATGTATATCTGTATATTCAATATTATGTACGTATAAGATCTAAGTAAAGATTGTTCATGAATCTGCTAGTTCTTTATGCCATATATACGATTGGAATTTAGAGAGAGAGAGAGAGAGAGAGAGAGAGAGAGAGAGAGAGAGAGAGAGAGAAAGAGAGAGAGAGAAAGAGAGAGAGAGAGAGAGAGAGAGAGAGAGAGAGAGAGAGAGAGAGAGAGAGAGAGAGAGAGAGAGAGAGAGAGTGATAGATAGCTAATGGATTGAACGAAAATTCTCCGGGTGATCTAGTGGGACGGTGCTTTTTTTTTCTTTTGAGCTCCTCTTCCGTTGTACGATTCAACCGAACCACCTTTATCGCCATCGTTATTTCCAAGTCCTGTGTAGAATGCAATTTTTTTATACTCAATTTTTACATCAATTGGGGAGCGTCCATTAGTTGTGCGGGGTAAAGGGGGTCGTCGACGCCCGGAAGGCGCAACGAGAAACAATCGCGGAGAAGCTTACATTTGTAATGAAAACATAAATATGAACCCATGAACATAAGGAGGGAGATCTCTCAGTAACGTAAAGAAGGGCTTCTGGTCGAAAATTAACACTGCGAGAAAGGCGTGGGACTACATTAAGGGGTCTTCTTACTTAAGACGCTAAAAAGGCTATTTTCGCGGTTTTTTTTTAATAGGTTTATATTATAGATATTGATATATAAGCTGTTACACTTAATAAATAGTTTCGAAATACATTTAACGGCAGGGTAAAGTTAATTCGGCGAAAAAAGGGCGTTTTTAAGATTTTTTTTTCGGCGTAACGAATAGTGTTCGTTTATTGGAAAATTTACATATAATAAAGTAACATTTGAACAACATTCTCCTAAATTTGCATTGCAAAATATTCAAAATTGAGCGAGTGAAAATTAAACCCCGGAGGCGCCTCGAAAAAAAGTTGGTTTGCGGTGTGCACCATAACTCGCAACAGAATCATTTGAAACAAAAAAATCAAAATGCATTTGTTAAAGGAGATGTTCCTCGAGGTAATGACGGGAGGATTTTTTTTTTCGATTTTTCAATTTTTCGTAGCACTTGGGAGCCAAAAACCCGATTTTTGCTAAAAAATCGGCTAATTTGTTGTTGAAAAATTAGTAATTATTTAAAAAAAACAAAAAAGCTCTCGACAATACCTGCTGAATTATGAGAAGAAGTATTGTGCAAAATTTCAAAGCGATTGGTCCAGTAGATTTTGAGTTATCGTGCACACGGAATTCAAATATGACAAGTCTCAGAAAAACGGTTTGAAAAACGCAGAGAAGAGAACGGCATGGAGCAATAGACGTTCAAATACTCATAACTTCGTCAATTTTACTCCGATCGACTTGAAATTGTAACACAATATTCTTGATATATTATGCATTCATTTAAAATTTAAAAAAAAAATGAAAAAAAAAAATTAAATACTTTACCCCGCCCTTAAAACATTTTTTATGTAGTTTAGTAACCCAAACAAACTTTAAAGGCATTTTTCTCGAAACAACGTTTTTCGACGACTTGTTGATAAAACCTTCGAAAGTACTGAATCGATCCTTGTGAAATTTTAACCACATATTCTTTACAACTATAGCTATAGCGCATATAAAGGATTTCTTAAAATTTTGATATTTACTACTTATTTTGCCCAAAACAAAAAAAACAGGTTTTTTTGGTTTTTTCGAAAAATGTCCATTTTATTATTTTTGCATATATAAAAAATCGTATGATATGCGCTATAGTCATTAACATACTGAATCTAAAACCGTTTGATTTTTTTGTTTCGGATCATCCATCTCCGAGATTTCATCAACAGCGCAGACCTACAATTTTTTTAGGACATTTTTTTTAACTACCATTTGCGTCTATAATGACTAAAATAAATATTCTTTTTTTTATGTATTTCGAAAGTATATTTATTATATGTAACAACTTCGATATCAATATCTTTAATATAAACCTATCGGAAAATTCATGAAAATAGCCTTTTTTAGCGTCTAAAGTGAGAAGATCACTTAAGGGGGAATATCAGTGTGAAAAAGAATCGATTTTGTTTGCTTAAATAGATAGTTTTGGTCTTTAAGAATATGCCTACAAATTTTCAAAACAATATTCGGCTTAGAAGTATTCGAAATTGGCGCCAAGCGTCGACGCTCTCAGAGCCTTCTATACGGGCCTTTCTATACTTTAAACGCGTTTTTCTCGAAACCATGTTTTTTGACCTGGTTGACAGCATAACTCTGTCAAATTTTGTCCAATCGAATTCATTCAAAAAGGATTCTCTTCAGAAAACTTATCGCTATCGTCGCATCGTAGAGTTTTACAATTTACTGCAAAATTAACAATTTACTGCAAAATTTTGTGTAAAATTCGATTTTTTTTAAATGGCCTGCCATTTTTTTCTAATCAAAATTGTCAAATTTCCTACGATGCTGCGATAGCTATACTATTATAATTTAATAATCTTTGTGAATTTTTGATTTCACATGCTTGCTGTGGCACTTATGCCGTCAACCATCGGGGAGTCTTTTTTTGAGACGCCATTTTGCGACCGCTCCTCTGCTTAATAAAATGTACTAAAAATAAAAAATAAAAATTCCGTGTATGCTTCATTACTTCAATAATGAATACACAAAATTTCAAATAATTTGATCGAGCCGTTTAAAAAAAAAATACCTCATTTTTCAGCTTGTCACATTGATATTCTCCCTTAAGGCTTCGAAATCGCATATTCATCGATAGGTCATTTAGTCAGAACATTTTTCAGCCTTGAAACTTAAACGCGTTTTCGCGAAAAGTACTTTTTCGCGAACCTCGTACAAGATAACTAAAAAGATTATCTCATCGATCGTCCTGAAATTTGACACACTTCGAGATAAGATAATTATCGTTCGTGTGAATCTGAAGTTCCTTGGAAATTATATAAAAAACTATTTTTTCATTAACAAATGCTACAGTAAAAATTTCATGAAAAATAGAACATTTTTTTTTCAAGCTCGTACCATTTTTCGAATTTTCACTTTTCTTTGAATTTTATAGTTTCACACAGAGCGTGTGGGTCTTAGGAATCTAAAACTTCGTGACTCCGATGTTTCAGATTAATGCACCAGACGCTAGGTTGTACGCCGTGAAATAAGTCAGGCAGCAATCGTCTCTGAAGCAAGTGTCGTACAGACGTCATTTTCACATCATCTCGAAATCGCTGAGGGAACGATTTAGGGTCGATTTAGGGAGATAGGGTCTGAAAATGGCCGGGAAGACATCAGGCGATCAATGAATGCTTCCTGAAGAATGAAAATGTTTACACTTACGCTTTAAATGAGCAACGCGAGAACGCGTGAGACGTGGCGCTGACATTTGTTTCTCCGCTTTTGACACTTGGTTCGCCAATTGCAGAGATTTCTTTCTCAGCTGGGCCACTTCCTCCATCGCCGGTGTCATCCATTTTATTTTCGGCTCGGCACTTAAATTGAGAGGAACAAAAGGGTACAGTTCTACCGTAATTCGTAACGCGTGAAGCTCCTCTATTTACTTAAGGGGAGACATAGACCTAGATTTACACCTACATTCCGTCGACCGTAGAAGACCTACACTATGGGCCTGGTACCGATGATTCCATGTAAGTTGACAAATTTCATGATTTATTCATTCCCAAATTTTCAAACGAGTTTTTCTCAAAACCACGTTTTTCAAATCGGTACCCAAAATTTCTCGAAAACCAATGAACCGATTGCCTTGAGGTTTTTTGTGGTTATTCTATACACCATTATCCAGTACTTGTCATAGGATTTTTTTTCCGTTACTCAGTTTTTGTTTTATAGGCAAAATAATAACTGATTTGTAGCCCAAAAATCACTATTAATGTTCAAATGTCCGCCATTTTGTCATAAATCGATATTTCCAAAATCGGCTATGACAAGTACTAGATTATAGTGTCTAATTTAATAATATTTTTGGTTTTTTTTCAGATGATTTTTGAAGAAACGCCAGTGCCTACCTTATACGCAGATTTTTTTACGACGCTCCAATCATCATACAATATCCTTGTATATTTTTGATATTTTTAAATAAAGCAAATTAAATCATATTTTTGAATGTATATACTTTTACATAATTAAAACCCCAATCCCCTTATATGTATATCTCCCCTTAATGTATCGAAGCGATATTGAGAAGTTGAATATACTTCGGAAGAACAACAAGAGGATTATGTTTCATTTTTCTTTGTGTGATTAACAGTTTCGTTATCGTGGTTGTTACGCTTTACTGACTCAGAAATTGAGGTCAAATAAAGAACATGAATTTTTTAAAGATCAAATATATGAAAAGGTTGAATATTGAAATGAAAAATACAAAAAACTGAAATTCGAAAAATAATTTGAGCATTGCAAAGGAAAAATAAATACATAAAAAGCAAATACACAACCTAGTCTTCGTTATAAACAGAAATTTTCATGGCGGTGCCAATAAAGTGTCGTTTTTCCTCGAAAAATCGATTTTTAAAAATGATTAAAAGCCGATATAAAAAAAAAGTCCAATCTTAGCAGATATGATCTATTTTAAGAAAAAAAACCTCTTTTTTGTGTTTCAGATGAACTGGGTGGCCGAAATCAAGTACACCGTTGAGTCCCTCACGTTTAAAGGTCCTTCACGAGATTGCTAATAACTCCTTTAATTAATAATATTTTTAAATAAAATTTGGTACACGACTATGTTAATGTACATACAAATAAATGTCCAAACGATTTTCCAATTATCGTACTTATTCGTTTGAAATTAATTTTTTCAAATAACCCTGATTTTCGGGTTGTCACAGTAGCTTAAGCCCTTAAAACTTTGTCCTAACCACTTATAAGTTGTCACAGTAGCCCCTTGAAACGATGAACACTGATCGACAAGATCCGCTGGATTCATCTGGGTTATGCAAATATTTGATACTTGGGAAAAAATATGAAAAAAAAGAGCAAATTTCTTTTACAATCTTTGAAAACATTAAGGGGTATTCTCACTTTAGACGCTAAAAAAGGCTATTTGCATGATTTTTTTTGAGAGGTTTATTGATATAAAAGTTGTTACACTTAATAAATACACTTTCGAAATACATTTTATTTAAAATTATGTATTTATGTAACCCAAACAAATTTTGAACGCGTTTTTTTCTAACCAACGTTTTTCGTCGGCTTGTTAAAATATTCGAAACTTCGTTACAACTATAGCTATAGCGCATATCAAGGTTTTTTTTGAATTTTGATATTTACTATTTTTTTGCCATAAACGGTGAAAACATACGTTTTTTTTTGTTCAGAAAAAAGTCCGCCATTTTGGTGTTTTGGCATATATCAAAAATCGTATGATATTATATAGCCATTAACATACTGAATCTAAAACCGTTTAATTTTTTTGTTTCGGATGACCCATCTCCGGGATTTCATCAACAGCGCGGACCCACAATTTTTTTAGGACATTTTTTTAACTACCATTTTCGCCTGTAAATAGTGACTTAAGTAAATACATTTAAAAAAAAATGTATTTCGAAAGTGCATTTATTAAGGGGTTATCAAATCAGTGCGAATTTAACTATTTTCTTTTGTATGAAAAACCGATTCACTTATAAAATTAATTCCACATCTATTTAGTATGAATATCAAGCTGTTAGAAAAAATATATCTTTTTTCGATGTACAAAATACTCGAAACTTCACGAATCAGCTTTTTTCCAATTGGCGTGGCAAATAACTTCAACAATTTTCACTCGATTTACTTAAAATTTAAAAGTTATTTTCCTAGTTGCATTTCGCAGAGAAGTACGTACGGAATTTCTGATTAATCGAAAACTTTTAATTTTATGCGCAGTTTATGAGCAGCTATACCGAAATTTTGCGCTGAAAATTAATTTCTTAAGTTCAAATACCTACAACTTTTGAATAAAACAATATTTTTGAAATTCCGTACGTACTTCTCTAGGTAATATAATGTAGATTGACGAGAATTATTGTTTTTTGTTCTAGGTAAAAAATTGTGGATGCTAAATGTCACGCTGCGGAGCGCCTAAAAGAAAGATACCAAAATAAAAATAATAGTAGTCGGCCATTTTGTACATCGAAAAAAAAAAAAAAAAGATTCTCACAGCTTGATATTCATACTAAATAGATGTGTAATTAATTTTATAAGTGAATCACTTTTTCATACGAAAAAAATTACCGAAAGTTTACTGTGGCCTAACCCCTTAAGTGTAACAACTTTTACAGTACTACCTCTCTAAGAGAGCGGTCTAGGGCGGTTAGGGGAAGAAATTCTCGAGAAATTCGTTGCCGAAGCCTTCCCCCACCGCTAGGTTAGCGCGCTCGAAAATCGCGCATGTGGGTAGCGTGTATGTGTTTCTCCACTCGAACTCGATAAGAGAGCACCAGCTGATCACGAAAATGAAGCCGTCTCTACGATTCTTGCGGACGTCAACAGGACTCTATACTCTGATGTATAGTATATATGTTATGATACATACATATTGTATATGCTGTACGATATTTGCATTTATTACTACTACTCATAAACATATCTCTAGTATAATGTAGCCTCGATAATTCTTATCAATATCAATAATATTCTATGCTGTGTTAATGTCTATTAAAATATATTTTACTTGCATTAAATTACTACTTGAAATTTAATTATGGTGCATGTTTTTTTCTCCGACTTTACGGCTTAAACGTATATATTATTATACAAAGGAATATTATCCATTTGACAATCGTGCGACGTGCGATTTTCTGAAATCGCTCGCGATCTCTTATCGAGTTGTCCGCGACAAACTCGAGAGGCCTCGGGTACACTGGACAGCTCGAGCTAGGTGGGGGAAGCCATAAAATGCGCTCAAGCGGAACGGCGGGGAAATTCTCTCTTAGCGAGGGCTCTCTTACAGAGGTAGTACTGTATATCAATATCTATAATATAAACCTATCAAAAAAGTTAATAAAAATAGCCTTTTTTGCGTCTGAAGTGAGAAGACCCCTAAACGAATGATTGGTTTTCTTCAATGTTCCTCCATATGCCCTTTGGAACATAAATTTACGTTATAAGTTACATCATTTTTAAATTGGGGGGGGTGTCTTGTCGTTGGATGATGACGATAATTGGATTATGACGATAGGGTTAATAGGATGATTAAGGGGGGGTGGGGGTCAAAATCAGTAAAGAATCGATGACGTAATATATCGATGGTCCCTTTCAGGCTTTTATGATCTCGTCTCTCTTGTTCTTCAATCCCGCATTTTTTACTTTCCCATTTCAAGTTCCTCACAGAACCCAAACAAAGTGTTGCCCACGGTTTAGTTGTTCAATTTGCGTAAACGTTTCGCGAAAAAATTGCACCGTGTATGGGAGTTTTTACAATCGTACCAACTAATGTTTTTTAAGTTTCAATTACACGACAATAGGGAAGTTCCAAACGCCCCAAATTCCTCCTTCCTCAATGTCGTCGGTAATCCCTAAAGGACAAATTTCCTATTTTCTGCACAGTTTTATTTGCACTTACTCGGTCGATTTGGTCTTTTGTCTGTAGATGCCGACTTGTCGGTCCTTCATGCGACGCATTACGTTGAGCATCGCGTAGGTTGGGAGGGACGGGGGTGGAGGCGATGGCGGTGGTGTCAGAGGTGAGGCAGCCTCGTGAGGCTGCGTGATGACTTTGGCGAGTTTGTCCGGGTGACGCGCCAAAACCTTTTCCCAACTGAAATCCGGTTTTTCTATGGGCGCTGGCGTGTTTCTCGTTATTCTTCCCTGAAAATGTTTAATCATTGATGTCCACGCCGGCTATTAATTCACGGAGCGAAGCTTCCGTGGTCATTTTTTCCGCCAAAACAATCGACAGATATAGAGCGAAATACGAAAATCGTAGGGAAGCGTGACAAAATTTGTTGTCCCTTAAAAATGAATAAGCAATTAGCTATAAATATATTAATAGTAATGTTGATAGTCTACTAAGCGAACTTAGTACGCTCAGAAAATAATCAATTTTCAATAAATAAATACGGTGGAATCATTTCAAGGTGCTCCTGAACTTGATTTCTTTAAACATCCAATTGAAAAAAAAATTCTGACGTATCTTCTCACATCGCTTTGTTTCGAATTTTATCTTCGCCATCGTATCGGTTTTTCGCATGAAATACAAACAGTGGTCCAAGGCGTAATCGCAGTTTACCATCGACCGACGTTTTTCTTCTTAAGATTTTTTCATTAGTTATTGACAATAATGATGTCATTTTTTCTCGAAAAATCGAAAACAAAAATTAATTTTTTTTTAAAGATTGAAACTCGAATGCAAAAAAGCTCGGTCCAGTCTTAGCCAATATTTTTTATTTTGAGAAAAAAAAACGAGTTTTTTTTTCAGATCAACCGGGTGGTCAAAATCGAGAACATCGTTGAGCGCCGCACTTATGAAGGTCCTTCTCGAGATTCTTTACAACTCCTTTAAGGGGGGTCTACCTAGAGATTTAACAAAAATGGCCAAATTCCGTTTTTTTCTTCTTCTGGGAAGTCAAGAAACGCATTTTTTTTTAAACACAAAGGTACATATATTAAGTGCCTTAAAAAATATATAAAAACGACAAAAACATCTCCACCGATGAATAATACTGCTTTCAAAGTCGGTGGACATGATATCTCGAGAACCACTTGATGGATTCTTTCCATATTTACGGAAGATACGACGAGAAACATTTAAAGGTCGTTGACGATCTCACTTGTTAAAAATCGATCTTCATTTTTTGATAGTTCCTTAAAATGACGACTTTTTCATAGGTTTTGTATGCTCGAGCTTCGATTCGTCGCCACATTGTTAAAAAAAAATATGTTAAAAATTGACGATCGTCAACGACTTTTAACTATTGTTAATTTCAATAACCCGTTTGGTTTTTAGATTTTAGAAGGGCCGTTTAAGCTGGAGACTGTCCACCGCCAAACGTCGCGAAAAAAAATTAATCTACCGGTGGCCATGTTTATGTTGTTTTTCTGTATTTTTTTGTTGTAATTTTTGTGTTAATAAAATGCGTTTCTTTTTCACCAACCGTTTCGCAGAAAAACAATTTGGAATTTGGCCATTTTTTTCGGGCGTCTAGGTAGATGTAGCCCTTCAATTATTATTTTTTTAAATGAAATTTGGAACACATTTTTGTTAATGTACATACAAATAAATGTCCAAACGATTTTCAACCACCCTACTTACTCCTTCAAAATTAATTTGTTCAAATAATGCCGATTTTCGGCTCGCCACAATAGCCTAACCGCTTAAGGAGGTTGGAGCGTTAGCGACAATCCAAGGTTAAATTTAATAAAAAAATACTTGTTATTGTTTAGACTATACTGAGTCTTTACGAATTTTTTGAACTTTTTTCACCACCAAACACTAAAGATACAAAATAGTTTAATGTATGTAATTCAACGTGCGGTTAGATGGGCAAGACTTTCACACTAAAGGTTATGTAATTTTTTTGTTATTTAGCACCAAGATAAACCTTTTTTAACAACGGATTAACGCAAACTGAACCTTTGTAAACATTTAGAAAAAAAATTCTCATCTTGCCCATCGTAAACCATGGGCCAATAATCTCGTGACGTAAATATGAATAGGCATAATTATAAATTACTCCAAATTTCATTGTGAAATGTATAAAACATTCGTCGTCGTAGTTTTTTCATAATAATCATCGATAATGGTATACTTTTTCAAGTTGGTAGTAACACAAAATTTTTTCTACTTTACGAAATAAAAATATAAAAATGCGTAAATTTGCCCTTTAATTACATATTTAAAAGAATTAGCATAAACAAAATAAATCTGTAGCTCGTATGAATTTTTTTGGGGTTCATTGAAAAAAAAAATGAATAAACCGTCGGTGTACTCAACCGAATCGCTCCAACCTCCTTAAAGTAGTCCTATCGCTTCACACTAGTCATACCACTGATCATACTTGAGACTTGTACAATTTAAATTTTCAACATATGCAAAAAAATTGCAATAACTAAATTTTCCATGTGTAAACTGTTTAATAAATGTTCACATTTAATTAGAAAAATTAAAAAAGTAGTTATTCCAACGATTCGCGCAGTATTTCTAGGTTTTATATGTGGCAATATTCGTTCTATCTCCGTCTCTTTTTACTCAACCAGGCGAGTTGAACATCCATGCTTTTCAACGTCGATCTGTCAGAACAATGTCAGATGCGGGAAATATAAAGCATTGTATTCGGGCCACGACTGGTAAAAAGCGTGGAAAATTTGTGTCGGCGAAATATATCGGTTAAAAATGAAATATGTGTGGAAATTCGAATGAGTGATATGAGGTTAGGACTACAGTCAGCTGTTGCCTTGCCGTCACGTCTCTTTATCGTAGCAAGTGGTAATAAATCCAATACCGGAAGTTCAAATTCAACTTAATATTACATAAAAATTAGGTCAGCAAGCGTAATTTTTTCTGAGCGCACTAAATTACTACAAGTGTTAAGTATGTCAATCCGATTATTTTTAAGAATCTGACGGATTCCCACTATTATATACATTTTTGTAGCGACCGGGAATTGGGTTTTTGTAGGTCGTCTCGGAATTCCTTCACAAAAATAAGCAATTTTAATATTTCTTTTCTCTGTAATTAGGTCGATAAACGACCCTGAAATTCTACAGAGACAATCATTAATATATGTAGTGAAGCTCACAAATTATGAAATTATGAAAATCCTATGAATTGAAGCCTGGCGATAGGACTACCTTAAACGAGATTTTTTATACGAATGAGAAAAAAAGCAAAGAAGTACCTCTCCGTTGACTGGTTTGCAAGGTCGTCTTTCTCTGAGGTAGGGCATCTTGAATGGTTGCAGAGCGGCGATATTTTCATCAGCGACGCGTTTGCCGTTGAACGACGGCGATGCTTTTTCTTGACCGTTGCCATTGTGCCGAAAAAGACTCCTAAGAGTAGCGTAATTTGGCTTGTCCTCGAAATTCAACGTTGTTATGTATTTCATGTAGGTCGTGATTGCAGCTGTGCCAAAAGAAAAATCAAATCAATCTCCCGATCGGATTCAAGAGAAGTGGAAAAGAAAAACATTGCTAGTGAATATTTCGCTAACCAGGAGGCTTTTTTTTCCGAGGGAAACATTCTCGCATGAACAAGGGAATGTCGGAGAGGAGAATTTCCTTTTGAGCGTGAACCTCTTCCGGATTACTCGAAGGTGCCATACCTCCGGTCTCTTGCTCCCACGGCAATCTCCCGCACAGCCATTGTAATAAATTATATCCTAAAGTCTCCATGTCGCCTCTCCTTGAATGAGCTGCAATGAAGACGATCGAAAACATCGTACCATTTGGGCGAAGCTTCTTGGCATGAATAACAATTTCCAATTGACAGTACGCCTCTGGTTATCATCGTAATTGTTATATGAAGTTTTTTTTCTGCCACGTCTTGTAAATTCACACGCAGGGTAAAAGTGAACTTTTTTTCGACCATCTCAGATCTGCCCCATAATTGGTTATATCAAAGTACTACTAAAAGGCATTCTATGTGAATTTTTTTCAGATTTTTTCATTCAACATTTTAGAAAATGCCGTTTTTTTCCAAATGAATATATATCGGAAACTAGAAGTAACTGAAAAAAATGTCTGTACATAAAAGTTGTAGTTTTGTGTTAGCTTTCAAGCGGACGACTTGAAATAATTTTCATGTTCCGGTAACGCTGATTCTTTACCAAAAAAGGGGGAAGTTATTTTTTGATTAAAAAACGGCCATTTTTTCGGCTGAAAAAATTACAGAGTCATCCGGTATGCCTGACGATATCGCAAAAAAATCGCCAGAGTGGCACGGATCAAGGTTCTTGGGTAAAAAAAATGAAACCACACAAATTAATTTTTTTCTACCGGAAAACCTCGCTCCTTGTCACTCTGGCGATTTTTTTGCGATATCGCCAGACATACTGGAAGACTGTAATTTTTTCAGCCAATAAAAACGGCTGTTTTTGAATAAAAAGATTATTTCCCCCTTTTTTGGTAAAAAATTAGCGTTACCGGAACGTAAAAATTATTTCAAAAATTCCGCTCGAAAGCTAACACAAAGCTACAAGTTTTATGTGCAGACATTTTTCTTCGGTAACTTCAAGTTTCTGAGATATGTTAATGTGGAAAAAACGGCTTTTTCTAAAATCCAACATTTTAGAAAAAACCGTTTTTTTTTCAGTTGAGTTTGCATGTTTTTTGCTTATTTACCTATCGCAGTTATATTCGAAGTCATTGTTCTCCCGCAATATACAGCTACATTGCGGTATTCGAGCATTGTGTTTGTTAACCTAACAAAAATAGACACTTGTCAGTACCCGCTCTGGAAAAAAGAGCGGGTCGGTACACAGTGACTCAATTTTTCGAGGTACACAGAGGTAAGTCATGATATGAATATTTTCGCGTTGTGATTTAGATAGGTACTGGTACTACCTCATTAGGTAGGTACTTATTGTTGATTAATATTCAATGAATAAATGTGATTGATCTCATAATGTGCTGTCTTTTTTTAATTAATTTTTCAATAGTTTACTGTACAATACAGTAAACAATATCTATACAATACATTGTATAGAGAAAAGCACTCCATTACCTACAAGTGTACAGTGGATCGGAGTAATTATTTTCAAATTTTGCTTGATTTTGAAATTTTGTTTGACTCTGAAATTAGGCATGTTTCACTGTGTACACCACCAACTACACAGTGGATCAAATCCCATTTTTTAAGGTAGTACCTCCACAGAAGAGTTGAATTAAGAAATGGTTGAAATTTGACATATATGTTATTTAATACATTATCCAAACACTCCGTGCAATTTGAATAAGTTTGACCACCCCAAACCAGAGATATTTACACTTAAAGTTGGCTTGGTTTACACGTGACAAATGCTTTATGATGGACAAACAGAGCATCATTAATTCTACCGTCAAAACTAAAATGAAGAAATTGATTTAAAAAACGAGGATAAGCTAGAGTAAGATATCACGAATAATATGAAAAAAATGAGAACGATTCACCATCTAGTTTCCAAGATATAACCATGAGAAGCCCTCACAATTTTGGTGCAAAGCCTGGAAAAAAAACCAATTGGGGCAAAGCCTGGACAGCCCCGGCAAAAAGTTTACTGGCAATGGTAGATCAAAAACACAATATAAAATATATTTTACGGCAATAAATGATATCGATCGTATTATCTACTAGTACCGAGTCAATATTGCGTACTTTTTAATTTCATTTATTACTAATTACACGAACTAATTACACCAATTATCAATCTTTTAAACGTGAACATGGTATGTAAACTTTTGGTTGAGATTTTCACAGAGGAACTACCTTAAACATGGTTATTATCTCGATATCTATTGGATTAGGGCGTTCAGTATCTTTTAACAAAATGAAGCCATTGAACACACCTCACGTTTAGTCAAGGTTTCGTTGAGATTGCGTGAACGGTTAGGCGGGTATAGAACTCTGAAAAAAAATCAGCCACTGATCCCACTCTGACCCTACACTTCGGGTGGGAATACACTGTTGGTTTGGAATAAATACAGTCAAACGCGAGTGAAGGATTGCTTACTGCCGTGATGAGCATCGCGGGACGTGAACTCTAGTGTTCCCTCGTGGGCTCGCCTCTCGTCGTGTACGAAAGGCTTGTGAGTACCGGCACGCGTACGAAACCGATACGTCAGTCCGTAATCGACCAAATACGCTCGAAAATTCTCCGTAACGGTGTTACTGTCGCTGAGCTCCAACATTATGTTGGAACCTTTGACATCGGCGTGGGCGTAGCCTCGGCTGTGAATGTACTCCAAGGCGTCCAACTATCAAAGACAATGATAATTATGACGATGCAATTTGATTCGTCGGTGCAAACATTAATAATTTGAGGGTTCAGGGTTCATATTGGAAAAAGAAATGCTTTTATACTATGAAAATGTATTCGACGAGCTTTTTTTTCTAAATTTTCGGAAATTTGTATTGATTATCGATCCCAGATATTTGACAAATGATAAAAAATGCTTTTCTTTTGCTTCGATGTAACTTCACGCACTTTAGCATACTGTGCCAGCGTTGGCTAAGGGCCAATTTAAGGGAGACTTTGTCCTTGAAGATGTCCTGGCAGATGTTAGCGGCTCAACATGAGCAGCTAGAAGAAGAGGAGGGATGCCTCTATGGACCAGGCATTGCCGATTAGCGGTAATTATAAACACATTTGTGTCAACACATTACAAAACTTTAAACGCGTTTTTCTCGAAAACACGTTTTTAAAAATGGCTGACATTCTCCTGACCGCTGTAATTAACATATCGACCTGAAATTTGGAGAGCATACTTAGAAAATATGTCTTCACGGAATGACGGATCGTTTTTTCGATAGATACATTTTTGCATTTATTATTTATCTTTTTATCCGAAAAAAACGCGAAAATTCGATTTTTTTTAATTGCCGCCATTTTTCGAAATTTGTACTAAACGAAAAATCCAATCGTCATTCCATGACCAAAGGGTCACAGATTGATAATATGCTTTGAATTTGTGTTTCAGATCAACAAAGAGGGGGCAGTGATGTCAGCCGAATACCTCCCGCGATTTGAGGACCTGTTTTCGCGGAGCTGCAACGGCCGCAATTTGGGTTTTTTCAAAAAAAAAATTTTTAACGTGAATCATTTATTTACGTTTAATAACGGTAACCATGAATTACGATTAATAACGGTAATCATGAATAAAAGCAAGAAAAAAACCGCACTCAAAAAGCTTTACTCGTTTCCTTTAAAAAAAATAAAATGTAAACACCTGAAATACGGCACTCCAAGGACAAAGTCTCCCTTAAAGCGAGGAATATTATTGCAGGAATTGAAGATTAGAGGTAAACTTATGATTACAACGATAGAACTGCTAGTGAATATTTAAAAGCGTTTTTCTCGGAATTACGTATTCCAAAACGGTGTACACGATTTCTCGACATCTAACAAAATGATTGACTTGAAATTTGGTACACTTATTCGGTGTTATAGTAGTATAGTCGTGACCGATATTTTCCTTCCTAACATTTTTTTTCATTAGCTATTAAAAATATGATTTTTTTCTCGAAAAATCGCAAAAAGTCAATTTTTTGCTGATTGAAACACGATATCAAAAAAAATCTCGGTATTTTAGGACAAAACTTATTTTCCTTTTCGTTTCAGATCAACTGGGTGGCCAGAATTAAGTATACTGTTTGACCCCTCACGTTCAAAGGTCCTTTACGAGTACAAATAAATGGTTAAACGATTTTTCAATCATATGACATTACTTAAAAATGTTTTTTTTTTTCAATAACGTTGATTTTCGGGTCGCCACAGTGACCCCTTAAGCATTGAGTGTGTAGAAGATGTAAATGGGGCAATACAACTTTCGAAAATTTGCACACGACGGTGCTCCAAATCGTTCGTTTATATTTAAAAACCATAAAAATATTTGATTTTCGAGGATGTTGGAAACGAGTATTTTTTTGTTGTTATTTCTGCTGCTTCGGAATTGCTATCGGCGGAGTGGATAAGTTATAGCTATGCATGGCGATATTTACCATTTGAATAGCAAGGCTATTGACGATTTTGGTAGGAAGTTTTCTGCCGTACGACAAAAATAATTTGCCAACGTCGGTGCCGTATCGAGGAATCACGAGAAATCTATAGCGCTCTCCTTGATAAACGTGAGATCCCGAACCCTCGTAACTTGGCAGGCCGACTCTTTCTATCTGCTGCGACTGGCACCACTCGTCGACTGGTAAAACAATCGAAATTAAAACTCCGTGAAATAGTGAGAAAGCGATAGGAAAGTTTTTTTTTAATTCTTTACTTCCCTCTGAGACTTTTACAGAAAAATGTTAACGGCGCTTACGGCCGGAGCCTGTACTAGAAGGTCCGAAAAATCTTTTTTTTATTGCTTAAATCGATAGATAAACTATCCAAGAAAATCTTTGAAAAGTTACAGAGGCCAATAGTAAATATTTTCGAAGATACAAGGCCAAAAGCAGAGAAGCGTTTGATATTTCATATTGATATTTCCTCCTATCGAAAACTTTGAAGCGCGTTCTCTCTAGTTTGCATTTTCACGATTTTTCCAAAATGGCGAGCGTGATAGCAAAAAAACTAAACGACCTATTGTATCTAACCAAAGTTTCTTTTCTTCAGTATGAAAATCTCTTCTAAGTGAATTCAAAAAGACGTTGGAAAAATCTTTTTAAATCATTTTTGTAGCACGTTAAGGGGCTACACCAGTGTGACACTTAAAAAAAAAACGATTTTTTTTGTTGCCTTTTTCGACAGTTTATACTTTCAAGAATATCATTATCATTTATATCATTTACATCAATATCATTTTATCTTGCGAAAATCGATAGTTAAATCTTTAAAAGCGTTTTTCTCGAAATGAGATTTTTCAAATTTGCTGATATTGTAACACAAAGAAGAATTATCCGACTGACTTGAAATTTGAACTGAGTACTCTTGAATATATTTACTCTACAATGACGTAGGATATTTTTGATTGGATGAAAATTGACGATTTGGCATTGAAAAAAACGAACATTTTATAGGCAAGAAAACAGACTTTTTCATAACTACGCCATTTTGTTAGATTTTGGTATTTTTCGAAAAACCCACGTCATTGTACAGGAAATACCTCCCAGTTTAACGACAATTTTCCTCTTTTGGTTTCAGCTACTCAATCAGCCGGAATCATGTCAGCAGTGGAGGAACTTATTTTTGGCGCCACCGAAGGCAGCACATAAGTCGCTTGGATCTCAATATTTTTCTATGAAAAAATTATGTAATATAGGTCAAATATAACGAGGTATATTCTTAATTTTCCGAAACATTTAATTGAGTACTTTTCTTCCAAAAAATTCCCGAAAATCACCCAAATTTTCAGCGTTCACACTGGTATAGCCCGTTAAAGTGTTTTTTTTTAACACATTTTGTTCAAACATGGGAAACGTTATAATTTTACGATTTTTTCAGCGTTTGCTTAATTCACCCAGATGAAAAATATATGACAATTGAAAAATGTATTGTTTTTTTGTGTTTCAGTCAAGAATTACGAGCTGCATCTTTCCCGCCGATCGGGGACTGCAGTCGCAAGACGCGCATAGAATTGGCTGATAAATCTGCAGTCATTTATTGTTTCATGTTGAAAATTGTTTTTTATACATTTTATATATACATGCAAAGATACCTCAATGTTTACTGGGTCCACTTGTTGTTTTCCCTTCAAAAAAAAATTCCCGAATAAACGCTTCTTTGGACCTTCTAATTCAGGCTCCCGCCTTAACAAATAGAGCCACTCACTCATGTGCTGTCTGGCAGCCCTGATGTAAAAATTCATTTCCACGAAAAGCGGGCCATTGTTGTGCGGCTCGATTTTAATGACGTACTTGGCGTCGTTGGTGACGCTTTTGTGAATATTGTTGGAAGCTGTAATTCAGAATTAGAATGGGTAAGAGCGTTATATCATGTATCGAATTGATCGAGTTGCATAATACAAATGGAGAATAAACATGGTGTCGAAGTTTGCATCGTTGGAATGCAACGAAACTTCTTCCTTGTCCTTTAATTTCCTTATTTTTATTGTTACGCCGAATCCTTTTTTCACATATTTATATTGTAGATCGTTGAACAATTGTGTTGCGAATTAATGGAGAAATTCATGCAGGCAAATTTTGCCCAAAAGAAATAAAACGAAATTCATAAGTGTTTATAGTAAAATGTTCATTGCGTTCGGAAAATGCAAACTTCAATATCACGAATAAACTGGGTGATATGTATAGTATGGTGTGTCGAAAAATAATTCAACTCTCACTCGTTCAAGATAGAAATATCTAGATTGAAGGAGCGTTGAATTTCAATATTATTACGCTTTACAAATTCATGATAAATTGAAGTTCTCTAACTCAAGTAATTGGTAGCAATCGATCATTTCGCCCTCCTTAGATTATTGCCAAATTTCCCTTTTAACGTTTGAACTTGGATACCTCAACAAATAATTGATATTTGTAAAATTCAGTTGAACATTCTTAAGAGGTTAGGCCACTATGAAAATGACGAACGGCCGTTCGTCGTTTGAGGCAACTCAAGTTGAAGAGGAAGGACCAACATATGGTGCAGGAATTGCAGATTGGAGGTATACTTATGGTTATAACGATAAGACTGCTAGTAAAACTTTAAGGTATTCCTTTCGCGGAGGGCCGTACTTTGTGGGGGCATAAGCAGGGCCCTCCCGAATCATCGGTAAATTACAGTGGCGTTTAATAAAAAATAAGTTACTATCGATTATTATATCGAACGAAAAACGAGAATTAAACAATTAGGGCAAATTTAGTAGACGTAGACATTTGTAAATTTTTTTTCAAACGTCACGGCTGCGAGAATTCTTCTGCTAGTCACATTTTTCCAAGTTACATCATGAATATATTTTCTTTAAACATTCGGTGACGCTCTGTTTGTACTGTCGTTACGGAATTTTTAAATGTTTTTACACCCGTGAACTGTGTACATCAGGCATCTAGAGTTATTTAGTGTATAAATTATTAGATAAAAATGTGGCCAGTGTGATGTCTCCATAAAGCGCCGTATAAATGAGACAATTTTTAGAGTCGTCATTTTTCGTTAAAAGTTCAATAACTCGGCCTGAAATTTCACCAGTATACCGGGATGTATTTTTACTCGATTATAGACGAAAATCAGTTAATTTCTAAATGTTCGGGTTCGTGAAAGGAATACTTTAAATGTTTTTCAAAACGGTATACATGATTTCTCGACACCTAATGAACGGATTGACTTGAAATTTGGCACACTTATGTGTGTTAAGTGTAACTTAACTTAACTTAAGTGTGCACTTAACTTAACTTAAGTGTAACTTAAGTGTCGGTTAACTGTAACTTCACGGACGTTTTTCTCTTAAACATTTTTTTTCTTCAGTAATTAACAATAAGGATGTAATTTTTTGTGTTTATACACATTAACAAAATAAATCTCACGAAATTGTTTATAACTTCTTTAATTTATATTTTTTTATGAAATTAGGGACACAACTTTGTTAATGTACATACAAATAAATGTCCTAACGGTTTCTCAATCATCTTGTACAGTGGAACCTCGCTTATCCGAGGTAATATGGGGAGAGTGTACGTCGGTTAATCGAAAGTTGGTCAATAACGTCGGTTAATCGAAGGTCGGATAAACGAGATTTTACTGTACAGGGTGTTTGACGCATGGACCGACACATTTGTTTCGGGGATGGGGGGTCCATTTGCAATTTTTTTCGCCCTTAGACCCTATGTCCTAAGTGTCACGGTAATTGAGATATGATTTTTATTTCGTTTTTTTTTCAATTACTTGTGTTTTATTTGTGGTTGTAATAGCACGAAATAGGTTTTTTTGTATTCTGCAATGTATGTTCATTATAAAGAAATCATTATTTGATACAATTAGTTTCAACATAATGACTCTTGAGCTTCCAGTCTTAAAAATGTGTAAATGTATGAAAAATTTCAACTCCCAAATTCATTATAAAAATAACTTATTCTCTTTATTTCTACCACATAATGAATTATTTCTATGACATGTAGCATACCGTTGGAAAGGGTATAAACTAGAGAACTTTTTAAAACAAAACTAAGTTTAAAATAGCTTTTATTTTTTTTTTTATAATGAATTTAGAAATTGACATTTTTCATACACTTACGCATTTTTAAGACTTTGGAAGCTCATGAGTCATTTTCTTGAAACCAATTGTATCAAATAATGATTTCTTTATAAAAAACATAAATTGCAGAATACAAAGAAAGTTATTTCGTGCTATTACAACCACAAACAAAAAAGTTATGACGATTTGAAGGCAAAACTTTGGGTAATTTAAAAAACTAAAAAAATCATATCTTAATTACCGTGATACTTAGGACATAGGGTCCAAGGGTGAAAAAAAAAACGAAATGATCCCCTCCCCCCTATTCCCCTTAAAAACTGTGCCGATACATGGGGCAAACACTCTGTATATTGCATCAAAATTGATTTTTCCAAATAACCCTGGTTTTCGGGCCGTCACAGTAGCCTAAGCCCTTAAAGATCCCGAAATCATAACCATTGCGCAAATGACATTCGAAATATGATTTTAAAAAATCCGTAAGTATATATGAGGTATTCCACGTGAATCCGGTGGATATTTTTTCTGACCCCCCCCCCCCCCAATTCAATTTTTTTTTTAATCTGTTTCCATTCACTGTAAAAGACATCCTGATTTTCTTTACATTTATCGAAACAAACTTTAGTAAAAAAAAAAAAATTATCCGAAAAAAGACGCCCCGATTTAAAAATCTGAAAAAATTCCCAAAAATGCGTGATTATGTGTAAAAATGTTCAAGCTATCACCCGCAGTGGTAGTATGATGTTTTCTGTGCTTTCTGAGCGATTAACGTTTAAAATATCCGAAAAATTGACTGCTAACTGTTCAAGGTCCATGATTCTGATTTGGTTATTCAAAAATGGTGAAAAAAATGTATTGTGGGTATCAAAATATTTAAGTATCCGCCCAAAGTAAGCGGTTCTTGAATTTTTCGGATTTTTTGAACGTTAATCGCTCGGGAAGCACAGAAAAAATCATACTTCTACTGCGGGTGATAGCTTGAAATTTTGTACATATAATCACGCATTTTTGGGAATTTTTTCAGATTTTTAATCAGGGCGTTTTTTTCGCTTTTTTGTTTTGAATAAGGGTTGTTTCGAAAAATGTTAAAAACATTCAGGGAGTCTTCTAGAGTGAATGGAATCTGATAAAAAAATAAATAATTCGAATTGGCAGGGGTCAGGGAAAAAGTCCACCGGATTCACGTGGAATACCTCATATGCATTTTCAAAATAGCTGTGATCTGCTAAAAATGATAATATCGACACTTTGAAAAAGCCATTCCAAAGCTATGCAGAGTAAGCTTCAAGAATCTTCAACCAGATTTGACAAACATGGTCCAATGCTTAAGTTATTCACGTTTCAACATGAAGAGTTTGCATTTTAATTAGTGAGTTCAAATCTGGAATGCCATATTTCTGTATTGAGAAACATTTCTCGTGGGGTTGAGAGTTGCACTTTTCTTTTTAGCTGCTGGACATTTACATAATGTGCAAACAAGATAATATACCTAAATATATGTCGCCGAAACCGCCACACCCGATCGGATTGCCAAGCCGCCATTGATTCTGCGTTATATCGGTAAGAATTTCGCCAGCTGGTAGACGCGTCGGCAATCTACATCCGAACGCGGCGACTCTCTTCATCGGAGCTTCCTCCGCTCTTCTGGGTGCCATTATGACCATTCGCTTGTGAGCACTGCAAAAGGTAAATAATTTGTATATTTTCCATAGGAACGGAACGTCTGAACAAAGGCGAAGCAACGTCCTCAAATTATGCTCGGAATCAAAAACGCATCGGCAACTTCTATATCACAGGGCAGCGCTCTAGGGAACGGCACACTTTGGAAACGGCCTTCGCATCAGAAAGCCGTCTTTTTTTTATTCTATGAAAACTTTCTAGACGCAGCTCTCCAATTTTATCGACCGAAAAACTGCGCAAAGTAAAAATCAGCGCAATGTTTACCTCTGTAAAATTTTCCAAGAAACGATATAAAAAATTATTGAAAAAGTTCGGTTTTTTAAGTGCGGTTTGAATATGAATATCGTCAAATTCTCGATTTTTCAATGTAAGCGCCAACATTTTCCACTGGAAATCAAATTTTGAAATTTCCGTTCGTTATTTATAATCTTGTCGGGATCAAATTTTGTATTGTCCCCCAAGCAAAACATGACAATCGCTGTTTTTCTGTCTGTGCCGCAGTGAATTTTCAGCTGACGGCAAAAATTTGATCCAAGTACTTTTGGATACCGAGAAAACGTGAGTACTGCCCGAGGCTGAGCGAGGGTGGGCACTCAGTTCTGCGACAGGGACAATAGTCGCGAGTCAAACTTGTAAAAGCATCTCGCGGTCGAGAGAACGAGAGGAAATTTGCGAGCGAAAGAAACGAATTGGTGTACGTTCCATGGAAAAGTTTTGATTAGTCAATATCGAAGATTATTTTCCGAGAGATAAGACAAGGAGAAAATATTTCGATTGTCTTTACTGAATGTACTCACTACTGCGATCGCTAGTCAAAACTTTTTCGAATAACTTTCATACATATAGCACCGTTCACTGTAGGAAAATGTGAGAGAAAAAAGAGGACGGTAATCAAATGCAAACATAACAAATGGGATATACGACTTCGTTTTCCTCGACGTTTTCTACGAAAACATTCTGAGGGTTTCACAATAGATCGATAACGTACAAGCTCTCACACTAGAGTGTCCCGAAAACAATATTTCGAATGTATTTATTCACTTGTTCGCCGAACTGCAAATTTTCATGTATTTTTTTCCAATTTTTTTTTTTCGATCTCAGCTTCGTACTGCCATTTTATATCACATTTTGTATGTGAGTGTATGAAGAAATCTGAAGTCGGGTTCGCGAAACGTCCTAGATGGCGCGAGTCGAGGAGGCATTTTTTTTGTGGTGAAAAAAATTAAGGGCGTAAATTGCCGCCTGTTCCAGCTTCTGTTCTAGGTAGTTGTGCGAAGCGGCTACAAGCGAGGGTACCGAAGGGTCATTTTACCGGATGCTTGGAAGGGAATAGAGTTGGATGGCGTTGGCCACTCTAGCGGTGAAAGTAAGAAGTGATGCAGGAAACGGGCATTTGGGGATAAGGGTTTTAACCGTTTTTTTTTTCAAACTGATGATCGTTTGGATTGTAATATGCATCAACTTGTAAACGATTTCACTTTGATTAAGATCACTTTCACGTACCCGAATATTTGATCATTAACGGATTTTCGTCTATAATTAAATAAAAATACACCCCAGTATACTGATGAAATTTCAAACGAAGTTACCGAACTTGAAACAAAAAATTACGACCCTAAAAATCATCTCATTCCCAAGTAGCAATTTTCAAGAAGTTGTCCAAAAGTCGGCCAAGTGGCTACCAAATGTCCGCCCGGAATTTATCTTAAATTAACAACCATCCAAAAAGATAACTGTTGGACACATGGTAACTTATAGGTAGCTTCCAAGTGGACGTTGGGTACCCATTTAGACAACTTCGGGACGATTGTTTGGAAATTGTTACCTGGGAATTTATACGACACTTTATGGAAACGACACGCTGCCCACGTTTTTTCCTAATAATTTATACTCTAAATAACTCTACTGCTCTACGCGTGTAGACAATCCTAAGGATCCGTAACGGCAATAAAAACAGGCGCTTACCGAATGTTTGAAGATAATATTATGATAAAACTTGGAAAAATGTGAATAGCAGAATTTTCGTAGGCGTAACGTTTCAAAGAAAATGTAAAAATGTCTAAATCTACCAAATTTGCCCGAACTTTAAATTATAGTTTATCGTCGGATATAATAATCGACTGTAACTTATTTTTTTATTAAGCGCCACTGTAATTTACCGATGATTTAGTACGGCCCTGCTTATGCCCCCACAAAATACGGCCCTCCGCGAAAGGAATACCTTTTCAAAAATATGACTAGCAGAAGAATTTTCGTAGCCGCGATTTTTCAGAGAAAATGTAAAAATGTCTAAATCTAAATCTAAATTTGCGCGAAATTTTTTATGCCAGTCTATCGTTGGATATAATAATTGATTGTGACTTTTTTTTTTGATTGAGGGAGAACCTGGGATTGAGGGTGAATTTCAGGTAATTTTCAAAAAGCGAAATAGAAAGCGATTTTTTTTTAATTTAAAGGCATATTTATTCCACTTTCAAAGCATTATAAATGATTTTCTACTTTGAAAATCTTTCATAAGAAGCGGTATTTCAGTAACTGACTAGTTGTTACTAGCGCTCGGCCAATAGCGGATTGAATCACTAGACGGATGCTAGTAAGTTACTAAAACCCTGTTGCGTTTTTGCTGTTCATAAAAAACTAGGCTTGGGGTAATCTTTCATAAGCAGCAAAAAGCAGCGGCATTTCACTAACTCACTAGTGTAAAGCCGATACTAGCTTAAGAGGTTAGGCCACAGTAACGGCTATAAAATCATGTGCGAATTTAACCATTTTTTTCGTATGAAAAAGTGATTCACTCATAAAATTAATTACACATCTATTTAATATGAATATCGAGCACTTAGAAAATATATATATATTTTTTTCCATACACAAAATGGCCGACTACTCGAAACTTCTCAAAACAGTTTATTTCCAATTGGCTTGACAAATAACTTCAACAATTTTCACTCGATTTACTTCAGATTTAAAAGTTATGTTCCTAATTGCATTTCGCAGAGAAGTACTTACGGAATTTCTTATTAATCAAAAACTTTTCATTTTATGAGCAGTTTATAAGCAGGTATAACGAAATTTTTCACTGAAAATTCATTTATTAAGTTCAAATACCTACAACTTTTGAATAAAATAATATTTTTTAAATTCTGTACGTAGTTCTCTAGGTGTTCTAATGTAGATTAACGAGAATTTTTGTTTTTTTGTTCTAGGTAAAAAATTGTGGATGCTAAATGTCACGCCGCGGAGCGCCTAAAAAAAGATAACAGAAAATATTAGTAGTCAGCCATTTTGTATATCGAAAAAAATATATATTTTTTCTTACAGCTTGATATTCATACTAAATAGATGTGTAATTAATTTTATGAGTGAATCACCTTTTCATACGAAAAAAATGGTTAAATTCGCATATGATTTTATACCCGTTACTGTGGCCTAACCCCTTAATGCAAAATCACGTATCTTAAATGACTAACCCGATTCTAGTTAGTAACTATAGCGCTGCTGCTTTTTTATTTGGTGCCCATGGAATGTTAAGCCCGCTGCACACGACGCTTGTTTTGCTGCTGGATTGCTTGCGGGGCCCTCTGCTGGCTACTCTGCTGGCAGCGCTGCGAGAAAGTGACGTCACTGCTGGCTCTGCAGCGTGGTTGCGTGCTGGCTGTCGATGATAGAACGTGTGCTATTTTTCGTGACGGCTTGCTTGCGTGTTCTCTTTTTTTCGTGCTCTGTTGTTGAAAAAATATGTCGCAAAGGTGGTCTCCGGAGCAAATTAATGCTTTAATTGACGCATACAAAGAAGAACCGTGTTTGTATGCAACAAATACTCCGAATTACCACAACAAGCGTCTTCGAACTGAGGCTCTTGATAGAGTGAGGAACGCAGTTTTGGGGTTAAAGCCAACCGTGACGGCAAAAGAGTGCTCAACCAAGTTTCACAATTTGAGAAATCAATTTAATATCGAGAATTCCAAAATGAAAGCCTCTTTAAAAAGCGGGACTGGCACCGATGACGTGAGTATTTTTTACTGTAATGAAAAAATTTAAACTAACCTAAATTTAAAAATATAATAAGTAATAAACATTTATGTAAACATTTTCAGGTTTATAAACCGAGCCTGTGGTATTACGGAAAGCTCTTGTTCCTCGAAACGTACGTGATCCCGCGTAAGAACAGGACTTCCTTCGATAGTGAGGTTTCGCTGTCCGGTGTGTCTTCGCTGCCCGGTGTACCTTCGCTGTCCGGTGTGCCGCTGAGTCAGGTAATGCTAAAAATGAAAAAAAAAACTTTGCGAATGCAAAACTCATGCCCTTTTTGTTTCTAGGATACAGAGACAATCGTGGTTGAGGAAAACTCCGAAGAAGCCAACTATTATGAGAATATTGAGTACGTGGACGATATTTATGACCCGGAGATTGACGAGATTGTTCGAGCGCAGGAAAATCTTCGTCGGTCTTCTTCGGCAGAACGAGTGTTGGACACGAGGAACACTTCGCTGTACAGAACTACACGTCTATCACCATCACCATCACCATCACCATCACCATCTCAACAAAGGAGTCGCTCATCATCCTTGTCATCAGTGACGGCCAACAATCAGCAAGAAGATGTTGTATTTGCACGTCCCAGTACTTCAGCGCATTCCGGCTCTTCAACGTCTGGAGTATGCACATCAGCAAGGCGTAAAAGAAAGAATCCTCGTTTGGGCGACAGCGACGAATTTTCAACCGTCATCAAGAATTTAACCGATTCAATGAATACGCCTATCGCCATAAACACGCCTCCGACAAACTCAACTCCGGACTCGGTCGACGGATTTTTAACGTTCATGGGAAGCTTGCTGCGAGGCTTTCAAGATGAAGAATTGAAGCTAGAAGTGATGAATCAAGTCACCCAATTGATTATAAACGCAAAAACTACCGACTATCAACGATCGAAGAAGTAAAGAGTCAATCAAACGTATGCATAACCCGAAGACAAGAAATCTGCATACAAACTTTGTATTTTTATATATTTATTGAATATAAAATAATATTCATACCATACGGTTTATTTCATTTTTTTCGTGTAAACAATAATGATAGTCCTTCTATTTTTCTGCTGATATTTAAATGTTCCAAAGCATCAACAAATCATATCCCAAAAGTGTGTATGTTTTTATTCTGATGAAGTTGCTGCGAATAGAAATTTGCATATGCACCCTCAAGTGTGTGGGTGTGTGTGTGCGCGTGTGTGTGTGTGTGGGTGTGTTTCTTTTTTATTCTGATGAAAGTGCGCTAAAAAAACGTTGTGAATAGAAATTTGCATATTGCATCCTCAACATTTAGCACGATCAAAGCTTTCTCTATGAGAAAGCCGAAATAAAAACATGCAGTTCCTAATAGGGGAAAATTTGAGCATCGTGCTAAATCTTGAAGAAGCAATTTGCAAAATTTTATTTTTAGCATCTTTTTATGGACTGTTGCATATATATCTATACGTATAATACCAAAGGTGTTCAGTAAGTGTTGTCTGGTGATTCAAATCGTCAAAATGTTGAGGCAGTAAAATATTTTTCATTTAAAATCTTTGTTATTTGGGAGAGAGGATTTCTTTTTCAATTGTCGATATTGTGTATTCAAAAACATGTTTAAAAGTCTTTCGTGCACAAACAAAATTCGAATAATATAAAACCAATGATGACACTTTATTTGTTTAGCATGTTACAAAAATACAGTCAATTCGTAAACGATGTATACAATAAATAAATAAATTAATAATATGAAATTGCTCGTACCGTTATTGACAACTAAAAATTGCCTCGTTCAATAGCGGTATACTGAAATGGCACTATGCCTGCAGTATTGAAGTATTCACAAAATTTATCTCGTATCTCTAATGCTTCATTACTGCTACGGTTATTTAGATTTTGGGAACCATTCTGCCTTTCGGATAACTGTACTACATTACAATTACTATCGGCGCGGCTTGAGATTCTGTAATTATGCGGCACGTACCATTGACTAGAATCATTGTTAGATTTATTGATCAAATAATTATGTAAAAGCACACACGCGTAAGTTATTGTCTCTACTTTTTGAACGGACAGAGATATCGTAGAGAGTAAAACTCGCCATCTGTTTGCCAGTATGCCAAAAGCGTTTTCAACAGTTCTGCGAGCACGGCTTAATCTGTAGTTGAATATTCTTTTGTCGAGCGTCAAGTTTCTCTCCGGATAAGGCTTTAACAAATTAGGTTTTAAGGCAAATGCGTCGTCACCGACAATCACGTACGGTAATTTGTGACAAAACCCTGGAATTTCACATGCAGCAGGCAAGTTTAACGTTCCGTCGTTGATTTTCGTCCATAACGGGCTCTCACGCAAAACAGCAGAGTCATGCATACGTCCATTTCTTCCGAGGTCAACGAACAAAAATCTGTATTCAGCATCGACAAGACCCAGAAGCACAATGCTGTCTTTTCCTTTATAGTTGCGGTAAATTGATCCATCACTTCGAGGAGGACGAAAATTGATATGTTTTCCATCCAGCGCACCGATGCAATGAGGGAAATTCCACAAAGTGTCGAATTTGTGTGCAACAACCTGCCATTCCTCCGGCGTTGATGGGAAATTCCATACTTTCGAGTCTAGTACTTCTACTATCGCTCTCAAAGTTTCATCGATCACTTTTGAAATTGTGTTCGGAGCTATGCGAGTAGAGTAGCTTAAATCTTGGAAGGTGTTGCCCGTTGCCAAGTATCGGAGAGTCACAGTGAGTCTGTCTCTCGGTGATATAGCTTGACGCATAACGGTATCCTGTTTTTTTATGAGTGGAGTCAGAAGTATCAGCAACTCATTCCACTCATCTTCCAACATTCGGGTATAATTGGTGAAACTGGCAGGATCTTCAGGGCTTCAACAAAAATGTAGTATAAATTAAAAATCATTATACATTAAAAAATCAAGTGTAAAATTAAAAATTCAAAAAATTGAGTAACAAATAAAGTGAAAATGTTATGGATACATACCCGAGCTCACCAAACACCATATTCAGAACATTCTGTCCTGTATCACGCCGTAACAGCCACTCGCGACTCCACAATCTACGTTTCCGTTGTTCAAGTGCTCGTTTACGTTTATAAGCAGTAACTACAGCTGCCACGATAATTGCTCTCCTACGTCGAATTATTTCAGCCGCAATAGTTTGTTGTACTTGAGCGTCCATGATACTGTTTACTGTTGGGTACTGTAGAGGTTAGAAACACTCGTCTCTTTAATGGGTGCGTCACTTCGATGCACGCCTAGCGACAAGCACCGTGTGAAGCCAACCTACCAAGGGAGCCATCAGCGCACCCATCGCCACAGCCAACTTCGAACCCAGCGGCAAATTCTAGCAAGCTATCTAGCAGCAAAACAAGCGTCGTGTTAGACTACTATTTCATGGGCAGCGAAAAGCAGCAGTATTTCAGTAACTGACTGGTTGTTACTAGCGTTCGACCATTAGCGTATACAATCACTAAACAGATGTTGGCAAGTTACTAAAATGCTGGTGCTTTTTGCTGCCCATGAAATACTGGGCTTGGGGTAATCTTTCATAAGCATAAAAAAACAGCGGCATATCAGTACCTCACTAGTGTAAAGCCGATGTTAACTTAATGCAAAATCACGTATGTTAAATCATTAACCCGGTTCTAGTTAGTTACTACAGCGTTGTCGGTATTTGCCGCCCGTGAAATATTAGCCTATTGTTTCATGGGCAGCATAAAGCAGGAGTATTTCAGTAACTGACTAGTTATTACTAGCGTTCGACCATTAGCGGATTGAATCACTAAACAGATGTTAGTAAGTTACTAAAACACCGTCCGTTTTTTCAGCCCATGAAATACTAGCCTTCCCCTAGCAACCAACATTCCGGAGAAAAGAATTATGATCCGCTCGTAAAAAATCGACCCGAGTGTAATCTGACAATTTTCTCAGTGCGTCTGGGGGACGATTTTACCGCAGGATTTTTACCGACCGAGGCTGTGCGATACTCCTGTCTCTCTTGTTCCGCTGTCTAAAGCAAGTACTCCTCCCATCTCTGTCGCGCCCATATCTCTATCACGTTGTATCCCAATATTGAACAGCATTCGTCTGAAATTCGATCAAACGACGTACGCATAACAAATCAGACTGACAGCATCGCTGCTCCGATGGAATCCGTTTATTCACAAAAATTTTCTGGACCGAATGGCAAGACGGTCAAACGGAGTTCGGCCTCCTCGTCCGTGCTCCAAACCTCGCGCTCGCGACACGATTGAATGCTCCAAACATCCGAAAAATGGAGTAACGCGTAGCCTTATGATCTCGAAAAGCGGGTAATCTAACCGTAACTTGACGTGCAAAGTTGAGACCCAGCGACGCTCGAGAATTGACGCGAAAAATACCGCCGGGAAGCAGGAAAAAACGAAGCCAAGGGGCAAGAAAAGAACAAAAAAGAGGGATTGCAGACATATTGTCGATTGGCAGATTCGTTGTCGCAGCCTTCTCTCAGACCGTGGTGCACGGCGGTGGAATTCGGTAATATGTGTAATGGCGGTCGTGTACGTTCGTAGATATCGAGTGAGGTGTAATTTTCTTCTGCGTGTTTAAACCGTCACCAAATATATTTCGCATCCTATCCTCGTTGCACCGAAAATATGCGGCAATTCGTGACGCGATAAGTGTACGGGAAGAGAGAAAAAAAAATATTTCAAAAATCGAAGAGAAACGAGAAGAGAGGATCCCCGCCTCGTAAACAAAACTGTGAGAGTAAGTCGAATTCGAGTGGCGGTACGAGTCCGTTCTTCGGGAGGTATCTTTCGATTTGTTGGTTAGGTTGCCGTGTCGTCCATTAGTGGCGGCCGCGAGTCCGGCATCTCCCGGATGTTCGATTGCGATACACGTATCGTTTTCCGTGGCCCATCGCGCAATTAGCGTCATCGGATCGCACGAATGAACTCTCGTTCTGTCCAAAGTGTCGCGTCCGCAAAAGTGTCGCTCAATTGAGACCAAGAGACGCGAATCTGTCGCCCGGTTGTTCACGGTAAAAGTGATCGAATGTAAAAAAAAAAAACTCAAAAGAATGTTCAATGTCAATGTTACCGAGTCTCGACGTGTCACCATGTCGTTTTTTCTCTTGTACTTTCGCAATCCAAAGACGCTCGATGATTCTGCTTCGAAATTATCATCGGAGCTTTACGCGCGCGAGTACTAAAACATACCGTACGATGCTTTCAGCGCCTGAACTTCGCCGTCCCGGACGATGTCTTATCCCGGACAACCTCCACTCGGCATCCCGGGAATGCCACCGGGAATGCCGTACATGGTCGGCGCACCGCCACCCATCATGGGCGGTGTGATGCCCATGCCGCACGTGAGTCTACTCAGGATATACGTTTTTCGCGTCCTCCGCAACGCCCAAAGTTGCAACGACCTATTCTGTACCATGGAAAACTGCATGAGCTTGAAGTTTGCATCGTTTGGAATACAACGATTTTTTTTACCTCTTCAGTTTATCATTTTAGAAATTCAGTAGAGAAAAATATTTCGTTGTGTTCCGATGCAAACTTCAACATCATGAAAACTGCATCCTTCCGTTGCTTGCTCGCTGTTAGGAGACTTTGCATTTTTTTGTCGCACGAGGAACGAAAATTTACTTTCTTCGCCAGGTTGAAGTTTGGACCAATGGAATGCAACGAAAATTAATGTTTCTTAACCTGTATAAGGAGCTACGACCACCTAGGAACCTGAAAAAAATCGCCATATTCCGATTTTTTTTCTGGGAATTTTTTTAGAGGGGGTAAAATAATCTGATCATTTTCAAATTTGGACACGAGTTTATTATAACTGTCAAGTTTAAAAAAAATTTTTTTTGGGATGACCACCAAAACGGCGCCGTTATTAAGGATCTCCGGACACCTGTTTTTCGCGACATCGAAAAGTGCTGCAGTTGTAACTCTTTTTCTCCTTATCTGAAAAAGATTTAACAAGTGTCATTCGTTTACTGACATATTAAGGGGAAGGATATACCTAAAAAATGATGAAAAAGTGCAAAATTGAAAATTTGGGAGCCTTTTTACTACAAAGTTTGGATTTTCGACCATTTTTTTTTTACATATTTGACCCCAAAAAATTATTTATTTACACGCTACCTTTCAAACTTTAGGTATATTCTTCCGATAATATTACTGAGAGTAACCTCCCAAAATTTCATCCAAATCGGTCGATAACTTTTTGAGCTACAATACGAGCAGTTTTTGAAAAAGTAGTTTCGAGATATTCGTGTTTAAAGTTTACTCGCTACCTGACCGCATGCTGTCCCCGCGCTCTAGACTATATGCGATAACTCCGCGAATATTCAATATTCCGAGTTTTCCTTAGGTCAGTATATTCTTTGGGTATTATACTTTCGAAATATGTAAAGAAAAATCGATTTTTTTTTAAATTCTAAAGCGATTTCCCGCCTCAACGTTCGAAGTATGGTGCTGCTAACACTCGCCCGGCCGACTGTTCGAAGCTGCAGCTCATTCAATCTAAGAAATATTGCAATTAAATTTTCACGGAATATAGCCGAAGAAATACTATCGAATAAAAATATTTTAGAAAAATGCCATTTTTTCACCCACCTAGGTACATGTGGCACCTTAATTTTTATTGGCGAATTTTGCCAACGAGAATCCCTCAACCATTTTTGAGACGCTTTTTTGCGTTCCAACGATGTAATCTTCAGCACAAATTTTATTTGTGACATCACGTTTCTATGACGTCGAAGTTTGCATCGTTGCAACGCAACAAAAATGAACTATTTTTATTTGTTGGCATTTTTTTGGCAGTAAAAAATCACTGAAAAGTTTTTACGTATTCTTATTGAAAATTGAAGACCTTAATTTGCAAAAAGAAGAATGCTTTGCATAAGCTAAAAATAAATAAATAAAGAATTAATCAAAAATTCGTTATTACGATGCAAACGTCAACGTCATACGTCTCTATGATGATGAAGTTTTCATTTTCGAACGCGACGACTACTTTCTTTCTATTTTTTAAATTCCTCGGTCTTCTCATCATCCAAAGGCGTTTTTTAATACAATTTACGCCCATAGATCCCTAATGAGAATACGTAAAACGTTTGAGCGATTCTTGTAGCCTAAATCGGCCAGCAAACTTTTGAGCAACTCAGAAGGATTGACTTCCGTTGCATTCGAATGTTGCAAACTTCAACGTTGTGTATCTCTAAGCTTTCGCATCCGAGTTTATGCTCTGCAACTTAATATTTCTGTCGATATAATTAGAAGTGCGAATCGATGTCTCTTGTAAATTAAGCCAGCTCATTATAGTGTTTCATTTATTGGGTTGTGTGTTTTTCGTCGATTCGATTGTCCTCGGTACGAGAAACTTTCGGGATTCCAGCTAGACGATCAGGCTAATCAGATGCAATTGCAGTTGAGGCAAAACAATGCGAGATTAGAATTTCGGACGAGGTGCGTCTCTGTGACGTTGAAGTTTGCATAGTTGGAACGCAACAATTTTTTTCTTCATTCATTTATTTATTTTTATCGTTATCCGAAGGCTTTTTCCACGAATCGAGCTCTTAATCTCTAACAAGAATACCTGAAAACGTTTGAGCGATTTTCACAGCCTACATTGAAAAGAATAAATTTTTGTTGCATTCCAATGATGCAAAATTCAACGTCACGCGTCTCTTGCTCAATCGCTGTTTACCAGCTTAGGGGTCTACTCTCAGATACCACTGCTCTGGTGTATAAGTATGCAATACGTGAGTGAGCATTTCTTCACGATTATCAACCTACGTTTTAGTTTTACATGACGAAGTTAGCATCGTTGAAACACAACGATGTTTCTTTTTCATTTTTCATTTCTTCATTCTTATCATTACCTAAAGCCTTTTTTTTGTAAAATGAGGTCATGCATTTTCAATAAGAGAACGTAAAAACGTCTTAGCAATTTTTACGGCCTGGTTATAAAAAAAAAAAAAATTCAGCCACTATGAATTACTTTTCGTTGCATTCCAACGATGCAAACTTAAACATTAACTATAGTCACAGTTTTACGAACTATTTTAAGCTATGTTTGCACATATTAATCTGCATTATTTTGTCAACGACACACGATGCTGAAGTTCGCATAGTTGGAATGCATATAAAATTCTGCAATTGTTTTATTTCTTCGTTTTCTTTATCGTCCAAAATGGTATATGAGGCATTCTTCATCAACTGGGCCACTTTTTTTGTCAACCTCTCCAATTGTTTTCAAAATCTGCTAATTTTAAACATTAGTCAAAAGGAACGTCCGTGATTTTTTTAGAGTTTTTTAGGCGTCAGTTTAGGATTTTCAATTTTTCGTTACGAACACTGTATCCGAAAAAATATTCATCCAACAAAAAAAAAACAAGGATAAAAACTTTTAATTTTTTCCGCTTTATCGAAAAAAGTCAAAATCATAATTTTTCTGCATTGAGAAAATTGAAATTTGGCAAAAAAATGAGAATAACATTTTTTTAAACCTAATAACACACTTTCGATTTCGGTACAAATTTTACAGGATGTCTGTCATTGGGTAGAGTCTGCGAAAAAAAATTCAGAATGGTACCTGCAATGGTTAGGATCAAAGAAAATAAAAACCCTGCGAAATCTCATAACCGCATATATGCGGTTCTAAAAACCCTGCGAAATCTCATATAAAAAAATAAAAACCCTGCGAAATCTCTTTTTTTTTTCATCCTAACCATTGCAGGTACCATTCTAAAATTTTTTTCGCAGGCTCTTTACCCAATGACAGACATCCTGTAAAATTTGTACCGAAATCGAAAGTGTGTTATTAGGTTGAAAAAAATGTTATTCTCATTTTTTTGCCAAATTTCAATTTTCTCAATGCAGAAAAATTATGATATTAATTTTTTTCGATAAAGCGGGACAAATAAAAAGTTTTTATTCTTATTTTTTTTTTGTTCGACGAATATTTTTTCGGATACAGTGTTCGTAATGAAAAATTGAATATCTTGAACGGACGCCTGAGAAAATCTAAAAATATCACAGACGTTCCTTTAACATTTAAAACTAGCTAACATTTAAAATGTAAACACTAACTTTTTAAAATTTAAACCCTAAATTTAAAACTAGCTAACATTTAAAATTTAAACACTAACATTTAAAACTAGCAGATTTAAAAAAAATTGGAGAGGTTGAAAAAAAAGTGGCTCAGTTGATGAAGAATGCCTCATACGGCAAATTTGGGCTGTAGATCTCTAAAAAGGATTCTCAAAAACGTTCCAATTATTATCGTACCCCAACTAAGAAGCAGGCTAAGAAAGATTCGTTGCGTACCAACGATGCAAACTTCAATGTCATAAAAGCAACAAGTATCTCTGTGATGTCAGTCGGTGACAGAGGTTTCGATACGAGTTGAACAACAGCTATCGAGAACAAAGAACTGAATAAACTTTCAATTTTTCGATGGGTCTGAAGTCTGCGTCGTTGGAATGCAACGAAAATTCTTTCCAATTTCTCATTTCCGTGTATATCCAAAATCGTACTTTGCAAATTTCTTATAAATCCCTGAATAAAAATCCTAAAAAATGTTTGCGTGATCTTCGAAGCTCAAGTCTGCCAAAAGAAATTTGGGAAATAAAAAAAAAAAAAAAATGGTTTCGTTGCACTCGAACGATGCAAACTTCAACCCCATGTTTTTTCGAGAGCGAAATAACAAAGCTAGATAAAGAAGATTTTTATAAAACTGCTATTCTGTTATATGTTGCAACTCTCCGCCTTTCTTAGGATTCACATTTTGGATCTCCCAGTTACGTTTCTTTTCAAAATGTATATTCATGTCAAATGGTTTAGAATGTTTAGAATGTTTGGATGCAGTTGGCTACTCGGCCATAGCGCACGCAGACCGACAATTTTGCATTGGATATGTGACCGAAAAGGATCGGCAGTACCGTTTCATTTGTTGTCCCTTTTCTCCTTTTCGTTGGTCGTTCATTGCCTGTGTAGCACGAGTATTAGCATTATTCGTCTGCGCTACGACTTCTTCGCTGTCGACAACTCGAAGCAAAAGCGAAGCGAAGAATTCCAGATTCATGCGTGTAGAACATTCGGCGGATGAAGCTTCTCGGCGTTGGGTTTTCGCAGTCTTTGACTGGGAGGAGGGGACATTCGATAATTCGGATCATCAACTTAGTCACTCGTTGTACAGAGCGCATGAGTAGTCGTGTTGCATCATTAAGTTTGCTTGTCGTTTACCCCAAACTCAGATGATTCCAACACCCATATCTGCGATGCAGACGTCAGCGCCGGCGGTCCGTTATCCGAGAAATCAAAACCGCCACGAGCACGTTCGACGTCGGGAGCGAGAGACTGGACCTCCCGTGACGGTCTTCGTCGGGAACATCATGGATCGCGCACCCGACGTCATGATCAGACACATCCTCGGCGCTTGCGGTCACGTTCTCTCGTGGAAAAGAGTCCAGGCTTTCGGATTTTGCGAGTACGCCGGACCCGACGCCGGCCTAAGGGCTGTTCGGTTGCTTCACGACATGGAGATTGGAACGAAGAAGCTCGTTGTCAAGGTTGATGCCAAGACCAAAGTAGTTTTGGATCAGTTTAAAGGTAACTAGCGAAAATAACGTGGCTAATTTTGATTTTCACGGAGAATCACGCCCACACGTCACGGTCTGAATAAATCAACGATACTTTTCACTCAACCGATGGGGGAAAAACGTCGAAATTCTCGTTGGTGTTGAGAATTGCATCGTTGGAATGCACCGAAGATACTTTTTTTACATTTTTTTTTCGTCTTTTTAGCGTTCTACAAGATCACTTCCGCGGGTTTAGATTGTAGATCTGTAAGCGTCCAAGTCGGACGCACTCTATATGCGCACCCAGCTCGAAAAATATTAGGAATGGAATTAATTCGTAGCGTTTTATCGGGAAAAAAATATTTATTTTAAATGAGAATGAAAAAAATACATTAATGAAAGTATTACTCCTCGCTTTCTACTACTTTTGACCGTCTTTCGGGCAGGGTACGAATACCGTGTCGGAAGAGGGCCTCGTCTTTAGATGCAATCCACGAATCGATCCATTTTTGACAATCTTCGTAAGAAGTGAACTTTTGCCCAAACGAAACAAATGGTAATCAGAAGGAGCGATATCTGGAGAATACGGCAGGTGGGGTAGGACTTCCCATTTAAGTCTTTCCAGATATGTTTGTACCAGTTTTGCACCGTGCGGACGAGCATTGTCGTGCAGCAAAATGAGTTTGTCGTGTGTTTCGGAGTATTCCGGCCGTTTTTTTTTTTCAATGCACGACTCAAGCGCATCAATTGTAGTCGGTAGCGATCCCCAGTTACGGTTTCATTGGGTTTCAGCAGTTCATAATAAATCACACCCCTCTGATCCCACCAAATACAGAGCAGGTGCTTAGATCCATGGATATTTGGCTTTGCCACTGATGTTGATGGTTGCACTTTTTGCGCTTCGGATTGTCGGAATGGATGCATTTTCCATCACCAGTGACAATTCGATGCAAAAAAAGCGGGAAGTAAAACTCTCCGCAAAGACACTTTATTGGGCACAAATGTTGACATATTCAATAAATTAAAAAGCGTTGTTATTTACGATTCAAAAAGAGGTTATGTACAGAAAATTCCATTCAGGCCCAGTTCCACAATTCTCGGTTAACCGAGTTAACCGAAGTTTAAGGGCGACTGGACCAATCTCAGAACCACGCTGAGCTGGCTAAACTCCGGTTAACTCGGTTAACCGAGAGTTGTGGCATCGGGCCTCAATGATAGCTGTTTCACGATGAATACATTACTGTCGGTAACAACGAAATACTGTACTACCTACGCCATCTCTTGTGAAACGCTACGAATTAATTCCAACACCTAATAGTTAAGTGTTTTCCATAGTTAAGGGAGCTTTCCAGTGTGACAGCCCGAAAAATCGCTGTTTTTCGCGATTTTTTTTTTTAAAGAAAAAATAATCTAATCGGTCTGGATTTTTTTTTGTATATTAATTGGGTATTGAAGAATACAAAACAATTTTTTAAAGATCGATTTATTTATTAATTAATATCTATAAAAATTATGAAACAATTGTTGCAGAAAATGCACTTGGATGTGGTGTCCACGTTGGGGGTCACAATTTTGATCTGAAACAAAAAACACAAAAAGATTATTGATCGGTATATAATTGGCTTTCGTGCTATGGAGGCTTTTTTTTTTTTTTGCAAAAATGGCGCCGGTTTGAACAAAAAGTATCGATTTTAGCATTTTTTTTGACAGTTTTTTTTTACAAAAAAATAGGAAGATGTCAAAAAAAAAAGCTTCCATAGTACGATAAACAATGACGTTAAGAATATTGTGTAAAAAATTCAACTCGATAGCTTTAAAACTCTGCCCTCCAAGTTGGACACCGTTTTGAAAAATGCTGTTTCGAGAAAAACGCGTTCAAAGTTTCAAGTGAGGAAATTTTAGGTAAATCGTTTACTTACGGTCAATCAGCGATGCCGGAAACAATATTCGGAAGAGTGTATACTATTCGATAAAGCAAAAAAAAAAAAAAAAAATCGATTTTTTGAAAATTTCACACTGGAAAGCTCCCTTAAGGGGAGATATACACCTAGGAGCCGGAAGAAAGGTCATTTTTGTGAATTTTTTCAAGGAAAACTATTTGTAATTTCGGATTGGGGTTTTAATTATCTAAAAGTATATTCATTCAAAAATATGTTGAATTTTCTTTATTTAAAAATAGCAAAAATATACAAGGATATTGTATGATCCTTGGAGCGTCGTAAAAAATCTGCGTATACGGTACCCATTGGCGTTTCTTCAAAAATCATCTGAAAAAAAACCAAAAAGATTATTAGATTAGATACTATAATCAAGTACTTGTAATAGCCGATTTTGAAAATACCGATTTATGACAAAATGGCGGACGTTTGAACATAAATAGTGATTTTTGGGCCAAAAAATAGTTATTATTTTGCCTATAAAACAAAAACTAAGTAACGGAAAAAAAATCCTATGACAAGTACTAGATAATGGTGTATAGAATAACCACAAAAAACCTCAAGGCAATCGGTTCATTGGTTTTCGAGAAATTTTGGGTACCGATTTGAAAAACGTGGTTTTGAGAAAAAACGCGTTTGAAAATTTGGGAATGAATAAATCATGAAATTTGTCAACTCACATGGAATCGTCGATACCAGGCCCATAGGTCTTCTACGGTCGACGGAATGTTCATGGCTTCTAAATTCTCGACCTCGACCATCTAGGTGTATATCTCCCGTTGAGATGTGCGAAAGAAATTTGAGCGACTAAAGATGAATAATGTTCTCTGCATTCCAACGACGCAAATTCGAATTTACTGAGCCTCACGTTTGCGTTACGGAAACCCGGCAGCTTCTGCTCCTCCCAAGGTAGTTGACGCGCAAGCTACCGCGGCTGAACGGTCACCCATCCAAGTATTGGTTCAAACCAACGCTGCTTGACGCGGGAGATCGTTGAAGCCCCACACCGACCGCGCGTTCCTTACTGTTGTTTCATGCACTCCAACAAAAACGCCCTGTATTGAAAGATTTTCCATGAGTGCGTAATTAGTTCCTGCAAAGTAAAATGTCTCCGCCGTTGTTCAGCTGAAAGAAGAAAGAAGCTTCGGGGTGGTCAATCGCCGTTGCAAGACGAGGCGCCGAACGACGTCGTCGAGGGCGATGACAATGAGGATTATATGGACGAAGGCATGCGAATAGTCGACAGCGAAGCCCTGTCACGCATCAATATGATTATCTCCGAGCACACCACGGAATTGGAAATGGCTCAAATAGTTCCAGGTAATTTCCATCGCTTCGATTCACATACGCTCGTGCTAGACGAAAATCATACGTATACGAAACTTCGAAATTGCTCATTTCACAGTACCCTGTGACGAAGTAAAACAGTGCACAAAATTACTATTGTAATTGTAAAATATGACTTTATTTGTGACACTAGAAGTAATACGAAGTATTCATTTCAGTTTCCATTCAATTCGAAATATATAATACTAACGCACATCCACGCCCAGCACCCTGTGACGAAATAAAAAAGTGCACACAATTGCTAGGTAACTCTTTAGATAAGTGACTTTTCCGAAAAATGAGCCTAACATTTTGTTTTGCTATTTTCTTATTTATTGGGTTACAAATGATGATATTCAGTCGGGGGAAGCTGGAATTCACCCCCCCCCCCCCCCATAAAAAGGTATGGGGTTTTGAAAGATCGCGGAAACACGTGATAAAATGGGGTGTTTTAGAACATTTCGACGTCTATATTGGAGGTGCAGGGCGGAGGGATTTATAAAAGAAGCCTTCCTGAATACAAACGAACCAACCCCCTGTGGGGGTTTTACTACAGGAGTTTTTTTAAAATACGAAATTATTTTTAACGATTATTTGCTCGTAAAAAAATGGTTAATGAAACATTTCAGCTTCCCCCAACTGCATATCATCATTTGTCACCCAATAAATGAGAAAATGGAAGAAGAAAAATTTAGGTCCATTTTTCGGAAACGTCATTTATCTAAAGAATTACTATATTTTCTAGCCTATTAGACGTAGGAGAAAACTTTACTACAAAAGTTGCATAGTTCGAAGGGGGTTATCGAGCGGTGGCTTCGAGGTTCATCCAGGTGGATGAACCTTGTTATATTTTACCTGGTTCATGAACTGAGCTGACACTTTTGATTGCACATATTGATCTTAATATACAGGGTGTCCCATAAATAAATTTGGCGAAAAAAAACCATCAAAATAAATCGACAACATGAAGTCGTACAAAAAAGTTTTTCCTGCAAAAGTTTTATGGTTTTGAGGGGAACATCCGATGGTGACATATAATATTTTTTTCCTCGACACATTTACGACACCCGCGGTAACTTTCAATTTTTTTCAGTGGAAAGGTATAGTTTTATTTTTTTTTAGAAAAATAGCTGATACCGAGACGAATCCAACGAAAAAAAAAATCGTTAGCTCAAAAATCAAGAAAGTTGGCGCGGTTCAAAGTTTTTGGAAATGTCCCACACTACATACATTACAGAGGCATATTTCGAGGGCCGTATTCGATTCTGTATCGAGCAATGTGATCAATTAACGCTGTTAACGGGGTCGTCTAGTGTGAAGGCCGTTTTTTAAGGGGGGATTGTCTTTTTTTTTCGCCAAATTTACCGCTTTTTGGGAATTTTTTTGTGAAGAAAGTATACAACGGAAAACTTGTGAAACTTGGCATATAGTTTTATTGATCTGTTTACTACGTACAAAAATTTTTTTAAACAATTTCATCAAAAAATCCGCCTCCCACCCCCCTCGACGCGCGATGGTCCTTTTTTGATGGTGTGCACGATTACAGCCTTCACGTTCATCCTGCAACAAAAACCCAAAAAGCATTTTACTTTAGACACATATAGCTATCGTTCGATGAAGGGAAAAAACAAAATTGACGATTTGGTGACGTTTTGAACTTGAAGTATCGATTTTTCGAAAAAAATTGATCGATTTTTTGTTATAAATAAAAAACTATTAAACGTATTGCTTTTTTGCTTCATCAAACGATAAAAGGATGTCAGCTGAGCATTCTGTCCAAATTTAAAGGCAATCGGTTGAATAGTTTTTGAGAAATCGTGCACACCATCAAAAAAGGACCATCGCGCGTCGAGGGGGGTGGGAGGCGGATTTTTTGATGAAATTGTTTAAAAATTTTTTTGTATGTAGTAAACAGATCAATAAAACTATATGCCAAGTTTCACAAGTTTTCCGTTGTATACTTTCTTCACAAAAAAATTCCCTAAAAGCGGTAAATTTTGCGAAAAAAAGACAATCCCCCCTTAATGCTTTTTTGGGGATTTTTTTGACAAACTATTGAAATAAAATAATTTATAAATTGTATATAATTTTTATTAACATTTAAACAAATTTTGCGAATTTTTTGAAGTCATTATATAGAATATAGTCGGAGATACACCGCCCAACAGGAACACATATCGAAAAAGAGGTGCTCCACTGCTGCCATGATTCCGGCCGTTCTGCTTATCTGAAATAAAAAATACCAAACGCACTTTTAATCGTGAGACTTGAGGCTCTACATGGAACTAAAATAAAGTTAGAATTCCAAAAAATATTTTTTGTTTACGCTTTAGAAAAAAAATATCAATTTTTCGTTTTTTTTGGGGGTCTATATAGCTGATAAAAAAAAACTAACGAAGCAATCTTAATTATTTTAGTTCAACTTGTAGTTACATATGTACTAAAGATGCTGTTTAAATTTGAGCAGAATCAATCGAATAGTTTTTGAGATATCAAGGCAGCAGTTTGAAAAAATCGTGTTTTGTGAAAAACGCGTTTGAAAGTTGTTGTGTACAATTCACAATAAAAAAATGGTCTCACCATCAATCTGATATGCCTGGACCATAGAGTACACCTTCCTCTTCTTCAAAGAAGTCATGCAAAGCCGTTTTCTCTTCTTTTTATCTGACACACTAGCCGACCACCTTAAGTAGCAGTTTAGGATTTTTTAAATGGCGCCCTGGCGATTTTTTTTAATGGATTTTGAACATTTTTAAAGCGTCAACGCTTTTTTAAAATGGGGCACCCTGTTGATTGCTTTATTCAGTATTTTTACCGGTATCATTGCTGTTATTAATGTTATATTGATAATGTCAATAATAATAAACACATTATTACTAAATTATTGATATGGAGACCTTCAGACAGAATGTCAGTAAATTATATATATATAATAGAGTTTTATTTGCACAACTTGTTATAAAGTTTTTTACAAAGTCTCTTTTCTTACAATCAACCTCATTCACGAACTTACAGCTAACAACTTACGTCTAAAATTCTAACCTATATCCTAACCACTACTGATCGCTGCCGCTCTCATCTTTTTTCCTCTTTTTTCATTTTTGCACATAATGCCTCTATTTCTTTGACGTAGCGGCAAATTCCCACATTTATTTTCCCGCTTAACATATTAATGATCTCCCCCTTTATCGCAATCTCGTCAACTCCTTGTATCCACTCCTCCGCTTCTTTTCTTGCCTCTTTTGGCATCATTTCCCAGCCTTTTTTGCAAATTAGGAGGTGCTCCACTGTCTCAAATTTCTCCTCACAAATCCTGCACCGCCAATTTTTCTCCCCCTTCTTTCCCGCCCTCCACACATTTCCACATCTTATTCTTGCCCACAATTCTTTCTCCCTACCCTTCACTCCTTCCTCCTTCCAGTATTTCCATAGGCTTTCTTCGTTCTCCACCAAGTACTTGTATAAACTATTGTATGATGATTTTTGTACTCTTTCTTCTTCCTCCTCCAGTATTTTTTTCTTTAGGTTTTCTAATCCTTCTTTCACCTTCTTTTCTAGTTCGCCCTCGTCTGTCTCCTCTCTTATCATCCCTACTAGATCCTCAATTCCTATTTCCATTAATACTTTTTTTTAATCCTTTCCCCACTTCGAGGGGGTTCCATTCTCAATCGCTCTTAGCTCCTCTCGCAAACATATTTTTGGCCATCTCGACTCCCCCATCTTCACAACCTCTTTCAAATATCTCAGAGCCCTTTCTCTAATTATGTATTCCAATGTTGGCATTCCCAACTCTCTCCTGCAAATGTAATTAGGGGTTGTTCTGTGTACCCCTAGCGCCATTTTACAAAACCTGTTCTGTATTCTTTTATAGGATTCAATTTCCCCCAATCCCCAAATCTCCACTCCATACATCACTGCTGATTTTACTATTGATTCCAGCAAATAGAGTCTCTCCTCTATCATATCTCTTCCCGCTCTTTTCCATATCCCCCATACCATATTTGTCGCTTTTTGTGCTTTCCCCGCCGTTCTTTTACTATGAACCCAGTTTGAATTTTTCGAAGTTAACCAATATCCTAAATATTTCAACTCCTCAACTATCTGGATCTTTTCCCCCTTAATCTCCCATTCTTCGTTCTTTTTACCTTTACCCCCATTCCTGAATATCATTATTTTGGTTTTTTAGCGTTTATTTCCATTCTATTTTTTTCCGCCCATTTTTCAAGGTCCTTCAATATACTTCTTAAACCTTCAATCGTCTCTGCTATTGCCGCTACATCATCGGCATATTTAATTGCAAAGATTTTTTCCCTCCCAACTACTGCCCCGCGCTCATTTCTTCTCAACCACATATCCTCCAAATCATCAACATAAATATCAAATAGGACCGCGCTTAAAGCGCACTCCTGTCTTACTCCCTTCCTCGTTCTAAAACTCTCCGAAATTATTCCACCTGCTTGCACTTCTGCCCTTGTGTCCTTGTAAATGGTCTTTATTGTCTCTAACATTCGCCCCTCAATTCCTTTCTCTCTTAATTTTTTCATCATTATCTCCCTGTTCACTCGATCAAATGCCGCCTTAAAATCTATGAACGCGACGTATAACTTACCACCTTTCACCTTTAATTTGTTATTAATTACCGCATTCAGCGTAAATATTTTATCCCTCGTTCCTCTCCCTTTCCTGAACCCTGCCTGACTCTCCTTGTCAGTAAATTATTTAATAAATAACATTATTTCAAAACGTTGTGATCTTTTTTTACAGAGGAACTTCCACCGAAACAACCGTCCAAGCAGCTGAATCTCGATGACGCCGAAATCGAAGAAAGTAAGCGAGATTTGATCACCCGTGAGATCGGAAAATTCAGGGAGGTTATGAAGGTAGGTGATCGTAAATCAATAAAAATTATCCTTCAGACTATTACATCCCTTCATTCGTTTCCTCCTTTTGGCTCTCAGTTGCCCTTTTCTCTTTCACTCTCTCTCTCTCTGTCCTCTCTTTGTCTGTCTCTCTTTCTCTCTCTCTCTCTATCGCCATCACGTTTGGGCACGGCCCTACAAAGATTTCATTATTTTTCGAAAAATGTTCATTCCTGCAGAATTAAAAATTTGGGCTTGCGTAGACACTTTTACGTTTTTTCGTAGCGTTTGAAGAGTTCGAAAGAAAAAAATAAATGTTGAAAATGTCCCTGTTAGTTCAGTATGAGAAGTAACAGGGATGGGACACGATCAAGCAGGGTGGGCACTATTTCCTCATCGCCGGGATTAAAATTTGTCTCAAATATCGAAGGGGAAGAATTTTGTTTTTCTTTGCTTCACTTGCAAATCTTTACTTAATGGATCCTTGTAAAATTGTATGAAATTCAATTGAAACGTTGAACGAAAAAAGCAATCTCGACGACGAAGGTGATCCTTAGGGTACGGCGGCAAAAGTAGTTATAGAACGAGCATGCAAATTTACGTTCAAGCGTTCTCGAACATGGACAACGTATCTTAATGTATCGACCCAACGAGTCATTGAAATACCTGTCATAATTATTTTGTTGTCGGGCGATCACTGCGAGTTTTCGAGCGAATTACGTCGCGATGAAGTCCGCCCATTCCATTCTACTTGTACACTCCCATGCATCCGAAGAAAACGTATCTCTTGCCCCTACGAACAACATTATTGGGAATAAAAAAAATCATGCCGAATTTGAGCTCGCCAACTCGAGTTGAAGCCCTTTATCATCTTCCCCCCTTAACTTGGAAAATTCGCTCTTTTCCTTCAAACTTGAATAACCCAAGACCTAATTAATATTTGTCAAATCCGGTTGAATATTTTTTATGCGGAGCGCCGCACCTCTAAAAAAGTTTTTTAAATAGCGATATCGTAATTTTTAATGTTTTAAATGAAAAAAAGGAATTTTGTAGAAATTATTACATGCAAAGTTAAAAAAAAGGCTTTCAGAGCTGTAACGGTTGTCTGCAAAGATCTTTAACCGGATTTGACAAATATTAAGGGAAGGGGTTTCAGCGTGAAAAAAAAACACTTTTTTGCGAATTTTTTTCATCTATGCGAATAGAGTAAATTTATTGAAACCTTTTGTACATTATTAAGTGTCATTTCGAGAAGATTCCGTGAAATTTGTACGCGAAAATATCCACAAACAAGCCGGTGACAAAGCTTTTCCAAGAACGCCTTTGGAAAAACACGATTTGTGGTGTTCACTGTACCTCAGCTAGAAATTATCTGAAATCAAGTACCATTGAAATTTAGTCAAAGTATCATCAAATCCTCCTCTAACGATCTTTGATATTTTTTTTTTTTCATTTCTAAATTTCTGGTGGTCGTGTAAAGTGAAAAGTGCTATTTTTCACGAAAAATTCCGCCATTTTGGGGATGGAAAACCCCCTCAACGTAAAAAAACATCTCAAACTAACCGTTGGGGGGAGATATTTTGTATGTAGAAAGTCTGTACCAAGTTTGAAATAAATCGGTCTTGTAGTTTTCAAATGGCAGTGAACACGGACTTTGAAAAAGTGGTTTCGAAAAAAAAAAAACGCGGCACCGGCTTGTATGTGGATAATTTCGCGTACAAATTTCACGGAATGTTCTTGAAATGACACTTGACAATGTACAAAAGGTTTCAATAAATTTACTCTATCCATACAGATGAAAAAAATTCTCAAAAAAGTGTTTTCTTTTCACGTTGAAACCTCTACCTTCCCCTTAAGGGGTTAGGCTAATGTGACGACTCAAAAATCAGGATTATTTGGAAAAATAAATTTGAAGGAACAAGTATAATGATTGAAAAATCGGTTGGACATTTATTTTTATGGACACTAACAAAGAAGTGTAGCAAAGTTCATAAAAAATATTAATAATTTCGATTCGAATTTCGAAATATTAATATTTTTTTCGATTTTTCGTGGGAAAATGACATTGTCAATAAAAACTGCAGCCGATTTTTTAAATTTTCACAGTAGCCCTTAATGAGGTGTTTCGTTATTCAAGTTTGAACGAAAAAAAAATTACAGCACTCTTTGTCTTGAGTGCGAGAGCTCAATTTTGGCATGATTTAAAAAAAATACATGACAGTATTGTGCGAAGGGGTTGTCATTTTTTTTCGTCACATCCCACTGTACATCCCTACACAATTTTTGCACTATGCTCGGATAAAAAAACATCCACCATCCTTGAAAGTACCGCAAGATCGGAAAAACGTCTAAAAATTTGACAAAAAAAAAACATTAATTTGATTACATTTACTCGGACATTTCCTCGTCCTCGAGAACTCGCAGAGGCCTAATTTTCACGGGCTAGAGGACCAAAGGAATAGTACAATTCGATTTCAAAAAAGATAATATGAAGAAAAAAATGTATATATATATAAAGCAAACCTAGAATTTAAGTGACGGGGCGTTAGCGGAGAGTGCGTTAGCTCTTACCGTGCGTTAGCTAAATTAGCTATGGAACAATTGGAGCCGTGACTCGTTGCTATAATTGTAATGACAGGCAGCGTGCGTCCAACACAGCAAACGCACACGCCTAGGAAAGTTGTGGGGGACAGAGCGCACCCTTTCACCCAATCATTGGCTCTGAAGGGAGTCAGATAACAGCACAACCCTCGTTTTTTCGAAGGCGGCTTCAGCCTCGTCGGTAAGTCCAGAGAGCATATCCACACAACAACAACAACAACTACAACAACAACAACAAAGTGATCGGAAAACAAAAATCAATATTAGATTAAAAATAAGCGTGCGGAAGTGTAACGCAATGCGAGAGAGACATCATTTGATCCGCGATTATTCCACTGTTGTCTATCGTAGAATGGCACTTTTTTTTTTTTATTACTTTCCCTCATTTTGTCGTGAAGTTTTTTCAATCTTCTGCGGTCATTCGTAACCCAGAGCTTTTCTTATATTGGCTTTCGCTGCGGAAACGAACGCTTTCGTATCCGGTTTTTAAATTTCCTAGTGGATCTTGTATAATTCGAATATTAAGTTTTCTGTATTTTTGAGCTAATTGCGCGCTCGTTGTGAACAAAACGTACGACTTTTGTTTTCGTACCATATGGAACTTTAACAAAGGAACGCTGAACTCCGAACAACTTGGTCAAAAAGTTCAGTACTCTTGAGATAACATTTTACGATTTCTAGAAACGGAGTTCAACGGGAACAAGCGTTTCGAGCTTCGCAACGAGAGCCAATTTCATTCGAGAGATGCGGAATCGTTCTTGTAACGAGTTATAAAACGGAAATATTTGGAGCCCCTATTTATCGTGGTGGGAAATTTACATTTATGCTTAAGGCCTCATATACACTTGTAGCGGGCGAAGAGACGTGATTATCTTGATTTTTTTTCGACGGGACAATATATGTTGATTGAAAAACTGTGAGAAACATCGATAAGTACATATTTTCATGTACTTGTACAATTTTTTTTATTCAAAAACATTTCGAAATGGCAGAACTCCAGCTGTTTTCCAGGAGGGCCTTCATTTGAACATCAGTTGCGGTGGACATGATAGCTCGAGAACGGTTCATCCGAAATCAGAATTTGAAAAAGATTTCATTAGTGTATTGCGTTGGCTTGGCCTGGACGAAGGATTCGCAAAAATTTTGATTTTTGAAAAAATTACGATAATTTTATCAAAAAAATCATTTTTTGATGTGCTAAATTTTCGGTTTTTTGTTACAACATTTTTTTTTCCAATAAAATTCAAAATCCTTCGGCCATATCATAGCTATTATCATAATAAATAAGTGGTATAAATTTGGTATGGATCGAATTAATAGTTTTTTAGTAATCGTGTCCACCGCATCGCCGCATCGTGTCCAGAGAATCGCGTTTAAGATTCAAGTATGTTTCTTTTACATTTAAAGTTAATTTATTCATACTAACATGGAGTCGTCGATTCCAGGGCCGTACAGTAATCCTTCTGCATCCTTTGCAGCCTCCAAAACACTGATTTGATACTGCCTACGAGCCATTCTTCCTTCTCTTGTGGCTGCTTGCGCTTGCTGCTCGGCAAGCGTAACACGCTTCGTGCGGTTGAAATACCTATAACTGCGAATCTAATGCTCCGATCTTTATGAAATTTGGTGAGAATATTCTTGAGATATTATACTTAAAGAATATGCAATCAAAAAATGTTCCATTTTTTCGACCATCACAAGTGTATATAAGACCTTAATGACCTCTGGAAACGTGAGATTGAACTATTTTCAGAAGTTGTCGAATTTTTCGAGACGGTTTTACAGTGTGTAGAATCGACGGGCGAAGGGAATCCAGCCCTTTCTCAAAAAACTCAAACACCTTTTGAAAATGGTTGATTACAGGATTTTGTTACCGACTTGGGGAATGTCACCTCGTCTTAAGGTAATGGGAAAATGATGAGGGTTCGAGAGAGAGAGATAGCAATAGTGGCGCTGCCGGTTGAGCAAGGGAGATAGACGGCTCGTGTGTACATCACCTTACCGGAATGTGAAACAGTTTATCTGCCTCAGTCCATCGTTATAAGTTCGTTATTGCTACCTCTCACACTCATATCCGATCAACATCACCTTAAGGGGTTAGGCTACTGTGGTGACCCGAAAATCAGGGTCTTCTGAGAAAATTAATTTTGAAGCAATAAGTACACTGATTGAAAAATCGTTTGGACATTTATTTGTACGTACATTAACAAAGTTGTGTACCAAATTTTATTAAAAAAGTATTAATCATAATGAAGCTAGTACTTGATTTTGGCCACTGGGTTTATCTGAAACGAAAAGAAACGAGTTTTTTCTTAACATAGATAATACTGGCTAAGACTTGACCGAGCTTTTTTGTTATCGTGATTCAATAAAAAAAAATTGAAATTTTTCTTTCTCGGTTTTTTCGTGAAAACAATGATATTATTGTCAATAACCAATGAAGAAAAATGTTGAGAAGGAAAACGTCGGAAAAGACTTTTGGCTGTTATATAGTATTTTTTTAAATGATTAAGGGGAGATATACATCTAGGAGCCGGAAAAAAGGTCATTTTTGTGAATTTTTTCAAGGAAAACTATTTAAAATTTCGGATTGGGGTTTTAATTACCTAAAAGTATATACATTCAAAAATATGTTTAATTTTCTTTATTTAAAAATATCAAAAATATACAAGGATATTGTATGATCTTTGGAGTGTCGTAAAAAAATATGCGTATACGGTACCCCCACTGGCGTTTCTTCAAAAAATCATCTGAAAAAAAAACCAAAAAGATTATTAAATTACATACTATAATCTAGTTCTTGTAATAGCCGATTTTGAAAATATCGATTTATGACAAAATGGCGGACGTTTGAACATAAATAGTGATTTTTGGGCCAAAAATGAGTTATTATTTTGCCTATAAAACAAAAACTAAGTAACGGAAAAAAATCCTATGACAAGTACTAGATAATGGTGTATAGAATAACGACAAAAAACCTCAAGGCAATCGGTTCATTGGTTTTCGAGAAATTTTGGGTACCGATTTGAAAAACGTGGTTTTGAGAAAAACGCGTTTGAAAATTTGGGAATGAATAAATCATGAAATTTGTCAACTTACATGGAATCATCGATACCAGGCCCATTGTAGGTCTTCTACGGTCGACGGAATGTTCATAGCTTCTAAATCCTCGACCTCGACCATCTAGGTGTATATCTCTCCTTAATCTTCAAAAATGGCGGAGGTATGGCACACTCTTCTAAACGGTTCTAAACGGGAAGATTTTTCTTTCATCAACACTCATACGCAGAATACAAACCAAGATAAAGTGTGAAATGTCGAAAGTCAATGAAATGGTACGCTTTGAAACAAAAAGATGGAATTTTCCGAAAAAAAAAAGCTACATTTTGCCATAAAAAAATACTTTTTAAAAGATGTTCAAAAATATTTAGGATTTCAGACAAGAAAGTTAGAAAGATTTGTACCAAATATCATCGGAATCGGGCCATTGGTTTTTTAGCTATACGTCACGTCAGTTTTGAAAATGCAGCTTAGAAGACCATACCTTCGCCGTTTTTAAAGATTAATAAAAAAAATATCATGTAACAGCCATAAAAAGTTTAATAAAACACACCGTAAGTCTCAAAAATAGTGAAAAAAATTTCCTTTGAAAAGAAAAGAAAAAAAAATGTCTTCCTCGCTTAAAGGTATCGCCCCCCTTAAAGTATTACTAGCAGTTCTATCGTTGCAATCATAAGTCAACCTCCAATCTGCTATTCCTGCACCATATGTTGGACCTTCTCCTTCAATTTGAGTTGCCTCGAGCAACAAACGAGAGTTTCGAAATTATCACAGTAGCCTAAACCCTTAAGGCGGACAGATGAGTTTTTTGACCGCCTCGAATGCTCCAGATCGAACGTTTCCGCACTCTCACGTACGATTTGAATACCTGCCAAAAATATTAATGACTTTCCTACAGCAGATTCGGTTTTGAAGAAATAAAACGATGGAATTGCCAAAGAATTTTTTGTTACATTCTGGATTGCGTGAAATGTCAAATGTAGCACAAAAAACGAAAATACCCGTTGCAGAAATCATCGTTGGACGATTCACGACTCAAAGAGCCCTGAGCTTCGATAAATTGTTTTTTTTTTTAATCATCATGCAGACTGTATTAACGTTGCTTGTATCCGCTTCTCTTCACGGAACATGATAGATCGAGACTAGTAACGATAATTTTGAAGAATCAATATTGACACCTAAAGCCGTTGACGGCGTGAGACCAAAAAAGAAATTTCCATTAATAGAAAGAAGAGAAAAAAAAATGACGGCTGTTCAGTTGTTGTCTTTATTTTGTGTAAACAGCTTCTGTCAGCGTCTCGATCAGACATGTACGTAGTACCTAGGTGTGCGCTCCTCCATTCTCCGGTACCACCACACTGACTGATCAAGTCGACTTTACACTGTGAGTAAACTTCACAAAAGAAGTAAAAAAAAACATTAAGAAAGAAAAAAAAAGAAGTCATGAAGCGATCATGTCATTTATTGTTCTGGTAGTTATTAAAATAGTACAATCGCCCATAATCGACTCTCTCTCTCTCTCTCTCTCTCTCTCTCTCTCTCTTTCTTTCTCTCTCTTTCTTTCTCTCTTGTGATCACTGATCTTAACAATCTTTTTGTATTTTTTTTTGTCTCGTGTCTTCTCAAAAAAAAACATTCGAATATTCGTACACTTGTTTTCCTCACGTTCCTTCTTGCCTATATATTTTTCACGCACCGAATTTATATATATACATATAGATCTCGTAACCTCTCAGAATGAGTTCCTGTGAATGAGGAACTCCCAAGTTATCGGCATTTCATTTTTTCCCCCTCCAAATTCCATGCTCTGTCGAACTAACGCATCTACGTGCACGAGCATATGGACAAGTTGAGACGGTTCAATCGAATCTCGAGAAAATCCGCGTGAAAGTCGTCAGATCTGATTCATTTTTCGCAGTGAAGATATTTGGTGTTTTTTTTTCTCTTAAAAAAATAAGCTCACCACTCTGCACCTGCTGGACATTGTCGCGAAAGTGGAGTTTTCGTACGCAATATGCGTATGAGAAAAAAAACACACGGTATTGCATTGAATTTTGCATAATGGGAATAAAGAAGATAAAGCCTTTTATTTCAAAACTATCGCAATCCTACAGGTGGTTGGCGAGATATTGAGATGTTGGACAAGAGTATCAGTATCTAAAAATAAATTGCATCAGATGCAATTTCGTCCGAATCTTCGAAAACGAGAATCACGATTTTGTTGAAAAGTGCGTTCCATTTTTCTTAAAAACGTTCACAATATTTTTTACACAGAATTTGTGTATTTATCATTTGTGTATTTATCAGTTAAGGCCTTATATACGCGATTTCGTAGGTACATTCGCAGAAGCGTGAAAAAAAGTGACTATTATATTGCCAAATTTTATTTTATACAATATTTATTCAATCTCTTAACTGCATGACAAAAAAACAATTAGGAAAATATTAAAAAATGAGGCAGGCGTTGGTGGTGAAAGTCCTCAACGTCAAACTGACGTCTGAAAAAAATGACATTTTCATAATTACATAACAGATATCCCTTTCGTGCGAACCAACGTAAAAAAGGATGTAAAAATGGGAATATTCAAACCTTTTGACTTCATTTTTTATGATCAAATTATTTCTTTTTAAAAATTGGGTAATCAACTTTATTACCGTTTGAGGTTCACGCGATAGGTATTGATAAATAGAATATCCAGTGAAAATTTGAAAGCGATCGAAATCTCGGTTCGTGGGTTCGAACTGTCAAAGGTCAAAAAAGCGACTCGTGGGGAAACGGCTTTAAAGATAGCGATATCTGATATTAATATTATATTACGTCATTCAGTAGCACCCTGCACCCTATGTGGGGCCCACCTCGACACCTGAAATGTCTCCAGCATGCTTCCTAGAGCGTGCTAGAGGGACGAAATGAAATTCGGCATAGCGCGCACTGGTCATCTCTCTACTTCGGAGCAAATAAAAATTTTGACGCTCCAACTGCTGTAACTTCAACATTTAACTGTAACTTTTTATTCTGAAAACCTCAAATGAGGACACCACTGTGATGAGCCGAAAAAGGCCGTTTTCTCCGATTTTTTTGAGTATGTAATAAGCATACATTAAAATTAATTCATGTAGATTTCGATTCGAAAATAATTGAAAATTAACTTCGTTATTGAGGTATAATAGAGCCTCTGTATAAAAAATGTCGTCCAACGGCCAGATCGATAACTCGACAATGGTTGGCCTGAAAAATAATAATAAAAAAGTTTTACAATCTATATAAATGTAGTTCTCGTTTTACGTAGACGTTTTTCGAAAAATAAATTCACAAAATGGCGGATGTTCGAAAGAGTGTAATTTTGACGAAATGTTTACTTATATTTGGGGGCTTAAATAATACCAAATAAAAAAACAATGGCATACTAAAAAAAAGTTTTAGCATGTGTGAATCGTTGCGCTACCTGCTCTCGCTAAATCGTCTGTAATTTGGTTAATCATCGATATTTTAACTTGAACATTTTTTCACATATTCTTTAATATGTATACTTTGAGAAAATGAAAAAAAAATCGATTTTTTTACTCGTCACAGTGGTATACCGCCTTAAAATATTCTCCAAAGTTCAGGCTAAAATAATATAAAAAATAAAAGTAACAAATTCTACTTTTTCACGTATATAAGGCATTTTTTTTTTATTTCGAGGCCACAATTTCCACTTCGCTATTTCGGTTGCTCGAAGACACCCAACAAGACCACCTCGTGTTGCTGACAGCCACTAGTTTCCCAATCCCTTGGTACAAAAAATTTGTACACGTACAATTAAAACGCCGTACAAGGCGCGTTTTATAAAGGATTCTTTTCTCATACGCCCGTTATGAAAAAAAAAATCCCCAGTCTTATTTCCACATTGTCCAGGGTGGTGTAGCGTCTGAATTAAGGGGGGAGATCACTTTAGGCGAGAAAAAGTAGCTGATTATTATGTTTTTTTTTCTTTAAGGAAAGATTTTTTTATTATTTTTGAGACTTAGGGCATGTTTTTTAATAGTACCTTTGGCTATTAAATGGTATTTTTTTTATTAAACGTAAAAAATGGCGGAGGTACGATACGGTCTTCTAAACGGATTACGGTGGATGTTGTCAGACGGCGTGACACGTAGCGTCGGCGGGATCAATCTAAAAAATAACCAACGACATTTTTTCTTTCTTCAACACTCATACGCAGAATATGAACCAAAACAAATTGAGAAATTTGAAAAATCGATGGAATGGTACACTTTGAAACAAAAAGATTGAATTTTCCGAAAAAAATGGTTACATTTTGCAGTACAACATTTTTGAACAATATTTTCAAAAATATTTAGGGTCACATACGTTACGCCAGTTTTGGAAATGCAGTTTAGAAGACCGTGCCATACCTCCGCAATTTTTAAAGATTAATTTAAAAAATAACATATATAATAACCAGAAGTAATAAAACATACTCTAAGTCTCAAAAAATGGTGAAGGAATATTTGCTTTAAAAAAAAATCATGACCTTCGCCCATTTTTTTCCCCGCCTTTTCTCCCCCTTAAAACGTCAAGGTCGATTCAAGAAACGAGAGGCTTCGTCCACTTGTCCATAAGCCGCGCATTCTGTATCAATGTGTCTGGAATTCCCCGAGCGGTAACTCGTTCTCGATGGATTATTACAAAGTGTAGAGGGGAAAAGAATAAACTAACTGATAATAGTGACGATCACAGTAATGACAATGAGAATAATAATAACGCTCACCAATTTCGATGCGACTAAGAATGAAATACTCGTCACGGATGGGCAAACTATTGTGCATTTGATATTCAACAGTTTGCCGCATCAGCTGTCGCGTATAAGCCCCGCGATATCCGGAGGAATAACACAAATGCAATATCCCGAGTTGACAATACACAAACGTGTCACGAGTCGCGTGGGATACTCGTGAAAGATGTTTTGGTGTGTGTGGATACCCCTCCCCCCACAATCTTCGTGATGTCTTCACTTGACGATCGGTATAAAATCATCAACAATATTATTATATAAATCGTAGAAATAATAGAATGTCATTCACGTAACACGTCCGACCAGACGAATCGGCTTGTTTCAACTCTCTGAGTCTCACACCCTAGTCGTTAGACGAATGTTTTAATTTTCTTTTCTTCCAATTTATACATACCGTTTTTTTTTGTTTGTTGTTTGTTGCTGTTACGAAGACAACAGGCACATTTGCAATGTTGTAAGTACATTGGGTGGCCTTCGACGATGCGTCTATATTTCTCTTGCTCTGTCTCGCGAAATACGAGACAGTAACTTTAAGATTTCCATAGCTCTTAAGGGAACATCTCTTACGAATTGTTTTTCCAATCTTTATACCTGCACTTAGGAATCTTGATATGTTAACGACATAACGTGTAAGGTGCAGCCGCTGCCAACGGAGTAAGTATACATCAACAACAACCAAAAGAGTTTCATCACTATTTTTTTTTCTCTCCTTTCTTTCTTATTTCAATACTCGTTATGGAGTAACGAACGCCTTTCTATGCAACTGGCGATCGCACGAGACTCGTATACGTAATTGCAGCTCCGCCATCGTACATGTGAAAGAATTACGGACAAAATTAATGACCTTGCTCTGAATTGATTTTTTTTTCTTTTGCTCGAGACAAATATCGTACTTAACGCGACACGCGCGAGCATGGATTCTGCGATTGCCGGTTATTCCATTTTTTTTTCTATTCTTTTTTCTTTTCCTACAAATTGCCACGGCTCAAGACGAGGACGTGTTACGAGCACATTGGACTCATCGTTTTTGCGTTTCTTGTGTTTTTGTAGAAACAAGAGGAGGAAAAGGCCATAGTGAAGCGCAAGAAAGAGGCGGTTGAGAAAGAGGAACGGGAGAAACGCGAGAAGGAACGGAGAGAGAGAAGGGAGGAGGAAGCGGGAGTCAAGAACGATCATGACGGGGATCCTGCCAGCCCAATTTCTCACAAAGGACGAAGCGATAGTACCGGCAGCAGCCGGAGAGACAAGAGAAGATCTAAATCGCGGTGAGAAAGGCTACTTGGATGTTTTGATGCAGGAAATTTCGCCTTTACGGAAACACGTACAGTTCTAGCAGAAAAAAGCTAGTTTCTTGACCTCGATGAAGAAATTGTTCATTTTTGCACATTAATCGTTCAACGTTGCCGGTGATTTGTTTCGAATTTGTGAATCGAGGGTGATGAGTGACTCTTTTATGGAAGAAAAATTTAATTTATTTGTACGTACTTGCGAAGCTTTACTCTATCATGGCTCTTACGCGTATGGGAAACAGCGAAAACTTGGGGAATTTTTTTCCTCCTGGAATAATCGGGGAAAAAGTCGGAATGATTTTCCTCCTGGAATAATCAGAAAAAACTCAGGAAATTTCTTTTCTTCTAGAATAATCGAGGAAAAGTCAGGGAATTTTCCAATTTTTTCTGGCATTCTTACAGAATTTACTTTTTGCAAGAATTACGAAAAGTTAAACTGACTCGAGAAAAGAAACTGAAAAGTATCAATCAAATATTATTGCATATTTCAAATATTTTAACTGTTCTTCATTATATACAAAAAGTTATGTCGGTGTCGAAAATAAAAAAATCGAGAATTGAAAATTAATGTACTCTAAAGCATTTGCATTCGGATTGTCGATACACAACCACACAATTATTATTCTAGTTAAGTGTTTAATTTTTTTCTCATTGACGCTGACACAAAAATTTCTGTCTATAATAAAAAAACAAGTTCTATATGTGCATTTAATTTTTTTTTATTCGCAGTTTTTAAATCATTTTTCGCATTTCAGTTTTAAAAAAAAGTATTTTAATATTTGACATTTTTATATATTTGCACTTGAAAAAATTATGTTCTTAATTTGACCTCAATCTCCCTGGAATATTTGCACAACCTGTGCGGAAAACATGGAAAAGTTAGGGATTTTCTGAGTCAATAATGCTCTACAACTATGTCTATATAACGCGGTAAGAATTGTTTTTATCGATATTAAGAAAAAGGCTTTGAGCGATGGCGAAAATAAAATTTACAAAAGTTGAGACGAAATTTTTACTAAAAACGAGATACGAAAGAACTTTTGATGCTTATTCGTAAATGTCATGCTAGATGAAGTTTCCAAAGAAGAATAATTAAAATTCTTCTGACATAGTTGATATACTTCCTCTATTAAAGCGTACATTTTTTAAAATACGTACATAAAAAATCACTTGGTTTTTAAACGTAAGAAGAACTGGCAGATATTGAAAATAAAACAGAAACGCTGGCACCGAATTTTTCCTCACCTTTTCCAATTAGCCGCAACAGAATATTTAAAAAAATATTAAACAATCTTCCACCGCTGTCCTTGGTTCCTAAAAATCATTCTTTGAAGATCTTTGAGACTTTCTTGAAGATTCTTTGAAGGTCTTTGAGAAAAATCGTATTGGAAGGAAAATAATTCCGACTTATAACACATACCCGCAGAGCCTGCGACAAACCCAACATTGATGGAATCAGATGTCCAATGGGAATTTTGAAAATGCTCTGGACGAAATAACATAATATGGAAAATTCCGACGCCGTGCGATGCTTGTTGTAGCGTTCCGTCGGTTTTTTCCCAACATATCACTGCTCTCTTCGGCTCGATATCACCCCAAGGCGAAAATGTATTCAATATATAACACGCATTTCGTCGCAATCATCAATAATGACATGACACGATAAATTTCGGAACTGTTTTTAATTATTCTTCCAAACAATGAAATTCCATCATAGCCAGGTCGGGTTCGCTTTCGTTTTACAATTAGCTCAACTGAAAATTTATAACTTCATTTCTTTCCGGTCAGTCTACCATCGTAAATTGACCGACACGATAATTAGACGTCGATTGTTAAGGGGTTAGGCTACTATGATGACCCGAAATGAGGGCTATTTAAAAAAAATCATTTTGAAGGAATTAGTAAGATGATTGAAAAATCGTTTCAACATTTATTTGTATCTACATCAGCAGAATCTTGTACCAAATTTCATTAAGAATATTAATATTTGCCGAAGTTACTTAGTTTTGGCCACCCGGTTGATTGGAAACAAAAAACGCGACTTTTTTTTCTTGAAATAAGTAACATTGGATAATACTCGACCGAGCTTCCTTTTGTTATCGTGTATCAATCATCAAAACAAAAATTCGGAATCTTTTTCCAATGTTTCGAGGAAAAACGACCCTATCGTTAATAACCGATGAAAAAAAAATGTTAAGAATAAAAAAGTCGGTCAACACTAAACTACTATTAAATTGAATAAGTGTACGAATTTTTGTATCGATTTTCAAAAACTCCAATGAGTATTCTTCATTCTTACAGTATCCTAACCCCTTAAAATTTCAAATCGTTTCATTCAATCGTTAGTTTCCTTAAAAAATCGAAAATCGTCTGTCATTTCGGAGTAAATTGTCCGATAGCATCCCGGAAATTTCAGTCGGCGCGGTTTGTTTTTCCGACGTACTCGTAAAAAATCCAATTGCCGGTATTCCCAATGAGAATAAACCTCTACGTTTTTATTTCAACATTTTCATTTTGTCGACAGATCGAAAGACCGCGATCGCGACCGTGCGGAGCGACAGAGGAGCGAGAGGGACCGCGATCGCGAGCGCGACAGGGAGAGAGATCGGGAGCGCGACCGCGAGAGGGACCGCGACCGCGACCGCGAGCGGGAACGAGAACGCGAGCGGGAGCGAGACCGAGAACGCGAGCGCGACCGCGAACGCGAGCGCGAACGCGAGGAGGCGCGCAAGACCGAGCGTGAGATAATGCGCGAACGGGAGGAGGAGGAGGAGGCGAAGGATCGTAAGAAAAACGAGAGGCGAGCCCGCGAGAAGGAGGCGGCCTATCAGGAACGCCTGAGAACGTGGGAGACGAGGGAGCGTCGGAAGCAGAAAGAATACGAGAAAGAGGGCGAGAAGAAGCGCGCCAAGAGAGAAGCGAGAGAAAAGGAAGCCAAGCGTCTCAAAGAGTTCCTCGAGGATTACGACGATGATCGCGACGACGCCAAGTATTACAAGGGCAAAGAATTGTCGCGGCGCCTGGAGGAGAGAGCTCTCGAGGCGGAAGCCGATTCACGCGACAGATGCGCCGAACGCCAGGAACTCCAGCGACTTCGAGAAAAATTGTACGCGGATTCTTCTCATCCTGATCCGGCTGCTGAATTCGAGAGGGTGAGCATTCTCAAATTCGCGAAAATAGGCATTCCTTAAGGGAGAATATTAGTGTGACAGGCTGAAAAATGAGGTATTTTTTGGGATTTTTTTTTTTGCAAAAACGGCTCGATCAAATTATTTGAAATTTTGTGTATTAATTATTCAAGTATTTGGTGTACAAATAAGTTTTAGGACAGTTTTCAAAAAATTCAAGATTTATTAAAAAAGAAGTAAAACACAGTTATTCATCGAAGTAATCTCCATCGCACTGAATGACCTTCAGCCATCTCTCAGGTAACTCGCGGATGCCTTTCGCAAAGAAACTTTCGTCTTGCGAGGTGAGAAATTTAGCGACCCATTTTGCCACTTCTTCAAATGTTATGAATCGCACGTCAGACAAATCGTTCTGCATTTTCCGGAATAAATGATAATCGGATGGGGCTAAGTCTGGTGAATACGCCAGGTGTGGTACAGCTTCCCATCCAAGCGCTAGTAACGTATCCTTGACCGGTTTACCCGCATGAGGCCGCGCGTTGTCATGGAGCAGTTTTACTGGACGTTTTCCTTTACCAGAAAATGGACGTTTCTTCTCAATTTCTTGATTCACTTGCATCAAGTGATGACAATAGCGATCGGTAGTAACTGTTTGACCAGGTTTGAGAAGTTCATAATACAGTACGCTTTTCATATCCCACCATATGCACAGCATGACTTTGTTACAATGAACATTGCGCTTTGGCGTGGATGTTGTCGGCTCGCCGGGGTCAACCCAATGATATTTGCGTTTCGGATTATCAAAATAAATCCACTTTTCATCGCCGGTCACAATTTTCCACAAAAAAGACTTTCTATGTTGCTTGTTGTAAAGACTCACACAAATGTTAAGACGGCTGTTTTTATTTTCTTGAGTCAGAAAGTGTGGTACCCACTTTGTTCCTTTTCGAATCTTACCCATTGCTTTTAAACGATAAGAAACAGTTTGTTGAGTTACACCAAACTGTTCCGAAAGTTGTTTCTCCGTCTGACGAGAGTTTTCATCCAGCAACGCTTGCAGTTCCTGATCGTCCACCTTTACAGGAGGCCCCGTGCGTTTACGGTCACTAACGTCGAAATCACCTTCTTTGAATCGCTTATACCAATACTCACATGTACTTTTAGATACAATGTTGTCTCCAAGAACAGAACATATCGATTCACACGCTTTCCTAACACTTTTTTCTTGATGGAATTCATAGCGAATGCAGTGTCTAATAAATAGCTTATCGGTCTGCATGTTTAATTTACAGAATTTATAGGTTATGTTTATGACTCCTTTACGTTTCGATACTACATATCAAGCGCCATCTATGATAAGTGAGCGGGACCTTTGAATTAATTTAGAATAGCTGTTATGATACAAAATCGAAGTGTCCTAAAACTTATTTGTACACCTAATAATGAATCATACAAGGAAATTTTTTATTTTTATTTTTAGTACATTTTATTAAGCAGAGGAGCCCTCGCAAAATGGCGTCTCAAAAAAAGACTCCCCGACGGTTGACAGCATAAGTGTCACAGCAAGCATGTGAAATCGATAATTCAAAAAGATTATTACAGTCCGACCTCCGAATAAGAAGCCCGGCAATAAGAAACTTTCCCCAGTTTCTCACTCGAGCGCTTCCCCCACTCCGACTCGAACTCCGAGCTCGAGAATTTTGTGCGCGGAACCTCTGGTTGAGAAACCAGCCTGGGAGAGATTATTCGGGCAAAATAGAGTGAACGTGTAGTGTAAATTGGCGTGTGCATGCGTGCGTGAGTATGTGTATGTGCGTGTATGAATGTAACAAAAAATCTACAAGTTTGTTAGAAATTTTTTGTATTCATTAAAAAGATACATATATGTGTTGACAAGATTTCATATAAAATAAAAACAAAGATAAGGGCATTTGAAGATTTTCATATAAAACAGCAAAAGTTTCCGAGACGTAAAGAAAAGCGTTTTCGTCTTGTTGCGTATTATTTTGATCCGCGACGCACTCAACTGACGGTGGAATATTTTCGAGAGAGTCGAACTCTGCCATTGAAGATGAATCCTCAGGGATATTGACTTCTTCTTCTTTTATACAAATGGGATAAAACAATTTGGACATAAAGATCTTTGTTTGAATTATCACGTTGTGGCGCAGATTCTGTAATATTTTCTTGGACTTGTATACTACAATTTGATCTCTTACGCTTCTTTACAGTTTCGGTCATTTTATAACAGTTAATAGTAACTCAGATACAGTAGTACACAATAATATTCGATAGTATGTATATTAACGTGAAACAAAAATTCGCTAAATAAACGTCCACGCGCAGTCGAAAACGTTTTTGCATGGGCGATGTGAATATTAAGTTGCAACTCGTTCGAGCGAGTTTCTTGTTGAGAGGATCGCATGCGGAAAAGAGTGAGAGAGACAGACAGAGGTAGTGAGCGCAAAGCGCGCGCCTGGTGGGGGTATGCGATATATAAGAAAAACTCTTCCCCTTGGGGGCTTTTGGTTTCTTATTCGGAGGTCGGACTGTAAGTTATTATAGTATAGCTATCGCAGCATCGTGGGAAATTTGAAAATTTTTATTAGAAAAAAAATGGCGGCCATTAAAAAAAATCGAATTTTACACAAAAAATTTGCAGTAAATTGTTAATAAAAAAAAGTAAACAATTTTTAAAAAACTCTACGATGCGACGATAGCGATAAGTTTTCTAAAGAGAATCCTTTTTGAACGAAGTCGATTGGACAAAATTTGACAGAGTTATGCTGTCAACCAGGTCAAAAAGCATGGTTTCGAGAAAACCGCGTTCAAAGTATAGAGAGGCCCGTATAGAAGGCTCTGAGAGCGTCGACGCTTGGCGCCAATTTCGAATACTTCTAAGCCGAATATTGTTTTGAAAATTTGTAGGCATATTCTTAAAGGCCAAAGCTATCTATTTAAGCAAAAAAAACGATTTTTTTTCACACTGATATTCTCCCTTAAGGGCATGTACAAGGTCAACATAACCTCACAAATTTTCCAACCCAATTTTCTCATAGATGGTTACATTTTTTAGGAAAAACAATGCATTAGGTTCTGGAGAATTTCATGACGCAGAGCTTGATGATTTCCTTTTGCCCTAAATATTATTCATCTCTGAAGAATCTCTGTTCGAAAACTTCAGCTATCTTTCTCACACTTATATGTCACGTGGTACATCTACCTCGCCTTAAGGGATCATCATACTGTAACGGGTCGTTGCTAATTTTCGCGATTTTTTTTCAATGCTTGAAATACGTTCATTAGTCTGATATTTTTATCTCAAATCAAAACCCTCATTAAGAACAGAAAATACATTTTTTAACGTTTAATTTTATTTTTTTCACATTTTTTTAACGGTTGGAAATGCTTTCGAAAACAGGAGTACTCACCGTGTACACGGTTTTCGCCGTAAATATTATCTGAAACGAAATTTGTAAAACGATTATTAATAAGTATGAAAACCGCTATTTTGCTGTGGAGGTTTTTATAAAATCAAAATTGACAAAATGACGGTGATTTGGAAAAAAGTATCGAATTTAGGCTATTTTTTCGAGAGTTTTTCGTTAAAAAAAATATGGAGATTAAAAAAATCTTCCATAGCAAGATAAAGAATGGCGTGAAGAATGTTGCGGCAAAATTCGAGGCGTATAGCGTGAAAACTCTCCCTTTGAGAGTGTACACCGTTTTGAAAAACGACATTTCGAGAAAAACGCGTTTAAAGTTTCGAGTGCGGAATTTTCATATGAATTGTCTACTTACGTTTATGTAAGTATATGAACAGCATGTTTATAACCGTCTATACTATCGAATAATGCACAAACAAATCGATTTTTTGAAAATTTTACACTGTGATGAACCCTTAAATTTGTCCCAGGTAAAAAAAATGGTACCTGAGAATGTTGATTAGACACCGAACAATGGGCGACTCCTTTCCATTACATAACTGGGACGATTTGTAATATATATAACAAACGACGATTTGTAATATATATATATATATATAATGAAGAAAATAATTTTGGCCGCCTAATTAGTTTAAATGCCCCTATGTGCGCCGGTCAATTCCAATAATGACGAAGTCAAGACAATTTGTTAAGGGACCATTCAGGTGCGACTGGCTTGAAAATTGCTCATTTTTATGATTAAAAATAAAAATAACATTCAATAATCAGTCCGATTTTTTTTCGTTCATTGAAATGACTTGTACATAATTATTTTTATAAAATGTTTTAGTTTTATTTTTTACATATTTTTTTGGCCACTGCAAAATGATGCCTAAAAACATAGGCCCTGAAGGTGGAAACTCCTACTCCTTCAAAAATAGTTTGCAAGAAAAAAACCACACAGATTATTGATCAGTATAAAAAAACTGTAGAGCCGTACGGAGAATTTTTTTTCTCGACGAAAATTTACAAAATGTTGGCCATTTAAAAGTTACGTGTCAAATTAGCCATTTTGCGACAGTTTTCCGCTGAAAAAAATGTGAAATATCAAATAAGAAAACAACGCTCCCGTACGACGTTAAGGAATGGCGTGAAGAATGATGTGGCGGCAAAATTTGAGACGGACAGCTTGAAAACTCTTCGTGTAAAATCTTCCCCCGTTTAAAAAAATCCCTTCGTCGAATCCCTTTTTCCAAGAAAGGCTGTAGCGACCGGAATATTCCGAATTTCGTGACCAAAATTACCCAGTATGTTTATGAAAGTCCACATTTTTGGAAAATGCAACAACAAAAACCAAGAATTTCGAAAAACATCACACTGGAATGGTTCTTTAACGCGTCCGGTTTGTCGCACGCACAGTTGAAAGCCGAGAGAGAGGAGCAGTACAAGCCAAAGCCGGTAATAACGATTATCGACGAGGACGACGAGAAGGCTCAGAAGGAGAAGGAGGAAGAGATGCCTCCGATCGAGACCGAGCCGATCGACAGCGACAGCGACGACGGTGTACACTTCGAGGACGCCATACAACCGGAAGCACCGTCGAGGACTCCACCGCGCCATCATCATCATCATCGGCGACATCATCGTCACCACTTGAATCATCATCGCGAGGATGGCTCGGCCGACGGTATCACCGACAACGAGCGCGACAGCAACAAGGACAAACGTACCTCACCACCGGCCACACTTGCCGGGACGACGCCGTCGCAAAATTTGCCGCCAAGTCACGACGAGGATTCTCGTATGTCGCTCGTCAGCGAACCGGAGAAAACGGGCGGCAGTGAGTTGCCTCTGTCACTTTTTTTTTTTTCTATATTGCGTCTACATGTTGTTACCAAACAAGCGTTTTTTAAGGTTGTTGCTTAAATCTTTTAGGGTGAATAGGTATTAATGAAAACTTTGCTAGTCGTTTATCGCATATTTTCTGAATATACTGGCAAAAGGAGAACGGACATTTCCGCACTCGTTTATTAAGGGAGCTTTCCAGTGTGACAGCCCGAAAAATCGCTGTTTTTCGCGATTTTTTTTTTTAAAGAAAAAATAATCTAATCGGTCTGGTTTTTTTTTGTATATTAATTGGGTATTGAAGAATACAAAACAATTTTTTAAAGATCGATTTATTTATTAATTAATATCTATAAAAATGATGAAACAATTGTTGCAGAAAATGCACTTGGATGTGGTGTCCACGTTGGGGGTCACAATTTTGATCTGAAACAAAAAACACAAAAAGATTATTGATCGGTATATAATTGGCTTTCGTGCTATGGAGGCTTTTTTTTTTTTGCAAAAATGGCGCCGGTTTGAACAAAAAGTATCGATTTTAGCATTTTTTTTGGCAGTTTTTTTTACAAAAAAATAGGAAGATGTCAAAAAAAAAAGCTTCCATAGCACGATAAACAATGACGTTAAGAATATTGTGTAAAAAATTCAACTCGATAGCTTTAAAACTCTGCCCTCCAAGTTGGACACCGTTTTGAAAAATGCTGTTTCGAGAAAAACGCGTTCAAAGTTTCAAGTGAGGAAATTTTAGGTAAATCGTTTACTTACGGTCAATCAGCGATGCCAAAGAAGCGATGGGAAGAGTGTATACTATTCGATAAAGCAAAAAAAAAATCGATTTTTTGAAAAATTCACACTGGAAAGCTCCCTTAAGGGGTTAGGCCACTCTAGAGGCCGAAAAATAGGCTTTTTGGGGATTTTTTTTCAGAAAAACTACAAAATAAATCGAGATTACCAAAAAGGGTGTTTATCATACATATAGACTGTATACAATAATTTTTTGAAGCGATTAATTTCAAAATGACGGCTGTGCAGCGTTTATCTCAAAACCGCATTCTTTAAGGAGGTTGGAGCGATTCAGTTGAGTCAAATGACGGTTTATTCATTTTTTTTTTCAATGAACCTTAAAAATATGCCCACGAGGTACAGATTTATTCTATATATGCTATTTTTTTTAAATATATAATTAAACGGCAAAATTATGCATTTTAACATTTTTATTACGTAAAGTAGAAAAACTTTTGTATTACTACCAACTTGAAAAAACATAACATTATCGATGATTATTATGAAAAAACTACGACAACGAATGTTTTGTACAATTCACAATGAAATTTTGAGTAATTTATAATTATGCCTATTAATATTTACGTCACGAGATTATTGGCCCATGGTTTACGATAGGCAAGATGAGGATTTTTTTTTCTAAATGTTCACAATGGTTCAGTTTGCGTTAATCCGTTGTTAGAAATGGTTTATCTTGGTGCTAAATAACAATAAAAATTACATAACTTTTAGTGTGAAAGTCTTGCCCATCCAACCGCACATTCAATTATATACATTAAACTATTTTTTATCTCTGGTGTTTGGTGGTGAAAAAAGTTCAAAAAATCCGTAAAGACTCAGTACAGTGTAAACAATAACATGTATTTTTTAATTAAATTTAACCTTGGATTGTGGCTAACGCTCCAACCTCCTTAAGTTGGCCGGAAACATAACTCAGACAATTTTCAACCGATTTACTTGAAATGTTGAAAATATCTTGAAAAACACATTGTCTATGGAAGTACGTAGGATTTTTTTTTCATATTGCATAGTTCATTTGTTATTAACAATTATCTGACAATTTTTTGTTAGCAAATTTTTGGAAAGTGAAAAATTTGCCAAAAAAATCGTCAGATAATTTTTAAGCATCAACATTTAATTTTCTGATAATCCTAACTCCTTCAAATAAACGTATATGTAAATAATAATTATGATTATCTACCGTACATTTGCAAATTTTCGCGATATTCAGTCGTACACGTCAATATTTCGCTGCAATAAGTTGGCACTGGTGACGTCACACAATGTATTAGCACAAGAATTTCGTTTTTCTCCCCACCCTTCAAAAATGATTTAGCAACAAACTTAATTTAGCGAGATTTTGTAATCAGTTGCAGGCTGTTTCTCGAAATTTTCGATATTCTGAGAAAGATATCCTTTCTGCTTTCACGATTTTTTTTACACGTGCAAAATTACGGTTACATCCAATCTACGAAAGTTCTCCAGCAAAGCATTATCAAGTTTAGCAGACTAAAAATATTGAAATTTTCCACATAATGTGCGTGTCAACGAGAAATTCGAGATTCGATCATTTCAAATTGACACGCGCATTTTTCCTCGGCGAAGTATACGCTCGTGACGATTGACCGGGCATGGGTGTACCTTTGGAAAAAGCATTATTTCAATTTTCACAGGTAACTTTGTGCCATTTGCTATGGGTGGCGGCGGTGGTGGTCCTCGAGGCGCAGATCATGCACCCGTCGGTAGCAAAACTCCGGCCAGTCCGGGTAACGTTCTCGTAAACTCGCAACAGCCGAATCAAGCGAGGAAAAAGACGCGCATCGATGTTAAAGATGTTTTCAACAACGATGATGATGACGACGGTACGAATAACTCGAAAAAACGGAAACTCATTCCTCTCGGTGAGTACTCTGGTTATGGTGAATAATTTGTATATACGTGCATATGCGGAACGGTTATTTTGGGGGCCATCGACCGTTTGTTAGCGGCAATCAACGATTCGTTAAAAAAAAATCTGCCAAGTGCCGGAACAAGGAGAAACTAGGCTTCCGTATTCATTTGCTTGTGGAGTCATTTGGAGAATCGATATTCCAATATGTTATTATTATTGCCTATGTTGTACCGCAATCATTGATTGAATACTAATATCGATTTTATTCAATAATCTGCAATCATAATACTCTATTGGTACGGGCGAGTAAACCCTTTGTTTGCTGTTCGATATTTTATTAAGGGGTTAGGCTACTGTGACGACCCGAAAATCAGGATTATTTGACAAAATCAATTTTTAAGGAATAAGTGAGATTGAAAAATAGTTTGGTCATTTATTCGTATGTGGTGAAGACTAAACTACTATTACACTCAATAAGTGTAATAGTAATTAGTGTAATTACTTTGAATAAGTGTAATTACACTGAATAAGTGTAATAATATTGTCGTAGATTTTGGTCGTCCAGTTGATCTGAAAGAAAACGCGTTTTTTTTCTCAAAATAGTATTGGCTAAGAATAAATAAATAATAATATTGGCTAAGAATCGATGAAGAATTGATAAATAATATTGGCTAAGAATTGATGAAGCTTTTTTTTGGTTATCGTCTTTCAATAATGAACAAAAATTGAATTTTGTTCCGATTTTTTTTAGACAAAATGATATTGTTAATAACATTGAAAATAATTTAAGAAGAAAAACATCAGTCAACTCCTATTACACTGGGTTTACCAAACTACTATTACAATGGGTTTACCAAATTTCAAGTCAATCCGTTGATTAGATGTCGAGAAATCGTGTACACCGTTTTGCAAAAACATCGTGTCGAGAAAAACGCGTTTAAAGTTTTACCACCAGTTCTATCGTCGTAATAAGTTTACCTTCACTCTGAAATTTTCACAGTAGCCTGACCCCTCAACGAGGCTTCAAACAACGCATGACAAAGTTATTTGCATGGTCCGCTTATGGAGTTACCGTAAAGTCAACTTACAAGAAAAGGTCGCGAGGTCGACCTCTCCGATATCGATGAAATTTCGCATGCTTGTAGAACGGGTAAAAATAGGCGACGCGTACTTTTTTTTATATCTGCGGAATCAGATTTTTAAGGGGTGAAATGCACCCTCGAAAATAGAGGTGTTTTTCGTTTTTCGTTGATAACGTTATCATTCTCATCTCCAATGTATAGGACACGAAGAAATAAACATTGTTGCAATTTGATTTTTTTTCATATCTCGTACCGTTTAAACGTTATCGACGAAAAACCACAAACACCCCAATTTTCGAGGGTGCGTTTAAAAATTAGATTTCGCAGATAAAAATCTTAAAAATCAGGTTTCGCAGTAAAAAACCTTAAAAATCAGGTTTCGCAGATATAAAAAAAATACGTGTCGCCTATTTTTGCCCATTTTACAAGCATGTCAAATTTCATCGAAATCGGAGAGATCGACCTTGTAACCTTTCCTTGTTAGCAGTAATTTGGTTGTCCGTAGCTCTTGAGTTTATTTATATAACTTCACGAAAATAATAATTAATAACTCCACCGTACATCACATTAAACCGTGATCGCGAACGTGCCTTGAAAATGGAAAATCGTGAATGGGACCTCAATTTTATTTTTTTAAACCTACTCGTTGGGGTGGGCGAAAAAATTCCTCCCCATTTCACATACGGGGAAAAACCCATAAAAAATGTTTCTGTTTCACGATTTTGTTACATTTTAATTGAGATCTCTATTCGACGGAATCGCTTGCAAAAATTCACGGCTGAAGGTTGAAACTTTAGAAACTGTGAGGCTGTGACAGACGGACGGAGATGTCAAATTTACGTGCGCAATGTGTAGATGGATGCCAATCGGAAAGTTAATTCCACTTATATTGTATTTTCGCCGATTACCGTCGAGTAATGTTTCTCCGGAAAGAAATTCGCAATGAAACATAAGTTATTTAAATAATCGGTTATAATTATGATCTCACATTCGATACTTTCCTTCATTCTGTGTTATTGGCCGCGAAAGAGATTGCATTGTTTGAATACGTACAGATTACGGCGAGGATAAGAAGAAAAAAGTACCGGAAGAAGCTCCGAAGCCTGCCAAGGAGGAAAATACGAAGAGTCAGGAGGAAAAGCGAAAGCATATCAAGTCTCTGATTGACAAAATCCCGACGGATAAGAATGCACTGTTCGGCTATCAACTCGATTGGGCGGTTATCGATAACGTGAGATTTTCTTTTTATTTAAGAAAAAAACAAATATATGTATACTTTTGTGACATTGTAATGATTTTGTCTTCAGACTCTCATGGAAAAGAGAATACGGCCTTGGATAAACAAAAAGATAATCGAGTACATCGGTGAGCCAGAGCCCACGCTGGTTGACTTCATATGCAGCAAAGTAATGGCTGGCAGTTCACCACAGGGTATACTCGATGATGTACAAATGGTAAATACGACACAATCTACTTGAAAAAAATCATGATGTTCGTAGGCTAAATCTACCGAACAAAAATGGAGAAATTCAAATTAAGGGAACATCACATTGTAGCGGGTCGAAAAATAGCTGATTTTCGCGATTTTTTTTTGATATTTAACGGCGGGGTAAAGTTAATTCGGCGAAAAAAGGGATGTTTTTGAGATTTTTTTTGGCGTAACGAATAGTGTTCGTTTATTGAAAAATTTACATATAATGAAGTAACATTTGAACAACATTCTCCTAAATTTGCATTGCAAAATATTCAAAATTGAGCGAGTGAAAATTAAAACCCGGAGGCGCCTCGAAAAAAAGTTGGTTTGCGGTGTGCACCATAACTCGCAACAGAATCATTTGAAACAAAAAAATCAAAATGCATTTGTTAAAGGAGATGTTTCTCGAGGTAATGACGGGAGGATTTTTTTTTTTTTCGATTTTTCGATTTTTCGTAGCACTTGGGAGCCAAAAACCCGATTTTTGCTAAAAAAAATCGACTAATTTGTTGTTGAAAAATTAGTAATTATTAAAAAAAACAAAAAAGCTCTCGACAATACCTGGTGAATTATGTGAAGAAGTACTGTGCAAAATTTCAAAGCGATTGGTCCAGTAGATTTTGAGTTATCGTGCACACGGACTTCAAATATGACAAGTCTCAGAAAAACGGTTTGAAAAACGCAGAAGAGAAGAGAACGGCATGGAGCAATAGACGCTCAAATACTCATAACTTCGTCAATTTTACTCCGATCGACTTGAAATTTTAACACAATATTCTTGATATATTATGCATTCATTTAAAAAAATTTAAAAAAATGAAAAAAAAAACATTTTAATACTTTACCCCGCTCTTAAAATACGCTAGCCTGATTTTTTAAATGTCAAATCAAATCACTCATGTAGAACAGAAAATAAAATTTTTAATGTTTATTTTTATTATTTTACATTTTTTTAACGGTTTAAAATGTTATAAAAAAAGGAATTCTTACGGTGTACACGGTTGGGGTCGCAATATCTGAAACGAAATTTGTAAAAAGATTATTAATCAGTATGAAAGTCGCTATCTTGCCAGGAAGGTTTTTTTTTAAATTGACACAATGGCGGCGGTTTTAAAAAAGTATCGAATTTAGCCATTTTTTCGACAATTTTCCGTTAAAAAAATGAAGATAAAAGAAAACAAAGCTTCCATAGAGAGATACAGAATGGAGTGAAGAATGTTGTGTCAAAATTTGAGGCGGATAGCTGGAAACTTCCTTGAAGTTCATTATTTTGAAAAACAACATTTCAACAAAAAGCCGGCGTCCGCGCCAGGTCTCACGCAGCTGGTTGAAACCCTTTTTCTGAGAAAGGCTATACCAACCGGAATACTTCGAATTTCGCCCCAAAACAGCCTAAACTATTGTCTATACTATCGGATGATGCAATAAAAATCGATTTTTTGGTAATTTTACACTGTGATGATCCCTTAAAAAATCATCACGTTCCAACGATAAACTATTTTCATCACTGCAACACCACAAAGTATTAAGGGGAGATATACACCTAGGAGCCGGAAAAAGGTCATTTTTGTGAATTTTTTCAAGGAAAACTATTTGAAATTTCGTATTGGGGTTTTAATTATCTAAAAGTATATACATTCAAAAATATGTTTAATTTTCTTTATTGAAAAAATATCAAATATATACAACGATATTGTATGATCCATGGAGCGTCGTAAAAAAATCTGCGTGTACGGTACCCACCGTCGTTTCTTAAAAAATCATCTGAAAAAAAAACCAAAAAGATTATTAAATTAGATACTTTAATCTAGTACTAGTCATAGCCGATTTTGAAAATATCGATTTATGACAAAATGGCGGACGTTTGAACATAAATAGTGATTTTTGGGCCAAAAATTAGTTATTATTTTGCCTATAAAACGAAAACTAAGTAACGGAAAAAGAATATCCTGTGACAAGTACTAGATAATGGTGTATAGAATAACCACAAAAAACCTCAAGGCAATCGGTGCATTGGTTCTCGAGAAATTTTGGGTACCGATTTGAAAAACGTGGTTTTGAGAAAAAACGCGTTTGAAAATTTGGGAATGAATAAATCATGAAATTTGTCAACTTACATGGAATCATCGATAACAGGCCCGTAGTGTAGGTCTTCTACGGTCGACGGAACGTTCATAGCTTCTAAATCCTCGACCTCGACCATCTAGGTGTATATCTCTCCTTAAGAATCGTTCGAATTTCATCTAATTCGATTATACATTTTCGGAAGACGCAATTGCATTCAAAGTCATTTCGTAGCATTCGGTGGTCATTTCTTCACAGCGGCGTAACAAACACAAAGTTTCTTTTCTTCAGAAAAATGAAATCGGTACTTTCGATTGTTCATTTAAAAACCTAAGATTTTTTTTGAACAGTGAGTAAAGAAAAAAGTTTTTAAGGCATTGAGAACAATGTCCCAAATGTTTCGATGAAATTTTTCAACGGAGCAAATACGATATCGTAATTACGGACGTATGGATCATTTAATAAGATCACCTTACATATACAAATCCAAAGCCTGAAACCAAGTGGTTATTTTATTAAATAGACAAATAATTAAACCTTCCTTGACACATTGGTTCATTTTGACCCGGACGATTTTTGAAATGAAATGCTCACTTTCCCAAAATTGAAAGTTTCCAAGCATTTTTTGCAACAATTGACTTTTATACTTTCCGAATTTCAATCATGCAGACATATCAAGAAATGTTAATCATAAGTCTTCGATTCCAGCCCCATATGTTGAACCTTCCTCTCCAATGTGAGTCGGCTTCGAGCAATAACGATTAAAAAATGTGTTTTCTTTCAGGTATTGGACGAAGAGGCAGAGGTGTTCGTTGTGAAAATGTGGAGGTTATTGATATACGAAGTGGAAGCCAAGAAAATGGGATTAGTGAAATAAACAAAAAAAAAAAAACTGGAACTTGATGTGAAAAAGGAGCAAAGAAAAAAGAAAGAAACAAAAATAAACCTAACTGACTTACGATTTATACTACATAAGAACTTTTCCTCACTAGTTATTTGAAGGGACGTACACACGTGTTCAACGCGTGTCTTTATTTCCTTTTTTTTTTTTCAAGTTTTGTTGCACATACTCTCATATTTGTAGACAATTTTACCGCAAATTGTAGGACGTATGTGCGATCGAAAAAAGAAGAAAAACAAATATATATATATACAGACAAAATAAATGACTGTAGATGCGTACGGCTTCGATACAGTGTCTCTTTTATATTTTTCTTTTTCTTTTTTTTTCCGTCAAACTCATGTCACTCGTTATTCAACAATCGTCGAAGCTCTGATCTGCGTTCTTATCGTTTTTCTCAACCCAACGAACGAGCGACACTTCACCAATCGAACTTTTATCGATCATCGAGAAGCAAAAGGCGAAACCTTCAATCGGGACATTTTTTTTACTCGTTTCCCAAACCGAGGTCCGACTTTGAAATGTACCGGAAACACTTGCTTCAAATATTGACGACGGCCAAAAGTTGGTAATAAACTTTCGAAGGAAAACTCGGAACAAAAAGTCCGACGACTATTCGATTTTTTTTTGCCACACGGTAATCACATTTATTCTGCGTTACCCGCAAAAACGAACGTCTCGTCAAAATATATTTTCAATTCTTCTTAGTTAGCCCAGTGAGGTTAGACGTTTTTCTTCCAAAAAATCCCGGCAGAAATTTTATTGCTCATCTTTAGGGGGGGTGTCATTAGTAGTGTAAATCCAAAATGACGACCAAATCCGACCGGTGCGTTAGCCGCCATTTGCATTTTAAGGTAGTTTGGTTTTTGCTCAATATCTCCTTCATTTTTTAATTTTCAACAAAAATGCTAAGGATTAAAGTTGTTGAAAGTTTAATTCTTTACAACTTTAGCGCTTACAATTTTTATCCTACGATCGATATTTTCCGAGATAATAGGGAAAAGCTTGCCAAAGTAGAATTATTGAATTATCTCGATTATTATTAACGTTAGCGCATACAAAAAAAAAACAAAGTTGTAGCGAATCAATTTTCCTACAATTTTGATCGCCATGATTTTCTTTGTACAGCCAATTTTTAAGCTCCTTTCCGCACCACCACTGGGGTAGAGCTGCGGCGCGTTTTTTTTTACGTCGCATCCCCAGTAGGTCTAATCCACACTTCATGACTTGCAAGTTCGTTACGATTTCTGCAGTATGCACTTGTAGGCTTTAACAGTACCGTCCCTTTCACGCGTCACCGCACCTTGTCACTTATGGAGTTTCGGGACAATTGACAAAATATTACCATTTTATTTAAATTTGTACAGTAAATTCTTCGTCATTTACTGAATGTACCTTCCACATTTTAAATCGATCGTCTACACAGTGTCTAAAGAATTTATAATTGAAAAAAAAACTTTTCAACGTAGGGGGCGTACGTAAATTATGTAACACAATTTGGGGTCGGGAGGGGGGGGGGGGGGTGGTTCGGCCAAGCGTTACGATCTACGTACATGGGGGAAGGGGGGTCAAGCTTTGTGTTACGTAACGATTTCAGAACTACCAGACATAGCAAAATTTCTGCATGCTCAATTTTGAGTTTAAGATTCGCGCGCAATTTTTACCGTGGAAAGTTGACAGCTTTCCATATGAAATGTCAGTTAAGGAGGGAAGGCACTGTAAGAACTTGTACAGTAGCTATCCCACTTTCGCGAAGAAAATTCGATTTTTTTTGTTTTTTGGAATTCTCGGCAGTACATATTTTCACAAAAATATGGTGGCAACATTTTTATTCAAAAGTCGGAAAATTGACGGAATTAGAGTCACTTTAGGGAGAACAGGTAACGCGACCGTTTACCCGTGTAGAAATTTGAGTCGGGAAAAAGTACTGCTCCAGATCTGCATTCCCTAGATAATATCAGGCTCTGGTCCGGCCTTCCACCCTGCAATAGGTTCGCAATGTAACGGGTCTACGTCCCGATCCGCCGTTCCCTTTCTGGCCAACTGGTCAGGAACGGACCGGAGGACAAGCGGCAAATGACCAGAAAAGTTGTAGGGAATAGATCGGGAAATAATCAGGAACAAACGAGGAAGATAAAAATGACGTTTCAGCGTTTTTGGAATCCTTGAGGAGGTAAAATAGGGAGTGTATTCAATTTAGTATTTCGACAACATATTGTTTGGTGGTTATCTACTTGCTAAGGTAGTATTGGCGTGTATTTATACGCTTGCTTGCGTTTCCTGATAGGCAAAGAGACAGAAAAACATACACCGTTGACTAGCCGAGCAAAAAAGGCCTGGAGTGCAAAGGTTTATTTCGCAGATATCGCAAAATCATAAGCGTAAGTGCACGCTACAAACATAACACTGCTGTACGTGCACGAACTTACAAGACGAACTTTTATCCTCGTACGATGATACGTTGCTTACGCGGAGCGCTTCGCTTGTGGCCACCTGGCGGATTGTTGGCGAAATACATTCAGGTAATGTCTTCCCACCCAGAACATTGATCCTGCTTTACTTTTTTGCCTAATAAAATAATCTGGCTATTCTTTATGCTCCACCATCATGGAATGCATTTAGTGAAAACATTTTTTCTGGAGTTCTGGTTGCCCCCCAAGAGTTCTGTTGAATATCTTTACAACTTCTCATCAGACAGACATTTACAACGGTATACTCGAGTAAATTTTGTGCAGTTGGCCCCCCAAACGAAAAAAAATCGTTCCTAACAACTGAACTATCAATCAAAAGTACATAGAACTCTAGAACTATGTGAGAGGCAATCAGAACTAATTTTCTTTTTTTTTCCTCGGACTGAGCAGTAGATTGATGGCGCGATGGAATGCTTTGAGCGGAACCAATTTTTTTTTGATGAATTTTTCTTTGGAGTTCTGCTTGTCTCCGAAGAGTTCTGTTAAATATCTTTAAAACTTTTCCTCGTGAGAAAAATATTTACAACGGGACACTCGAGTGAATTTTGTGGAGTTGGCCCCCTAACGAAAAAAAAATCGTTACTAACAAGAGAACTACCGATAAAAAGTACTTACATAGAACTGCAGAAATATGTGAGAGGCAACCAGAACTGATTTTCTCTTTTTTCCTCCGACTGAGTGGTAGATAGACGGCGCGATGGATGCTTTGAGTGGACCCAAAGTAACAGTAAGTTTTTTTGGAGTTCTGGTTGCCCCCGTAAGAGTTCTGTTGAATATCATTACTATTTTCCTCATCAGAGAAATGTTTTGTGAAGTTGGTCCAACTAACAAAAAAAAAATCGTTCCTAACAACAGAACTATCAATAAAAAGGACATCGGACTCCAGAACTATGTGAGAGGCAACCAGAACTGATTTTTCTTTTTTTTTTACTCCAATTGAGCAGCAGATTGACGGCGCGATGGAATGCTTTGAGTGGACCCACATTTTTTTTTTTTGGAAAAATGATTTTTTTTCGAGTTCTGGTTGCCCCCGTAAGAGTTCTGCTAAATATTTTTACTATTTTCCTCATCAGACAAATATTTACAACGGTGAACTCGAGTAAATTTTGTGAAGTTGGCCCCCCTAACGAAAAAAATCCTTACTAACAACTGAACTATCAACAAAAAGTACATCGAACTCCAGAATTATGTGAGAGGTAACCAGAACTGATTTTCTTCTTTTTCCTCCGACTGAGCAGTAGATTGACGGCGCGATGGAATGTTTTGAGTGAATTGTGAAAACAATTTTTCACAAAATTAAAGTTTTTCGGCATGAATTGTTTTTAAAAACATTTTGGGCAATTTTATAACGAAAGTATTCTTGATAGAAAATTTTTAAAGTTTTCATAGTAATTTAAAGTTTTTAAGAAAATATTTATAGTAATACATTTTTGAACTTTTCTGAAAGAGTTTTCCAATTTTACACTTGATTTATGTATAGAAATACTAATTAAAAGATTACGTCGAATCATCAATTCCTGGCCTATACTTAATAGGGCTTCTTTCCTGAGTAACTGAAGTTCGTAACTGAAATTTTTCAGTTACGAACAAGACTGAAAATCCCCCCCCCCCCCCATACTATTCATAGAATATAATGGGGGGGGGGGGGGGTGAAACCGATTGCTTGCAGCTGCGGTCCGCTACCTGCCATGGGGACCCGACGCCCCTTCACTAATTGTGGGATATCCCGGAAACTATTCATCGGATTGACTTGACATTTTCAGGGAATATTTTCGAAACATTATAGTTCAAGAAAATGTAAAAAATAGATTTTTTGAAAATTCTAACCGCATCTCACTCCTTAAGAATGACCATGAATTTTTTCAGATTTTTTCATTGACAATTGTCGGTTTGGTAATGGGAAAACGAAAATGTCCCAGGTTCACGGGGTTAAGGTGCCTCAAATACCTTCACGGATTGAGGGTTAAGTATGCCTGAGCCTTTGTACTGTGACCAAGGATGGGGTCCTTCGATAGCTGTACTATTTAACTTCATACACAAAATTTTATTTTTTACTTTTTAGTTCGATACTTTCTAAACAAAGGCTTGTAAAAAAGATTTTTTATGTTTATTTTTCTTGATGCTTTTTAGTATTTTAGTATATGCTTGATGCTTTTTGTTTATTCATTTGCCATGTCAGACCCCCATGCCATTCAGACATCAGCGTAATCAACAACCTTGGCTTAGGTTATAAAAGTTTCGCGAGAAACTTTATAACTGTAATTATAAATAGTGCTCAGGTCAACAACGCTAATGAGTCCAAACTCGATTATCCTACCATTTGCCATTAGGCAATTTCATTTCCCACCTCCCACCACCGTTATCGTACTCTCGTCATCACGTGTAATGAAAATTGCTCATGATACCATAACAAATGAGCACAAACTCGACTGTTCTAACATATGTCATTATAGAGTTCCAGTGTCCATCTCCCACCTCCATCATCAGACTCTCGTCATAGTATGTAATGAATTGTGCTCATAATACCAAAACAAATTAGCACAAACTGGACAGTCCTAGTATGTGATATTAAGGAGTTGCATTTCGAACCTCCCACCTCCATCATCAGACCAGTTCCATGGTACCATGTTATTGCATTGTCACCGAAGTTACATAGGTATGCCAAATTTCAGCCCAATCGGATGCTAGCAAGTGCTTGAAAAATGGGTTGAAATTTTAAACCGGAAAGACAGACATACGAACGAAGCAAGGTAAATAAAAGCTTGTAAAGAGGGGGGGGGGGGGGGGGAGGCACCGAATATTTAAAGAAAATATTAATGATGAAACTTAGAAAAATCTGACTAATAGAAGAATTTTCGCAGTCGCGACTTTTCAGAGAAAATGTAAATGTCTACATCCACTAAACTTGCGCGAAATTTTTTATTCCAGTTTTATTAAGCGCCACTACAACTTACCAATGGTTCAGAAAGGCCCTCCTTATGCCTTTTCAAAATACGGCCCTTCGCAAAAGGAATGGCCAAATCCCGATTTTTGCTGGAAACTGGTTGGTTAACAAGAAACGCATTTTTTTTTAAACATAAAGGTACATATAATGAGAGCCTTAAGGGGAGATATACACCTAGGAGCCGGAAAAAAGGTCATTTTTGTGAATTTTTTCAAGGAAAACTATTTGAAATTTCGGATTGGGGTTTTAATTATCCAAAAGTATATACATTCAAAAATATGTTTAATTTTCTTTATTTAAAAATATCAAAAATATACAAGGATATTGTATGATCCTTGGCGCGTTGTAAAAAAATCGGCGTATACGGTACCCACTGGCGTTTCTTCAAAAATAATCTGAAAAAAAAAAAAAACCAAAAAGATTATCAAATTAGATACTATAATCCAGTACTTGTCATAGCCGATTTTGAAAATATCGATTTATGACAAAATGGCGGACGTTTGAACATAAATAGTGATTTTTGAGCCAAAAATTAGTTATTATTTTGCCTATAAAACAAAAACTAAGTAATGGAAAAAAAATCCTATGACAAGTACTAGATAATGGTGTATAGAATAACCACAAAAAACCTCACGGAAATCGGTTCATTGGTTTTCGAGAAATTTTGGGTACCGATTTGAAAAACGTGGTTTTGAGAAAAACGCGTTTGAAAATTTGGGAATGAATAAATCATGAAATTTGTCAACTTACATGGAATCATCGATACCAGGCCCATAGTGTAGGTCTTCTACGGTCGACGGAATGTTCATGGCTTCTAAATCCTCGACCTCGACCATCTAGGTGAATATCTCTCCTTAAAGAAAATCGCCAAAAAATGCAGCAGATGATGTCATTATTTTCGCGACGTTTCGGGGTGGACACTATTCAGCTTGAGGAATCATCGCAGAGTAACGGGTCGAAAAATAGCTGATTTTCGCGATTTTTTTGTCGATCGTTAAGATAAGCTAATCAGTCTGATTTTTTCTATGTCAAATCAAAGCACTCATGAAAAATAGAAAATAAATTTTCGAATGTTTATTTTTTTACATTTTTTTCCACGGTTGAAGATGTCTTCGACAAAAGGAATCCACGGTGCACACAGTGGAGGCCGTAAATATTATCTGAAACTAAATTTGTAAAAAGTTTATTAATCAGTACGAAAGCCGCTATCTTGTAGAGGTTTTTGAAAAATCAAAATTGCCTTAATAGCAGCGTTTTTTTTTAAATATCGAATTTAGCTTGTTTTTTTCCAGTTTTTCGTTGAAAATATTAAGATTTCAATAAAAAGCTTCCATAGCAAGATAATATAAAGAATGGCGTGAAGAATGTTGTATCAAAATTTAAGACAGATCGCTTGAAAACTCTTCCTATGCGAGTGTACACCGTTTCGAAAAACAACATTTCGCGAAAAGCGCGTTTAAAGCTTCGAGTGCGGAATTTTCCTATAAATTGTCTACTTACGATTAATCGGCGATGCCAGATCCATGTTTATAACCGTCTGTACTATCGGACAATGCAAAAAAATCGATTTTTTGAAAATTTCACACCGATCATTCCTTAAACGGTCCATCTGAAATCTAAAAATGCAAGTTAACAATAAACACGAGTCAGCGACGATCGTAAATTAGATTTGTTTTTTTTTTTAACAACGTGGCGACGATTTGGAACTCGAGCATACAAAATTTGTGAAAAAAGTCGTCATTTTTACGTAACTATTAAAATATGAAGATCATTTTCAAAAAGTGAGATCGTCAAAGGCCTTTAAATGTTTCTCATCCTACCTCCTGTAAATTTGAAAACAATTCATCTGCCGGTGGCCATGTTTTTTTTTGTTTTTCTGTATTTTTTTTGTAATTTATTCATCGGTTCTCAATACATGTACCTTGGTGATAGAAAAATGTGTTCCTTTTTCACCAACCGTTTCACAGAAAAAAAGTTCGGAATTTGGTGATCTTTTTCGGGCCTCTAGGTAGATGTAGAGCCTTAAGTGCGATTTTCGTCTGTTACGAATGTTTCCAAAATCGACACGTACCGTCGTTCTTCCGTACCCGCGATCGGCTTCGAGGCTGCTGAAAAGATTCGCGAAAACAAAGCATCCATTAGGGAGAAAAATAATAAACCGAAACGTGTAACGTGTCAAGAATGAAGAACAGACGAAAAAGAAGTAATGTAAGAAGCGAAAGAAAGGGAAGAAGAAAAAAGGGTATCGTTGAACGGTCGCGGGGGTGCGCGGTCTTCTACAGAGAATCCATAAAGAAAAAGGTCTCGGTGTACTTCCCACCTCCGGCGCGGACACTTTGGTTGGCCACTTGTGGGTCGACGATAACCTCGGGGTTGCTATTACTTCGCGCACACGTATTAAACACTCGAAGAAAAAAGCTTTCATGCACTTCGAAATACGAATAATACTTAGGGGTACCTACGTGGCTTCGACATTAGGAAGGCGACTTTTAAATGTTTCTTGCCATGAATGTTTTATACTTGGGTGAAAAATATTCATGCTTTCTTTTGAAATCGTCCGTACCGAGATAAAAAGGTTATTCGATGGGAAATGTGCGTTTGTGACGACGAATGAATCGAATATAGCCGATTTAAAAAGGGCTCTTTGTAATAACGAAGAGTCGTCTTCGAATTGTTCTGAGAGACGGTTTCCTCAAGGCACAAGTCTGAATTAGAAGGTCCAAAAAAAGCATTTTTTCGGGATTTTTTTTAGAAGGACAAAAAACAAGTGAGCCCAGTAAACAGTGAGGTATCTTTTCATGTATATTTGAAATGAACACGCGGCATGATAGGCAATTGTGGACTGATTGTGAGTCTTACAAGGAACATGACGTAAGTGTCCACCGGTAATTTCGTTGATACTCACACTGACAGAAAAATTCTATTGATATGAACTAACCGCGTCTATTTGATTTTTAAAAATTGGAATTAACGAGATTTTTCGTGAAATCAAATGTTTCCTATTGCATTTCATTATTGGAATTATTTATTTTAAATATATTTACTTATTCAAATCAAAATCTATTGAATATCGTCCAATAACTAAATATTTTATTTAATCCTAATAAATCTGATTCGGTTTCATCCGTTCAAAAAACAACTCAGTTAAATCTATCTACTTACTAAATGTATGTATTTCATTTTTTGAAATGTAAACTCAATAGATTTTTCGTAGAGTCAGCCATTTTTCTATTTCATTTAACTAATGGTTTGTCTTTATTGCAACACACATATCAAAGGGGAGTTGGGGTAGAGAAGGTGGAGAGAGCGGAATTATATATATATATATACAGGGTGGACCATTTAACGTGACCTCCCCAAATATCTCCGTTGCCTTTAGAGAGACGAAAAAAATGTCAGGAGGTAATTTGATTGATTTCGAAGGGCTGATACGGTAGTGAAAAATACATTTTGGTCAAGGTCATAGTTTTTGTGCTCTCGAGGTCGACAATGGTTTTTCAAATGGGAACATGTTGTTTTTTTTATTAAGACGCTGTAGCTGATATTCAGATGAATCCAACGACCTATGATATCATGACCTTGAAATGATTTTTCAACAAAATATTTTGGGATGTTTTGGGTTTGTTTGGTTTGTTTTAGTCACTCTAAAGGCACTTTAGTTACTTTAGTCACTCTAATGGTCAACCCTGTATAAATAGGTTATGTTTGAAAAATCTATATCATGTTATTCGATAAAAGTCTCCAATTATCCCAATGATATTAACTGATTGATAAACTTTATGTGATACAACAAAGAATTATAGGAATTCATTTGATCTCTTATGCCATATTTGCGACCATGATGTTACAAGCACTCGGTAACATAGGGGCAGCGTGCGTAGCTATGAGTAGGTAGATTCTAGGTTAGATTCCACATAGGTGAAATATTTCATTCAAAAACAATAATTTTGGAAGGCCAGGGAATGACGAATTATGATACAAAATCGTTGTGGTAAAACTCCCAATTCAGTGTTTCATTTCATTTTGGATATTATGAAATATTTCATGCATATACAGTAGAACCTTGATTATCCGAACCAATTGGGACCGAGACTAGTTCGGATAATCGAAACGTGGGTTTTTTTGGGACGAGATCATAAACAACATCTTTTTACATAAAAACAGTACATACACATATATTAAAATTTGACATACATATTAATGTTGAAATATATATATATATATATATATATTGTGACGTTGCGTCACAAGGCAGATAGAGAAAAAGCCCGCGTGACCACGCTCGGGCTTGGTCTCCGCCGCGCACCTTTATTCGGAAAAATTTAATTGTTAATTTTAAGGTAGTCTTAATGATTTCTTTGTATAGAAGCCGCGACACTATCCCCCCCCCCCGTCCTTGCCGCACCCTTTTATTACGATCGCGACACGACCACGCGGACTGTCGACGGGGGTCACGTCGCACAGTGGTTCCAAACGCTGAAAAGCTGGCCAAAAATAGGGAAAATCGCGTTACTAAATATAGGACTTTTTTGTGTGCCATATGTTAGGTTGGTACCTGTACTTTAAGAACGCAGCATTACCAATGCCAATAATACACAATTGTTGGCAGCGCGGCGTCGTGAAGTTAAGGTTAAATTTCGTGAATGTCACGTGTTTTCTGACTTAAACATTTAATTTAGACAAGTTAGTGTTAATTATTCATGGTGAAGTGAATTGTTTCGAAGAGAGGGATATCTGAGGTTAGTAAAATACGTTTTGTTTAAAATTTTAAGTGCTTGTACATTGTTTATATATTATTGTTCGTAAATCACAAAATTTCGTCATTTTTATGCCACTTTTACTTTCTCATTTTATCGAAAGTCCCGCTAGATCCCGGGCTGAAATTAATTGCATATGGTAAGGGCATCATAGCACTAAATTATGACGCCAATAACTTTTGCCCGAATTTGCCCGAAATTGAGATAATGCAATTTGAAAATTTACTTAAAAAAATGGCTAAAAATATGATTTTTACGTTATATGAAGCCCAATATCGTCAAAAAAAATTTGTTTAAGTTATTTAATGTTAAGTATACATACTACCAATGATTTTGACATTATAAACAATGAATTTGTTATAAACAATAAATTATTTTTTTCAAAAAACTTAATTAAATTTTTTTTCCAAGTTGATTAAATGTTTCTGTATCAATAAAAACGATATTGTTTATATTATTTTTTATTACAAATCAATTGTTAATATGATTTTTAACAAATTTTTTTTTGTTTTTTTCAGACAACCCAAAAAATGTCTTTTACAAAGAAAAACATTTTCGATCTCTCAAAAGGACATCTCAAAAAGGACAATAATGTTCTTATACATCTTTTAGAAGAACATTTGACTAGTCAAAACGAACGGACGTTTTTATTTTCTAACGAATGCAAAGCATCGTTGAGAAAATTATTTTATAAAATGAGAACAAAATGGGAAGCATGCAACAAGACACTCGACAGATTCATGGAAGAGAATCAATCTTGGTTAGACGAAAACTTCCAATTCACCGAGGCATTACCTGCTGAGATTGACATGTCGTTTCATTTTTTATTACACACAACTGATTCGCCATCTTGTTTTTCACTTTCATTGCCATTTTTTTGAAAAACTGATGTCAAATTCTGATTCAGCGATGTCGAAAACCCCTCAATCAACAGGTTTTATCATTTACAATTATAATCATTTTTTTGGTCCGCCATCTTGTTTTTGACTTTGTTTTGCATTTTTTTATTAAACTGATGTCAAATTTCGATTTAGCGACCTCAAAAATTCCTCATAACAACATTTTTTATTGTTTAAACTTGATATAACATTTTTTTTGGTCCGCCATCTTGTTTTTGACTTTTTGACTCATTTTTTTCGAAAAACTAACATCAGATTCGGATTCAACGACCCCCAAAACCTATATATACCCACCACCATCCGTTTTTTCGATGATTTCGATTTTTGGCCAGCTTTCCGGCGTTTGGAACCACTGTGCGTCGGTCCGACCGTCGAGTCCGAGATCCATCAACGCCATCTCCCACCGACGCGGAAAGTGGACTGGCCGCCCGTATGGGGATACGAGCCCCAAGGAATGAATGATTGGTAGGTCGCAATGATAACAATAGCTATATTTATTGCAGGTACAAAACTTATTAAGATAGCTTCAAGTAGAGATCGAGAACCGCGGTATCGCGGGAGCACATGCTACGAGGTAAAAATGGCGCGAAACGACTCCTAGAAGAACTTAGACTCTATGTACATGAGAGTGAGATCAGTATATTGCGCGAGGCACGAGAGACTGTTTTCTCGGCCGTCTGGGCGCTGGTGTCACTTGACCGTCGACTGGCGTCGCAGCCGAGCGTTGCAGTGGCCGACCAGCCGCCACACCCGGGAGCATCCTGCCGCCATCTCCCGAATCTCCGGCCTACCGCGCGTCAGGAGAGACTGCAGCTCTCGCGCGGTATGGCTGGCGAGCGCCGTACCGACAGGGCGCTCAGCGACTCGGGAGGGACAAGAGTCACGGAGGATATCGAGCGACAGGGCGAGCCACGAGGATCGAGATCCAAAATCGATAGGAGGTCCGTCGTCTGGCACGGGATTGGGCGAGACGAGGAAGCCGGCCGGCGTGGTCCGTCATTAAGTCCTGCCGCGTGGTCAAGCGAGGTACCGCCAGGAAAAAGTCCCGAGCGAAAAACGAAAGGCAAAGCGAAGTCCGAGAAATCCGAGCGTTCCGGAATTAGAGAAAGGAAAGAACGGATAACGAATCGATTGAGGAAGTCTTCCCTGCGAAAACGTAAGTCTTTCCTCTTTCTCTTTTGCTGAGCGGCTAGCGAAAGCCGATAGACTCAGTTCGGGAAATCTTGTCGCACGGGCGACCGTTAAATTCGTTCCTTTCACCCCTCCCCAGTCAGTCCTGATCGTCGTCCTTTTTCCGTGCGCGTCGCACCGAAAAGTGTGTAAAGTAGATTAAGGAATATTAAATTCAGTGCGAGGCGATTCGAGCCATTAGCCCGAGAATTATGTGGCGGATCCCCGGTGTCCCTCGCGGAATTTCCCTCACGCGCGCGTAGCCGCGGCCGCCTCGTTTAGCACGACCGTCGGCCGACTCGGGTAACAACTCCTGCGAGAACAGAGCGCGGCGCGACAGAACGAGTCAGTAAAATTTTCCTATTTTAGGTTTAATTGCATTAATTTGAGTAATATAAAATAACGTTTAACATAGTCGTTGTCCAAATTAAGTGGCCATCATTTTCGAGAATCCCGTCCGTCCCCAGATACCCTGAGAAGTCCCCATTTCCCTTCGTATCGAGTCTCACGCTTGCCGGCCGAAGGCCGCGTTCGTTTTGATTTTTTTCCCTGTTTATTTCGAGTTTGAGTACGCGTTAAGGGCGTTGCCCGAGAAAGGCTGACGCCCAACATAAATTTACGAAATTTATGCAGTAGAAAATATTTTAACGGGTATAGGAATAGAGTTGGGACTTCGCGTGTCCAGTAACCCGTTCAGTGTAAATCACACTAATATTCTTCTTAGTTCGGAAGCTTTTCTTATATTGAGTCTAAATTTAGTCTTTCTGGTTTTTCTTGTAATTTATCACTTAATTTCTTTTTGTATCGAGCTTTAATTTCTTTATTTCTGTACAATAAATTATATTTGAATTTTATTTGGCGTTGAACCAGTGTCCATTTCCCCTTCCCCCTTCCTCCGCCTAGGTTAACACGCGATACTCGTCACAATATATATATATATATATATATATATATATATATATATATATATATATATATATATATAATATGTGTATGGTTTGCTTGTCTTCGAAAGCAAATCACACACGTGGAATGTGTGTGTGTGTGTGCGTGCGTGCGTACGTGCGTGCGCGTATGTGCGTGCGCGTGTGTGTGTGTGCGTGTGCGCGCGCCCGTGTGTGTGTGTGTGTGTGTGTGTGTGTGTGTGTGTGTGTGTGTGTGTGTGTGTGTGTGTGGGCGAGCAACACTGTATCTTTCGCGCCAACGTTCGGATAATTGAGGGTTCGGATGATCGAGGTTCGGATAATTGAGAAACTACTGTAGTACACTTAGATTTATAGTCTACATTGTAAGCAAATAAATATTCATGTGGATCGAATCTTTATTTATTCAATTTAAATATATTTAATGTTAAAAAGAATAGCTGAAACAAATGAAAAAATATGTTTGCAACAAATAAGATCGTATTAGGCCGCGAGACAAGGAGAAAACCTATTTTATTTAAATAGATCCTATTTGAATATCATGCATTTTTTTGGCAGTGCACATATGTGATAAAGTATTAAAAACTATCAGACGCGATTTTTTTATCGGCGGAAGAACGGTTTTAAGGGGTGTCGAGGGTTGATTACGGAGTTTCTCCCACAAGCAGTCTGAATGAAACCAAAACCAAAATTCTTCTAATGTAAAGCGATGAAACATTCATTATAGAAGTATCGAAGAAAAAATAATTAAGGGGTGACATGCCTTTCTTCGGGGGTGGTTTCCGCCCTTGATACCGTTTTTTCGCCGATAGAAAAAAATACGTGTCTAATAGTTTTCAATGCTTTATCACATATGTGAGTATCAACTAAATCACCAGCGGACACTTACGTGATGTTCCTTGTAAGACGTCACTCATTCAAGTATTAGCTCACAATCAGCCCACAATTGCCTACCATGCCGCGTGTTCGCTACCATTGGTGCTATTGATGACTTCTATTTTTTATTTGGTAGGTAGCGATGATTTTCTGCTGCGTTCTACCTTGTATACACGAGAGGGAAAGTTCCTTCAGAATTGCTGCGAATTTTTTAGATGCTGAAGAGGTATAAAATGATCATTTTCAGGATAAATTTTCTTATTATCGTGAAATGTCATTTTCGAGCAGCTTGATAACGAATTTAGCCCGCGCGGTCGCCAAAGCTAAGCGAAGAGGAGATACGAAAATAACGAAATCCTATTGCTGGCTTACCACACTAGCGAAGAGGAGAATATAATCCGATTGTTTCCTCACTACATATCACCTGTTCTCTCTGCTTTGGTGGACGCGCAGCGTTATAAAAAAAAATCGATTTTTTTCTCAAATTCTATTTCTTTGTTAAGCCTCTGAAATGTCTCATAACTTACCGAATTATTCTCGTCACGTGTATCACGAAATTCGCTTTTCAGGCAGTCCCATAAATGTATAAATGGATTGTTTTTTTGTTCATTGTAGTCTGGTATGTTTCGCAGTTTGTTGCCTTCATTTAACTATTCTTAATCTTCTCTGACAACTGTACAGATTGTATACATTTTTCTACGGATAGCTTCGAGGTTTCGCGACCAAATCGATTATTCTGCTAAGTTCAATTTCTATTTGAATGTTTAGGAAATTTTATCTCATACTTGTCGCATTTTTTTCCGCGTTGTCACTGTATGCTTCCTTCTTTTTCGTTTCGTTTTTTATATAGACATATGAAAAACCGTGAAATTAGTTCTTTATTAAATTAAATTATATCAAATGAACATAAATTAAATTAAACGTGAAATTATTTGTTTATGAAAGTAAAATTATTTTCACGATTAGACAATCGTGAAAATAATGATATACTTTACTTGGAGCCCAACTTCGTGATAGGCGATAGGTCACGAGGTGGCACATTTCACTCCACAGTTCAGTGGCACATTGTACCTTACTAGCAACAAGTCATATTTGTTGGATAAAATCAATGACTTTTTTAATGAAAATTAATGGATTAACGGCACGGGGCAAGCTGTGGATGATTACTCGATCAATTATGAGCAAGAACTTGGGCTGGCGAAAAAGCAAGATTAGATATTTCCTCTTTCTGGCGGCTGATCGATTTTTCCCCAGTTGTCCAAATCTACGGTATTTTTTTTTAACGGACTATCTTTGAAGTTTGTTTTGGGCTGGAAAAATTGAATTCAGCAAAATTCCCAAAGCACAAAACTTTAGTATTTTCTTACGTACCCTGAACCTGCAAATAGCCCTGGCACGTTGTAGCCCACGCGGTGAAAAAAAACCCTCGGATCAACGAAATTGTTCATTGACAGGTGGCCAACGAAATATTAAGATCAAAAACCAAAATATTCCTTTCCGAGGATTCGTTAGTTCGTCGGAATAAATCATTCTTAAATTAACTTAATATTTCATTTTTCCAATAAATAAATCGTTGGCATCCCCTAATGATGGATTTAGTCAGGACTAGTACATTTTTTCCCACTGCACTAGGAATCAGTGATGATTTTCTTTTCCCAATAAAATTAGCATAATAGTCGATAATGACATAACACACATCAAATATGAAGCTTTAATCGTGTGATTAAAGCAGAGTTTGATTTATTGTTAACATTGAAGTTTGATAAACGTTTGATTTATTCTTAACATTAAAGCGTGTGATTGAGGCAGAGTTTGATTTATCGTTAACGTCCATGTTTGATAAACGTTTGATTTATTGTTAACATTAAGGCGTGTGATTAAAGCAGAGTTGGATTCATTGTCAATATGGACGTTGACAATAAATCAAACTCTTGCAATACCTTAGCAAAAAAGCAAATAATATCTTATCATTCGTTAATCCGGTGACCAGCCTGTAGTTACTTTCAGTAGGTACTCAATTAAAAAAGTCTTTCTATTTTTCACTGCAAACCAACCCAACACTTTTTTGGTCGGAATGTTTTTTTGACAATGTCATTATCTATGTTCAGCAGTGACAGATGAGAGAATTGTTTCTGAAGCATTTCGCTTCTAACCCACGTTTTTAATCGCCCCAGGGCAGAAAAACTTCTCTCGCAGCCGGTGGCGATCACTGGGAGTGCTATTGCTGCTTGGAAAAGTTTACATACTTAAGTTAGGGCAGTACTCCTTTTAAATATGGTTTTTTAAGTTTCCAGCATTTATTTCATCTTTTTAAAATGCAAGTATGTTTTTCGTAACCACCACTGCAGCTTCTAAAGCTCACGTATCAATTATTAAGATTTTTAAATAACTATTGATGAAATCCTCTCCGCTCTTCATATCCAATTTAAAAAACGAGACAACTGCGCGAGCTGACGGTAGTTTCTCAAATTGGCCTTATTGATTTACAGTGATATTATCTATTACATGGTAGTAAATATTGATCTTCCAGTATTCTTCTGGTTGTGCATGGGCCGGCAAATATTATGTATTCTGCCCACGGTTAACTTAATATTAATGAAATTGCTACTTTTTATGTAAGTTACGAAATTACGACGAAGAAAATAGTTAAAGTTTTATTGAATTATGTCTTTATGTTTGCTTGGTTGAAACAAATAAAATTAATCGATTATTTGAATTCAACAATTTTGGACTGCATCGTAAACACCGGCAAGGGCCTACGAAGGAACATTGTAAATAAGGTACATGACATTTTAAAAACCAGGTTCGATGAAGTGCGTTCGTTTTCATTTTCTCTCGTGTCAAATACATGAAATGCCACTTCAAGCGTGAGCTTACCAACTAGAAAACCCCCTTAAACTATTCGTAAAGAAGTAAACATAATGCCGTCACTCTCATAAAAAGACGAGCAGAGTGTATCTCGTCGTTTTTCTGGAAATGTAATATCGTTGAAAAAAAACGTAACCGCAAGATTTTAACTAACCGGAGACCGAGCGTGCGTACGTTCGGATTCGATTAAATATTTACCGTGTAGTTAAGTGAAAACAGGTCGAAACATTTTCAGTACGATCATACTGTAATTCTGGAGTTCATACAGAAATATGTACGAATTGTTCATTACATTTTAATATAAAGTGCCCTATCGATTGCTCTTTCGCCCAATTAGTTTTTAATGAATATTGAACAAGCAATCCATACATATGAGCATACGAGTAGCAAAATCGTATAGTAATTGTATTCAAAATGCACGAATCGTATTAACCGAATCGCAATACGTACGACCACGCGTACACGATTTATTATAGGCGAATCAGCGTACGTAGTTTATTAGTGCTGTGTAGAAAACTCGCCATTTTCTAGTGAAACTCGTTTATTTTACTTTATAACAATAACATCGATAATAAGAACAATTGTATTTTAATGGAACATATTTTTCATGTGACGTCATATGAAATAATATGACATTTTTCGCATATTTATTATGCCAATGTGTAAATAAAAATAGCCTTTTATCAAAACGGCCAGAAAATGTCCGTTTTTTCTAACTCCCGAATATTCACCCCCGATAGAATTTAGCTTGATCCACATGTTTCAAGTATAATGATTTTGAATCATTTTTTTCATGACGCTTCTGTTATGAAAAATATGCATTTCTGGAGTGCTGAACGAAAGGCGTCCGGTTTGGAAAATCCAAAATTTATTTTTCAAACATGTGGGTGTAGTTATTGCGACTATGACAATCGATTCGAAAAACCAGTTCGGTGAATTATTCTAGGAGGTAAAAAAAAGTTACGAAAAATGCATTTTTAGTTGTTAACAAAAATAGCAGGTGGTTTCAAGGGGTCATCCATTTTAGACGCTGAACAGGCTATTTTCATGAATTTTTTTTGCTACGTTTATATTAGAGATATTGATATAAAAGTCGTTACACTAAATAAATACACTTTAGAAATACATGAACATTTTTTAAAAATATTTATGTAACCCAAGCAAACTTTAAACGCGTTTTTCTCGAAACAACTTTTTTCGACGACTATTGATAAAATCTTCGAAACTATTGAACCGATCGTTATGAATTTTTTAACGACATATTCGCATAACGCGTATCAAGGATTTTCTGAAATTTTGATATTTACTATTTGTTTTTGTCAAAAAGAGTGAAAAGACACGTCTTTTTGTTGTCTCGTAAAATGTCCGCCATTTTGTTATTTTTGCATATAAAAAATTGTATGATATGCGCTATAGCCATTAACATACTGAATTTCAAATCGTTTTATTTTTTTTTGTTTCGGATGATCCATCTCCGAGATTTCATCACCAGCGCAGACCTACAATTTTGTTAGGACATTTTTTAAATGCCATTTTCGTTTATAAATAGTGACTTGAATAAATATTTTTTTAAAAATGTATTTCGAAAGTGTATTTTTAAAGTGTAATAACTTTTATATCAATATTTATAATATAAGCCTATCGAAAAAAAATCATGAAAATAGCCCTTTTTTAGCGTCCAAAGTGAGAAGACCCCTTAAATTGATAATTGTAGCAACCGCGATTTCGAATAGAATAAAGAAGGGAATGGGAGAAGCATTTCTTAAATCTGTTAATAATTCCAGCAGTTAATGCGTGTATTATAAATAATAAAAAGGTCGGGAGAAACGTTTCAATTTGCCGCGGCCTCGATCGTCAGGTGACAGAGCTCTACGTTCGTTTTAATAAATAAAATTGACGACTAATTAAATAACGCGATATTGGGCACTGATCAACTTATAAACTGCAATAATTACGGATGAATGTGACCGACTTGTAACATTTACGAGGCAATCGCAGGATGCAGTCAGTTGGATGCCTCAGGGAAAAAATAGAGCCCCCAGACACTATAAGAGAAGTACTGTTGTTCGAAGAGAGGCATGTATATTGATTACTGACTCACCCGACACAATTTCGTTACAGTAAAATGATGCTATAGGCAACGAATTTTTGTGGGACGATATTTTTCTGTCGTTCTTAATCATTTAATCATTATCTGATTCGTTAGTTCTTAATCATTTTCTTATAAAGTTAACACTCCAGTTCTTAATCATTTTCATTCGTGACCATCATGGCCATCCCTTTTTGATAATCATTCATGATCACCACTTTCTGATAAAGTCATCATTCAGTTCTTAATGATTTTCTGATAAAGTTAACACTTTCAATCAATCGATAATCATCGGTACTGTTACAATAATTCTCCGGATTGGGAGGTTTAACAAAAAAAAAATGTTGGCTCGCCACAGAACTCTTCAAGGGCTCGCTTTTAATTTCTGCTTCCTCCGATGATCTCGAGGAAGCGTTGTATGGATCTGTCAACTGGGCGATCGAGTTTGCTCCGTTTAAAAAGCCATTTTCGGCAATTTAAAATAAATTATTCAAAGCAAGCACGACAGTTCTCGATTACTGTCTGCATCTAGTTCATTAGGGCTGGTCGAATACGATATCTCTCATGCGCCTAATTATTAACTGCTTTGCTCGATATAGCGGGCTCGGTGGCCCTCGAAAATTCTCAACATCGATTAAGCAATTAAATTGATAAATAAGAAATTCGAATCATCTGGAGAATGGGGCTTTGGTTGACGTGGAAGTTTTCATAATCGATATTGGTCCGATAACGTTCAAAGAGGCCTGTCGAGAACGTCGACGGAGTTCTCATTTTATTTTCCTGCCACAATCCAATTTTAACAATTCTGACGGTACTTACAACTGGCTCGAAAAGAATCACATAATCGTAAAATCCTTTTTCACACTAGCATTTCGCAAGTTTTCTATGAAAATTCGTTAACTTAAGCTTCGTTATTGATTTTATCGCTGAACTCACTATTATTCATAATAGTCGTGTTTATAAGAGTTGGAGAATAGCTGATTATACAAGTCTCGACTTAAGGGTTTCGACTGTGACGGGTCAAAAAAATCGATGCAGTCAGTGATTTTGGACAATTCTAAAAAATGACGTCCCGAGAGTCTTTGAGTGTGACTCACCTGTGCTCCGTTTGGAGCCCTACGCGTAGGTATAGGCACCATGTGGAGAGGTGAGTCGTCTATTAAAAAAAAGCTGCTAGAAACGCTTCTCTACCCATGGAAATATTGGATTGGGGTAGAATATCCATAAGTCGAATTTCCATAACCAAATATCCATAAATGCCAATATCCGTAAGTGAATATCCATAAGTCGTCTATCCGTAAGTCAAATATCCATAAGCGAGTATAGTTTATAACTCAACGTATAAAACCCAAACAAACTTGACCTTTTCCGAGCATTCTCTTTATTAAAAATTTCTCAAAATGCTCGTCTATTCACTCTTCTTATTTATCTATTTCTCGCCATTTCTGGCGCTCATTTCTACTCTATTCTCACCCTCTGTACTCATTTATCTCTACCTCACGCTATTTCTGGCACTCATTTTTACTTACACTTACTTATGGATATCCGTAATTATGGATATTCGTACTTATGGATATTCGACTTATGGGTATTCGACGACAGTGGAAATATAGTATTACGAGGAAGCCGAACGATTATTATATGGTGCTGGAATAGCTGACTAGTCGGTAAGTCACAGGATCATACGATTTTCCCTTACTAAAACTTTAAGGGGCTATACCAATGTGACACTTTCGAAAAATCGATTTTTTTGCCTTTTTCGACAGTTTATACTTTCAAACATATGAGATGAGATTTTTATACTTTCACGAATATGAAATGAGATTTTTCAAATTTGCTGACATTGTAACGCAAAGAGCAATTATCCGATTGACTTGGAATTTGAACACTGAGTACTCTTGAATATATTTACTCTATAATAACATAGGATATTTTTGATTGGATAAAAATTAACGATTTGGCATTGAAAAAAACGACCATTTTATAGACAAGAAAACAGACTTTTTCATAACTACACCATTTTGTTAGATTTTGATATTTTTCGAAAATCCTACGTCATTGTACAGGAACTACCTTCCAGCTTAACGACATTTTTTTCCTTTTTCGGTTTCAGCTGCTCAATTGGCCGGAATCATGTCAGCAGTGGAGGACCTTTTTTTGGCGCCTCCGAAGGCAGCCCATAAGTCACTTAGATCTCAATATTTTTCCATGAAAAAATTATGTACTATAGGTCAAATATATTCTTAATTTTCCGAAACATTTAATGGAGTACTTTTCTTCCAAAAAATTCCCGAAAATCCAGCAAATGTTCAGCGTTCACACTGGTATAGATCGTTAAACGCGATTATCGCGAAATGTTTTTCTTTTTAAATGAGTTGAAAATCCGTGTACACGATTACTCAAAAACTATTTGACCGATCAAGCTCATATTTGGCATATGTTTTTATGATCCTTATGTACCATTGATGAACCTAAGCCCGACTTAAAGTTATCAAAATAAACATGTTTTTGACTGGGTCGAAGTTTCAAATTATTTCCGAAAAAATACAACGTTTTTCGTTCCAAAGCCTCCCCTTTAGCCAATTGTCATTATTTTTCCACTATTAATGGTTCATCAAGTGACCGCATGTATATACTAATCAATTTTTTTGCGCAGACTGTTTCGTATAATCCTACAAGGTGCTGGAGTCTACACCGCATTCGGTCTCCCTTCCGGACAGCTTCACGACATCTGGTTATATCTCTGCCATTTTTACCTTTTTTCAAGCAACAAAAATCGTTTTGAAAACTAGAATTATGTAATAGAAAGTACCTATGGCCCTGAAAAGACATGTACATTCCTTACCCTACAAAGAAATCGTGAAAATCGATCAAAATTTGGCGTTCTATATGGAGTGCCCCCCTTAAGGAACGAAAAGAAATGGGTGAAAACTCAAGGAGGTAGGTAAAGGACAGTTCGCAATTAAAAAATTGAACGCACAATGACAAAATTTCCACCTGTCGAAGGATTAGGTCCGCGGGTGGATCGCGTGGAAAAAAGGTTCGAGGGAGAAGTGACGAGAAAAAAAAAACGGAGAAAAACGGCGGTAAAGGAGCAAGACTGATGCCTGCGCTGTCGCAGGTATGAGTGCACCGGTAGGTGACGCCCGCGAACCGCCAGAGACACCTTAAAACAATAAGTTTCTTGCATATATTTCATGCTTGTACGTGCCAGCATCCCCGGAAGAATCGAAAACGTGTGCCTCTCCTTTGCGTAAACGGAGCACGTTTCAGTTTGTACCGGGGAAGAAAAAAAGCGGAAAAACAAGAAGATAAACCGAAAGGACGAAGTGAAAAAAAAAAGAAGGGACGGAAAGGAGGAGGAGGAGGAAGAAGAAAAAAAAGACAACGGAGGAGGAAAGAAACGAGTGAACGAGGGCGGCGGTGGGTCGCGAGAGGGCGAAAACGCGACGGCGAGATAAATGAAAAGAGCCGGAGATGGAATTGTAAAGAGCGGGTGTATACCTTCGTAACGGTATAAAAAGCTATGAATGACATGATGGGAAGGGGACGATACCGAGGAAGTATATAATGTACGCCACGTTGGGTGTATATTATGAGAAACTGGCGACCTCGGTTCTGCAATTTATTCGCTTATGTATATAGATAAGTGATTTTGAAGACACTCGAATTCGTGACCGTCCACATAGTAGCCAATTATAATCCAGGCACAGGGGCATACTATGACATCGTGCAAATCTCAACGTCTTTACAATCACCCTTGCGTGGATGCAACTATATTTATATAAAGGTCCTTTGAGGCAGGAGCCTGAATTAGAAGGTCTGAAAAATCGTTTTTTTTTATTGCTTTAATCGATAGAAAAACTATCCAAGAATATATTTACAAAGTTACAGAGGCCAATTGTAAATATTTTCGAAGATACAAGGCCGAAAGCAGGGAAGCGATTCATATTTGACATTGATATTTCCTCTTGTTGAAAACTTTGAAGGGCCTTTTCTGCAGTTTTCATTTTCACGATTTTTCCAAATTGGCGGGCGTGACAGCAAAAAACTAAACGACCTATTGAATCAAAGCAAAGTTTATTTTCTTCAGTATGAAAAATCGTCAGAGTGAATTAAAAGACTCGTTGAAAAAGTCTTTTTAAATCATTTTGATAGCACGTTAGTGTTTTTTAAAATCCAATTTTGGCAAACTTTTGCCTGATAAAAGTTATGATATCACGATTTTTTCAGCTTTTTCTGAATTCACCCGAAAGAAAAATATATGACAATTGAACATTTTATTGGTTCATTTGGTTCAGTCAAGAATTACGAACTGCATCTTTCCCGCCGATTCGGGACTGCAGTGGCAAGACGCACATGGAATAGACTGATAAATCTGCAGTCATTTATTGTTTCATGTTGAACATTTTTTTATACATGAAAAGATACCTCAATGTTTACTGGGCTCGTTTTTTTTCCTTCTAAAAAAATTCGCGAAAAAACGCTTTTTTGGGCCTTCCAATTCAGGTCTCAAGGGGTTGGGCTACTGTGACGAGCCGAAAATCACGGTTCGTCGAAGAAATTCATTTTAAAAAAATTATGGTCGGAAGGTCGCGTCGATATTTATTTGTGTGTACATTAACAATGCTGTGTACCAAATTTCATAAAAAATATTAATAATAAAAGAAGTTTCTCACTTTGAACGTGAGGGGCTCATGGGTGAACTTGATTTTAGTTACGAGGGTGGGGTGAAAAGTTTCCGGCCTGACCAAGAAAAACGATGTTTAAAATTTTTTTTTTGCTTTATTTTTCAACATAATCTCCATCAACACTGATATATTTCTCATAACAGTGTTCTAATTTAGTTATACCAGTTTTAAACGTAGATTCGTCAAGCTCCTCAAAATACTGATTTACAGCTTCGATAACTTCTTCGTTGCTCTTAAATCTTTTTCCGCCAAGCCATTTTTTGAGGTTAGGAAACAGGTAATAGTCGCTGGGGGCTAAGTCTGGAGAGAAGGGAGGATGCGGCATCAATTCAAACTTCAATTCGTGGATTTTGGACATGGCAACAATCGACGAATGCGCTGGTGCGTTATCGTGATGAAACAAAACTTTTTTCTTCGCCAAATGAGGTCGTTTAATTTGCACCTCGTGCTTCAAACGTTGCAATAACTCTGCGTAGTATTGACCAGTGATAGTCTTACCCTTTTCAAGGTAATCAATGTATATAATTCCTCTCGCATCCCAAAAAACAGTAGCCATAACCTTGTTTGCCGATAAAATTGTTTTTGCCTTCTTTGGGGTTGGTTGCCCTTTTCCAACCCACTGTTTTGACTGTTCTTTATTTTCAGGAGTGTAGTGGTGGACCCATGTCTCATCAACAGTTATGAATCGACGCAAAAATTCGTTTGGATTACGCCTATACAGCGCCAAATTGTCGGTACAAATGGTTTTTCGAAGCAGTTTTTGGTCGACCGTTAGCAAACGCGGCACCCACCTTCCACACAGCTTTTCCATGTTCAAATGGTTCTGCAAAATATTTCGCACACGTTCAGCTGACATCCTACAGTCTCAGCTATCTCATGCACTTTCAACCTGCGGTCTTCCAACACTATTTTATGGATTTTTTCAATCATCTCTGAAGTAGTGACTTCAACAGGCCGTCCTGAGCGAGGCTCGTCAGAGGTGCTCACACGACCCATTTTAAATTCAGAAACCCACTGCTTAATAGTTGAATATGATGGGGAGGAGTCTCCTAGTGCTCAATCCATCTCTTCTTTTATTTGTTTTGGTGTAAAACCTTTCAAATGGAAGTATTTGATGACAGCACGTTTTTTCAATTTTTCCATTTTTACGAAAACAACGGAAGCGTCTCGCGCAATGTGCTCTCAAACGCAAACTAACGTAGCGATTGGGTTGAAACTGTACATACAAGCTCGGTAGGAATGGTACTGTAGGGCGCCGCTCCAAAACTAGACCTAGTGGCACCATCTCTTGGTCAGGCCAGAAACTTTTCACCCCACCCTCGTACACGGTTGATCCAGAACAAAAGAAAAACGAATTTTTTTCTTCTTGAAATCGACAAGACTTGACCGAACTTTTTTTTTTGGTACTGCGTTTCAATCATAAAAAAAAATGATTTTTTTTTCGATTTTTCGAGGACAAATTACATTATTGTTAATAGCTAATAAAAAAAAGTTAAGACGAAAAACGTCTGTCAAGACTAAACTACTATTACACTGAATAAGTATATCAAATTTCAAGTCATTCCGTTCATTGGATGTCGAGAAATCGTGTACACCGTTTTGGAAAACATCGTATCGAGAAAATAGTTTACCTCTGATATGCGATTCCTGCACTATGTGTTGGATCTTCTTCTTCAATTTGAGTTACCTAATGAGACTACGATTTTTTTAAATTTGCACTGTAGCCTAACCCCTTAGAAGACCATTCTGTGCTTAAGATCAATGATACGTTTAAAATACTATTTAAGGACCCCTTCTTCCCAAGACAGCCAGATGTGCTGATGGCCAACGTCACAGATATAACGGGCTTAAAATGTCATTTACCTCGTGACCGTTTGTACATACGAATGTATGGGTATTCATATGTACATGCACACACTTACACTGTCTGCTGAGTCCATGTTGAAGTTCGATTGGTGGCAAATTTAGCTACCTGTTGGAATAGCCTTGTCTTCTTTTAGAATACCCAATTGTAGACAATTCCACATGAGACACTGAGGGTATCCAAGTCTGTGGGGGTTTGCCCAACACCCCGCTCAATTCATTCGTGCTTTGGATCTATAGCAAGTTGGTCTGGCTTTCTCCGAGGGTAATCTTTCCCCGCGCTCAGCCTCCTCCTCAGCAGCAATTGCCGCAGCCTGCCACTGCCATTTTCAGCTGAGGCGGGACTCGAGCCGTACCTCTAACTTTTTTTCAAGTCGTGACTTTTTAGCATCTATTGATACTCGACTAGAATTAATTCTTTTATGCTGCAGCATTTATCAATTTTGGAATGTGTCCAGTAGGGTGACACAAATTTGAGCTTTATTTTTTTCCTTTTTCTCACCATCCAATTATTTGTGTTAAAAAAAAAATGTCGCGAAAGCTGCGAGCCGCCAAAATATATTTAAATGTTTCAATACAAGCTCCCCAAAAGTTTTAATACAAGCCTCCCAAAAATTAAATGTCCATTAAGAAATCAGTTTTTTTGGTCCATTTCTCACCTGTGAATGTTACGCTTTATAATTTTTTAATTAACCTCGTGAAAGCGACGTTCATTTAAAGCCAGCCAATGAACATTTAGTGGTCGCTCAAGAGCTTCGAAATTTCCAATTTTCGCAAATTTTTTGGTTACTCTTTTTACTCATAAATTCGACGCTTTGTAAATTTTTTAAAACAATTAATACTTTTTTAATTTAGAAACACTTTTCTCAAATTTACCTCACACTTCTAACCCGATAAAACAATCTATAATTTGATTTTCGGACAAGCGCTTTAAAGAATTATTTTATGAGAACAAAGATAAAAATTCTTGAGTTAGAAGTGTGGGCTGAATTCGAAAAATCTGATTCTGAAGAAAAAGGGATTAATCGTTTTGAAAATTTTACAAAGCGTCAAATTTATGAGTGAGAAGAGTGAAAAGAAAATGGCGATAACTGGAAATTTCGAAGCTCTTGAGCGACCGCTAAATATTCATTGGCCGGCTAGAGCTTTTGCGAGGTCAATTTAAAAATTATTAAGCGTAAAATTCGTCGCTGAGAAGTGGACGAAAAAAATCTATTTTTTAATGAAAATTCGAAATTTTGGGCGGCTTGAACGACCTCTAAATATTTTTTGACTGCTCGCAGCTTGGCTACATTTTTTTCCTTAAAGAAGATAATAGGACGGTGAGAAAAGTGAAAAAAAAATTGAGATTAAATTTGTGCCACCGTAGTGTGCAGGTATTCAAGTTATTTTTTTTACATAAAAGAGAACAGTTTTGAATATATTTTCCAATTTTCGTATTGAAAAATATTTATAAACGTGGTAGATACAGTAATGTGTGCAGACCGCTGTTTGAAAAAAGTCCTTAGCGGTGACCACTGATGTTCGGAAACAAATCATCCGAAATAAGAAAAATCAAACGCATTTAGTTTTTGCATGAAATTATCTAGCGCTTCGACGTATCTAGTGCTGGGATAGAAATATGCATTTTTTAAATCTAGTGCTTGGATAAAATATGAGTTTTTGGAAAAATGGCCATCGTCCAAACAGAAAGTTTTGATTTTCGATAAAAAAGCTTTATTTTCGTTGATAAAAAACTATGCATCCAAAAAAAATTCCTTCGTTCAAGTACTGCTTTTTGATATTTGAAGGAAGCTTGTCAAATGTGATTTTTGAGATAACGTGGACACCGATTTTGAAAAGGTAATTTTGAGAAAAACGCCTTAGATTGCCGGTTCGTGGAACTTACTTAAAGACGCCCGTGACTCCCTCAATTTTCAACGGATCGACTTGAAATTTTAAGAACATTTTTAAAATGTTATATTTTGACAATCCGTCGAAAACAAAAATCGATATTTTCAAAAATTTCCTCTAGGTGTATACCTCTAGAGCGTTTTTTCCCAAACGTGCTCAATATTTTTGCTCCGATGAAAATAAATGCATTTTCATCAGTTAGCCAGGTGTCTATTTTACATAGTACGATATTGTTGAAGTTGCATTTTTCCGCTTCCATTATTTAGTAATGTGCTTTGTGAGACTGAATGTGACGAATATAATTCCAATCGTAGTTTTTCTTTTATTTTTTCCCCCTGTTCCATTTCTTTTAATTTACATGTCTTTTTCTGCGATTCTATGCGCAAACTTGATAATTTTCTGTTATTCAATCACCTAGATAAAGGAGTGAATAAATCCAACCACCACTGTCTGAGTGGGTCTGATATAGATGTAATATAATATACGATATATTTTGCCAATATCGATAAATTATTAAAAGACCACACAAAGCATATAAATATCTTATGTATTTGTTGTCGCACAATCTCTTCGCTTTAATATTTGCATATCTCGTCTTCTATAATCGCGTTTAATACGATCGTCGATTTTCAATATCGAATCAATTCAGTCAATGACACTTCGTTTTGTGTGCCGCAGACGTCCCCTTTTATATTCGCTATTAATTAAATAATCGCGTTTGGGTATATTGAGTTAACCCGCATTCAACGGCCGATTTCAATACGAACATATTGGACCTTCGATCTTTGGGCTTCAATCTATTTTCATTATCGTGATCGACAGACGCGGTTCATTAAGTGGTGTTCCTTGTTAGTTTTGATAATCCGAGCGGTATGTACATAAATGTTGTAAAAAATTTCACAATACAGATAAACCACCCTTCACAGTTTCATTATACGTAGATATCTATACACACCCCCACACGCGGTCATGTTCAATTGAAGAAGACCACCTCGTTCTTCCAGGTTCGTGGGAAAATGATCTTCTCGTTCAGGCGAACGTTTCTATGCTTGTATGTATATATGTATATGCTGCTTGTTTCAATGCATCGTGAATTATTTTCCATTCTCAGAAGAAGCCGGAAGTTAATTCCACTTCGTTATCGAAGGATGTGGATTTTTTTCAAATTGTTGAACGGCCCGAAAAACCGATTTTTCCAGTGCCGGAAGGCTGTATTATGTAAATTCATTTTCTTACTTCCTTTTCTAGCGACACGACGCAATTAATCGAGTACAATCATTTACATGAGACACAAGGTTGAGGGGTTACGTGGGTTTCGAAGCCAAAAGAGCATATTTTCTCTATTTAAAAAAATATAATATATAAATTATTCAACATTTATATACAATTTTTATATACATTTATATTCAATATTTATATTTTGATACAACAAATATATTCAAAATGTTGAGCACATAAAAGAGTAACATTTCAACAATATTAAAAAAAATCATCTAAAAATTTGGGAAACCTGGTTTCCGGAGGCCCATAAAAAAGTGTCTTTGTGGTGGTCAGGATAACTCATGATAGCTTTTTCTGAAATTAAAAAACCAATTTTTTTCTGTTATTAGATAAGTATAGCTCGTGATTGAACAAAGGATTTAAAAAGAAATGCAAATTTGAATTTTTGGCAGAGTTGTATGCAAAATAGTTCAATTTTTCGTACAATTTACACTACGTATCGCCTTGTAAAATTAGTTGTAATAAAAAAAAAACCTTCGTTCAATCACTAGTCAATGCTATTTTGAAATGGCCAAAATTTCAATAAGATCGATGCATTAGTTTTTGAGAAATCGTGTCCACCGACTTCAAAAATAGTGTTTTGAGAAAAATGCGATTATCTGCGTCGCTCCCGGCCGGTCCTTCCCAACGGGGGGAATTCCCAAAGGCTCTCTCTCCTAGACTTTTACTCCGATTGACTTGAAACTTCGGGAGAATATTCCAGACATATTGTACTATTAGATAACAAAATAAAATAAGAATGCATTTTTTGCAATTTTCAAAACTACGTAACCCCTTAAGCCGAGTGACTTCAATCGGAATAAGCAATTTAACATTTTATCGTACTCGCCATATCCGATTAATCGAAATGATGTTTTTTTTTGTTGATTAGAGAATAGATGACAGATGGTGAACGAGTGTGTATTTTAACGGGTGTAGTTTTTTCGCTTTTTTGGATTTTTTTTTCTTGTTGAACCATTGAAACACTCTACCTTCGAATTTTTATCACACATTTATTAACATTTTTACAGACCTCAGAATTTCAACAAACGAAAATAACGAGTTGAATCGACTTTACACCGTTCGGAAGATACTCATGAGTAAAAAAAGTTGGTTGACGGCTGCCATGATTCCGGAGGTTTTGCTCATCTGAAATTAAAAAAATCAAATGGCATTTTAATTTGTAGACCCGAGGCTATCGCTGGAACTAGAGTTAAGTAAGAATATCGAAAATCGAATTTTTGGCACAGTTTTACAAGTTTCATGGGTCGTCATTTTTTTCGACCCTTTCAGTTTAAAAAATCTATGGCAGATATTAGAAATATCCTAATTCGGATGAGAACTATAGATGGACTGACTATACCATAAAAATTTGAGCGAAATCCGTTCAATAGTTTTTGAGATATCATGCAAGCCAATTTGAAAAATACAGTTCTGAGTAAAAAGGTGTTCGAGTTCAAGTACGATTTACACAAAGAAAATGTTGACTCACCACTCTGCTATGCCAGGTTCATATAACACGTACTTATTTTTTACAATTTGTGCAAAGAAAAATTCGTCGATTTTGTATCCTGACATATGGGATAATCGTCTAAGGAGTGAGATGCAGTCAGAGGCGTCACAGAACGAGCATTTTCAATTTTTTAAAACAGTAATTAAGTTTGTTTTACAAAAATGGTTACACAGACTTTTTATGTTATATTTCAACTTGAGTTGTACAAATTTTCAAAGAAAAATATTGATTATTTTACTGGAAATTTTACTGGATCATCTGAAATATAAAAAAACAACAAAAAAATCATTAGTTTAATAATAAATCTAGTACTTAATGGAAGCTTGTTTTTTTAACTAAAGAAATGGCTTCCGACACATAACAATCGATTTTCGACCAAAAAATCGCTCGTTTATTGTTAAAAATAAATAGAAATTTTCAACAAAAATAAAAATGCTTTGATTAAGAACTAGTTTTTAATGCTATCAATAAGCACACCAAATTTCATCAAAATCCATCGAGTGGTTTTTGAATTATAGTGGTCACCGCCTTGAAAAACGTAGTTTCGAGAAAAACGCTTTCAAAATTTTTCGATGTGGATACGGTAGTTATATGTTTGTAAAATATTGAGCTCGATGGATGAAGCTAAACATTTTTTTAATGTATTTTGATCCTCTGATTCCGAATATCACAATTTTTTTGCCAAAAAGTCGAGCATTCAATTGTTTATAGCCAATTGTTAGAACAATTTTTCAAAAAATTAATTTTTTCGGGATGAATTATTTTTCAAAAACATTTTGGGCAATTTTAAAATGAAAGTATTCTTGATAAAATTTTGCTAAAGTTCATAAGTTTTGAGCAATACATTTTTGAAAATTTCTGAAAAAGTTTTCCAATTTCACATTTGATTTGTGTATAGAAATACTAATTAAAAAATTAATTACATCGAATCATCAATTCCTGGCCCATACAATAGGGCGTCTGTCAATGTGGAAGCTTCCAAAATATCAATTTGTTGTTGTCTTCGAAGCATTCTACCTTCCCGGGTATTATCTTTTGCGGGTTTGTCAGCCACGTCTATACGTTTGCCACGTCTATACGCCTTCACTAATTGTGAGCTATCTCGGAAACTATTCATCGGATTGACTTGAAATGTTCAGGGAATATTTTCGAAACATCATACTTCAAGAAAATGTAAAGAATCGATTTTTTGAAAATTCTGACTGAATCTCACCCCTTAAAGAAATAAAAGTATAACGAGATTAACATGGAGAAAGCTGAGAGAGAGAGAGAGAGAGGGAGGGGCGGCGAGATATTCGTCTAAATAAATATCGTACTCGTTCGTTCGTCACCTGTATGCAAGCAAGTCGCATTTCATGAAAGTTCGAAGTGAAACACGTCGGGCGATGTATGGAATGCACGAGAGGAAATTCTGTACGATGATCGATCTTTGCATAACAATGAGAACGTCGACACCAGACAGTTTCGTATTTTTACTCAAGCCCACAAAATATCAAGGCATCAGTATCCTTTTACTAAAATATAGAAGAAACACGCGAGATGATTCTTTCATTTAAAAATGGCAACGACAAGAGATTAAAATGAATAATTATCCGAAGCAAACTATCCGCAACTGAAAAAGAAATCCAAACATCCACTATCATCTTTTGGAAAAGTCTCGCTGAAAATGTGTCCGAGGCAAAATCCATTTCAATCGGATGGAATTTCACATCCTTTACATGCATACACGTAATTCATTTTCTTAAAGCTCGGCATGCGCGGGCGAGGCGCTTGTATACATATATATGCATGCACATACGTAAAAAGTGTCATGGATTCACGTTCGAGATTGAAACGTGAGAAACGAGTGAAAGAAGGAAGCGAGGAATGAAAGAAGAAGATACGAAAGTCACACAATCTTGCTAAAAGACGAAAAGACTCTTGAAGATGTTGAATCTTTTGGGCTCGGCACTTACGTATGTATAGGTAATTGGAAACGTGTGGACAGTATTCCAGCAAAAAAAGGAAAAGCCAACTCACGTTGTACGAGCTGCTTTCGTCGGACTAGCTTTTTATAGGCATTAAAAATTAGACTTTTCGAGGAGTTATTTTACATTTAAGGCAGTATGAGAACATCATTTTTTAAATTCCTGCTGATATTTGTTTTGACTTGTACTGTAAAAAAAAAAAAAAAAAAAAATTTTCAGGTAGTACGAGCACGTACTTGATTATTAGATTGCTGCTGGATCTTTTTCACGTGCTACCAATGATGCGCACAGGCGTCACGGGTAACAGCTATTTGGGCCGTCGAAGAAAAAGATGTAAGATTTTCAAGAGTCTTTTCGTCTTTTAGCAAAATTGTGTGACTTTCGCGTCTTCTTCTTTCATTCCTCGACTCCTTCTTTCATTCGTTTCTCACGTTTCAATCTCGAACGTGAATTCATAACACGTTGTACCTATGTGCATGCATATATTTAGAGTACGACCTGTTTCATTCGTGAGAGAAAAGAATGAAGGCGTGGCTCACCCCTTAAGGCGGGATATACGTTTAGACGGGAACAAATTGAGCAATTTTGAGGCATTTTTTAAACTAAGAAATAATTACTCGACATTTACCAAACTGTAGGTATACTTTAATAGCGCATTTAAGTATACAAAATAATTTTTTTTTAATTCATTTATCATCAAAGTGGTGGAGCTGTGGCAGAGTGTCGCAGCAAGGTTGCCGCGGAATTTGCGAATCGGCGTGCAGTCAGCTTCCCATAGACGCTGATTTGCAAAAAATTAAAAAATTTGTTCAGTTAGAACATGTTTAGATTCTATTTGACAACAATTAAAATAACGAAAATTCAAATTTAGGAGAATCGCACGCATTTCCAAAAAATCAACGTTTCGCGCAAAATTTCTGTAGAATTTGGATTAAAAAAGTAGTTTTTTCAATAATTTTTCAAAAACAATTCTCATCAAACAAAAGGCAGCAATATTATAAATATTTCTACCAAGTTTCAACTCAATCGGCTTGATGGTTTTCGAGTAATCCTGCATGCCAATTTCGATAATGCAGTTATGAGAAAAAGGGGTTTGAAGTTTATGCTCACTTTGAATTCGAGCGGTGAGGCACAGCGTTGACGGGCTGTAACGTTTGAAGTTTTTCGAATTTTGCTTTGAAACTTCAGAAACATATTCTACATATATAGAGCTGTCGTTTGAAAAAAAAAGAAATCGATTTTTTTATCGTGGTAAATGTAAACTGTTAGGCTACTGTGGTGACCAAAAAATGAGGGTTATTTAAAAAAAATTAATTTTAAAGGAATAAGTAAGGCGATTGAAAAATCGTTTGGAAATTTATTTGTATGTACATCGACAAAGTTGTGTACCAAATTTCATTGAAATATATTAATAATTAAAGACGTTATAAACCATCTCGTGAAGGATCTTTGGATGTGAGGGGCTCAATGGTATACTTGATTTGGGCCACGCGGCTGATGTGAAGTAAAAAGAAACGAGTTTTTTCTTTCTCAACCCTAGAATTAAAAAATCCATTTTTTCTATCTTTAAATTACAAACTTGGGTAAATATTTACTCCACTCGTTTCTTGTTCGTAAAATCGTTCTGGAAGCAGGTATGAGACTCGTAAGTACATGAATCTCTTCATTTTTTCATGCAGAAGAGAATGGTGAAAAGCAAATTCAATTTCATTAAAGTTTAGTCGGTGAAAACCCGATTTAAATACCTGAAAGTGCTAGAAAACGGTAATAGTATAAAGACAATAGATAATATTGACTAAGACTCCACTAAGTTTTTTTGCCATCGTGTTTCAATAATTAAGGAAAAGTTCTTATTTTTTTTCGATTTTCCGAGGAAGAATGACATCATTATCGTTAATAACTTATGAAAAAATGTTAAGCAGAAAAACGTCGGTCAAGACTAAACTACTATTACACTGAATAAGTGTACACCGTTTTGAAAACCATAGTTTCGGGAAAAAAAGCGTTCAAAGTTTTTCTAGCAGTTTTATAAATGTAATCATAAGTTTACCTTCAGTCTGCGGTTCCTGCGCCATATGTTGAACTTTTCTCTTCAGTTTGCGTTGTCTCAAGCGATGAGTGTTCGTCATTTTCACCGTAACCTAACCCCTTAAACAATTTTTTTTTTCATGTACCTATAATGATTTTTTCACCGCTTTTTATGAGAAAAAAATCTTGTTTCACGTGAATCGGTAGACTGTGATGACTCTGGAGATGCCGTCGTTTGAGGGTTGGACTCCTCCTTAAAATAGTTTTCTAATAGTTCCTTAATGCTTTGCCATATTGACTAGTTTCACCAAAATCGAGGACGGACACCACAGTGATGTTCTCTTGGGTTCCTGTTATTTTGCCATCGGAATTTTTTTACTGCTCTGACAGCCGACGGCATCGACGACGATATTCGCGTTGCGGCTTATAAGCGTATTTATTCAGATTCACGGCAGAGAATCAGACAAGTATATTTATACAATATCGACCAGCCGCAACTCGAGAGCTACCGTGAATACATATATATATACAAGACAATAATCTTGTTCTAGCCACTGTTTCGAAGCGAGGAAATCCATATTTAATGAATAACAGGGTCTTGAATTCGAGGAGGACAGTTTTGTTTCTTTTACGATTGACAAATGTTTCACCAGTAGGCGTTGCGGAGATATTATTATTTTAATGCGTTGCGAGGCTACCAAATGCTTCTTTCATTATTACCACCCAGAAATTTGGCACTCTCTGGACTGACCGCCGGTTACTCACGTGCCTTAAGGGACTACATCTACCTCGAGGCCCGAAAAATATATACTCTATTCTTAAGAGAATTTTTTAAATAACACCAATAGCTAATGTATTTTTCTCTCACAAAATGTGGTATCGTAAAATGAAGGTACATGTACTAGGCCTACTAGACAACTTACGAAAATTGATTTGTCCTTACTTTTTTACAGCAAAAATATATGCATCATCTGCTCCTTTATGATATGCGGATTTCCATAGTTTCCAATGCTGAATAACAACGTCAGAAGTGTTAGAACCAGTTGACTTGAAAAAAATATTAATTTTGACGGAGGCTACAAACTGCCATGAGTCTAGGGTCATGTTATATGACGTACTTTACCGGGTGCTTTACAAATAGAATTGTCATTCTAAGAGATTATATGAAATTAACAATATTTATAAATATTAAAGGTAAAATGAAATATAAATTCAATATATATATATATATATATATATATATATATATATATATATATATATGTCAAAAACATTTGCAATTAGAATCATTATGTTAAAGAGGAGAATTAATAATTAATAATATCGATAACCTTCGCGGTGGAGCAGATTATGCATATGCACGGTGAAATGTCCTGAAAAGTCATCATGTCAGTTATGTGAGTAAGACTTAGGATGAAGTATTAAGACCTAGTGTGACAGGCATTAGGAATGCAAGTGGATCGATTTCCAATATGGAATGTCTCGAGGTAAATTAGAAATATGAATAAGAGCAAGAGGGCGAGGAAGGGAGGATGAGAAATAGATAAGAAATAGAAATATAATTAATAAATGTATAATCTAAATAATCTCTATAAACAACAAATTTCATATAAATTATTTTATTCAAAATGTTAAGCACACAAAAGAGCAATATTTTAACAATATTTTTAAAAAATCATCCAATAATTTTGGAAATTCAGCCGGTGGGACCTGGTTTCCGGAGACCCCCAAAAAAGTGTCCTCGTGGTGGTCAGGATAAGTCACGATAGCTTTATCTGAAATTAAAACATCAAATTTTTCTGTTAGTAGATAAGTATAGCTCGTGATTGAACGAAGGATTTAAAAAAATTGAAATTTGAATTTTTTGCAGAGTTGTATGCAAAATAGTTCAATTTTTGGTACAATTTACATTACGTACCTTGCACAATTAGTTGTAATCAAAAAAATCCTTCATTCAATCACTAGTCAATGCTATTTTGAAGAAGTGTACAAAATTTCAATTAGATCGGTGCATTGGTTTTTGAGAAATCGTGGCCACTGACTTCAAAAATGTCACAAAGTTGTTTGGAATAATTAAATTCGTATGAAGTTATCTGACATCCAATTCAGAGCCTGGGTCAGTGGTGCTCTCGTGTCTTTGTGCCGCTATTTTCAAAGGTAGAGGATTGGACGTCAGCTAACTTTATACGTATTTCATTATTCCAAACAACTTTTGTTTGAAACATTTTTTGATCGGGCTATTAATTATCGACATACGGCGATTTCAAGTTTCCAACCCCTATTTCTTAGGGATTAGGGCGAGTTGAGAGACAACATTTTATTGGGGTTACTTCCAGTATGCAACCATCTACCTTCAGTCAAAAATTCACATTCTACGCTAAAAAAGCCTGGGTTTTCGTCTCTTATACTGGGACTAGACGCCGCTTGATAAGGTCAAGCACCCACGTCGTACGTCCACTACTATCGCTTCGTAATTTAAATAAACGAATAATAAAAGAGCGAGAAATATTTTGTTCCATCACGCGGTTCGATCCCACTATCGAATGTAACCAACTTGCTGGTAATTCGCTCCAGCGTCGTCGCGATTAATCGTTTCCCCTCTGTGATACCCTAGGGGTTGAATTTCCGTTCGCGGCCGCTTTGCCATGTGACGAGTATTACGCACAATGCGCGTTTTTCCGTCGTTCTTCGTGTCTCGGTGGATATACGAGAGTGACACTGAGAATCGCCAGAACGGGAACGAGAGTTCCCGGGGGTAGTTACAAAGGGCGAGGGACGAAGGTGGAGATATGATGTGTTCCATCCGCCCAAACGCAAAGATGAGGAAGCAATTATTCTAATGGATGGTTCTGAGGGAGATTTCGAGACTGAGACAAGTGCGGTAATCCGTGAATAGTAACCACGCGTTATATGGTATGCTTACCAAGACTACTACCTAGTGGTTGCACGATAACAGTACAAGCAACACGGAGAAACCTTTCCCTCTCTATCTCACCTGCGGAGAGAAAAGATGGAGATGTCTCTCTTTCTCTCAAGCATAGTTTCAGGCTCTCCATTCTCTCTCCCTTCTTGCCTCTCCATCTCTCATTCGCGTACCTGCTAATATTATGCTAAACTCGGTAATCCTTAAATGCTACCTCGGCTCAGCATGGCTATACACCGAATATCTTGAATGACGAAAGCATCCTCCCCTTTTGACCTCCGAGGGTGAATCTGTACGAGAGAGTGCAGAGGGTAGGACGCAGGGAGAGAGAGAGAGAGAGAGGGGGGGGGGATGAAAAGGAAGAGACAGCAGCAAGAGGGATAGCAAACATTGGTTGAGTTAAATGGTAATGGGAACAATGATGGTATAGGCATAGAGGTAACCTCTCCTGTGTGCCACGATGGCCCTGCTTGGTTGTCCTACTAGCTGCCTCGAATCCTCGAATACTAATTGAGAGATGTGGCTGGACGCGTGAGATCGGTTGAATTCGATGAGCCAAGACCGCACGCATACCTACTGGGATGTACGGAACGATTGTACGATGGTTTAACATTCTACTGGCCCCCTATGAGGGATGCTCTAGCCCAGGCTACCGATCCCGGCATGTTATTCATACACCCTGTCTTTATACCTGCGGTTCGTAGCAGCTATGTCGGATAGATTGGTCTGTAGCGTGAAAATGATACCTCGTTATCGTTATCCATTTGCTATGGATATAATGGGGCCGGTTGATACCTCGAACAACGGGAAAATGGACCGGAGTACGATTACACGGTTATAGGCGGATTATTAGCTGTATTGTGCGTACGTGGGTTTCCGTTTGTTGAGCAGTATGTTCCGCTCGCATTGTAGTTACGTCAGTTTACAGCGCAACTACGACTTGAGAATATGGGGTCTCGGAGGAGTATGGGTTTTACGATAGGGTGAAATTGCTCAACGGATAATCGAGAAATGTTGACTTGTCCAATCAGCGCGCTTGAGGGGGGAGATATCTTTAGGCGAGGAAAAATTGCTGATTCGTATGATTTGTTTTAATGGAATGATCTCTTCATCATTTTTGATACTTAGGGCCAGTTTTATTAATACGTTTGGCTGTTATATGGTATTTTTCTTATTAATCTTTGATAATGGTGGAGGTGGGGAAGTTCGGGCAGCGCGAACAGCTCAGGCAAAGCGAATACCCCCCCTCCCCCACTATGCGCTACTACGCGCAGCGTACGCGCGTGGGGGTATTCGATTTGCCTAGGCTGTTAGTGCTTGGTCCAGTAAAAGAGACGAAAGCCCAGCACTTTTTAACGTAGAATATGAATTTTTGACTGTACGTAGACGGTTGCATACTGAAAGTAACTCCAATAAATTGTTGCCCTTCCACTCGCACCAACCCTAAGAAATAGGGGTTGAAAACTTAAAAATCGCCATATCTCGATAATTAATAGCCCGATAAAAAAATGTTAAAAACAAAAGTTGTTTGGAATAATAAAATACGTATAGAATTAGCTGACGTCCAATCCTCTATCTTTGAAAATAGCGGCACATAAATACGAGAGCACTACTGACCCAGACAAGGACGCAGCGATGTCTACTCCGCTCGCGCATGCATCAGCCCCGAATTTTTTAATCGTTTTTGGGCCGCTATTTTCAAAGATAGAGGGCTGAACATCAGATAACTTTATACGAATTTTATTATTCCAAACAACTTTTGTTTGAAATATTTTTTGATCATGCTATTAATTATCGAGATACGGCGTTTTCTAAGTTTCAAACTCTATTTCTTAGGGTTGGGGCGAGTTGAGTGGCAACATTTTATTGGGGTTACTTTCAGTATGCAACCTTCAGTCAAAAAATAATATTCTACTCTAAAAAGCGCTGGGTTTTCGTCTCTTTTACAGGGCGAGATGCCCGGAATGGCGTGGTCTTCTAAACGGATTGTGGTGGTTGTTGTCAGACGGCGTGACACGTAGCGTCAGCGGGGTTAATTTGAAACAAAAAAAAAACCAACGACGATTTTATACGTAGAATATGAACTAAGAAAAAGTGAGAAATGTTGAAAATCGAATGAATGGTACGCTGCGGAACAAAAAGATTGAATTTTCCGAAAAAGTGGCTACATTTTGCAATTTAACAATACTTTTTTTTCTTAATTTTCAAAACCATTTACGGTCATGTTTTAGACAATAATGTTAGAAAGATTTATACCAAATTTCATCAGATTCGGTCGATAATTTTTTTAGCTATACGTCACGCCAGTTTTGAAAATGCAGTTTAGAAGACAGTGCCATACGTCCGCTATTTTTAAAGATTAATAAAAAAAATACCATGTAACAGCCAAACGTAGTAATAAAAGATACCCCAAGCCTAAAAATGGTGATTCTTTTGAAAAGATCATGAAAATCTGCATACTTTTTCTTCGCCAAAATATATCTCGCCCCTAAAGCGATACGTTCGCGCGTTTCGATACAGCAAAATTTGAGGATACATGATGCAGATGATCACAATGTCTTCAGGGGAAAATATTCTGGCTCGGTCTCGTCATATCATTGGATATGAAACAAAAACCAGTGGGGCAAGATACAAATGAGATTTCACTGGATCCAAATAAATCATTTGTATCCATCCAGTTTGTAACCATCTAATACATATTCACAGAGCAGACAATTTTGCGACTACAATGGAACTACGGAGGAGTAGCTAGACTGTGAATTCGGACCTTTTTTGATTATTGATATCATTTTGGATTGAAATAGCATTCCTAAGAAGACCTAATTCTTGAAAGGAAGATCCAATGTGGCGAACGAATAAATCAATAAATTCTTTAACAGTTTACTACTAGCTCGTGGCCGGAAAAAGAGGATTTTTCGTGAATTATTCTGGGAATACGTGTGCAGGTTTTCATTCTTTTTTACATTAAATAGCGGGTTTTGAATTATTTTACAATTTTTTCATTGAAACATATTTATAAATGTGTTAGATGCAATGGTTGGTGCAGACCGCTGTTTGAAAGACGTTCTCCGCGGGGACGACGGCGACGGCTGCCTGGAAATAAATCATCTGAAATAGAAAAATTAAACGCATTTAGTTTTTGCATGAAATTATCTAGTACTTGGACGAAGGATTTAATAAGATATGCATTTTTGAAAAAATGACCGCCCTCCAATATGAAAGTATTGATTTTAGATTGAAAATCTTTATTTGCGATGATAAAAAACTATGCATCGAAAGAAATTCCTTCGTTCAAGCACTGCTTTTTGATGGATAAAAGAAGATTGTCATATTTGAAGAACGAGAAAGATTGATGCAGTACATTTTTAGATATCGTAGTCACTGACCTTGAAAAATTCATTTGAAAAAACGCGTTTATGGAGGTTGGAGCGATTCAGTTGAGTCAAATGACGGTTTATTCATTTTTTTTCAATGAACCTCAAAAATATGCATACGAGGTACAGATTTATTCTATATATGCTATTTTTTTTCAAAGATATAATCAAAGGGAAAAATTATGCATTTTAACATTTTTATTACGTACAGTAGAAAAATGTTTGTGTTACTACCAACTTGAAAAAGCATAACATTATCGATGATAATTATGAAAAAACTATGACAACGAATGTTTTATACAATTCACAATGAAATTTTGAGTAATTAATAATTATGCCTATTTATATTTACGTCACGAGATTATTGGCCCATGGTTTACGATGGGCAAGATGAGGATTTTTTTTTTCTAAATGTTCACAAAGGTTCAGTTTGCGTTAATCCGTTGTTAGAAATGGTTTATCTTGGTGCTAAATAACAATAAAAATTACATAACCTTTAATGTGAAAGTCTTCCCATCTAACCGCACGTTAAATTACACACATTAAACTATTTTTTATTTCTGGTGTTTGGTGGTGAAAAAAGTTCCAAAAATTCTTAAAGACTCAGTATAGTGTAAACAATAACATGTATTTTTTTATTCAATTTAACCTTGAATTGTGGCTAACGCTCCAACCTCTTTAAAGTTCGCCGGTTCGCGGCACCAACCTATAAACACCAACAACTCCCTCAATTTTGAACAGATGGACTTGACATTTTCAGAGAATATTTTTGAAATGTATAACTTTCAAGGGTTTTATCGTAGTCAATTTTTTTAAATAAATCGTTACAACATTCCAATTACATGCATATCCTTGATATCATATATACATTGAATGAAACCGATCAATCTACACCCAGAAAATACCTCCAATCCCCAAGTGTTCGATTAGTATTTGAATTGTTTTTATCATTTTCACAAAAATCTTTAATCCCTCGATGCATTTGTATGAAAAAAAGACTACGATAACAAACAACCACGAGCTTACAAACATATTGAAAGCAGTGTCGGGAATTTACGAGTATACGATTTTTCTCCCTTTCACGACGGCAATTCAGACGAGGGCTTTTAGCATATAGCACACGGTCTGTGTCACCTATAAACCTTGTCTGAAAGAAAATAAGTGAGAGGAACAGAAAAAAGACCGAGAGGCAAAGCTCGCGCAGAGAAAAGTCACAAAACAGACACTTGTCTGTACATCACCCTGTATTACGATCGCTCGAGGATAAAGTTGCAACAACCTCGCGGGTTGAAAGCTGGGGGTTGTGCTCTCGAGAAAAGGGAAAAAAGAATCGAAGTAATCGCAAGAAGATGTTGGACTAAGTGGGAAAAAGATAGTATGGCGGGAGGGACGTCACTCGGTCGCGACAGGATATAACCGACCAAACAGAGACAGTGAGAGAGAGAAAGAGAGAGAGAGAGAGAGAGAGGGGGAGAAGAGAGAGAGAGAGAGAGAGGGGGGGGGCATGAAAGAGAGAAAGGATTGGAGGGAATTGAAGAGGTGAGTTTGCCGCCGCAGCTGGCTGTATCCTTGTATGGTGGCTCTGTTGTAATGCCACACCAAAGCGGCTCTGACGATGCACTTAGGAATATTAGTAAAGCGCACGCGAGCCACGGTACCAACCTCGAGACGAGAAGAAACATGCTCTGTATGTTTTACTTGCACATACATACATAACGTACATAGCGCGAACGCAGGCAGGTATGCATGTGCATACATGTGTTCTGTGATACTGTATCACGGTTAGCTGTCTTTCCATTCATATAGGGATTTCCAGTCGGAGAGTAACAGTGTTTGCCAGATGCTAACAATTTGGAAGTCTTCTCTAGAATTCCGTAGCCACTCGGAACTCTTATAATTTGGTCGCGTTTGTTCGTCGCAGTGTTTCTTCGTTTCTGACAATGAGGCAGTGCCTACTGGTGACTAAAGGTGATGGTTTCGGAGGTGATGTTTAGGACGGAATAGCGATTGGACTGTTCCAGGTCTCTATTAAAAAGTTTTCACAGATTCATTGAACCTTCATGAATATGGACAAATAAAAATTAAGGGGCTACATCTATCTGGAGACTCGAACAAAATGGCCAAATTGCGAGAAAAAAATCTGGCAAACGGTTAGTGAAAAAGAAAAGCACTTTTTTTTAACACAAAGGTACAATATTGAGAGCCTTTGAAAAATCACAAAAAAATACAGAAAAACAACAAAAACGGGCGCCGGTAGATGATGACTTTTTTTCGCGACGTTCGGTGGTGGACATTCTCTAGCTTAAACGGTCCATCCGAAATTTAAAAACCAAACGTGTTATCCATGTGAACAATAAATACAAGTCGTTGACCATCGCCGATTAATGAACTCATTTGTTTTTAACAACGTGGGGATTAATTGAATCTCGAGCGTACAAAATCTGTGAGAAAAGTCGTATTTTTTACGTAACTATTAAAAAATGAAGATCGATGCAAAGAGTGAGTATCGTATCTCCTGTTAATTTGGAAACAATGGATCAAGTGGTTCTCGAGATATCATGTAGACCCACTTTGAAAACAATATTTTGAGAAAAACCCGCTCAAAGTTTGAAGTATGATGCTGCTACCGCTAGCCCGGTCGAACGTTGGAAGCTGTAGCTCATTCGATGGTAGGAATATTTCAATGAAATTTCCAGGGAATATACATTGCCAAAAAAAACAATTAATTTAAATATGATCTATTTTAACCAAATAGGTTTTTCCTTTGTCTCACTGCCTACTACGATATTATTTGTTTCGAATATATTTTTTTTATTTGCTTCAGCTATTCATTTAACATATTAAATATATTCAAATTGAATAAATAAAGATTCGCTTTAAATAAATTTTTATTTGCTTACAATGTACACTGCAAATATACGTGTACTATATTGAGTGCTTGTAACTTCTTGGAGAGGTTATAAGAGACCAAATGATTTCCTATAATTATTTGTTGTGTCACATAAACTATATCAATTAGTTAATATCACTATAATAATTAGAAACTTTTATCGAATAACATGCTATAGATTTTTCAAACATAACCTATACATATCATTCCTCTCTCTCCACCCTCTCAACCCCCACACGCCTTTGATATGTGTGTTGCAATAAAGACGGACCATTAGTTCAATCAAATAGTAAAATGGTTAACTTTACGAAAATTCCATGTAATTCAAATTAAAAAAAAAATCAAATAGATCCCTTTAGTGGATTCAACTAAACTGTTTTTTTAACAGATAAAACCGAATTACAGATTTATTAGGATTAAATAAAATATTTATTCATTGGACGATATTAAATAGATTTCGATTTGAATAAATGAATGTATTTAAAATGAATAATTCCAATAATGGAATGTAATAGGAAAAATTTAATTCCACGAAAAATCTAGTTAATTACAATTATGAAAAATCAAATAGACGCGGCTAGTTAATATCAATTGAATTCTGTCAGTGTAGCTTGAAGGTATAAAAATATTTTCGACACTCGTATAAACACTCGTATAAAAATATTTTCGGACAATGGCTTTTTTTAACCCGACTAGGTGGATGTAGCCCGTTAATTCGCGGTTTACGTGTATAATGCTACGTGGGCATTAGAGGCTATCCGGTATATTGTCGATCAGCCGAGGGGAGGAGAGATGTTTATTACTAAATTCAACACGGTTCATTATAAGACCCCATTACTTAATTGAAAAGTGGAGGCTCAGCGGGGGAGTCGAAGGATAGTTAGAGGCCTCATGTCGAAGTTTCGACAACGTACCAATCACATTTGACACTTGACCATGGCGGTATAAAGTTTCAATCCCTTTTGGTCCTTCCTTCTTGTTTCATGTGTCATTCTGGTCTTCGATATATGCGGGCGCCGCTCTCCGTTGCGACCGGTCTACACGTTATTATCATTATCCTAAAGCCGATGTTCCTGTAGAAACTGTATTGCAATTAGGATAATGAGGGCTTGGAGTAACCCTCGGCATTTGGGCAATTAACAGAGGGCAATAACAGAGTTGTTATCAGGTTCTCGTACGAAAATCAAGGCACTCTGTTTGTTGTATTCTGCAGTCCTGCATGCTGATCGTAATGGCACTGTACAGTTGCAATCTTGGACGAACTCAGAGCTGCAATATTTGTGTTCGTAATAAATGCTCCATTTTTTTGATTGCTTTGCCAATAATCAACGCATTGTCCTAAAAAGAACTGAAATTTTCGAATAATTGATTCTCTATGGAGACTAATTCTGATTTTTGTATATGTATTTTTCGATGTTCCTTGGGAAAAGTTATCGAGAAGCTCAGATCTTTTTTTAAATATAAATTTTCATGTGTCTGATGTTTTGAATGTTTAAAAGTGGATTATATGCTCCGATTTACTGCTGCTTTAAGGGCCGTCCATAAATTACGTCATTTTAAAATAGGGGGGGGGGGAGGTCTAGTTGTTGGATGACGGTAAGGATAATTGGATCATGACGATAGGAAGAATAGGATGATTTCAGGGGGGTGGTCAAAGTTAGCAAAAATTTATGACATAATATATAGAAGGCCTCTTATACTTTAATATCGTGAGTCCCTGAAAATGAATCAAAGACAACGAAATCATCTGACAAATTCTAGGTTGAGAAGCCATCACTCCAATTATTGAAGCTTCGTTAGTAATTGTAGTAACTTTTGGGTAATAAACATTTCTGCACTGCCAATAACAATATTTAATTCACATAGGATCTATTTAAATCAAATAGAATTTTTCCTTGTCTCACGGCGTACTACGATCTTATGTGTTTAAAAAATATTTTTTATTACTTTCATCTACTCTTTTTAAATATTGAATAGATTTAAATTGAATAAATAAACATTCGATTCAAATAAATCTTTCTTTGCTTACAGTGTACATGGTAAATCTAAGTGTACTACATGCATAGAATATTTCATAAATCCAAAGTGAAATGAAACACTTCATTGACAGTTTCACCACAATGATTTTGCATTGTAATTCATAATTTCCAGGCCTTCCGAAATTATTTTTTTCGAAGAAAATATTTCACAGATATGGAATCGAACCTAGAACTTACCTACTCGTAGCTACGCACGCTCTGCCCCAATGTTCCGAAGATTTCGCATAAGAAACCAAATGAATTCGTATAATTATTTATTGTATCACATAAACTATATCAATTAGTTAATATTTACAGATTTTTCAAACAAAACCTATATATATAAATATAAATATATACAGGGTGTCCCTCTTATCTCTGCCACCTGAAATAACTTGGTAATTATCGACGTCACAAAAAATATTCCAGACAAAAGTTGTACGGTCTGAAGGGGACCATCAAATGCGACCAATTTTTGTTATTTCGTTGGCGGCGCTGACGCACAGTAAAGGTCACCTCCACTTTTTAAAATGGAATGGTACATTTTTTTCAACCATCTTGTGGAGCACCTCAAGCCGCATACAAAAACATTAGGCCGTCAAAGACGTTCATGGTCATTCAATATCACCTATTAAAATGAAATGCAAATCTAAATATTTCGGATTACTACCAAAACTTGGTAATGATCCGAGATATTTAGATTTATATCATCGATACTGACCTTGAATGACCTTGAAAGACTTTGACCCCCTAATGTTTTTTATGCGGCTTGAGGATAAGATGGTTCCTCCCTCTCTCTCTACCTTCTCTACCCCCACCCCCCTTTGATATGTGTGTTGCAATAAAGACAGACCATTATTTCAATCAAATAGAAAAATGGTTGACTTTACGAAAATTCTATATAATTTGAATTAAAAAAATCAAATGAATCCATTTAGCGGATTCAACTAAATTGTTTTTTGAACAGATGAAACTGAATCACACATTTATTAGGATTAAATAAAATATTTAGTTATTGGACGATATAGAATAGATTTTGATTTGAATAAATAAATGTATTTAAAATAAATAATTCCAATAATGGAATGCAATGGGAAAAAATTGTTTCCACAAAAAATGTAGTTAATTCAATGTTTTTTTAATACAATAGACTCGCTTAGTTAATATCAATAGAATTTTTCTGTGAGTGTGTTCGGGGCAGTTTAATCGGCAGAACTTCCCATTTTCGTTTGATTCATATATTGTACGCAATTTATAATGCACTGCCTACGTCCACGTTGAATTTCATTAAATTGAGATTCTCGAGGGAAAAAAGTTCTTTCTCTAATAATCCGATAAAATGCGATATTTTAATAGCAGCCCCGCGTAGTTCGGTGTACATTCACGTGCGAACCTCTTCCGCTCGCGACGGGAGGAAAAGTATACGCGGGATAAACTGGCAATATAAGGTCTCGAGTGGCCGTGGAGACTCGAAGGAGTGAGCTTGGCAATATAAGTTACAGGCCGAGAAAAAAGAGAGTTCGATGGATCTCGAAACTTTCAACTTGATTTTGCTCCGAAATCGCTTCACGAACTTTCGATCAAGGATATCGGTCAACATTGGATCATATAGTTCCGATGTCACGGAGACTAAGCGGTTTGACTCTCAAGATAGCAATAAGTACGAAATATATTGTTTGTTAAAGCCCACTTCGGGTGGCTCGTTTATATTCTTCGTATCGAAGTGTCCTTATTTTATGAAAGACTTCAAGTGCACTCCGTACGTAATAAAATCTTTTGCAGCTGATTATAATCCGCGTCATTCTTTTTCGTAACCGTAAACTTTACGTGGTACATTATGTGCAAAACCGTGCAAAAGTTTATCGGAATATGAAACAATTTTAAAAAAGATGATGATACGAATTATCTAAAAATCTTTACTACCGAGAATTTATCAGCATTGTGTAGATAGCTGCGAAAAAATATCGACAAGCCATTGGCATTATCTGGAGACTGTACGAACAATTATAATGATCCGAACTAATTACAGAATAATATAGATTCGTTGGATCGTATAAATTATTGCAATTATCTAGGTAACGTTAAGGTTGTTGCTTAAAAATATTGGGGTAAGTAGATATTGATGAAAATTGTACTAATCGTTATGATATATTTTCTGAATATATATACTGGCAATAGGAGAACGGAGATTTCTGCACTCGTTCATTAAATCATAGTTTTCATCAATCTCACATTGATCGCATGGGTTGTACGGGGCAACGTCGTTACCATTTCAGTTTCTCGCGTATACCTTCCGCATTTATGAAGAAAGTGTCCCAAAAAACGAATATTGTGTGCAGGATAGTGTACAGAACAATATTACCGAAAAAAATAAACAGGTTGCCGATCTAATTAATGAAAACGTATTAAAAATATGCGACCAGTTTACGAAAAAGTGAGGCTTGTTGAGGAGTATGTATTAAAATGTGGCATTCTCGGAATTATGAAAATCGCAGAACTAACTGAAAACCTAGCGAGCCAATTTCAAATACGTTAAGAGGAGGGTAGGGGTTTGCACTTTGGAAAAATCGATTTTTTTTGTCTTTTTTTATAGTTGAACATTTCAAGAATATAATCGCAAAATTTCAAGTCATTCAGAGCAAAACTCTCGAAGTTATTGACTATTTAGTCCCGCTCCTCTAACACTGTAGCTCCGACAGCTAAAACTTCAAACGCGTTTTTCTCGAAACCACTTTTTCAAAGTCCGTGTTCACTGCCATTTGAAAACTACATGGCCGATTTATTTCAAACTTGGTACACACTTTCTACATATAAAATACCTCCCCCCAACGGTTAGTTTGAGATATTTTTTCACATTAACGGGGTTTTCCACCCCCAAAATGGCGGAATTTTTCGTGAAAAATAGCACTTTTCACTTTACATGGCCACCAAAAATTTAGAAATGGAAAATAAAATAATCAAAGACCGTTGACGGAGGATTTGATGATACTTTGACTGAATTTTAATGGTATTTGATTTCAGATAATTTCTAGCTGAGATACCGTGAACACCGCAAATCGTGTTTTTCCAAAGGCGTTCTTGGAAAAGCTTTGTCACTGGCTTGTTTGTGGATATTTTCGCGTACAAATTTCACGGAATGTTCTTGAAATGACACTTAACAATGTACAAAAGGTTGCAATAAATTTACTCTATTCATATAGATGAAAAAATTCCCAAACAAGCTTTTTTTCTCGTGCTGAAACCTCTACCCTCCCCTTAAAGTCAAATGCGACTAAGGGGAACTTATTCATTTATTTATTATGATCTATTCCATTTTTTCTAGCTTCGGTGAGTATAGTACGATGCTTGTGGGCACGAGCACTGGCAAAACGTCTTTTCCATCGGAAACTTCACGGCGCACTAATCGTTTTTTTTTCTGAACAATTTGTTGCCTGCTTTTGCTCTGACATAACCTCTGAAAACGCCGACCGGCACGAAACGCGCGTAACACAGCTGCGGCCTGTGGCAGTCACTGCCGCGTCAACCTAACAGCCTCGAATTATGAAAGAACCGTGCGACGTTGCCAAAACTCGTGTCTATTTTAAAAGGATTTTGAAACATCAACATTTAATTTTCTGATAATGCCAATTTCTTCCAATTACCATATATGTAAAAAATAATTACAATGTTTCACCGTACATTTGAAAATTGTCGCGATATTCAGTCATACACGTCGTTAATATTTTGCTACAATAAGTTGGCACTGGTGACGTCACACAATGTATTAGCATAGGAAATTCGTTTTTCCTTCCACCCTTCAAAAATGATTTAGCAACAACCTTAATCTGAGAAGCATCAATACTGTATTCATATTCAAAAGAAAAACGCAAAGATTGGAATGAAGACAAGATGGCTGAAACTATACAAGTGTTTCGAGAAAAAATGAGTTATTTTAAAGCTGCGAAGTATTTTCAAGTACCTAGAACAACTTTCTTTCGCCGGTGCCAGAAAAATGAAGTGTCCCCAGATGCAGCAGCAGCCACCACATAGTCCAGTAAAAGAGACGAAAACCCAGCACTTAATAGCGTAGAATATGAATTTTTGACTGAAGGTAGATGGTTGCATACTGAAAATAACCCCAATAAAATATTGCCTCTCAACTCGCCCCAATCCTAAGAGATAAGGGGTTGAAAACTTAAAAATCGCCGTATCTCGATAATTGATAGCCCGATCAAAAAAGGTTTCAAACAAAAGTTGTGAGGAATAATAAAATACGTATGCAGTTATCTGACCTCCAATTCCCTATCTTTGAACATAGCGGCACAAAAACGCGAGAGCACCACTGACCCAAACAAGGACGCAGCCATATGTCTACTCCGCTCGCACACGCATCAATCCCAAATTTTCGAAGCGTTCGTTCGCACACGCATCAACCCCGAATTTTCGAATCGTTTTTGTGCCGCTATTTTCGAAGATAGAGGGTTGAATGTCAGACAACTTAATACGAATTTTATTATTCCGAACAACTTTTGTTTGAAAACTTCGTTGATCGGGCTATCAATAATCGAGATACGGCGATTTTCAAGCTTTCAACTCCTATTTCTTAGGGTTGGAATATATTATTGGGGTTACTTTCAGTATGCAACCATCTACCTTCAGATAAAAATTCATATTCTACGCTAAAAAGTGCTGGGTTTTCGTCTCTTTTACTGGGCTAACATTAGGTAGAAAAACGGCGTTCGCCACACATCTTGAAAGTCTTTTAGTAGAACACATTTTAATGATGGAAAGCATGTAATATGTGCAAGGAGATCCATTTCCTTCTTATTTTTTAACACAGTTCCCTTATCTTAGAAGATAAAGAATTTCTTTTTGGTTGTTTTCTCAAAAGAAACGTCGTGCCTTGTTTTGATTTTCCATATTTGGGGATCTGTTCCATGAACCTTTTCGTTATTTCGACTTTTGAATACTTTTGATCCTAGTAATTAATATTATAAACACAAGTACTGTTGCTTAGTCGAGCGAAAATGTATGACTGATTATTATTACCATTTAAAGTCTTCAGTTTGTCAATATTTTTTTCACGTCAAGGAACATGGCATTCCCTTTTTGGTCACTTTCCTCTGCCATTTGTTCTGGTCGATACAGTCAGCGCTTACGGCTCAGCACTCCACCTCGTACGAAGTAGCAAAAAATGGCTAGATCACTGGATTGCCTCGAAAGAACCCGAATCCTTTCTGCGTAGAATCCGATTGTGGGTTGAAAGATGGGTCAAGGGTGTCTGTTCCGATGGGCAATACTTTGAATAAACCAGTTCGTCGATTTGCTACCGAACCACTATCTTTTCTTTCGCTCGAAATTGGGTGATTTCATATGCAGCCACCTCATATTTTATATGTGTGTGTGTGTGTGTGTGTGTGTGTGTGTGTGTGTGTGTGTGTGTGTGTGTGTGTGTGTGTGTGTGTGTGTGTGTGTGTGTGTGTGTGTGTGTGTGTGTGTGTGTGTGTGTGTGTGTGTGTGTGTGTGTGTGTGTGTGTGTGTGTGTGTGTGTGTGTGTGTGTGTGTGTGTGTGTGTGTGTGTGTGTGTGTATAGACGAGAGGAGGTTATCAGAGTCTGGTCAAATTGCATCGCTCGCGAAGGATGAACCGTGAAACCGTTTGTCATGCAAATGCACTCACGCCCGGGAAAAAGTAGAATGGTAATTTCGAAGGACGAGAATGAAAAAAGAAAATATTTCTGGTCATCTCGTCCTTATGGTAGAGACGTTGAGTGGGTGCACGAAGGGGAAACTGGCTCCAGCCGAATTTCATCTTTTAATCCATTCGAAGTTTGAGGAGTTACCCAGTACGGCGAAAAGCGGTGAGACGGCGAGACCGAAAAGGAGCAAGAGGGAGAGTAACAGCCAGGGAGTATTCGGTTGCTTTAAGTGCAAATTTTAGAAAATCATCTATATAAAAACGGTTTCTGTAATTTTTCATTTTCGAAGAACATAATATGCGGTACAGATATCACAAAAAAATTAGTTGTCTGTTTCGTACCTGAATTTCGTGTACATGAGGCCATTGGCTTGAAACGTCGGATATTGTTTTTTGGGTGCGCTCATTTTAGGAAGGATTATTAATCCAGTTAGTGTGCTCAATTTATTATTGTCATTTCGGATCCGCCATTTCGTGAAGACAAGGTTTAAGATTTTGCTTAACAGGATACTTTTACTTACTCTTTATTTTCCTTTATAAATGAAGGTAAATTCACCCTTACTTACTTGACCTACCTTTTATACTTTTAATTACATAACAGACACGAGGATACGACGAAATATATTTTGTTCAGCTTCTCACAAAGCAGAAGGTGTAATTTCTCTGCGGTATCGGTAGGATCCGAGAAAACTTAAACCTGCGAAATAGCTATATGCAAAGGTAAATTGTTACTTCGACTTTTTTTTAGAGAGACTTTACCCTACTAACAAGGAACATCACTTAAGGGAAGGGTAGGGATTTCAGCGTGAAAAAAAAACACTTTTTTGCGATTTTTTTTTCATCTATATGAATAGAGTAAATTTATGGAAATCTTTTGTTCGTTGTTAAGTGTCATTTCAACAACATTCCGTGAAATTTGTACGCGAAAATATCCACAAACAAGCCGGCGACAAAGCGTTTCCAAGAACGCCTTTGGAAAAACACGATTTGTGGTGTTCACTGTATCTCAGCTAGAAATTATCTGAAATCAAGTACCTGTAAAATTTAGTCAAAGTATCATCAAATCCTCCCCCCGGCCTTTGATAATTTTTTTTTTCGTCTCTAAATTTTCGGTGGTCATGTAAAGTGAAAAGTGCTATTTTTCACAAAAAATTTCGCCATTGTGGGGGTGGGAAGCCCCCTCAATGTAAAAAAATCTCAAACTAACCGTTGGGGGGAGGTATTTTCTATGTAGAAAGTGTGTACCAAGTTTGAAATAAATCGGTCATGTAGTTTTCAAATGGCAGTAAACACGGACTTTGAAAAAGTGGTTTCGAGAAAAACGCGTTTGAAGTTTAGAGAAGTCGGAGCTACAGTGTTAGAAGAGCGGGACTAAATAGTCAATAACTTCGAGAGTTTTGCTCTGATTGACTTAAAATTTTGGGATTATATTCTTGAAATGTTTAACTATAAGAAAAGACAACAAAAAAAACGATTTTTCAAAAGTGCAAACTCCTACCCTCCCCTTAAGTGGCCGCCGTCGATTTCTTTTAAACTCATATATGTGATAAGGCATTGAGAACTGTTAGACACGTATTTTTTTATCTGCGAAAAAACGGTTTTAGGTCGGGAAACCACCCCTCAAAGATAGACATGTCGAGGGGTGGTTTTGCAATTTCACCCACAAGCAGTTCATCGACCTGAACGAAACAAAAACCGAAATTCTTCTAATATAAAGCGATGAAACAATTACTATAGAAAGATTGAAAGAATAATTAAATATGGGTTGCCACGCTTTTGTTTGAGCGGTCGTTTCCCCCCTTAAACACGTTTTTCCGCAGATAAATAAGAAATACGTGCCTAATAGTTTTCAATACTTCATCACATATATGAGTTTCAACAAAATCGAAGGCGGACACTTAAGTGATGTTCCTTGTAAGTAATTATCCCAAGTAGACATTTGACAGTCGATCGAAACGTTCCTAAACCTTCCCCTTATGGTGAGGCTTTCTAGATATTATCTAGAAACCCTCACCATAAGGAGAAGAAACATACGAAGAAAGAATAAAGATATAGGTATGACCCCAACACCCTTCTCTGAGTCCTTAAATCCCTTTATCTGTTAATTAGGAGGTAAGACATGGTCGATCAAGCTATCCACCTTAGGGAGCCGATTTTTTTATGGCATCTTCCTGTAGAGGTATTCAGATTTCGCCATGAGCCCTCTGCCATTCTATAAGTCTATCAAATTCCCTTTCGCAAATCTCCTCAAAACCCTAAATCGCTTAATCAGAAGCTGACTAATGGTCGCCCTAAAAAAGGCAATGATTGCATATTGCCCAAAAATTTGAATTTGGATATTTTCATGATATTAAAATGATTTAAATACGAATTTATTTGATTCTTACTCATTTCTATTCAAATGCTGTCGATCTCAGTAATCGTCTCTCAAATAAGTGCCCTTTCAAGATGCTCATCTATTCATAAATAATGCCAGACCCGCACCTACCCCATTTACGAATCTATTAGGTGTGAAAAAGATCTTGAAATTTTATTTTTCATACCTAGCGCTATGAATACAAATGTGTGCATCAATTAATGCCTTATATACATTTGTAGCGGGCGAAGGGGCGTGATTTTCTTTATTTTTTTTTCAACGGGACAATAAATGTTTATTGAAAAACTGCGAACAACATCGATTAGTACATATTTTCATGCACTTGTACCATTTTTTTTATTACAAAATATTTCAAAATGGCGGAACTCCAGCTGTCGTCCAGGAGCGCCTTCTTTTGAGCATCAGTTGTGGTGGACATGATAACTCGAGAACGGTTCATCTGTAATCAGAATTTGTAAAAGATTTCATTAGTATATTGCATTGGCTTGGACCTGGACGAAGGATTTGGAAAAATTTTGATAAAAAAAAAATGACGATAATTTTAACAAAAAATTCATTTTTTGGAGTGTTAAAATTTCGCTTTTTTTTTGTTACGAAAAATTTTGTTTTCAACAAAATTCAAAATCCTTCGTCCAGGTATTATGATAATAAATAAGTGGTATAAATTTGGCATCGATCCGATCGTTTTTTTTAGTAATCGTGTCCACCGCAAAAGTGTTTCTCAAAAAATAAGGTTCTGAGATACTCGCGCTTAAGATTCAAGTATGTTTCTTTTACATTTAAAGTTAATTTATTCATACTAACATGGAGTCGTCGATTCCAGGGCCATACAGTAATCCTTCTGCATCCTCTGCAGCCTCTAGACATTGATTTGATACTGCCTACGAGCCATTCTTCCTTCTCTTGTGGCTGCTTGCGCTCGGCAAGCGTAACACGCTTCGTGCGGTTGAAATACCCATAGCTGCGAATCTAATGCTCCGACCTTTATGAAATTTGGTGAGAATATTCTTAAGATATTCTACTTGAAGAATACGCAAACAAAAATTTTTCCATTTTTCCGACCATCACAAGTGTACCTAAGGCCCTAATGACCTCTGGAAACCTGAGATCGAACTATTTTCAGAAGTTGTCGAATTTTTCGAGACGGTTTTACAGTGTGTAGAATCGAAGAGCGAAGGGAATCCAGCCCTTTCTCAAAAAACTCAAACACTTTTTGAAAATGGTTGATTACAGGATGTTGTTACCGACTCGGGGAATGTCCCCTCGTCTTAAGGTAATAGGAAAACGATAAGGGTTCGAGAGAGAAATAGCAATAGTGGCGCTGCCGGTTGAGCAAGGGAGATAGACGGCTAGTGTGTACATCATCTTACCGGAATGTAAAACAGTTTATCTGTCTCAGTCTATCGTTATAAGTTCGTTATTGCTACCTCTCACACTCATATCCGATTAACATCACCTTAAGGGGTTAGGCTACTGTGGTGACCCGAAAATCAGGGTCTTCTAAGAAAATTAATTTTGAAGCAATAAATACACTGATTGAAAAATCGTTTGGACATTTATTTGTATATACATTAACAAAGTGGTGTATCAAATTTTATTAAAAAAGTATTAATCACTAAAGAAGTTAGTACTTGATTTTGGCCACTGGGTTGATCTGAAACAAGTTTAAAGTTAATTTATTCATACTAACATGGAGTCATCGATTCCAGGGCTATACAGTAATCCTTCTGCATCCTCTGCAGCCTCTAAGACATTGATTTGATACTGCCTACGCGCCATTCTTCCTTCTCTTGTGGCTGTTTGCGCTTGCTGCTCGGCAAACGTAACACGCTTCGTGCAGGTGAAATACCTATAACTACGAATCTAATGCTTCGATTTTTATGAAATTTGGCAAGAATATTCTTGAGATATTCTACTTAAAGAATATGCAATCAAAAAATGTTCCATTTTTCCGCCCATCACAAGTGTACTTAAACCCTTAACAAGTTTAGATCGATGTAGATGCTTTCCCCCCACTGTGGACTCGGGTCCGATACATACCGCTGCACACACACACACACCCATGAATGTGTGCATACGTCTCCATACGTGTGTCGAGTATGCATACATATCCAAGGCATTCACAACGGTGGTGCTCGAATTACGCTGCTAAATAAGCTGGGTGCAGTGTTTATATTTGATGTAAGCGGGCTAAACGTTTACTCGGTTAGGGAGGTGAAATCCTTAGAGTTGCGAAAGGTTGAGAGGGCAAGGACCGGTTGATTAACGAGCCCGGCTTTCGCAGCTATTACTCTGGCTGCTACGGTGAAGAGCAGATAAAAGGAGGGGCATGGCAGCGATGAGAGCTTCGGGCTTCACGGTGGTTTCCGGTGGCGCAGGGCAAGGAGGTACTTTCCCTAACACGCGGCATCCGCACACACTCCGCCATCTCAAATATCCTCGCACGTTACATTATTTTCCTCGGTGATTCGTTCCCACATATACAGTTCGAGGTTGCGTCTTCCCCGGGCTCTGCGTAGTGTCTATATCGCGATATAAGAAATATAAGCAGACAGGCGCAGGTTCCATAGTACTTCTGTGGAATGATCTCGCCGTCATTTGCCAACTTTATCGTTCCCGTATGTATATCCCCGCTTGATTATACGCCTGGAAAGTAATACGCGGCGCGCCTTCCCCCTAGCCGCTGCCGCGATAAGAGGGGACGCAGGCAGTCGTTCCGAAGGAAGTGCGGAAACGAGAAACGCAGAAATCGCCGATCAAAGTGAGACCACCGTGTGGGGGAGAAAGCGAAATAAAGAAGCAGGTTTGTGAAGTCAGCCGGATTATTTGACGATTGGTATGGATCAAATGTAACTTGACGAGAATAAGACGACATGATGATTAGGTATTTGCATTTTAGTAGCACTTTCTTTCTGTCCGGGCAAAAGTTATTGCACGTGTAGGTATGTGTGCGTGGGTGTAAGTGCATATACGTGGCGAGGTGATTTTGAAGCATTCGACTTGGAGGACCGTCCTGAAAACAGATGTGCTGATTGTCAGCTTGTAGATAGACATAGGAGGTTTAAAATACCTATCCACCGCGTTCTTCCTCATTCGCACACACGTGTGTGGGCTGTGCGTTTGAGGGTTAGGTCGGTGGGATGCACGAACGTGGACGGGAGATTCTGAGCCCTGCCTCAGTCCGCCGCCCCTTTCGTGTTTTTCTCCAAACGGTCGTGCTATTCATTCGCGTTTTCTCTCTTACTATATGTCTTTTCAAAATCCTCCTCGTGGTGATCCCCACAACGTCAGTCCGTTGAGAATATGTACTCCGCGCACTGTTCTCAATGTTTCTCCAACGACTCTTCCCATCCTCATGACTTGCCTCCTCTCCCTTTTCGAATCTTCTCTATTTTCGTTCGATGTTTTTCCTTTCGTACACTTTATCTCGATTTGTGCCTCGGGCATTGTCTCTGCATTATAACAGTTACGGGAAAAAGACCTTTGCTGGCTGAATATCGTGAGGTGGATCGTCTGACACACAGAGAGAAAGAGAGAGAGAGAGAAAGGGGTTTTGGGGCTTAGATGAAGAGAGAAGGATACACTTTTGCCACGACGATCGGGCTAGGTGGGCTGTATAAAGTGGCTAAAGACGTTAGGCAATTGAGTTAGACTTCTGGTTGAATCCACATCTACACATTTTCCCTAACGGGATCGAGACCCTAGTTCGCAAGGTCTAAATCTCTTTTCGTCTGAAAAAATTCACCCACTTCTAAAAATAGTTGAATTTAAGATTTAGCGTGAGGGTAAAGTGCAATTGGGAGTTTCAGATGGCGTCAAAGTGAGGTCAAACTTTCACTAACGTCCATTGAAGACTCCATAGGTTCGTATTATTGCTGAATTATTGAATTATACGAAATAATGTTATTATTTGGCTCCGAGAGTATGAGAAGACAAAAAAGTTGGAACAACACAAATCTGATTAGAAAACAACACGTAAATGACGTTGACATTGCCTCGTGACACAGTTTTTCGGCCTGGTAGTCCAGTAAAAGAGACGAAAACCCCGCACTTTTTAGCGCAGAATATGAATTTTTTACTGAAGGTAGATGGTTGCATACTGCAAGTAACCCCAATAAAATGTTGCCCCTGAGCTCGCCACAACCCTAAGAAATAGGGGTTGAAAAGTTAAAAATCGCCGTATCTCCATAATTAATAGCCCGATCGAAAAATGTTTCAAACAAAAGTTGTTTGCAATACTAAAATATGTATAAAGTTATCTGACGTCCAATCCCCTAACTTTAAAAATAACGCCAAAAAACACGACAACACGCAGACGCATCAACCCCGATTTTTCTAATCGTTTTTGTGCCGCTATTTTCAAAATAGGGGGTTGGATGTCAGATAACTTTATACGAATTTTAATATTCCAAACAACTTTTGTTTGAAACCTTTTTTGATCGGGCTATAAATTATCGAGATACGGCGATTTCCAAGTTTTCAGCCCCTATTGGGGTTACTTTCAGTATGCAACCATCTACCTTCAGTAAAAAATGCACATTCTACGCTAAAAAGTGCTGAATTTTCGTCCCTTTTACTGGACTATGAGTCATATACGAACCGTCATCTTGAGCGTTTCGAATCTAATGCTTACTCAAATTGTAATTACGTTCTCAAATCTTAACACGTCATTCGAATGTAAGCCGCAAAGATCCTCGTTATATCTTCGATTCTGTCTTCATTGGTTCCGCCAACTGGACCCATTTCTCTTGCTTTCGCCAGCCGCCGTAGTTTTGTTAGCCTTTATGCTAACTGGCGCCCAAATCGTGCAGTCTATTGTTAATTGTGAATCCATAACTCCGTCAGCCGAACGGACCAAGGCTGTGATAGGTGACGCGTAAAGACAGCATTGAAGTTGCACCGTCTCAATGCCTCCACCTCCGAACCGCTACTTTTACTTCAACCCCACACTCATCGCTACACTGTTCCTAGTTGCCCACAGGCATTCCTCCCAATGCTCTTCTGTACCGCATTCGCACGAGGGCACGGGGAAACTGTGCAAAACCTGGGTAGGACTGCCTCCCTCTCGGTAGCCAGCGCACGAGTCCTCACATGGCTAAACAGTCACCCATCCATTCATTGACACAGGTGAACTCTGTTTGACCAAACAGATCGCTGCAGCTGCACACCCCTTGTGCATTCACGACGGTCAGTTTGACACGTTTCATTAACGAATCCCTATAGCCGTGAAAAAAATGTATAACAGCCATAAGTGAACACCCGGCGAGTATTGATCGTCGAATAAATAAAAAAAAGAGAAGTATATCAGATAATAATGGTTAGGGACCGGTACACACGTTGAGGATCGACCTGGTGTAATATAGGAAACGGGAATGTGGTGTAGGTTGACACGGGGCGATTTCCGTCTTCGCTGCCACTCACAGAAGATTCACGCGTGCAAGGGGCTTGGTGAAACGGGCGGGTAAAGATTGAATCGCTCCTTTGGGACGCGTCTCATCGTCGAAGCGAGATAGCAGGATGAAAGGGAAACAGAAGTAAGATGGAGAAGATGCCACGTTTGAGAGCAAGTACGCGTCGAATGAACGATAGGATGGACGACAACTTTCTCTCTTCCTTTTATATGCTTTCATACATACATACATACACCCATGGAGATCCTTCCTTTACCTGTCTCATTCATTCTCTCCTCCTCCTTCCTCGTTCCCATTTGGGTCCTCGATTTCTTTTTCTCTACTTCTTTTGGTTGATCGGTTGACTTAACAAAAAAACATATTCGATGGGGAGCACTCCACTGACCTTTCTCGCGCACTCCCTCGATTTCTTGTCACCTAGGGTCCTGGATTCCGAAAGTCGAATATCGAAAGTGTTATCGAAGTCGTGTATATCTTGGCGATATGGAATAAAGGATAGAAAGAATCATTCGCCATGTTTTTGAACGCGCCGGGAATCCTAAATCGTCCTCGTGTCCAGTTTTGCCTCTCGATGAATAACGCCAAAGCACACTCTTGATACACTTGGAGACCCGTGAATATTTATGGAAAGTTGATGCTGATTCATCGTTGTTCCACGCGTCTTTACGTTCCTCAGGGGGCTATAAAGGTTCTTCGGCTTAAGGAGTTTCGGGACAATTGACGATATGTTACCATTTGATTAAAATTTATACAGTACATTCTTTGACATATGCTGAATGTACCTTCCAAATTTTAAAACGATCGTCTACACCGTTTTTATTAAATTTACAATTTAATAAGCACTTTTTATTAGGGCCTATGCTCATCGCTGAATGGCAGTTTAACGCGCGAAATAGTATGAAAAAAAGTTGAAAATCTTATAAAAGACGGTCGAATGACTCAGTACATTGTGATAATTTCGTGTCCCTTTACGTTATGACAATCGGGCATCTCCCTATGTTAAAAAGTGTTTATTAAATTGTACATTTTATAGATACGGTGCAGACGATCGAGTTTTAGAGGGTGCATTCGGTATATAATAAAGAATTTACTGTATAAATTTGAATCAAATGGTGGCATATCGTCAATTCTCCCGGAACTCCTTAAGGGGTCTTCTCACTTTGGACGCTAAAAAATACTATTTTCATGATTTTTTTGATAGGTTTATATTATTGATATTGATATGAAAGTTGTTACACTTAATAAATGCATTAAAAAAAAATATATATTTATTTAAGTCACTATTTATGAACGAAAATGGCGGACATTTTTTGAAAACGTGTTTTTTTACCGTTATTGGCAAAAAATAGTAAATATCAAAATTTAAAAAAATCTTTGATATGCGCTATAGCTATAGTTGTAATGAATATGTGGTTAAAATTTCATAAGGATTGGTTCAGTAGTTTCGAAGTTTTGATCAACAAGCCGTCGAAAAACGTTCTTTCGAGAAAAACGCGTTTAACGTTTGTCTGGGTTACATAATTACATACAAACATTTTTAAATGTATTTCGAAAGTGTATTTATTAAGTGTAACAACTTTTATATGAATAGCTATAATATAAACCTATAAAAAATCATGAAAACAGCCTTTTTAGCGTCTAAAGTGAGAAGACCCTTTGAGTTAATCGTGACGTTTATTGGCTGGCATACGTCGCAGGTGGTGATCAAAAATTTTCGCATACGTCGTATGGGCAAAGACACCTTATTTACTCATCTTTATGCATTTTTTTACAAGTTTTTATTTAACCTGACTTGGTGTGAGACGACTTTCTAGCGTAATACAAAATGGAAAATCGATATTTTACCCACTTCCCAACTACTTAGAGCTCTGAAATTTAGCAAACATGCATCTAAGAGGTGACAATGCATGATTCAACTTAAAAAAAACACACAAAACCGACTTTCTGTGAGATGAAAAACGGAAAATCGATATTTCACCCACTTCCCGACTATTTAGAGCTAAAATCAATTAAAGACTAAAAAGAAGAAAATAATTTACATGTTATTTCTTTTAACAAGCTTTTATTCAATGTACTAAAAAGTAGAAAATATTTTTTTTAGTCATGCAATCTTTAATTTACATAAATCCGTTATAATATCAACTGTATTTAAGTTACTATAAAACAACCTTAGATATCTTAAAATAATTTCTCTAATTACTATTGTGGTAAATTAAATAGGCTAATGAAACTCAATTGTTCAAATTTATTAAACATTTGAAAAGTAGAGCGGCCCATGCATTTATGTATAGTCGCAAATAGGCGGCTTGGTAAAAAAAAGTTTTTTTTCTACTTTTTAGTACATTGAATAAAGGCTTATTTAATTTTTTTTACACGTCGAGGAAGCTTCGTTCTTACAATGGAGATACTAATTTATCTTGCGTCCTAGTCCGAATTGTGGGGAGATTACGATATCTTTGGCGCCTAAATTTGACCATTGGATTATGAAATATGGCCGAAAAAAATACGAAAAACAAGAATAACTTTTTTCGTTTTGAGCCTTAGTTTTGGATTTACAGCGCTTCGAAGAGAAAAAGTGTATTTTTCCGATTTTCGATGTAAATCGAATTTTCCGCGTGTTTTACATTGTTACGTCGCACTTTGTTTGGGTTTGTTTGTTTGTTTGTTTGGGTTTGTTCTTGTTTATTTCCTCGACATAGCGCATTCCGAAGAAAGCTACATTAACGTAAACCAGTTAAATCGCTTAATAACCAATAATTCGTAAAATGTCCTGTATCTTCTAAAGGAAGCCAAAATCGCGATTTTTTTATTCTCAAAAAAGTGTTTCTTTTGCGCCAAATATGAATAATCCACGATCAAATTAAGGCGCCAGAGATATCGTAATCGTGCCTCCAGACCCACCCAACGATTCCACACACACACACATCGAAGATGCTCCAGACCCACCCAACGATTCCACACACCCATCGAAGGGGCTCCAGACCCACCCAACGATTCCACACACACACACACATCGAAGGTGCTCCAGACCCACCCAACGATTCCACACACACATCGAAGATGCTCCAAACTCACTTAACGATTACGCATACACATGAAAAGTGCTCCACGTCCACGTGTGTATTTGTGGTAGTAGTGGCGTTTACCGTATGCATTACATGTTTGTATATACATGATTGAGCAAATTACTGATTTTCAAAATTCAATATCTCAAAAAATATTGCGTTACGCCAAAATTCATTTTCATAGGGTCTCTTATATCGTCAAAAAGAAGGTCTGTGCCAAATTTGAAGCCAATCGGAGGTAACAGTTTTTCGGAAGTTTATTCTATTTTTTAAAGGAATTTTTTCATAGAGAAAATAAAAGATACAACAAAAAATGATGTTCAAATATATGTACAGCCAAATTTTAACACCCTCCTCTTCAATCCTTTAAAGCCGCATTTTCGAGTTTCATTACCCTGCGAAAAAGTCGCATTTTCTATGGAATATGGACGCTGCATGGTCAAAATTGGGAACCATAAACATAATAATGCTTCGACTTTCAACCCCCTGTTTCACCCCCTTAAACGCCGAATTTCAATTTTTGTCACTCTTGAAAAAAGTCCTATTTTGGGCCAAATATCAATAAATCAAGGTCAAATAAAGGCGCCAAAGATATCGTAATCGTGCCCGAATTATTCATTTCGAATCCTCCTGCATCGTAAACACGTAAGCTTGCGGCCATTGATGTGCTCCGCACTTGTCTTTATATGTACGCGATTCATGGCACAACCGTAGGCAAAGATCCCAAAACGACGTCTCGAAAAACGAAAAGATGCCCCGCGGCCAAAAATTGTTCTCCGTCGCGTGGAATACTCGATAATATACGTGAGAACGGTGTGCGAAAGTGAACGAGCAAAAAGGACCTAGGCCGAAGTGGAGCTTGGAATTAAACCGTGTAAGGGATGGTTGATGGGCGTCTCGCGGCCCTTCGTACTCCGGGGCTGAACCAGCCGGTTTATGGGACTATGGTTTTACGAGCGCATTTAGCCCACCTACTTCCAAAAGCTTCCACCCTGTATCTCCTCTCAACCCCCTTCGCGCACCCTACTCTTTCCAGGCCTCCGTGAATTTCACCAAACGCAAAGAGTGGCAGTGAACTCAGACGACAATGACGACCTAAGCTCAAATCAGCTAAGTGTCGTATTTTCGATGTGTTCTCCCGAGGGAACCCGTCCTGCCTTTGTATGGCAGCGTTTTTTTCCTCCGCAGACGTACTCCTACATATACGCGAGTCTTCTCGAAGTTTGTCCTATCTTTTGGCATTTATCGACATATCGCTTGAGCCCGGAGCAGTCCCCGAGAGCCCCAGCCATTTGGCCACAGTTCGAAAGCCCGAGTTTTGTGTACGCGGACCATCGTTTCCGCAGCTATATTCGTATTGTTTTATTCAGGGGTCTTCTCACTTTGGACGACAAAAAGGCTATTTTCATGAATTTTTTTGCTAGTTTTATATTATCGATATAGTTATAAAAACTGCCACACTTAATAAATACGCTTTCGAAATATATTTAAAAAAATTCAAGTGTTTATGTAATCCAAAGAAACTTTAAACGCGTTTTTCTCGAAACAACGTTTTTTGACGGCTTGTTGATAAAATCTTCGAAACTACTGAATCGATCCTTATGAAATTTTAATCACATATTCTTTACAACTATAGCTATAGCGCATATCAAGGATTAAAAAAAATTGATATTTACTATTTTTTTTGCCAAAACGGTGAAAAAAAACACGTTTTTTGTTTGTTTTTTTCGAAAAATGTCCGCCATTTTGTTTTTTGTGCATATATAAAAAATCGTATTATATACGCTATAGCCATTAACATACTGAATCTAAAACCGTTTGATTTTTTTGTTTCCGATGATTCATCGCCGAGATTTCATCAACAGCGCAGACCTACAATTTTTCAGGACATTTTCTTAACTACCATTTTCGTCTATAAATAATGACTTAAATAAATAATTTTTGTTTAAATTTATTTCGGAAGTGTGTTTATTAGTGTAAAAACTTTTATATCAATATCTATAATATAAACCTATCAAGAAAATTCATGAAAATATCCTTTTTTAGCGCCTAAAGTGAGAAGACCCCTTAACGCGGAGGTTTAAATTGTATTCGTTTTTTTATTTTTCAGTAATCGCTGCATTTTCATGTATTCTCTGTGAGAAGCTACGTGGTTTTCTTTATAGAGCAAGTTTTGCACTGTGCTGACTTTTTTACTTTGCATTCTACGCTAATCTAAGCATGTAATAATTCTTGTTAATCTAAGCATTTGGCATACTTGTAGGATGGGTAAAAATAGGCGACACGTATTTTTTTATATCTGCGGAACCCGATTTTTAAGGGGTGAAACGCACCTTCGAAAATAGGGGTGTTTTTTTGTTTTTCGTCGATAACGTTATCGTTCTCATCTCCAATGTACACGAAAAAATAAAAATTCTTGCAATTTGAATTTTTTCCCATATCTTGTACTGTTAAAACGTTATCGACGAAAAACGAAATAAAAAACAATTTTCGTGGGTGCGTTTCAACCCTTAATAATCGGGTTCCGCAGATATAAAAAAAATAAACACTTCTATCGAAATATTTATCAGATTTATAGATATAATCTGATAAATATTTCGATAGAAGTAAATAAAGGTTTCCTTAAGATAATACTCCTAAGTATCTTACTCCGTTCATTCCAACATTAGTTGAGTTCCAACTTGAAGGAAGTTTCAATTGACCCCATATTTTTCTCTTCATTCTAGATGTATACAAAGCCAGTTTACTCATTACAGAAACTCCACACATATATCGAATATTTAAACAAACTCTGGAATAAGCGATAGGGCTCTGATCCTAAAAGTGCGCAAAACTGTAACGCCGCTTATGGGGGAGGTACCTTTAGGCGAGGAAAAAATATGTTGATATTCATGGGTTTATTAAAAGAAATCATTTTTCACAATATTTGAGACTAAGGGTGTTTTATTACTACTTTTGGCTGTCACATGTGGTACTTTTTTTTATTGATCTTTAAAAATGATGGAGGCACAGTCTTCCAACCTTTATTCTCAAAACTGGCGTGACGTACAGCTAAAAACCAAATTGACCAATTCTGATGAAAATTGGTATAAATCTTTCTAACCTTGTTGTCTAAAACATGACCCTAAATATTTTTGAAAATGAGAAAAAAAAGTATTTTTAATTGCACAATGTAGCCATTATTTTCGGAAAATTCAATCCTTTCGTTTCAAAGCGTACCATTTTATCGATTTTCAACATTTCTCACTTTTTCTTGGTTCATATTCTGCGTATGAGTGTCAACGAAAGAAAAATCTTCGTTATTTTTTTTTCAGATTAATCCCGCCGACGTTACGTGTCACGCCGTCTGACAGCATCCGCCGCAACCCGTTCACAAGACCGTGCCATGCCCCCGTCATTTTTAAAGATTAATAAAAAAATTCCACGTAATAACCGAAAGTAGTAACAAAATGATAACACGAAAATTCGCAATTTTTTCCTCACCTAAAGATATCGCCCCCTTAAGACGCTGTTTTAACGAGCGTACATTCGGACATCGGAATGTAGAAAATATGCATTTGCCAAGGGTGATTCACTAAAAAGGATTTCATTGCTGACGAAGGCTGGCTCTTTTGATGATAATTATTCCCGAGATGAATCGAGAATCGGCAATTTATTGAGTTACTCTCAAATGTGAGAATACATTGCGACGGGGCATCAATGACGATGAGAAGCGATGCGTGCAGATGAATCTGCCCGGTTGTACATGTATATCGATTGATACACGTATTTCACACATATCCGCAACATGGCAGCTGTGCACGTATATAGCACGAGACCTGTCGATTTGCAGGATATGGGCTTCGTATGAACGACCGTGACGCACTAGGACGAGCCTCGAGAGCACGGGGATTGGTAAGAAGAAGAAGACGAAGAAGCGAGAAAGATGAGAACGGATCTAGGAAGTAGAGTGTATAACCGGGAGGATAACGGATCGTAGTGTCGTAGAGGATCGATTGACAGGGCAAAGGCAGTATGAGAAACTGGGAGGACATAAAGGAGATTGGACGAGGGTGGCACGGTGAAGCTCTCGCGAGCCCGAGTTAAATTCCCCATGGGTAACTTATCCATGAGGCATTCTCACTCAACTCACACGGCCTCAACCCTCCCCTATATTTCGTTTTATTGACATCTTTTTGCCTCGTATCGTTCCTACTCGAGCCAAGATACACGATTTTTTGCAGATTCTTCATCTCAATATATCTACGAATTTACTGAACTTTTCTTCTTCTTTCGATATTGGTGTATCTTTTATGCATCCTTTTTTCGGCAGTATTACGATAGTTGTGGCCCCTAATTCTGACCACGCAGTCTTCATATTTGATCCAAAATATGTCTTTTTTCGAGAGTGGTAAAAATTAAAATTCTACCCTTAAGGGGGTGAAACGGGGGTTTTAAAGTTTATATGAGATGGCATATTTTTTATCGGATTTGCTTAAAACTTGGTATAAGTATACTCTAATACAAATAATTAGTATGTATTTGTTTGGGTTTGTTTGGTGTATTTATGCCAACCCAAACAAAGACAGTTAAGGGGTTAAAAGTACTACTTGACTGTCCACACGCACCGAACAGTGAGGAAAACATATAGTGTTAGATATAAAAAAAAATTGGTAAGTTTCAAGTAAATCTGGTCAAAAAATATGTTTTCTCATCAAAACGTAACACTCCTGTTTAACCTCCTCAAAGGTTAAATTTGCGAAAGTGCTGAAATACGTGTTTAATTATTTGTATTTTAGTGTTTTTATGTCAAGTTTCAAGTAAATCGGATAAAAACATATTTCGTCTCATACAAACTTTAAAACCCCTTTTTAACCCCCTTAAGGGTCGAATTTCGATTTTTACCACTCTTAAAAAAAGTCTTATCTTGGGTCAAATATGAAAGCTGCGTGGTCAGAATTAGGGGCCACAGATACCGTAATATCCCCCTTTTTTGCATATGTGCATATTTTTGCACCCTTTGCTGCACTTAAGGCCTTAGGCAACGGGTATAAAATCATGTGCGAATTTACCAATTTTTTTTCGTATGAAAAAGTGATTCACTCATAATATTAATTACACATCTATTTAGTATGAATGTCAAGATGTTTGACATTTTTTATTTCGAACTACAAAATAGCCGACTACTAATATTTGCTTTTATTATTTTTTTAGGCACTCCGCGGCGTGACATTTAGCATCCACAATTTTTTAGCTAGAACAAAAAACAAAAATTCTCGTCAATCTACATTAGAATACCTAGAGAAGTACGTACGGAATTAAAAAAGTGTATTGTTTTATTCGAAAGTTGTAGGTATTTGAACTTAAAAAATGAATTTTAAGTGAAAAATTTCGTTATAACTGCTCATAAACTGCTCAAAAAATGAAAAGTTTTCGATTAATCAGAACTTCCGTGTGGACTTCTCTGCGAAATGCGATTAGGAACATAACTTTTAAATTTGAAGTAAATCGAGTGAAAATTGTTGAAATTATTTGTCACGCCAATTGGAAAAAGCTGTTTCGAGAAGTTTCGAGCAGTCGGCCATTTTGTATATCGAAAAAAAATATATATATGTCCTAGCAGCTTGATATTTATACTAAATAGATGTGTAATTAATTTTATGAACAAATCTCTTTTTCATATGAAAAAAATTGTTATATTCGCACATGATTTTATACCCGTTACTGTGGCCTAAGGCCTTAAACAATACATGAAAAATACCGAAAACAGTGAACGTAGAACTTTTTTCCGGAACTCGAGCAGAATCGCTGATACGTTTTTGAAATAAAATAATATGGATGTTATTATATTTCGTTATCAGATGTTTCAATCTATCTATATAAGTATGCGTATTAATGCATATTTTTTGGACACACACGCGCTACCCATTGGTCGTCGAACGAGAATAATACCACCGCACGTTTGTATTAACTTTTATCTCGAGGTATAAAAAAGAGATATTAACAATAAGCCTCATTTTCATCCCCGTATTCACGTACTGCGAATGGATCGAGAAATATGAGGAGAAAATGTCAGAAATGAAAAACAGGTTTTTTTTTTCTCCAAATCAAGTTTTGCATTTAGATGTCGACGAAAAGTCAAGTACTTGTATCCATTTATATTTTGATTCTTATTTGACATATTTCGTTTTTCAAGTAGAATTCACGGTCAAAAGTTTTTCTATTCAAAGTGATCACGGTAAGTTGTGAATGCTTTGGAATAATAGCTTATGATAAATTGGCGTCTTCCCTTTTATGAGGAAAATATAATGGATCCAAAAATTCATTAGAATAAAACAGTAAGTGGTGCAATAATAACTCTTGTGACTTTAGCGAGAATACTCCATATCCAACTATCCAACTAATATTATCAATGCGAAATGTTGGGTGTTTATATATTTGTTTGTTTGTTATTCCAAAAAAGGCATAATTTTTTCGATGACGTAATTTTTAAAGATGTCGTTTATATAATAGTTAATTTTCAAATCAAACTTAATAACAAAAACTATTTACCATTGAAGTAAGCATACTTTGTACAATTATTAAACTAATAAAAATAAGGCCAATTGTGTACAAAAAATTAACGAATGTTCAGCTGTAAAAAGTTTACCCCCTCGCTCGGAAGATGGCTTTGGGCTCGAATAGTTCGCGGTGGTTTCGTCACACGGCTTCTAGCAAGGTGTCCGTCGACTCGAATTTTTCGTGAGATGATAACATAAATCATACTGCAATCGCTAATTCGTATTTTCTAAAAAGTTTTCGGGCGCTTAAGTGCTTTGAAGTCAATTCAATTTCGAAGTGCGCCATAATTTTTCTCAAACGCGTTTACCTTAGCGCTATAGTTTATTTGTCTAAAATAGTGTTTTAACACGAATTGGCGATTGTTTTTCGGAGGTTTATTTGCCATGGTTTCAGGATTTGTTGTTTTTAGATCATGCAATGTTATCTACAAAACCATATTGCGAAGCCACATATTTTTGTAGACAACAATGACATTGTATGATACTGAAGTTAAAGGTTGGCACTTTCATGCTATTATTTCTTTAATTACCAACACTTACCTCAGTCAGTCTACCATTGTGAAATATGACACTCTCCCTTGCTTTTTCCTTACTCTTCTTATCCCTCCTTGTTTATCTCCTACCTGGATTAAATCCTATAGTCCACGCGAACGAAGTCATCGGCAAAAGCCAATGTATATACACACACACACACACACACACACACACGCACGCACGCACGCACGCACGCACGCACGCACGCACGCACGCACGCACGCACGCACGCACGCACGCACGCACGCACGCACACACACACACACACACACACACACACACACACACACAAAGGTGAACAAGTATTTGCATTCTTCGCTTCTTTATTCGACATACATTTTTGTCACATAATTTACATGTAAATTTTTCTTCAAAACAATCTTTTATTTAATGTACTAAAAAGTAGAAAATATTTGTTTTGTCAAGTCGTCTATATGTCACTAAATAAGAGCTTGGGCCGCTCAATTTTGTAAATGTTTAATAAACTTGATCAATTCAGTTTCATTAATCGTATTCAATTTGGCACAATATTAGTTAGAGAAACTTGTAATATTATCACACGTTTATACTCAGTTTCAGAATTTGTATTTAAGAAATCTAAGGTTGTCTTACAGTAAATTAAATACAGTTGATATGTCAACGGATTTATGTAAATTGACGATTATATGTCTAATAAAGCTTGGGGCGCCCCAAGCTTTTATTTATGGTCACATAGCGGCAACTTGGTAAGAAAAATTATTAATTTTTTTATGACCTATTAAATTTTTACTTACATATGACTAGTATTTTTAATGACTTAAACAAATGTCTTATTGCTTATAAATTAAATTATTACTTTTCTTGAATGTACTTTTGAGTACATTGACAGAAGCTTTTTGGAAAAAAAAAATTACATATAAATTAGATTTTTCTTTTTAGTTTTTAATTGATTTTAGCTCGAAGTAGTCGGGAAGAGGGCGAAATATCGATTTTCCGTTTTGCATCTCACAAGAAAGTCATCTCACACCAAGTCAAGTTAAATAAAAGCTTGTAATAAATATAATTTTTTGTTTTCAAATATAAATACTGTATTTTAATGGAAATGCCCAGAAAATACCGAAAAGAGTGGGTTCGGCAAAAACTCTTTTACCCATTGTATGTATAACATACATTGCTAAAACCCACTGTCTGCTGTATCCTCTCTCTCATTCTCCCCTCGCTGACTATATGCATAAGTATTTGCATTCCCTCTCACTTTCATTCGCGTCGAGGAAAATGGAAAAGCTCATATATTCGCGAAAGCGTTGGGAAGTGAAATGAGAAGAGGGCCGCATCCCTATATGAACTTTGCGCATGTGTGTATCACTGATGAACGAGCTTCGCGTTCATACGTCGTCTGGTGGTGCAAGATTCGGATAATGAAGGTCTCAACCCTGCAACTCACCTTGAAATTTCAATTTTCCGTCTTTCACTTTTACCCGGTTGGAATTGGACAGGGGGCACTAGGGCTCTACTACTAAAAAAAGACTGCTAAAAATTCTACTGCTAAACGGGCTCTCCTGTTAAAACTGTACCACAAAAGCTCTACTGCTAAAATTGTACTGCTAAAAGCTCTAATGCTAAATGGGCTCTAGTGCTAAAATTGGACTGCTAAATAGACTCTAATGCTAAAAACAGCACTGCTAAAGAGTCTCAACTGCTAAAACGCAAAAACCTGAACAAACGCAAACAAACGTATATCGACATATCGAAAATGTTATGATTTTTCGTCAATAATGCAGCCCTAAGGTAAACTTTTGACGTTCCTGACGTCACAGGAATACAAATGAGGTCTCTACGGACGCATCCCGCCGAGTGCATCACAATGGCGCCGATAGCAAGTCAAGTTTTCTAAGAAAAATCCCCAAAAATCGTCGAAAAACCGCAAAAAATACATACTGTACTTTTTGCGGTTTTTTGACGACTTGAACCTCCATCAGTGGGACTTATATGAGCCCTCTGTCAGAAGCTAGTTTTAGCCGTCCAGATTTAGCAGTAGAGCCCATTTAGCAGTACAGCTTTTAGCAGTGGAGCCTTTTAGCAGTACAGTTTTAGCAGTACTTTTTTAGGAGTGCTTTTTAGCAGTAGAGCCCGACCACGGGACAGGATCTTTATATTAAAATGAAATGTTATGGCTCAAAGCTTTTGGGATTTTGGCGAAGCGATTCCTGAAAGGTTTTAGCGACGTAGGTATAGATACCCTTTGTTCCAAAAAAGGTAGGTATTGATACATACGTTTTGTTTCAACAAAAGTTTACCAAAAGCGTGGGGTCAAAAGCGAGGGGTAGTGAAAAACAAAGAAAGGGACAGAGAACCCTCGCTGCAGGGCTTTCCGAAATTGGAGCATTCAACGGCTGAGCTTTTCGTTTTGCTTCCCGGTGCCAGATACCGGAACCCTCCATCCCTTTTCGGAATTCGGTTCGTATTTTTGTTTTTATCGATTAATTTTTAATAACTCGTGTACACGGGAGTTGGCTCGATGGTGTGTTTGTGCGTGTGTATCTCGTATGAATGAAAAGGGTGCAATGGAAATTGAATTTATGGAAAAGCTCGTGACCGGATCGGTGCGTTGCATGTAAAACCTGACGGCGGGAGGGCGCATCCGAAAGCGAAACAGAGCAGGACAGGAACAGACTGGAAGTTCGCCCTATAATTCTGCACGCTCGAAGCTTTTACTATACATGCTCGTATCTCGGCATATAACTTGCAGCTTTTCTCTTCTCTGCGTACGAGCGGAATTTCTTTGTTTCTGTTTACCAACGGGTAACTTCTTTTTTTGTTTATTCTTGCTCTTATTTCCTCGTTTCTTTCCAATAACAATTTCACTTTGCAACGGCCGCGCAGCATCTTTCGCGGTGAGCAGAAGGCCGGGGAGAAATAGAAATCGAATGTGAGTGTGTGTGGGTGGGTGCGCGTTTGCCACTGTGCGTTGTGTTCGACTTTGCCGCACGAGCTTGCGAAATTGAAGCGAATTTATGGAAACCGGAAGCTTCCGTTTTTCGCATTCGGCCCCATGCCTCTTTCTTTTTCACAAACACGTACTGTTCTTCTCTTTCACCGTGGAGCCGTTGGCAACCAGTCGGTAAAGCGAATGAAGCCGTAATTGAACATTGAATGTGACCGAAAATTGGAAATGTGGCTTTTGCAATTTTTCTTTTATAAGTTTTGACTAAAGACTTTTCTGTTGGACGCAATCATGTATGTAAAATTTTATGAACCAAGGCGTTCATCCCATGTGACAGGTCCGAAGAATCGAAAAAAAAATGTTTGGCACAAATTGCAAAAAATGTGTGCGTGTTATATGGACCCGGCATAGTAAATTAATCGCGAGTTAACATTTTCTTTGTGTAAATCGTACTTCAACTTTTAAACGCGTTTTTACTAAAAACTGTATTTTTCAAATTGGCTTCTATGATATCTCAGAAACTATTGACCGGATTTCGCTCCAATTTTTATGGTAGCCAGCACATCTATAGTTCTCACTCGAACTAGAATATTTCCAATATTTACCATAGTTTATTTAAATAAGGTTCTGAACACCCCTCCTCTCCTCCGATCGAGATGAAATTTTGCACAGACCTCCCTGTTAATATTTTGAGACAAACCCTGAAGGGATTTTTGGCGACTCGCAATAGTTTTCGAGATTTTGAATTTTTCAGTTTTTTTTAAACGCGCGCCGAGTATATATATACAGGGTGTCCCAGAAGTAACGTACGCCCTTTTAGCATCTGGTAGGAAAACAAATTCTGAGACGAAAAGCCCTCAGTCATTTTTTTATCAGACGCATAGATAATTAATTGTGAATTAAAATAAATAGCCAATCAGGTGCGTGCTACAGCGGAAAGGCAGCTTAGAGGGGAGGAATAGGGGAATGCGCACACATTTTCAGGCGCACGCAATTACAACGCATTCCCCTATCCCTCCCCTCTACGCTGCCTTTCCGCTGTAGCGCGCACCTGATTGGCTATTTATTTTAATTCACAATTAATTATCTATGCGTCTGATAAAAAAATGACTAAGGGCTTTTCGTCTCAGAATTTGTTTTCCTACCAGATGCTAGAAGGGCGTACGTTACTTCTGGGACACCCTGTATATGCTACGTCTCCGTTCATACCTATATATGTTATCGCGCTCTCTGTTTTGTCCAAACAGAAATACCCAAATAAACCCAAACAAACACAAACGAATCCAAACCCAAAAACTATTGCGCGTCATCAAAAATCCCTTTAAGGGTTGTCTTAAAATATTAAAAGAAACGTTTGTGCAAAATTTCAGATCAATCGGAGGAGGGGTTTCCGAACCTTACCCGTTTTTTTAAGCTGAAAAAGTCGAAAAACATGACGAAACTTGGAATTTAACTTTTAAAACCATATCAAAAATTCAATTATTGATATTTTTAGTTTACTCTAGTTCTGGCGATAGCCTCAGGTCTAGCATTGAAAATGCCGTTTTATTTTTTTATTTTAGATGAGCAAGTCTTCCGGAATCATGGCAGCCGTCAACCAATTTTCTTTTTACCCATGCGTGTCTTCCGAACGGTGTAAAGTCGATTGAAGTCGTTATTTTTGTTTGATAAAATTCTGAAGGGCTGTACAAATGTTAATAAATGTGTGGTAAAAATTCAAAGATAGTGTGGTTCAATGATTCATCAACACAAAATTCCAAAAAAGCAAAGAAAAATAGCTGTTGCATAGGATGACCCCGTTATGACAACGAGGCTTCGTTGCTCCATTACCCGTGCAGGAATTGTCGCAGCGATACAATTGGATTTCCACACTTATCTCCACTTCCTGTTGGGTTTCCGATGGATCATCGCTTTGGATTCCTGTACTAAAACGTCAAGCTCGTACATTGGATTCTAATCGGGATTCCCCATTGGAATCCGATGTGCAGATACAATTTGAATCCTAAAGGATTTCTACATTATCGAACAGAATCCGATACGATTCTTGATGGATCTTACCGCATTCTGTACGTTGGATTTGCTAAACAAATTTCATACATCGACGAAATGAGTGGATTAAGGAAAAGCATGAATCTTTCCTTAAAAAAACATAAAACGCTTTAAAAATTATATCTTAAAAATCGATTTGAATCACACAACTGAAAATCCACTGTAATTCTTGTTTGTAATTTATTTCACTGCACTTTGACGCAAAATCACCACACACGTGTGGTGATTTTGCACAATCACACACGCTCACGAAGCGTGCAGGTTATGTTTCAACACGCCGAGCTTTTTCTCGTGACTTTTCACATTTTTTCGATTCGAACGTGGTAAGAATTCTCAAACGGCGTTCATCAAGGAACAGTGTAGAATCCAATTAGATCCCAATGAGGACTCCCTACGTGCGACGTCCCTATTGAATCCCTATAGGGATATGGTAGGATCTGAGGGCTTCCCAATAAATTTCTCCACGGGTAGTGCTTTTTCTTGCTTGCATAATTTTGTTTGAAACCAAAAGGAGCACAATTGGAACATTTCATAAAAAATGAGGATTTTTTTAGTCCAGCTTATGGATTAAAAGGCGTCAACTTTCCGAAATAGATGAAGGATGATCGATTGTGGTCATCGGTCCAATCTTCTTCAATATGGCCTCGTTAGATTGACATTGTCAAATAGTGGTGAATATCTAGCAATTTTTTATATTGTCGAGATAATTTTGCAGTAATCTCTGCATACTTGACACCGCATCGCGATTGTAAATACTGTTTACAGTTAATTATAAAATTTAACGCGATCTGAAACTAGCAGTACCGCTACAATCCTACTTCAAATCGCAAATCCAGCTATTTTATCAAGCAGATGAATTTTCGGGATAAAAAGAATTTTGGAGCCTGTCCAATCGAGAGGCGTAGGGGTTGCGACTTCTAAGCTCTTTTGATAAAAGTCAAACATCTTTGAAAATAGTTGATTACCGGTTTTGCCAACGAGTGAGTGTCACCTCACCTTAAGGTAGCATGAAACATATATAGGTGCGAGAGAGTTGGCAATAGTGGTGCTGACGACAGGTCAAGAGAGAGAGAGAGAGAGAGAGAGAGAGGTAGGTAGGCAATCTTCTTTCTTATAATCTTATAGGAGCAAATACGATGTTTTTACACTACGCTGACGTCGGATGATTTTTTTTTAGTAACATGCCCACTTTTCCAAAATTGAAAATTTTCAATAATTTTTTCAAACGTTCTAATTTGATATTTTCTGAATTTAAATGATGCAGACGTATTAAGAAATGTTCAAAGTGTACCCCTGATTTTTTAAATAAAAACAGACAGAAGGGTTGTTAATGGCAGGTGGATGAAGTACCATTCGGGTCAAATTGACTCAGTGTGTCAAAATTGTGGCCAAGTATAAGTGTAACAACGAAGGGGGAAAAAGGCTATTTCCATGAAATTTTGATAGCTTTATATTATTGATACTGATTTGAAAGTTGTTACACTTAGTAAATACACTTTCGAAATATATTTTTAAAATTTTTTAGTGTTTGTATGTAACCCAAACAAACTTTAAACGCGTTTTTCTCGAAACAACGTTTTTCGACGGCTTGTCGATCAAATCTTCGAAACCACTGAACCGATCGTTATGAAATTTTAACCACATATTCTTTACAACTATAGCTATAGCGCATGTCAAGGATAAAAAATTTAGATATTTACTTTTTTTTTGCAAAAAACGGTGAAAAACACTTTTTTCGTTTTTTTTTTCGAAAATATCCGCTATTGTGTTATTTTTGCAGATATAAAAAATCGTATGAAATTTGCTATAGCCATTAACGTACTGAATCTAAAACCGTTGGATTTGTTTGTTTCGGATGATCCATCTTCGAGATTTCATCAACATCGCAGGGCTACAATTTTTTTAACTACCATTTTCGTCTAATAGTGGCTTAAGTAAATCATTAAAACAATGTATTTCTTTAACATTTTTCTTTTTTTTCTTTAAATTCTTCTTATTCTTTAAATTTCTAAAATTTTTTAAATTTTCTTTAAATTTTTTTAACTACCATTTCGTCTAATAGTGGCTTAAGTAAATAATTTTAAAAAATGTATTTCGAAATTGGATTTATTAAGTGTAACAAATTTTATATCAATATCTATAATGTAAACCTATAAAAAAAATCATGAAAGCAGCCTTTTTTAGCGTCTAAAGTGAGAAGACCCCTAAAGATTCAAGCGCCGAGTAACTTCGACTGTTAGGAAATAAAGTTTTAACAGAATAATACTTCGGGAAATATCATGTGAGTAGGCTAAAAAAACGCAAAGGGTTGTATAATGAGGAATAAAGAATACAAATACTTCGGGAAATATCTTTTGAGAAATCAAATGTTAATAAAAAAAATTTACAAAATACTTCGGGAAATATATTTTGAGAAATCAAATGTTGACAAAAATAGATCCACGGAATCTCCGTTAAACGTAATAAGTGCAATCCTGTGACGTTAATAATTAACGAACATCCATGCAACTTTCACTAACCCACGATGATATCGATACAGGGTGGCACAATTTTGCACGATTCGCTTAAATGTTAATCGCCAATGACCCCCTCCGCGCTTGTCCAAAGCCGTTAAGGGAGAAGGAGCGAACCTTTTTCCAACCAAAGAAAATGCTTTTCTTTCTTTTTTACGAGCGATACTTTTGACGATGATTTTCACATCTTTGAGTCCCTTATTTTTCCAACTCAGTTAAACAAGTATAAGTTTGCGTGCGAACATTTTGAGTCGATGAAGCTTTGACGATCGTACGGCAAATTCCTCTAATGGGCATAAGTCCTAACAAAGTGGGCGCCGGATGAGAGCCACTCGTAATCGCTCTCAAAATGCAAACTGCGACGACATTCTCCGAGCTAGAGTATAAAATTGGTATACATTTATGATTGCTGTGCGCGGTGTGTCATTGCGGCTGGGTATAATGGGCAGTTAAACAACATACCCCGAGTACCCTTCGAGTTAAAATGAACATGGCTCTCAGAGAGCTTTCCGGATTTATAACATCCAAGTACCGTCAGTTATCGCGTGCGCATATCTGTGCGGTTATATGCGTACTCTGTTTATTTTTATTTTATCCACTTGCTGTTTCAAAATAACTTTGCACTTGCTTCAATTGTACCATTTGCTTGGAATTTGTCTCATTTTTAATAGTACGTCCGCATATATTTTATTGTACACAGTATACACAGTATACTGACAAGGAAAGGTTGCGAGGTCGATCTCTCCGATTTCCATGAAATTTGGCATGCTTGTCAAATCGGTAAAAATAGGCGACACGTATTTTTTTATATCTGCGGAACCCGATTTTTAAGGGGTGAAAAGCACCCTCGAAAATAGGGGTATTTTTCGTTTTTCTTCGATAACTTTATCGTTCTCATCTCTAATGTATAGTACACAAAAAAATAAACATTGTTGCAATTTGAATTTTTTTCATATCTCGTACCGTTAGAACGTTACCGATGAAAAACAAAAAACACCTCAATTTTCGAGGGTGCGTTTCAACCCTTAAAAATCGGGGTCCGGAGATATAAATAAATAAAAATACGTGTTGGATATACGAAATCGGAGAGATCGACCTTGCAACCTTTCCGTGTGAGAAAAATAGTTTATTTGAAACAAATTGTGACATCAGGACGGGATGAGGGTAAAAAGGAAATAGTGCGTGTGAAGGAGTGAAATTTATGATTTGGGGCGATGATTTGGTATTGAAGAATAATTCGACGGGCTTGTGTAAACTTGACTCTTGATTTATTATAAATTAGGAGTCAGATTAAAGTAATTAACTGGTAAAGACAGAAGCAGTTCAGGTGATACAGAAATAGATAAGAATTTTACAGTTCGCTTACGTTTGATGATAATGTTGCGCTCGCTCGATTGCTAGAATATTGGTTCGCTTGTAAAGATATCGGTTCGTTCGTAGGATATAGGACCTCGCTTGTGGCCGGATGAACTCGCTGTTGCAGTAGGTCGACACGCGCACAAGATTTTACACATCTAACCTAGTTACCTTAGTCTAAAGTCTAAGGATTTCGAGTTATCATGGTAAGTATGATTTTTGGACAATTTCCCAAAATTAGGTACTAACTCGTTCATAATGCCCAAACAGACAATAATTGGTAGCCAAGCATTTATTTGCGTCTTACCTTGAGGGGTAAGGCCACAGTAGAATTTTCAAAAAATCGATTTTATTTCTCGCTAAAACGGTGCTTCATCATCATAAGAATAAGTTACTATTCGATTTATAGCAAGACGTTTTTTTTTCACCGACTTTGAGCGTATAACGTACGCCCACCCCTGGCACGGCCATAGAGTACCTAAAACTTTGAACGCGTTTTTCTCGGAACAGCTTTTTTCCAATTGGCGTGACAAATAACTTCAACAATTTTCACTCGATTTACTTCAAATTTAAAAGTTATGTTCCTAATTGCATTTCGCAGAGAAGTACGTACGGAATTTATGATTAATCAAAAACTTTTCATTTTATGAGCAGTTTTATAGGAAAATTTTCACTGAAAATTCATTCAAATACCTACAACTCAATCCAAATACCTACAACTTTTGAATAAAACGATATTTTTTGAACTCCGCACGTACTTCTCTAGGTATTCTAATGTAGATTAACGAGAGTTTTTGTTTTTTGTTCTGGGTTAAAAATTGTGCATGCTAAATGTTACGCAGCGGAGCGCCTAAAAAAAGATAACAAAAGAAAATATTAGTAGTCGGCCATTTTGTACATTGAGAAAAATATATATATTTTCTAACAGCTTGATATTCATACTAAATAGATGTGTACTTAATTTTATGAGTGAATCACTTTTTCACACGAAAAAAATTGTTAAATTCGCACATGATTTTATATCCGTTACTGTGGCCTAACCCCTTAATGTGTATTCAATCGACAAACACCAATACAATCATCTGTATCCACACAACAAACTAAATGGGTCATGTTGAATAATTAAAAACTTGTCAAAAAGTAAATATACCTGTCATGTTAATACCTCTTGAAAAAACTTCATTAACATAAGAGATAAACGAGTTAGTGCCTAATTTTTGGAAATTTTCCAAAAATCATACTTACCACGATAGCTCGAAATCCTTAGACTTTGGACTAAGGTAACCTAGGTTTGATATGTTCCTAACGAAATGACCTATCGCCCCCTTGAGGCTTTGCATCGACCTTCGTAACACCCTGTATATATGTGTGTGGGTGTGTGTCAAGAGCCACTTGAGTCCCTATAGGAATTTAGCGCGAGGGAGTCGAATTTCAAAATCGGATGTTTTAATTGATCAGCTGGTCAATCAAAAAATCGGGAGGACGGCGTGCCCAATAGGGTTGACGTGATACTCTCCGTCTCTGTTCTGATTGTCCGGATGTTTTCGGTTTCCTAGGCCTTCTTAGTGTTTCCCGGAAAAATAGCAGCATCCGGACAATCTGACCAGAAAAAGCATTACCTTAAGGGGGAACCTCCTCCAGGTCCCAATTTTTTTGTTGCTTTCAAAATTCATTTAGTATCTGAAGAATATATTTCCAAAGTTTTAAGCCCAACAGAAAGTCCTAAAGGTCGCGAGGAAGTCACCTAAGTGATGCCCTCCAAAAGTACCAAAAGTAGGTCAACGAGCGCACGCCCTTTGCGGCCTCTACCTTTTAATTTCTTAGGCAAACAAGTTTGCTAGTTTCCTTTTTGAATAATAGGGGGCACTCCCGACGATTGTAGAGAAAAATTCGGCCTGTGTAACTTTCGTTTTTCGTTTTCACAAAAACAATTCACACAAAAAGAGAAAAATGCAGTCCAGATTAGTGATTTTCTAAAAGAAGGCTTGCTTCATGGCCCTGGATATAAATCACTCTAAACTCTACTTTCCAAGAACGAAAACTTCAATCGAGTTTTTCTCGAAACGTGTTTTTTTCCGTGCCGTGGAATGTAACTCAAAAAGTAATGAACCAATCAACTTCAAATTTTGTACAGATCTTCTTCAACTTATCCGCCTTTGCAAAAACTTAAAATTTCGTGTAAATTGTTTGAAGAAATATTGTTTTTGATGATTTGTTGTAAACAAAAGGTTTTTTTCCTTCTTGTCCTTAAATTTTCAATTTTTTTTGTTGCTAAATTTAGGTTCATGCAAAGCGGAATGACTTGATTCAATGAAAAAAAATTGTTTTGTTGATTTTGGTGAACTACAAGGACCTGGGCGTTCTACGGCGCAAACTCTCGGGGCCAAGTTCGAGCACCTTTAGCGCCGCCATTTTGTTTTTTTTTTTCACTCATGAACATTTTTTTGTATTCATTTGAACGTCAATATTATTATGTAATTAGATTCATTCCAATAAATGCTCTCAATTTTTTGGAAGAAATTATTGAAATACCTGTTGTCTGGAGGAGGTTCCCTTCTTAAGCATTATCTCTCATATCTGAAAGCATTATCTCTCTTAGTCTTATTACCTTAAGGCCTTAGGCCACTCTAGAGGCCGAAAAATAGACTTTTTGGGGACTTTTTTTCCAGAAAAACTACAAAATAAATCGAGATTACAAAAAAGGGTGTTTATCATACATATCAGTGACTGTATAAAATATTTTTTTTGAAGCGATTAATTTCAAAATAGCGGCTGTGCAGCGTTTTTTTTAAACTGCAGTTTTTAAGTTGGCCGGAAACACAACTCAGACAATTTTCAACCGATTCACTTGAAATGTTTAATATATCTTGAAAAATACATTGTCTATGGAAGTACGTAGGATTCTTTTTATATTGCATAGTTCATTTGTTATTAACAATTATCTGACGATTTTTAGGCAAATTTTTTGAAAGTGAAAAATTTGTCTAAAAAATCGTCAGATCATTGTTAATCTCGATTTATTTTGTAGTTTTTCGGAAGAAAAAAATCCCCAAAAAACCTTTTTTTCGGCCTCTAGAGTGGCCTAACCCCTTAACCCTGGGACTCTACACATGGGTACCCCAAACCCCGAATCATTTTTGGGGCCCTGGCGTTCCGGCAATTTGGGTAGTCACGTGAAAATATCGATCGCATTAGGAAGGGGGACTATCTAGAGCAGGTTCGTGCAGATATAACCGTAAGTTATAGTTTGGACGTGACGTGGTTAACATCTTTCGAGAGCCCGGGGTTAGTGTAACCACACACTTTTTGCGATGATGTGCTCTGTGTAAGTATATAATTATTTCCATTGTTTTTTGTTATTTATCCTTATAAAATCAGCGTGAAATTAATAAATTAAATGAAATTCATGATTAATGATGATTAATGATGATTAATGATTAATGATTAATGATGATTAATGATTAATGATTAATGATGATTAATGGTTAAGGAAATTAATCAACAGAAATTAGATTATAAACATTTTTATATTATCCTGAATTTTTTTTATTAGAATAAAGTCATGGGGACGAGGTCGCGAGTAGGAAAGGCGGAGGAGGTCCAGAGGATGCTGCAGGCGCAAAACAATGAAGAAAAATCTCAGGACAACGACTCGACTGATAGTGAATCAGACCATGAAGAAGAATTGGAGGGTTCTGATGAAGATTCTTTAGAAGGAGGATGGGTTTCTGCCCGTGACGGTGCAGACAGCGACAATGACATGATTGCACGAGAAGCGGAGAGAATAAAAACGCGTCGTACATCCCAATCTGCTGGCAGCGGTACTCGGGGTAAATTTCTTTATGGGAAAAACGGATACCCATGGTCACTCGACCCTCCTGCTCCTTGCTCTCGCATTACATATGCTCATAAATTTAATAGGCCGTGTGGGGTCAGGGCCGGAGCCAGTGTAAGGAGCGTGGTTGTAGCGTGGTATCTTTTGTCACCTGACGAAACCTTGAATGCCAATTCCCGCGTTGCCATTATAATGGCTCGATGCAGTGCTCTCGATGCGCACCGAACTGAATTTACAACGAACGAATCTGCTTTTCTATATTCCTGCATTTCTACATTTCTACATTTTACATTTCTGCAATCTACATTTCTGCATTTATTACTACAATATACGTTTCTTTTGTTTTCATTTCTAATATCCCATGTCAAACTACCTGTAGCGATTTTTTCAGTATTATTATGTAAACCCAGTTCTATATCCTGTACCTTGAGCTAAAAGTATCATTTAAAAAATAATTTCACGTATAATCAGCTCAATGTCCTTCAATATGTTTTTTTGAACTAGAAAGTACTATTTTTTGACATAAAATCATTTTCTTTAAACATTTATCTACACTTTTTCCCTCAAGAAACCACGCCGATAAATATTCAATTTTTTTTTCAAGGGGGGGGTAGGGTTTTTAGCGTGAAAAAAAAACACTTTTTTACGAATTTTTTTCATCTATATGGATAGAGTACATTTATTGAAACCTTTTGTACATTGTTAAGTGTCATTTCAAGAACATTCCGTGAAATTTGTGGGCGAAAATATCCACAAACAAGCCGGTGACAAAGCTTTTCCAAGAACGCCTTTGGAAAAACACGATTTGCGGTGTTCACTGTATCTCAGCTAGAAATTATCTGAAATCAAGTACCATTAAAATTTAGTCAAATTATCATCAAATCCTCCCCTCAACGGACTTTAATAATTTTTTTTTTCATTTTCAAATTTTTTGTGATCATGTAAAGTGAAAAGTGCTATTTTTCACGAAAAATTCCGCCATTTTGGGGGTGGAAAACTCTCTCAATGTAAAAAAATCTCAAACTAACCGTTGGGGGGAGGTATTTTATATGTAGAACGTGTGTACCAAGTTTGAAATAAATCGGTCATGTAGTTTTTAAATGGCAGTGAACACGGACTTTGAAAAAGTGGTTTCAAGAAAAACGCGTTTGAAGTTTAGACGAGTCGGAGCTACAGTGTTAGAGGAGCGGGACTAAATAATCAATAACTTCGAGAGTTTTGCTCTGATTGATTTGAAATTTTGGGATTATATTCTTGAAATGTTTAACTATAAGAAAAGACAAAAAAATCGATTTTTCAAAAGCGCAACGCCCCTGCCCTTCTCTTAAAGTGCCATCTTTATCCCTTGTCAAATTCTTCAAGAACTTCGAATTTTTTGTTTATAATTTTTCTAGGTATTCTCCATACGGTCTTTTTCAAGAATCAACGAAAAAATTGTCCAATATACGCGTACAAAAAGTGTGATGATTTTTGAAAATTATTTTTAGTGAGATATGCTAAAATGTTTTTCTTGCTTTGTTCAATCCCATTTTTCATGGCGAAAAATTCATATTAGATTTTTCTCGAAAAGCTTATTCCATTCGTCAGTTTTTTAGCGTTCGATTAAAAAAATCTCTCTACGACAAACAGTTCTTTAGCAGCGTCGATTAGAAGTGCTGGGGTGTGAGTAACCCCAGTGTAGGTTATTTGTTTCGTACAGATAGTGTGAGGTCCGAGGGTTAAGGGGTAAGGCCACTGTAGACATTTCAAAAAATCGATAATGTTCTGATCGAGCAGAACGTTAATTTGAAAGGCCAATTGTATGGCGCAGGCATCGCTGACTGAAGGTATGTAAAATTGATCAATGATTTTTCCGTGCCGAAAACTTTAAACGCGTTTTTCGCGAAACTACATTTTTCAAGTCGGCCGGACTCATAACTCGAACAAATCTTGACCGATTGACTTGAAAATTTAATTGTATATTCACAATTACATTCTGCATAGAAGCACGTACGATTTTCTCGATATTTTTCACGGTTTTTTTTTTTTTAAATTTTCGGTTGATGTTTTTTTGAGAATTTTGAACTTTTATTTAGAAAACGCGCTGTTTTTGCAAAAATCGATATATCAAAAAAATCCTGCGTACTTCTGTAGCTATTCACATGTATAAATGAAAAAAAAGTTCATTCTTGAGCACTTCGCCAACGAGCTCTGCGTAAGAAAGGACAGCAATCTTTTTCTCCAAAAAAGAGTGCAAAATGTGTTATCGTTAAAAAAAATTAAGATGCTTTTTTCGCAGCAAAATGGTGGCAAGAGAACAGCCTGTTCAAATTTCCCAAAAAAGAATATAATGGGATGCGTAAAAACGAGTGAGAATTTTTTTTGTTAAATCCACAAATTTTTACCTCTACTTTCATTAAATTGGGTACGATTATTGTTTACAAGTAGCCCTCAAACCCAAACAAAGGATCAAGGAAACTCTAATTCTGGAGTGATTAGTAAAGAATCAAAGAAACTTGTAGATTTTACTCCAAATGTGTACACAGACAAAAATAATGGGGTCGGATATTGTGTATTCAAAGGGATACATGTGGGGCAAATTATTCAGAGACAACGTACGAGAATTTACTCTCATTACTCCTCCCCTCTTCCCCGCTCCTGAAATCTTCTCTCTCCCTCTCGCTCTATGACGGATATGATGTTGCCGGAAATAGCTGTGTGATTTCCTGTGCAATCCGTGCGCACGTAATACCGAATACAAATGGGATATGGATATACCCTCTCGGACTATCTCGCCCCTTTACGCTTCATCCTCTCTCTTTCTCTCTCTCTCTCTCTCTCTCTCTCTCTCTCTCTTGCTTGCTCTCAAATGTGCGGTAGTGAATTATGTACGTGGTTTGAACAAATGTACAAATGTGGCACTACGCTTCTGCATGTAACCGGTGGCAAGTTTCCATTTTCTACCATAATACCGGTACGCCACTTTACTATATATATGTTACGATGTTTTTTTCTGTATAAATGTGCTCGCAAGCGCACGCGTGTGTTCACAAATTTGTGTACGTACGTACGTACTTGACTGAAATTCGTTACCGTGGCACACACGAACAACCGACTATCCGCGTACAGTCCGTAAATCGTAGCTTCTCTCCATATTCTTCTTATGAGATCCCCGTTGTACGTACGCGATACATTCAGTCTCCGGGTAGTTGCCCTTTTTGCATCCGAATGAAATAACGGAAAAAGTGTTAGACCATCGTGGGTCTCAACGGGGAAAATGTTACGTTGTTCATTATACACTTTGCTGCAGTGTTGCGGTTCGACGCGGATTCAATGGTATCGATATCTTCGCGAACTTTTGAAATTTTTACGGCTATTCGTGCAGAGATTTTCGTAGGGATCCAACTGCACTCCCATACACTGTCAAAAAAATATTGGAATTAAATAAGATCTATTTGAATCAAATAGGTTTTTTCCTTGGCTCAGGGCCTACTACGATCTTGTTTGTTTCATCTATTCTTTTTAAATATTGAATATATTCAAATTAAATAAATAAAGATACGATTCAACTAAATCTCTGTTTGCTTACAATGTACACTGTAAATCTAACAGGGAACAACCCTCAGGTGACACCCTTCGATTTTGTTGAAATTTGGATATGTTATAAAGCACCGAAAAGTAAGCGATACGTATTTTTTTTATCGGCGGAAAAACGGTTTTAAGGGGTGAAACCACCGCTTAATATAGGGGTGGTTCACACCCAAATTTTTTTTGCAATGTCACTGTAGTGGAATTGTCATTGCTATGGATTAGAAGAATTTTCTTTTTTGTTTCACAAAAATCGGTGGACTCCTTGTGTGTGAAACTGCTATATTACCCCTAGAGATGCCTTTTTTCGAGGGGTGGTTTCACCCCTTAAAACCGTTTTTCCACCGATAAAAAAAATATGAATCGCTTACTTTTCGGTGCTTTATAACACATCCAAATTTCAACAAAATCGAAAGGTGTCACCTGAGGGATGTTCCTTGTAAGTGTACTATATGCATAAAATGTTTCATAAATCCAAAATAAAATAAAATACTTAATCGAGGCTTTTACGACAACGATTTTGTATCGTAATCCGTCATTCCCTGGCCTTTTGAGATGATTTCTATCTAAGAAAATATTTCACCTATATGGGAATCGAACCTAGAGCTTACCTACGCATAGCACGCACGCTGCCCCTATGCCACCAAGTGCTTGTATTATCTTAGTCACAGATATGGCTAAGAGACCAAATGAATTCCTAAAATTATTTGCTGTATCACATAAACTATATCAATTAGTTAATATCATTGTGATAATTAGAGAGTTTTATCGAATAACATGCTATATGTTTTTCTAACATAAACTATATATATATATATATATATATATATATATATATATGTATATATAGAGTTCCTCCCTCCCACTCTCTCTCTCTACCCCCACACCTCTTTGATATGTGTATTGCAATAAAGACAGATCATTCAATCAAATAGAAAAATGGTTGATTTTACGAAAATTCTATTTAATTTAAATTCTTTTAAACCAAAAGAGATCCATTTAGTTCGTTCAACTAAATTGTTTTTTGAGCAGATGAAACCGAAACACAGATTTATTAGGATTAAATGAAATATTTAGTTATTGAACGATATTGAAAATATTTTTATTTGAATAAATAAATATATTTATAGTAAATAATTTCGATAATGGAATGCAATAGGAAAAATGTTATTCCACGAGAAATCTAGTTAATTCAAATAAACAGAAATCAAATAGACGCGATTAGTTCATATCAATTGAATTTTTCTGTCAGTTTACAGGTTCCCACTTTCGATAGGGAACCAGTGGGTAATTACATTGGATCCCTATACTAAACCGCTGTGCTCGAACATTGGATTCTTATCGGGATTCCTCATTGGAGTCCAATGTACGAATCCAATTTGAATCCTAAAGGACTCCCACATTGTCGAACAGAATCCGCTACGATTCTTGATGGATCCCATCGCATTCTGAACGTTGTATTTTATAAACAAATCATATATAAACAAAATGAGTGGATCTCAAAAAATAAAAATCTTATCTTTAGGCGAGGAAAACATTTGTTGATTTTCACGATTTTTTTTTTAGGGAAAGTTTTTTTCGCCATATTTTAGATGTAGGATTTAGATGTGTTTCATTACTACTTTGGGCTGTCACGTGATGTTTTTCTGAAAATTAATCTTTAAAGATGGCGGAGGTACGGCACGGTGTTCTAACGGCATTTTCAAAACTGACGTGGCGTGTAGCTAAATAACTAATTGACCGATTCTAATTAAATTTGGTATAAATCTTTCTAACTTTATTGTCTAAAACATCATGCTAAATGTTTCTGAAAATTGAAAGCAAGTATTTTTCATTGGAGAATGTAGCCATTTCGGACCAGATTCGTGACCATTTCGGAAAATTCAATCTTTTTGTATCAAAGCGTATCGGTTCATCGATTTTCACCATTTCTCACGTTTTATTAGTTCACATTCTGCCGATTAGTTTTAATAAAAGAAAAATCTTCGTTGGTTTTTTTTTTAGAATTCTCCCGCCATCGCTACGTGTCACGCCATCTGACAATATCCGCCGCAACCCGTTTAGAAGACCGTGCTATAGCTCCGTCATTTTTTAAAGGTCAGTAAAAACATTTTAAAAAATACCACGCAACAGCCAAAAGTAGTAATAAAACATACCCTAAATCCCAAAAATGGCGGAAAAATCTTTCCTTTAAAAAAAAAAAAATCATAAAAATCAGCAATTTTTTCCTCGCCTAAAGGTATCTTCCCCCTCACAAAAGTATAAATCGCTTAAAAAAGTACATCACAAAAATTGATTTAAATTACATTACTAAAAATCCTCTGTGATTATCGTTTGTTATTTTTATTTATTTCGAGTTTTACTTGCACAGCCTTTTCGGCTTTTTACAAGGCTCCACTTATATGTCCACCGCTCTACACTTGTTCTTTCTCTCCATCATCCCCCCTCCCCATTGCGGCCGCAGCCGACTTCCCCCTCTGTATTATATTCATCATGACATTTCTGTCATGGGTATAGGGAAACTGCGGAAAACCTATACCAATACAGCCGCGGTCACGAGTTCGCTTCCCAGCCTCGGAACTAGTCGCGTTTCGTCGAGAAATAGCTCACAGGCTACAGCCATACCCATCGGACACACACACGGACCGGTCCGTGTGCGCGACATCTGTGTACAACTGGAGCTACGTCACGCCTGTGTTTTTATTTCTCGACGAAACTACGAGACGGTGATTCGAACCCGCGACCTCCCGATATGATGATTTCAGAGGCAAGCACTCTAACCACTAGACCAACACATCGGTTCAATCGTTTGTTATTTATTTTACTGCACTTTGCCATAATATCACCACACACGTACACGCTCACGAAATGTGCAGGTTATGTTTCGGTAAGACTTCTCAAACGGCGTTCATCGGGGACCAGTGCAGAATCCAATTGGACCCCAACGAGCGGTATCCCTAACAAATTCCCATAGAGATATGGATGCATCCTCGGACTTCTCGACAAATTTGTGCCCGGCATCACGAGAGTATAATTTTCTGGCAGATTCAACAAATACCGAAAGAGAATTGAACAAAAAAATCCTCACACTACTTCAATCGGGAAATAGCGCGGAATTCACTTGAATTCCAATGTGGACTCTCTACGTGCGGCATCCCTATCGAATTTCCACACGACCGTGGTAGGATGTGCAGACTCTCCAAAAAATGTCTGCACCTGTAACGGTTACTGTGCAATATGATATACATATGTAAACGAGTCTTTTTTTCAATTTGTTTGAAAACCTTTTGCATACTTCGCAATTTCTTTCCGATCGCTGTACATCCCCAGCGTTGTATACGAAATCGTTTTTTTTTCGCCGTCTCGCAACATAATCGTTCGCTTCTTCGAACTTTCTATGGAAAACGATATTACCCACTCGGAATGCCTGCCCAACTTTAATAATAATAAATCGTGGAAGTAAGAAAGAGAAAGGGGGAAAGAGTGTGAGAAGAACGAAAAAAAAATCTTCGGGATGTCTCAGGAACTTATTGAGATGAACGCGTCGTTGGGAGAGATTTTGCAGAGTTTAAAGTTCACCCGCGAGTAGATATGTAACGAAGTTTCCTGTCTGTTATAAGTATATATGTATGTGTCCAGCATCGTGGCTGCCCTGGAATGTTTATTAAAACCAAGAGTTCACAACGACCGAAGAGAGCGAGAGAGCGAAAAGGCGAGAAGAGTAGAAAGATAGAGCGAGGGAGAGAGGAGCGTAAAAAAGTTAAGTTGCTGTCGATTACGGAGCTTGACACCTGACCTATCGGTGGGTGAGAAAAGACAAGCTCAGGTATAGAACGGCGATTTGCTGTCTGACTTTCGCTCAGTGAGTGCCAGTCCTCACCGCGCCTCTCGTTCATCCCTCCGTCCCTTTTGCCTCGCTATCTTGCTCGCTCGGGTGCTTCATGGTTGAGGGCGCGGGTCGGGTAAGTGAGCCGGAGAACCGGATAACTTGTCGTCAGCAACACTCTTCGTTGGCAAAGGCACTTCTTCACTCGCTCGGCCGTTTTGTCTCCTGATATTAAATACATATCCAAGAGGAAATGTGAGTTTTAAGACCCTAAACTTCAAGGACTGTCCTCATCGTAGCCCATTGTCCCCATACTCAACATCATGTAGATCCGAATGTTCCCAAAATCACCTGTGGACAACCATATTTATACTTCAAGGACCGTCCTGTCCCCAAAATCAACGACTTGGGAGCACAAATTTTAAGGATCGTCTTCAAAACAGCCAGACACGCTGAAAGCCAACATTAGATGGATAGAGTGGGCTCAAAATGTCTTATCTTCCCACACACACGCGCACGCCTACAAAGGTTCTGCTTCCCTACTCGTGTCGTTCACGAGAGAAGTTTCTACCGGTTGTAGAACGCTTTTCGCGATGAGTAAACGCTGCCCAGAACGATCTGTGAACACAAGGGCACAAGAGAGGACGAGCAGAGTAGCGGAAAGGGGTGGGGATGAGCCTGGCGACACGAGGCAGGAAAAGGAGAACGTCAAACATACACACGTATACAGACATAGAAAGCTTTTGGCACACACACAGCTTGTCTGGAATTTCATTAGCATCGGACGCCAAGCTCGCTAAACTGTCCAAGTCTACAGTTCCATCGCTTCTTTGCGGCAGCGCCCTCTGGCGAATTGGTACACTGTGGAAGTACCTACTCTACCCGCTCGCACTCTTCTCGTTCCATCTCATTCGTAACTTTACATGTACACTTTCTCAGCACATATGTACTTACAACCCCATGTACGGCATATATATATATATATATATATATATATATATATATATATATTTGTGTGTGTGTGTGTGTGTGTGTGTGTGTGTGTGTGTGTGTGTGTGTGTGTGTGTGTGTGTGTGTGTGTGTGTGTGTGTGTGTGTGTGTGTGTGTGTGTGTGTGTGTGTGTGTGTGTGTTGTAGAGCAGACGGTATAGAACCTTCAGGATCGAGTTTTCAGATAAACCCTTGAAATCACGACGAAAAGAGACCCGCGACGAATCGACAGTTCTTGCTTGCTTCGTTCACCGCCCCATATACGTATCCCTTTACCATGTCGGGTTTTCCGACTACCGATTCTCCCTTTCCCTCTTTCATTACCACGGGTAGGTTACGAATTCACGGAACATGAACATCGAGACAGAAGCCTGCTAATTAACTTTCCACGCTTGCACACACGGTATCCAATCGTCCATTTTATTTCCGGCATCACGATGCGGATTAAGGAACTGCGCGCTGATTATACCGAAACGAAATTACGCGGTAGACTGGGTATTCAATAGAAGATCCAATGAGCCTTGGAACGATTATGATTTTTGATTCTTTTGTCATTTGCGGAATCATGTACCGCGGTAATGTTAATAGGTAGGTTTCCAATTTTATCCATTTACATTTTCGGTGAGCAAAATTCCTTTCGTAAGAAAGAAATGAGAGTTTCCTATTGTTCGTAAAGGTGAGGATTTTTTTAGCTTTTTTTAAGGGGAGAGGTACCTTTAGGCCAGGAAAAATTGTTGGTTTTCAAGATTTTTTTTTAAGTGAAGAATTCTTCACCATTTTTGAAACTTAGGATATGTTTTATCAATACTTTCGGCTGTTACATGGTATTTTTTTTATTAATCTTTAAAAATGGCGGAGGTATGGCACGGTTTTCTAAACGGGTTGCGGAGGATGTTGTTAGACGGCGTGACACGTAGCGTAGGTAGGATAAATCTGGAAAAAAAAAACGAACGAATATTTTTCTGTCACTAACACTCATTTGTGGAATATGAACTAAGAAAAAGTGAGAAATGGTGGAAATTGTTGGTTGGAATTTCGCTTTGTAGCGAAAATATTGAAATATCCGAAAAATGGCTACATTGTGCGATAAAAATCCTTTTTTTTATTTTCAAAAACATTTAGGGTCATTTTTTAGACAATAAGGTTAGAAAGAGTTATACCAAATTTAATAAAAATCGGTCGATTAGTTTTTCAGCTATACGTCAGACCAGTTTTGAAAATGCAGTTTAGAAGACCGCACCGTACCTCCGCTATTTTTAAAGATTAATAAAAAAAATACTATGTCACAAGCAAAAATAATAATAAAATATTCCCGAAGTCTCAAAAATGGTGAAGAAATCTTTCCTTTTAAAAAATCATGGAAATCAGCCATTTTTTCCTCGCCGAAAGGTATCTTTCTTCTTAATACGAATTATCCCGGCTGCATGTTAACTTTAAAGATTCTTGATCAATATGAAGACCTCGCATTTCATTATTGATACGAGTCAAACGAAATTTCTTGGAACGAAATTTCTCCGAATTCAACTTGAATCTCCGACACCGTGGCGTTGAATTTCTGAAGTCGCAGCTGGTTCCAACTATCCGCGTAACTACGTAAGGTGAAAGTCCTCATTTGATTCGCGAAATCTGATTTTTCGTAGCATGGAAATTGTAGAAAAATGTAGGGTAGTGCCATTTTCAGAATTTTTCAATTAAAGTCAAATGAAACGCGTGCCTGGTCCGGGTGAGAGCTAATACGAGTTAAATCTATTTACAGCCTGGCTTCAATTAAGTTGCCTGCAGCTGAAATTCGATTAATAAATGTATAGGGATAATTTAATCATCTGGGTTGGTGCAGGTCTCACAAGATTACCCTGTGGTAATGCGTTTCCTATAGTGGAGTAAATTGATAAGGTTAAGCTAATCAATATTATGCGCTAATTAATCTACGGAGAGAGGGATAGATCATAATACGTCGAACGTCAAAGCCTTGTTTGAGACGACAAATTAAATTAACAAAATTGCATTGGATGGTAAAATATCGAATTCCACTACTAGTACTGAGAAGATTAATAGTGCCGAATATTTTTTTTCGTATACGTACTACTATATGTGTTTTGGAAATACTGAAATATTAGTTTCTCAACAGCAAACAATTTTAACAAAAAAGTATTCTATTTATTACGGCGGGAAACATAAATATACATACTGAGCTTCACTGTGGGTTGGCAAACAAACAGGAAATAAATATTTTCAAGGAATTTTCGTATTCCGTACTGTATAATGCATAATTCCTTTGAGAATGATAAATCGTTAGTTGCATTATATTTATAGATATAGGTATGCACGTATGGTGGACAGAAAATTACTACATTTTCCGGAATCCCTGTAATTCGAAAAAGTAATATACGAACAATGTTTTTAAATAAAATACATTATACATTCTATACAATACCTTTATATTTTTTTCGTCAAGGCAGTATTGTCATCTAGAAAATAGAAAAAAAGTTTTGTTATTAAATTTTCTTATGCTACAGATCTTCCTGAATACGTCTGCGAAAACCTTTAAATGATACTTATAAAATTAGAGGGCAGTCGGGACGCAGCAACTTTGAACGTATTTTTCTCTAAACTATGCTTCTCAAATTGGCAACCACGGTACCTCGATAATCAATTGTTCGATTGAGCTCGGATTTAACATACACTTTCAGTAGACTGTTTTTCAACGTTGGTAGCAGAATTGAGTTGAAATGATTTAAAAAAATGTAACTTGTAGAATGGTCCGTAAAGTAGGAAAAAATTGATAATCATAATTTAGCATGCCTAGAATCTGGTTTCTACCATCACAACATTCATACCGTTCAAGGGGTCTTCTTTGATAAGTTTATATTATAGATATTGATATAGAAGTTGCTACAGTTAATAAATACATTAAAAAAATGTTTTGATGTATTTATGTAACCCAAACAAATTTTAAACGCGTTTTTCTCAAAACAACGTTTTTCATATTCTTTACAACTAGAGCTATACCGCATATTAAGGATTTTTTTACATTTTGATATTTACTTTTTTTTGCCAAAAACGGTGAAAAACACGTTTTTATGTTTTTTTTTTCGAAAATCGTCGGCCATTTTGTTATTTTTGCATATATAAAAAATCTTATGATATGCGCTATAGCCATTGACATACTGAATCTAAAACGGTCTGATTTTTTTGTTTCGAGGATCCATCTTCGAGATTTCGTCAACAGCACAGACCTACCATTTTTTAAGGACATTTTCGTCTATAAATAGTGACTTGAATAAATACATTTAAAAAAAATGTATTTCGAAAGTGTATTTATTAAGTGTAACAACTTTTATGTCAATATCTAGAATATAAACCTATCAAAAAATTCATGAAAATAGCCTTTGTTTCAGTGTCTAAAGTGAGAAGACCCCTTAAGAATTTTTTTTCGATTCATACAACGTCCGCAACACTGGTTGCCAATTGGAAGCGTTTTCCATGCACCTTTGTAAACAAACGTAGAAAGGTATACAATCATGATTTTTTTTTAATTTTCACATTTTTCTGAAGAATCAATACACATGCTTATTTTTTTAGTTGTTTGATCCTAGAAATCGACTTCAAAATTGAGCCGCCGACAGCAAAGCTGCCTTACGGGGTTACGTGGGTTTCGAAGCCAAAAAAGCATATTTTTTCTGTAAAAAAAATATAATATACAAATTATTTTATTCAAAATGTTAAGCACATAAAAGAGCAACATTTCAACAATAAAAAAAAATGTCATCCAAAAAGTTGGGAAATTTAGCCGGTAGGACCTGGTTTTCCGAAATCCTTAAACAAAAGTGTCCGATTTATGGTCAGGAAAACTCATGATAGCCTTATCTGAAATTAAAAACCAATTTTTTTCTGTCAGTAGATAAGTATAGCTCGTGATTGAACGTAGGATTTTTAAAAAATCGAAATTTGAATTTTTGGCAGAGTTGTTTGCAAAATAGGATCATTTTTGGTACAATTTACACTACGTACAGCCTTGTAAAATTAGTTGTAATCGAAAAAAAACCCTTCGTTCAATCACTAGTCAATGTTATTTTGAAGAAGTGTGCAAAATTTCAATAAGATCGGTGCATTAGTTTTTGAGAAATCGTGTCAACCGATTTCAAAAATAGTGTTTTGAGAAAAATGCGATATACCTACATCGCTACCGGCCGTTCTTTCCCAACGGGGGGAATTCCCAAAGGCTCTCTCTCTCCTAGACTTTTACTCCGATTGACTTAAAACTTTGGGAGAATATTCTAGACAGATTGTCCTATTAGATAATGAAATTTAAAAAAGGATTTTTTGAAATTTTCAAACCCACGTAACCCCTCAACGCCGCTTTTTCTCAGCCTGACCAAGAAGAACATGTTCCCATACACCAAGAAAATAACAAACGATGAAGTTGAATGGTGACAAAAAATAACTTTGATGAAGTTTAATGTTCGCGAAATTTGCAATTTGGATCCGCGTGCAGTTATATCAATACCTATTTATTTAGGATTGAAAAAAAAAAGTTAAACAATTGCATCTGTACAGAAATTGGGCAACTCCGATAGAGTCAAAAGTTTGGGCTATTTGTAGTTTGGTATACGCGATCAATAGATATTTCAATTCCGATACGAGCAGGTCACTTTGTCGTGTGTTCCACGCTGACGACCATAGTGGTGGAACGAAATGACATTAGCCCAATAATACAATAACGTCGCTGCCTGATATACACGTGTATACATGTGTATATTTGCATGTTCGGTGTATATTTCCACGGTCCGCAAACATTCCTCTCTGGTTTCCCATCAGCGTAGATGCTGCGTCCTTCTCTAAATAGTATATCACCACGCTCACACTGACTGGGGGCAACCACATCCGGATGCCCACGGATCCTTAAACTTAGTTTAAATTGAGAACACGCGCAGCTAAAGGTATTGCGGTAAATTTTTAATGTGTGCTCCACAAAAGCGCTCCGATCGAATTTCCCCTGACATGGCTGAAGGCTCTCTTCGGCCCACACTCGTCCGCCGGGGATACACATGCCTTCAACTACTTTCGCCGAGCACTATAAGTTGAACGAATGAATTTTGAATTTCAAAAATACATTTTTTATTTCAAAAATAAATTTGAAATCGTAAAAATAATTAAAAAGTGTAGAAATAAATTTCAAATTGTAAAAATAAATTTAAAATTGTAAAAATGAATTTTCAATTACAAAAATAAATTTATAATTGTAAAAATGAATTTTTAATTGTAAAAATAAATGTTAGATTGTAAAAATGAATAACTTACAGACCTATTGCAGACGAGGCAGAAACTAAATTCTAAATTGTACAAATAAATTTAAAATTGTAAAAATCAATAATCTAGATATCTGTTGCAGACGGGACAAAAAATGTACCCTCTAATATGCGTATGAACATTACGAATCATTAGAAAATCATGATTTGACAGTTGACCAAATAGTAGCGTAACGGAAATAGGGCCCTGGGCCTATCATATTCACCAAAGTACCTTATTGTTTTTTTTTCAAGTAACTTTCTGTCCAAGTAACTTTTGTTAAAGACTTTGCCAGCAGTAATTCTGCATAATTCTTACTTGCTGGCGAGGCCAGAATTTCTGAATTTGGCAGTGGATTTGACATTGGTAGGAAACTTTGGTAGTGAAAATGTTGATAATTTTTAAGTTCTCCATCTGGTGGACGTTTCACCGTTTTGCCAAAACGTCCAATTCTCGATCGACTATACCTCAGCTGCTGGTTAATAGCAAAAGGGTTTAAGTAACATAGCCCGGAGGGTTTAGGTAGACTTAGAGAATAGACCGTTGGGCTGATCCCGACATGCCAATTCCTTGTACGGGAAATACCCACCTGACAGTTGACACTGAATTCCTAATTAATAGATAAGAGGATTTGAGTATCGTCCCCAAAAGGAATTTGGTCGACTGAGAGAATGGCTCAGCGGTAATCCCGACATCTCAATGTCTATTATGGGAAAGACCTATTTGATAATCTATACCCTCAGGCCGATTTTCGATCGATCATACCTCAACTTCATCATTACAGCTGAGGGATTTATGGATTATTTGCAGAAGGATTTGTGTGGACTTAGAAAATGGTAGTTGGTTCTTTGGATGTCCCAATTTTTTTTATGGAAAATATGTATTCGAAAAATGAAACAACCGACATCCCAAGGTCGGTTTTCAATCAAGGATATTTCACCACCGAGTTCACGGCTCCGGGGATCAGGTATCATACCCAGGACGAGTTTGGTAGAATTAATTCCTTCTATGGGGAAGGAAGCGAGAGAAAATCAACACTCTATAGGGTAGGTTCACGATATTTGATCGGCCACATCTCAGCTCCTAATTGGCGGAGTTCGGAAATTATTTATGTTTCCCAACAGGGTTTCGGTAGACTTACAATTGAAAAAAGGGCTTCGGTTTTTTCCGATATGTAAGGTCCTTAAGGCTGTCTGTCGTCTAGTGCAATGGATTGAAAAAAAAAAACAATTTTTTAAATTCCATTTTCTCGAAGTATATTTTTTCTGAATATTTTCGTTTCTGAGGCATTAAAACATTCGAAAAATTACTCGAGTTCTATGGGAGGTCGCGTCTGTTGTCTATTGAGATTTATCATTATTATTCGGGGTACCTGAAAAACCCGAATAAGTGCCCGAAAATCGCAATCCTAAAATATTAATGAGTTCTTTGAGTAAAAAGAAGGTTCGATGTATGGACCTGGAATCGCAGAATAAGTCTAAGTTTGAAGCTTCGATCATATTTGTGCATGTACCCTTCTTCAAACTTAAATGCGTTTTTCTGAAAACTTTATTTCTCAATTTTCGGGCGAGATATTTCGAAAACTCATCGACCGATTTACTTCAAATTTAAACCACATGTAGTGTATACGGGTGTCTATTACGTATCCTAGAATCAACTTGATAAAAATATCAGGTTGATAAAAAAGTTTTGTCGCAAAAATTTTTAAAATGTCCCTTTACGTATTGACGCAATATGACATCGAGCTATGTCGAGAATATTCTAGAATGTTTTCTACTCTTCCGCGTGACAGGGTATAAAAGGGCGAGCCGCGTTCTAGTGGACCGAAATGACTTCGATCTCGCAGGAGCAACTTCGAGCGATCATTTTTTACGAGTGGCGGCGCGGCACGTACGCAAGCACAACTGCTAAAAATATACAGGATGCATTCAGCGAGAACGTAGTTTTTCATCGAACAGTCCAGCGTTGGTTCAATTGTTTTAAATCTGGAGACACAAGCCTTGAAGATAAGGAACGTTCCGGATGACCGTCGACCATCGATGATGAAGCATTACTCCGTTGCATCAAAGAAAAACCGGAAGCAAGTACGCACGAGCTAGCAAGAGAACTTGGCTGCACCCAACCATCAATAGTCAATCACTTACACAACTTGGGATACAGGAAGGTTCCAGCTCAATGGATACCACACCGTCTCACCGACGACAATAAGAACTGTCGCGTGACCATCTGCCAGTCTCTCCTGCTTCGCCACCATCGCAAGGAGTTTTTAGAAAATCTTGTGACGGGAGATGAAAGCTGAGTCTTGTATGATAACAGAACGCGTTTAGCCTACTGGCTTCCTATCGGAGAAAAACCGCCACACCAACCGAAATCTGATCGTCACTCACAAAAAGTTTTGTTGTCCTGTTTCTGGGACGCAAAGGGAATGCTGTTTCACAATTTTCTCCCTGTAGGTAAGACGTTCTCCTCTACACGATACATCGAGAATCTCCAGGAATTGGCAAAAGTTATAAGAAAAAAACGGCAAAGACGCGCGACTGTGCACCTTCTCCGCGACAACGCGAGACCCCATGTCGCAAAGGAAACCCACAAAACAATCACTGAGCTTCACTGGAGTACCGTTCCTCATCCACCATACTCTCCCGACATCGCGCCATCAGACTACCATTTGTTCAGACATTTGAAGGCATATTTGAGAAACAAAACTTTCAAAAACGTCGACGATCTCAGAAGGGATATTTCAAATTTCTTTGAGTTCCAGCCGCCGCAGTTTTGGGCAAAGGGGATAAATGAGTAGCCAACTAGATGGTCGAGTGTCATAGAAACCGATGGCGAATATATTGTTGATTAGAAATGTTTTGTATAAGATATATAAATAAATAAATTATATTGAAATCATTGCGACAAAACTTTTTTATCAACCTGATATATTAAATATTTTTAACATACATCATAATTCATAATTATTGCATTTTATTATATTGATCAAGAGAGCATTATTGCAATTTATTAAGTTTATGAAAATATGTTAACTATTTTTAACATACATCAGAATTCATAATTATTGCGTGAAAAATTCTTATATTCGGTTACACAGTCGACATTCGTTTGATTTTTTATTCTCTTTCATTCTAGTAAGTGCAATAGCAACATGCTTACAGACTATAAAATTTGTCCAATTTTTTTGTTTCAGGCGTGTGATAACAATTTCTCCAATTACTATTGTGCCAAATTAAATACAGTTAATAAAACTGAATTGATCAAATGTATTAAACAATTAAAAAGTTGAGCACCCCAAGCTTTTATTTATAGTCACAAATAGGTGACTTGGAAAAAAAAATTATTTTCTACTTTTCAGTACATTAAAAAGAAGCTTGTTTAAAAAATATTTTTGTTTACTTACAAATATCAAATTAAATCTCTGCACGCAGAATGAAGCTATGTACATGCACAGGAAAAAGCTTCGGATGCTTTAAATTTATTCGATTACTTTTTGCCGGAATGAGTGCCACGCTCCACAAAAATGTACTAGTTTCAACTTTTTTCACAGCCTTCAGGCATGCTAGTGGGGGCACATGCACGAACTGGGACAGGGATGTAGCTTTTCCTGTTTCCCAACGGTTAAATTTCACACCTCTCGGCAATGTATATCTAGGATTGCTCGCAACGACACACTGTTTGCTTCACTTCGTTTCTGCCACACGAGTTTATCTCTTCAGCGATTTCTCAAAGTTGCTATTGCGGACGCGCCCCCTCGAGGCTGACATTCACCCCAGGGAGGCTCTCTCAACCTTTTACTTCTCAGCTCAGCATCCTTTTGCTCCCTCCCGTGTGGCGGTAACTCCTTTTCTTCAAGCTTCTTATAGCCGATCTCTCGGCTTCATCCCGCCGCGTACGCTGCCTCGCTCGGTCTCGCATCCCTTTTTCAGCGCGTTCAGGGTGCTTTCGCGTCTAGGGTCCCTTGAACTGTACTCTTACCCTTGAACTCGTGTATAGCGCTCAATCCGCTCTTTTCGTTGTCCGACTGAGCCTTCCTCGGCTCTCTATATCCACTCTGCTAGCTTCCCTCTGATCCGCTGGAATTCCTTTGCGAACTTTCCGATATTCATATCTGCAGCCCAGTACATCAAAAATTCCTATCTTCCTTCCACCATCATCGTTACTACTCCTACTACCTTCCCATATTACTCTCTCTCTCTCTCTCTCTCTCTCTCTCTCTCTCTCCCCCTCCCCTCTTTCTCCTCTCTATTTCCCTCTATACGTACCCACTTTTCATCCAACCCCCCTTTCGGTTCCTCACACTCGTTCTCACCGGCTATAAAGGATTCGCAGCGACTTGCAATATCAACGAGAAGCTTCTCCCTCCCATGAACAACGCGTCCGAGACAGTATCCCGTGGCGCATATCCGTTAGATCTCGACGTATATTCGATCTTCGAGAGCATCAGAAAAGCATCTCCTCCACGTGATATATGTATATACCCTTTGCCGCCCTTCCTCCTTCTCTTTGCACGGGTCATTCCTCCTTAGATTCCGCAGAGAAATCGTTCTTTCTCTCCCTCTTGGACTTTGACTTTTAAAGTTGATGTTTGAGGGAGACAGATTATACGATCACTTGTGCATAGTTTTGAAAACGTTAATGACTACGTTATTCGTGTCGGTGATAACGAATTGCTTTCATTTATCATGCCTCTTTTCGTAGTGTGGATGCGTAACGTTCTTGGAATACTACTTTCTTCACTGCGACTGTGGGAAAGGTTTATATTGTATTTTTGAAATTTCGAATTGGGAGGAAAAAAAGCGATTTCGGGGATCGTTTCGTCGTTGGCGTAGGCAGGAGGGGGTGAGGCTGGGTGCCCACCCCCACCCATAAAAGAATCGATCCAGAAAAATTGAATTAAAATAATCGGTCAACTGTACTTGGCTCGCTCACGCGAGCATGAAAAAATACATTGGAAAAACTAGAATTATTTTGCTCGACGTAATTTCCTGACTTGGATAAAAAGTAGCTATTTCATTACGTAGATTGAATAGATATTCAAATTTCACAATTAAGTTGAGGGGTCTTCTCACTTTAGACGTTGAAAAAGGCTATTTTCATGAATTTTTGTGATAGGTTTATATTATAGGTATTGATATAAAAGTTGTTACACTTCATAGATACATTTTCGAAATACATTAAACAATTGTTTTTTATTTATTTAAGTTACTATTTATAGATCATAATATTAGTTAAAAAAATGTCCTAAAAAAATTTTAGGTCTGCGCTGTTGATGACATCTCGGAGATGGATCATCCGAAACAAAAAAATCAAACGGTTTTAGATTCAGTATGTTAATGGCTATAGCGCATATCATACGATTTTTAATATATGCAAAAATAACAAACGGTGGACATTTTTCGAAAAAACACAAGAAACGTGTTTTTTTCACCGTTTTTGGCAAAAAAATCGTAAATATCGAAATTTAAAAAATTCTTCATATGCGCTATAGCTATAGTTGTAAATAATATATGGTTAAAATTTCATAAGGATCGGTTCAGTAGTTTTGAAGATTTTATCAACAAGCCGTCGAAAAACGTTGTTTCGAGAAAAACGCGTTTAAAGTTTGTTTGAGTTACATAAATACATCAAAACATTTAAAAAAATGTATTTCGAAAGTGTATTTATTAAGCGTAACAACTTTGATCAATATCTATAATATAAACTTATCAAAAAAAATCATGAAAATAGCCTTTTTTAGCGTCTAAAGTAAGAAGACCCCTTAACCGTAGGCAAAACCTACATTGGATTTGTCGGCTGATAGATAACCAGAAGAATACTGGAAGACTAACATTTACTACGATGTAATGGATAGTATCATTATAAATCTAGAACGCCGATTTGGGAACCTACCGTTAGTTCATGCAGTTGACTCATTTTTAGAATTGAATGTGAAGAATGGAGAGAATTTCATCTAAAGTTATTTTTAAATCTTAATAATTGATACGTCAGCCTTAGAAGCTGAAGCGCTGGTCATGGAAAACCTACTTTCATTTAAAAATGATAAAATAAATGCCGGAGATTTAAGAAAGCATATTAAAAAGGTACTGTCCTGACTTATATAAACTTTTCCAAGCCACAATAGTATACTCCCAGTGAGCTCAGCCGGCTGTGAGCGATGTTTTTCTGCCGTGAGGCGGATGAAAACGTGACTTACAAGCACGATGTTTCAGGAACGATTTTCTCATATGTCACTGCTGAACATGGAGAATGACATTGCCAACATTGAAAAAAATGCCAACCAAAAAAGTGTTATGCAGATTTGCAGAAAAAAGTAGAAAATTAAAACTTATTTAATTGAGTATCTACTGAAAGTGAAGTTCAAAACTGGTAACTGGATTAAAGAATAATGAAGAATTAGTTGATTATTTTTTGAGGTATTGCATGAGCTTGAATTTAACATTAACATAAGCCCTGATTAAAGCTCCATATTCGCTGTGTGTCACCCGGTTGTCGACGATTATGTAAATTCTATTTGAAAAAAGATCATTGTAAACAAAACCACTTTTTTGTCAGCCCCCCCCGAGCCCCCCCCCCCCTCCTAGAAAAAAATGGTGGTCAATGCTTCGTGAACTGTACTGATTTATGGTTCGACGGAATCAAATGGAGTGAAGATACATCAAAATGATTTAGCTGTATTTATCAAGCCCGTTTGAAATGTTCTATCGACATTGATTATTGCATGGCGCATTTCCTGTACCCTTGATATCTGATAGCAACAAAATAGACATTTTTTAATTGCTAATTCAAATCTCCAGGAGAAAATTCAGAGCCGCAGCTCCATTGAGGGGCTATACCAGTGTGAACGCTCAAAATTTGGGTGATTTTCGGGAATTTTTTTGAAGAAAAGTACTTAATTAAATGTTTCGGAAAATTAAGAATATATTTGGCTATATTTCACCTATATTACATAATTTTTTCATAGGAAAATATTGAGATCCGAGCGACTTAAGCGCTGCCTTCGGAGGCGCCAAAAAAAAAGTTCCTCCATTGCTGACATGATTCCGGCCGGTTGAGTAGCTGAAACCGAAAAAGGAAAAAATGTCGTTAAACTGGAAGGTATTTCCTGTACAATGACGTAGGATTTTCGAAAAATATCAAAATATAACAAAATGGCGTAGTTATGAAAAAAGTCTGTTTTCTTCCCTCTAAATGGTCGTTTTTTTTCAAAACCAAATCGTCAATTTTGATCCAATAAAAAATGTCCTACGTCATTTTAGAGTAAATATATTCAAGAATACTCAGTTCAAATTTCAAGTCAACCGGATAATTGCTCTTTGAGTTACAATGTCAGCAAATTTGAAAAATCTCATTTCGTGAAAAACGCGTTTAAAGATTTAAATATCGATTTTTACAAGAAAAAATGATATTTCCTATAAAAACTGCTAATCAGCTGTACCTGGCCGATACAATGGACTGTCGAAAAAGACACGAAAAATTGATTTTTTGAAATTGTCACACTGGTGTAGCCCCTTAAGGTAAGCCAAGTCGTTTATTTGAATGTTTTTCGCTGGCAGGAAAGTGAATGCATCCAATAGATGGCTAGGAAGCTGTGCATCTCTATAATCCATTCGAGGACAGCATCTAAACGAACGATGTGGAGGTACTCTCGCACGTTTCTGCGTTGAGGTAAGCGACAGTACAGCCCACATCTCGATATGCCGTGAAGCATTTGGATAGCGAAGTTCCGTTGTGGTTTGAATCTCACGTTCCGAAGGGCGGAAAGGGGACCGTGGTAGTTTATTAACTTTAGCCATTATGCCATTCTTGAGGAATGCTCTATTGGGAGTCTGGAATGTTTCTGAAGATCAAACACTTAGCCCTACGTTGACACACTCATTTTAATTCGGATGAATTTTCAATAGAATGCTCACTTTTCCAAATTGAACAATTTGTATAATTTTGTTAAACGATTTAATTCGATATTTTCCGAATTTTAATCATGCAGCCATATTAAGAAATGTTTAAAGTGTATCCTTGATTTTTTTTCAATGAAAACCGACCAAAGGGTTGTTAATGGCAGGTGGATGAAGTACTATTCGCGTCAAATTGACCCAGTGTGTCAAAATTGTGCCCAAATATTAATTGTGTCATCGAAGGGTTGAAAAACTTCTCAGACCTGTTGGAGGACGTTTAGTGAACAATGACCACATAGAAACTTTGATATTTTTGCATTCTGACGGCGGATCGAAAGTAAAAAATCGAAAGGTGGACGTTCTTTCAGAATTGCCGGTCCAACCCGTCAAAACCCAAACTTGGGACCCGAATTTCAGGTGACTTACCTAATGCCTTCCAACTTCAGGTGACTTACCTAATACCTTCCAACTTCTGTGTGAACCATTTTTTAACAAACCGTCCTATGATCAACTTATTGCGATGTCAAGGCCAAAGTGGGATTTCCTGTATAATTTAAGGGTGCTTAAATATAAATGCGCCTGTGCGCAACTCCATACCGCCCGCTGAAAAATCGAACTACGTCATTTAATAAATTGATTACGTTTTGAAAATGGTTGTTACAATCTTTAAAAATGTTTTGATGATCATTATCAGCTCAATGTTCAGCCAACCGGTTACACCTAGATCGTGGTCGAAAAAAGACGCATTTGCGGGATTTTTGTGTTGGAAAACGTGTGCCGGTTTTCAAATTATTATTTTTTTTTACATCAAAGGGTATAGTTTTAAGTATCTGTTACAATTTTTGTATTGAAAAATATTTATAAATGTGGTAAATACAATGGTTTGTGCGGACCGCTTTATGACGGTTTTTCGCAGTGTAGGTTTTGCATGAAATTATCTAGTGTTTGAACGAAGGATTCAATAAAATATCGATTTTTGCAAAAATGACCGCAGTTCAAAGTTAAGGTATCGATTTTCGGTGAGAAAAATTTCTATTTTTGTTGATAAAAAAAAAACTATGCGTTAGAAAAAGATTCCTTCATTCCAGCTCTGCTTTTTTATATGTGAAATTTGAAGTTGATCGGTGTTGTGATTTTTGAGATATCGTGGTCACCAATTTTGAAAAAGTTATTTTGAGAAAAATGCTTTTCAAATTCGTCGGGATCTACCTATAAACACCAATAACGAACTCAATTATAAACAAATCAATATTTTTGAAAAAATCACGAAATTTTGCCCTTTAAACAAAATGGATCATAAATATAATCAAACTATTCGCTTTACGATTGTGAAACTATCAATTTTCAGTGAGAAAAACGGTAAGAAAAACTATGCATCAGAAAAAAATTCCTTCGTTCCAGCTCTGCTTTTTGCTATGTAAGAAAAGTTCGTGAAATTTGAAGTTGATCGGTGTTGTGATTTTTCAGATATCGTGACCTACGAAATTTAAAATTTGACAAAAATTCCTTCGTTTCAGTCCTGCTGTTTCATATGTAAAACAAGCTTGTGAAAGTTGATCGGTGTTGTGATTTTTGAGATATCGTGGTCACCGATTTTGAAAAAGTAATTTTGAGAAAAATGCTTTTCAAATTCGTCGGAACCTTCCTATAAACGCCCATAACGATCTCAATCTTGAAGGGATCAATATTTTTGAAAAAATCATCAAATTTCGCCTTTTAAATAATATGGATCATAAATATCATCAAACTATTCGCTTTACGATTGTGAAACTATCGATTTTCAGTGAGAAAAACGGTAAGAATCATGAATCAAAACTATGCATAAAAAAAAAATTCCTTCGTTCCAGCTCTGCTTTTTGCTATATAACAGAAGTTCGTGAAATTTGAATTTGATCGGTGTTGTGATTTTTTAGATATCGTGAACACCGATTTTAAAAAAGTAATCTTCAGATAAATGCTTTTTAAATTCGTCGGAACCCACCTATAAATCGCAATCTTGAACGGATCAATATTTTTTTTTAATCACCAAATTTCGCCCCTTAAATAAAATGGATAATAAATATCATCAAACTATTCGCTGTACGATTGCGTGTAGGTACTTTCGCAAATTGGTGCAATTATACGTGAACCATTATCTCAGCGAGATTTCGCAAGCAGTGGTCGCAGTGGTGAAACACACGAACAATCCGACATCGACTCAGATGGCAAAAGAAGCTAGAGTTGCAAGAAAAATATATTGCACGTGCACATTCGTAACGATGGACAATAAATGAAGGCAGTTTTGAACTTCGGACACAACTTTATTACAACTTTGTTTTTAACAACCAAATACATAACAGTCATTTGACTCGATCCATCGAAAGCAAACGTTTTTTTTTTGTTTTTCTTCTTATTCCCTCGTTTTCTGCGTTCTCAGCAGCGAAAAAGACATAAAATGTCGCTTCATCGTCACGATCACGCATTATTTTTCCATTCAATTTCATCCGTCTCTTTTATTATAAAAGTCTCACGTCGGGCTCGTCGTAATTTATTTTTTGTTTCTTACGTACATGAACGATAAATCGAGCGTAAGCGTTTTTTTATCGCCGATTTTCAGATATATTTGGCACGATCCGTATTTTCAGTGAGGAGAGCCAATTTTTCATTGTTCCTTGTTTATTCATGGGTCAATGTATTTTTTCCCTTCGATTTTACTATCGACGTATTAACGTTGCTTCTTTGGATTATATTTATGCATACACTGCCTTTATCATCGAGTATGCGGCTTAAAAAGAAATATCATACAAACGGTTGTCATTTTTTTATAGTGGAAACGATTGCTCGTTACTCGTTCCGCAAAGATTTAAGAAAATACAATAACTTTTACGTTCGAACATTATTTCGATCAAGAATGAGCAACGTTTCGAATAATGATTCTCGATACTTTTTTCCGAATTAATTCCATATGATTATCACAGAATCATAATAGGCAAACACAAAATCTATTGTTATGCAATATTATTTTTGATTGTTTGAATTTATTTTAAAAAAATACGTTCGGCTGAACTGACAATGAGTGAGTTCAGTAATGAGAATAATTAATCAAGTCCATCTTTTGCTCGTACGTATAGCTCGTTCCTGACTTGTGTCACAGCAACATCTTATTTTTACGGTCATTTATGTAGCGAACAAATGGAATTACCGTAAATCAGCTTCACGTGCGAAGTTCATCTTTGCGAGGGATGGGAACATTGTTTATATTATAATGTTTTATTGATACACGTCTCACAACAATCTTCGCCAGACTCGTATATCGTTTCATGAAAATATTAAATACGTCATCGTGGGCTTGGTTCCTTTGATCAGGAATTGTTTTATCTACAGGTTCGATATTGGTTATGTGGGATATGTATGAGCTCAAGGTTTACGTATGCTCGTGGATAATTCCACAATCGTTATTTCCTTCGTTACACACCATTGCACTCTTGTGTTTTATAAAATATCATTTGGAGGACTCGAAAAACGCAACATTTGAATTGGTTTCAAAAAATGTTTTTTTTTTTTCGTCCGAGAAAACCAAGGCGTAATTTTTATACAAAATGCTTATACATTAGTTTTTCGGTCTTTCGTAACCATCAGAAATTTATATGGCGAACGAATTTTTATGAGTATTCAGTTTTTTTTCAATTTAATTTGCTATTTAAATACATGAATTTGATAAATAAATACATGGGAGAAAATAAGAGAACATGAAGGAAGTCAGTGATAAATATCTGAAAGCGTTAAAAAATATTTTTTCGGTTTTGTAACGATTGGTCACTCTCTCACTCGGAACAATTTATTATTCTTTACATATTACACTGATTATGCAAAAAGGTGCCGGACCATTTCACACGATATTACAAGCGGCATGGATACTTTCGAATGGATAGAAAGTATACACGTAGTAACTATACATATATGTGTATATATATATATATATATATATATATATATATATATATATATATATGCATGTATGTATGTATATATACATATATATCATTAACAATCAACAAAAAATCTGAAACCATCCATTGTAAAATTCATCACATACTCGCACAAATCTACTCACCCACGGCATCGTGGAAAATCATTTTCTTTCTTTCTCTAAATTTTATTCAATTTATATTATTTTTTTTGTTATAAAATAAAATCTATGTGAATAGAATAAATGTGTATTTTCCGATTAAGCATTCAATCGTGATGGGGCATTCGTAAAGAGGCCGCATTATTTTCCCGAAAATGTCGTACGCGTGGATTCACCTTGTTTTTGTTAAAAAACCGTTGCCCTGTTAGTTTTACATCTCATAAAAATGCTCTGCGCAAAGATATATGACAGAATACCGTGACCCCATAAAAAAGAGTAGAAACCAAATATGACAAAAACAATCGTCACTACGTCTCTCAATGTAAAATATTTTACGAAAAGTATGATGATTCTCGTTGGAGATGATTTTTATGTACAGGCGTAATTGACATCTCGAATGGCCTATGGTATAATTAATGCTCTGAGATTGCCATGTCATTTTCAATTTGTAATGATCAAACAAAAGTTGAAAATTCACCTTCGAGGTTTGCTTTGAAAAATGTTAATATCATATCGTCACCGAAGCATTTTTCCGTTCTGTATAATCGTTAAATCGAGAAAATCGATATTCCGCTTCGTAGATTGGACGAAGCATCGAGTAACTTGCAATGATATTACAAAAATGCGGCAATTTAGAATGTTCGATTACTTTCCTCGATCTAGCGGTCAGAAAAGCTTATTTTCCGTTCCAGTCAGGTGTCAGTGTCCGTTTGCTTATGTGGAGCATTTTTTTTGGTCACTTGTCATTTCGTATAGAGTGGCTTGCTCTCTCCTCCTTGAATCTCCTTGTTCCTTTACTATTTCGAATTTAATGTTTTTCGTTTCGTGAAAAGAATTTCATTGAAAAACTTCCAATCGGCTAACGGTGTGGAATTGAAAGCCTGCAGCTGAACAAGATGGGGAATTTATCATACCAGTAAGATCAGCGTCGAACCACAGACAACGATATCTTGGCAGTTTTGTTAAGATTGCAAACTTTAATGTCGAATTACGTTTGAATTAAATCTCTTCCAATGTGAACTTTCAATTTTTTCGACTAAGTTTATTAAGCCACCTGATCGTTGATTCCATTGATTCATTTTGATCATTTTTATTTTTGGGGTTAAAGAAAGTTTTCAAATCCGTAAAAACTAATAATTTACTAAATAATTTCTCAAGGCGCTTTATTAAGAATACATAGCATAAAAGTAAAGCTCGTTAAGCTCTGCAGAATAAACTGAGAAAGCAGCCCAAGTACAGTTTTCCGTCGGATGTTGACCATCAACGAAAATAAATGATTTCGCCAAAAAATTATGATTGACTGTCACACCGACTTGAGACGAAATGACATGCGGAGAATTGTTCACACCAGATGTCTTTGATGTAGTAAAAACGTCAATTTTTATCGACACAATCCCGCCGGCTATCTCTAGATACTCTGCGCGAGTGAGAAAACACACGCATTCTGTCACAATTATCAACCATTAGGTACACGAGAATTTTTCAAACTTTCCTCAGTTATTTTATCCCACAATGCAATTGCTTAAGCGTCAAATGTTGTTTCCTACCATGGCTAGGTCGCCATCCTCTTCAATTAGCGATCAACTCGAACGGAATGCCATTTAAAAAAACTCACAGAAAATGTTTCACGACAAAGTGACGTGTAATTTTTATCCACAAACAAGAATATTATGCAATTTCCTTCATTTAGTAATAAGACATTGCCTGTAAAAAAATGAAGTCATTCGATACACTCGTTGTCGCGAAAAGTGCCGAAAACGTTTAGCGAATTTCTTCTCCGGTATGATCTTGTGTCACGTCGTCTCAAGTAACGATCAAAGTGGCTTGCTGGTAATTGCATACGCTCGAGATAATATGATTTAATGAATTAAAAGATTAATCACAATGCGTTTTGTCGATGAAGTTGTTTTACCCATAGATTCGAGTTACCTCAGTCTGTTGACACATTACAAATGCTGATTGCATCCTCTTTCAACTGCTGGACTTAAAGACTGTTCAAGCTTGCCCCGAGGCATCAAACAATTCTACATAGGGAATCTTATTTAGAGGTAGACAATATTTTCCTTCATTCATTCATCTTTAAGGGGCCTAAATCAAACCGCTGCAAAAACATTCTTAAAGTTAAATATCCGATGTCCATAAAAACAAACTTTCTCTGTTAGTTTATCTTACGCAATAAGAAAACGGAATACCCACAGTCGTGTCTTTCGTCTTCTCATCGTCACTTGACGTCCTATATGGACACGCCGCGAGACTCATTTCGAAAAAGATTTCGAAAAGAGGGGAAGATACACATTTTGCGCTTATCAAAGGATCAATGGTAGCTCGATATCGACGAGACGAGCTGTGTGGCATTTGGAACGTCAGACGTCAAGGGTGGAAGCAGCGCCCGCTGCAACGTTTGCGAAGTCTTGCCGGGTGTGAATATACAACGTACCGTTGGATTAGCTTACGTGTGATAGAGAGAAAGTGTGTAACAGGTGACAACAAGGATCCCGAGTGCCAGGAACTGGAATCGCTCCGCGTTGGTGGTTGCTGCTGACGAATCATCCGTATCCGAGGGTGATTGTTGAGTGGAGCCTGCCTCTCTGAGTGAGCCCTGATAAACATGATTGAGCCTGTGACCCCGATGATCCCGGGCTTCGTTCATCTCGTCGGAATCGTACGAGTCTCCATTTTTCTTCGCGTGTTCCGGTTGTTGGATGTCTTCAAGTACAAAAGCATAGACAAACGTTTAGCCTCAAATCAACCGTGAAGTTTCCGTAGATTTCAACTTAAAGCGAGACCTTTTCACCCTCCATTTTAAGGAATCTGGTTCGGCTAGGGGAATAAAGTTCGACAAGAAATATGGAGATGGCCCTGCACTGAGGGATGACGGATGACCTTGGACTGAGGTTGGAGAAGGGCGACACTTTCAAGCTAGTTCGAGAGATTACGAAGGTGACCTTCCTCAAGACTGTAAAAGTTCCATTCTCAGTGTAAATCTTTGTGTCAAGAAGAGGGACGTCAATGACTAGGGCAAGGCAAGAACCCTTGAGCAACACAGATGCTCGAGAGTTCTTTTTGCAAGGGAGCTACCGACGTCAGATGCTGATGCTACAGACGTCAGATGATGGTGACGCGCTGCACAGCATAAGGAGACTCTTCTAAGGGGATCTTTTACGATCCCAGATCTTTTGCTCGCAGCTCACACTAGTCATTTCCGGTTATCCAATCACTGATTGTGAGGGACCCGGAGTGTGGTCCACAGCGACTGTTTTCTAAAACACCACCGTATTGATTTGTTTCGCTATACTTCCAATGAATCTTCGTAAGCCCTTGCGATCTTTTACAATCCGAGATCTTTTGCTCTTAGCTCACGCTAGTCATGTCCGGTTGTTCAATCACTGATTCTAACAGACCCAGAGTCATGTCCATAGCGATTCCCTTCCAACACACTACTGTATCGATCTTTCACGAAGGTGCACTGCGGAAACCTGTGCCAATACAAGTGGCCCGTATTATCACAACTTCAGTTGTGTTACAGTAAGACAGCCTGCTGATCGGTTATTGGCACGCAAGCCAGTTCCTAAGTATCACTCATCTAAATATCAGCCTGGGCGATCATTGTTCGACATGAAAGGTCATCGGGGCCTCACATCGACTGGGCCACCACTACTGGTACTTGAGTATGACTGGTAATTGACAGACAATTATGGACCACCGGCAGTGCCTGAGGATGCTTAGAGCACTGGTGCCAACGACTAGTGCCAATTTGCCAAATCAAGTATAATCAGCCAATCTGGTACTCATCTTTTTAAGCACTTTTGGATATTACCCCCTAACTTAGTGGATACGAAATATTGCGATCGAGCAACGATGACATATACGTTGTCACCACGCCCGAATATTCAACCATACCTATTATACCATCCACCATATTAGTTTCAAGAATAAAACAATAATACCACTGGTTGTACAGTATTTTGTGATGGTATCGGATTGCATATCCGTAATTCCACATTTTTTTAATCTCATGGATCAGACGGACGCGCGCGATGTCGGCCGCGTACCCCATTGCCCACGTAACTCCTCCACTGTTGGGTGGCGCGATAGCGGAGATATGGGATGAGAGCACTGGGCGAGCGGGAGGGTGCGGACGGGGGCGGGAGGGATAGGAATCACGAGTATTTTCACGCTCGAAGTAGCACGAGCGCCGGGCAAGAATTTCGCTTTGACGTGCGGGGGCTCCCCGTTTTCCTGGCTCCCTCTCGTGTTTGGTGGATCCAATTTATCTTGTATCCCCGCAAAATCGGCACGTTATTGGGGCGAAGTACGACCCGCGTGTGTCTCTGTGTCTACGTGTTTCCACGCTCTCTCTCTCTCTCTCTCTCTCTCTCTCTCTCTCTCTCTCTATCTCTCTCTTGCTCTATATCTCTCTTCTGCGCAATGATGCCGGTTTTTGAGGTGTAGCCGTTCCAAGCCCAACAGCCAACGTTAAAGAGAAAAATCGTGAAAGTCCGTTGCAGAGGGAGAGGAATCACCAGAGAAAGAGACAGAGAGAGAGAGAGAGAGAGAGGGAGAGAGAGAGAGAGAGAGAGAGAGAGAGAGAGAGAGAGAGAGAGAGAGAGAGAGAGAGAGCAAAGAGAATCTCGTGGGGGGAGGGAAAAGCTGCATTACGTCGTACGCTAGGTGAGTGCGGTAGTCTGGCCAGTTTAAAGGAAAGGAAGGGCAAAAACGCGGAAAAGTAAGGGATAGGCAAGCAAAGAGAGAAAGAGAGATAGAGCCAAATAGGGAACGAGAGAGGAGACGTGAGAGATAGTGGATTCGCGAAAGGGCCGTACCATGCCGAAATGGTAGTTTAGCACTGATAACACTTGGCCGACTTTTATCGATCATGTTTGGCAACAGATGGCTTACCCAATTCGCAGGCACTAGTCCAACTTCTCGTACATAAAGCCTTCGCACGCTTTCTCTTCCTCTCTTCCTCTCTCTCTCTCTCTCTCTCTCTGTCTCTCTCTTTTTCTCTTTCTCTTTCTCTCTCTCTCTCTCTCCTCTGATACCTCTTTCCCCTGGCTTTTTCCTCCCCCCCCCCCCGGTTTTTTTATCTCGTCCACCGAGCGCACGTTTTTCGATAAACGATAACTAATTCGCAGGCGCGCGTCCAACCCCCTGGCTCACCCCCTACTCTGCCCTCTTTTGCCCTCTTCTATTTGCGGGATATTGTTACCGTTTCGAAGTTTCTGAAGAGTTTGACGGAACGTGGAGCATCGCAAAACGGTATCTTCCACGGGATAGAGGAGTTAGCCTCCCTCTCTTGATGATGGGCTCTTGTGGCGTTAACTACAGCAACCGTGGCCAATTTCTTACCCGATCTTGGATAAGCCCTCTCCTCTCCGCTTGTAGTGAGTGAGAAAAGAAGGCGAATAGCCTGTATTTCTTACTACAAATACACTCTCGTGTATTTCTCATGTAGCCCCACTTTCGTTGTATCTACTTTTGCCGTTTTTTCACTCATTTCTCATTTTAACACCAATCTATCGTACCCTCGTGCGAATGTGCGCATGTCTTCATGCACAGAAATCCTCCTGAGCGTTTTCTACGTACAACTCGCGAAGATAGAGCTCCGTCTCTTTCATTGTCAGTAAATGTTCTCTATTGCTTGGTCTCATCCGTCTCTCTTGGTCCTACACTGCCTTGCTCCCTCACTTTCTTTCTTTTTCCACGCCATCTTCTCACATCCTGCCATCTTCAGCCTCAACGCCACAAACCTGTTCACTCACATACCTTTATGGGCTCTCTTGAGCGCCTACTCCTTACCCTATGCAGGAATCAGCTCTTTTCATCCTTTCGAGACTCACCTTCCGGCTCGAGCGGATTCAACGGTTAATCTACTCGGCTTATCTAATCGCGTGACTCACCCCCTACGGATCAACTTCTACTCAAAACCCCTCCCACCTCAAGCTCCATCTTCGCTCGTCCCTCTTGGTTCATTCGTTCCATTCCTCTCGTGCATTCGTACTATCCGTCGAATCACACGGAGTGAAACTAGCTCGCGGCTCGAGGGGTTGCGATGAAAGAGAAGAGGAGTACGGAAACGCAGGTGGGATCTACAAGTGATGCGAGTTACAGGTATCCCGAGATCCAGAGACAAGCCGCACGCCTGTTTACACCAGGTAATTGCTCGACTATTGAACAGAGCCGAGTACTCGCCCAAGCGCCCTTCGTCTGTCACGCACCTCTCCCTATTTCTTTGTTCTATCTCACTGATTTTTTTTGCATATGTTTCTCCCAACGATCGTTGATAGTGCAAACGTTTCATCGCCGCTGTTTCTGGGGTGCGAAAATTTTCATGGCAAAGGTAGGGACGGTTCGGGCGTACGAGGATGACGCCCCAGTTGATTCTAGGATGACGCCCCAGTTGATTCTATGGGGATTGATTCTTTTAGTGTTGTAGGTCTCATAGTCAAACAAGGAATCATTATAACTTCAGCATGTCCGTCTGAGCCTTGCGGTTTCTGCAGTTTTAACCCATTAACGCCCAAGAATCGCAATTTTTTCCTTCATTTTCAAGCCAGATTTTTAGTATATAAAAAAAAATCATAAATAATGAAGAGATACGTTCCCTAGTATTTTCGAGGGTGCTCTTTCAGAATCTGGGGTCAAAATCGGGTTTTGTCCATTAGGAAAAAAAATATGGCGGCTTTTAAACAAAAAAAAACAGGAAAAATCAATGACACTTTTTTTTTTTAATTTTTTTCACCTCGAAGCCGTTGAAAAGTCCGGTTTTTTTTTCAACCATGGGTGCATGGAATAGTGACGATTGAATAATCAATTAATTTTTTTTTCTAGGTCACTTATTATATTTCTGCTCTCAAAATTCGAAAGCCTTTGGGTATTTAAATACCTGAAAATACCAGGTATTTAAATACCCAAAGGCTTTCGAATTTTGAGAGGAGAAATATAATAAGCGACCTAGAAAACCCCCGAGTGCCACGTTTTATCCAATTCAAATGAACTTTGGCATTTGTGTCCGCCATAGTGGATCCGCCATCGTTAATTTCGGAATTTTGAGAGCAGACTCATAATCAGCGACCTCGAAGACCCCCGAGTGCCACGTTTTATCCAATTCAAATGAACTTTTGCATTTGTGTCCGCCATATTGGATCGGCCATTTTGAAATTTGGAATTTTGAGAACAGAATCGTAATCAGCGACCTCAAAAACCTCCGAGTACCAATTTTCGTCCAAATCCAACTACTTTTCATTTGGGACACCGAGCGTGAAATTTTTCGTGTCGCTCAGGGGGTGAAAAGCGCCATTTTGGGGGTGAAAATGTTGACAACGACGAATTAAAAAAATTGATTGTTCAATCGTCACTATTCTATGCACCTATGGTTGAAAAAAAAACGGACTTTTCAACGGCTTTGAGGTGAAAAAAAATTTTGAAAAAAAAGTGTCATCGATTTTTCCTGTTTTTTTTTGTTGTTTAAATATTTTTTTGCCTAAGGGACAAAACCCGATTTTGACCCCAGATTCTGAAAGAGCACCCTCGAAAATACTAGGGAACGTATGTCTTCATTTTTTATGATTTTTTTTATATAATAAAAATCTGGCTTGAAAATGAAGGAAAAAATCGCGATTCTTGGGCGTTAATGGGTTAAATCTATATGCATGACATTTTTATCACGTTTTTAATAAGGGGTCTTCTCACTTTAGGCGCTAAAAAAGGCCATTTTCATGCTTTTTTTGATAGGTTTATGTTATAGATATTGTTATAAAAGTTGTTACACTTAATAAGTACACTTTGGGAATACATTAATTTTTTTTAATTTTATGTATTTATGTAACCCAAACAAACTTTAAACGTGTTTTTCTTGAAACAAGGTTTTTCGACGATTTGTTGATAAAATCTTCGAAACTACTGAGCCGATCCTTATGAAATGTTGACCACATATTCTTTACAACTATAGCTATAGCGCATATCAAGGATTTAAATTCTTTTTGATATTTACTATTTTTTGCCAAAAACGGTGAAAAAAAAACACTTTTTTTTTGTTTTTTCGAAAAATGTCCGCCATTGTGTTATTTTTTTATATATAAAAAATCATATGATATGCGTTATAGCTATTAACTTATTGAATATAAAATCGGCCCAGGTTTTCCGCAGTTTCCCTGGGCCCTCGTGCAAATGCGATACAGTAATGCATTAGGAGCGAGTGGCTGCGGTCAACATTCTGGGGGGGAAGTGTGGAAGGAATGTGGGAACTCTGGAAGGATTGAGAATGTCGGAAGGAATGGAAGGAATAAAGGAGGGGATGGTAAGAGGGGAAGGACCCCGTACCTTTGAGGAATAACATAAAAAAAATTACTGAATATAAAACCGTTTGATTTTTTTGTTTCGGATGATCCATCTCCGAGATTTCAACAGCGCAAAACTACAATTTCTTTAGAACAATTTTTCAACTACCATTTTCGTCTATAAATAGTGACTTAAAAAAATATATTTGTTTAAAATTTATTTTGAAAGTGTATTTATTAAGGGTAACAACTTTTATATCAATATCTATAATATAAACCTATGAAAAAAATGTGTCTTTGTCGTCTGTTTGTCTGTTCGGTACAAATTTTGCAATCGATTTTATACTAACTGCCCGATGAGCTAGAGACTTGAAACTTTAAACATAGCTCTGAACTAGATGACAATGCAAAATTAATTTGCTTTCTTGTCTGTCTGTTTATTTGTCTGTTCGGTACAAATTTTGTAATCGATTTTAGACTGATTTCCGGATGAGCTAGATACTTAAAACTATGAACATGGCTCAGATCTGGATAACAGACAAATAAACAGACAGTCAAGTCTTTCACCAAGAGAGAAAAAAAGGAAAAAATTGTGAAACAAATAAAAAATATAGTTTAGTGAAAGAGAAACATTAAAAAAAGAATAATAATATTAATAGTGAGTAGTGCATTAGTCACAATTTCTACGATGGTCAAGAAGACAGCCCCCCACCGCAAGTAACGCCTAGAGAAGGAGAAGCAAAATCTCACACACACAAAACTAACAGGCAGAAAATAAAATTATGGAAATAAAAACGTATTTTTAAATCACGTTTTTAAAACTGACTGACAGATTTATGATCCAATACAGATTTCTAACGCCATACAGATTGTCCTGAAAATTTGTGATTGTGAATTTTTAATAGCTATGGAAATACTTGTAAGATTTACAACGAAAAAACGTGACAAGTTGTCACACTTTTATGAAGAACTTTTTCATAATAACATTTCAAAGCATATTGCTGCGAAAAAATAATAAAGGCACCAAACACGATGAACTCTCTATAGAAGAATATATTCCATGGATTATAATTTTTTTAATACCACAACCACTGGGCCGACCATTCATTTCTTAAAATTTGGCGGTGTATGTGGAAAGAAGCAACATTTGTTTGCTCATATTGTTTTTCACAACTGCTAAAAAACGCCTATGAGACTTGCGTATGAGCGTCAGATGCTTACATCGGCCAGTATATACTATTCATCTAAAGGCCTGCATAGACTACGACACTTATTGCGACACAAATGTCTGACACTAATGTCCGTTCTGTTCACACATAAGACGGTTTCGGTGTCCCAGAAAGTGTCTGTACTGCGATGTCGCTACACAAGTGTCTCAGGTGTTCACACACAAAACTACTGACACAGCTGCAGTACCCGCTCGGACGCCATGGAGAAACGCCGTGCGGCGGCAGCCGTAATTTCGTGCGCTGTTATTAAGGGGCTATACCAGTGCGACACTTTAAAAAGATCGATTTTTTTTGCCTTTTTCGGCAGTTTATTCTTTCAAGAATATCATTATCATTTAAATTATATATGTCAATATCATTTTATCTTGCAAAAATCGATAGCTAAATCTCTAAACGCATTTTTCTCGAAATGAGATTTTTCAAATATGCTGACAGTGTAACTCAAAGAGATCCGATTGACTTGAAATTTGAACTGAGTACTCTTGAATATATTTACTCTACAATGACGTAGGATATTTTTGATTGGATGAAAATTGACGATTTGGCATTGAAAAAAACGACCATTTTATAGGCAAGAAAAGAGACTTTTTTCATAACTACGTTATTTTGTTAGATATTGATATTTTTCAAAAATCCTACGTCATTGTACAGGAAATACCTTCTAGTTTAACGACATTTTTTTCCTTTTTCGGTTTCAGCTATTCAATCAGCCGGAATCATGTCAGCAGTGGAGGAACTTTTTTTTGCGCCTGCGAAGGCAGCGCATTAGTCGCTTGGATCTCAATGTTTACCTATGAAAAAATTATTTAATATAGGTCAAATATATTTTTAATTTTCCAAAAGATTTAATTGAGTACTTTTCGTCCAAAAAGTCCTGAAAATCACCCAAATTTCCAGCGTTCACACTGGTATAGCCCCTTAAGCTGTATTCTTAAATTATGCATTTTTCTGTCAACTTTAGCCGATATTGTGCCAAACTGTTCCGCCAAGCATTGAAGTGCTGCCTGTTTTTTTACTCTATTTTTTATAATCAGCACAACATATTTGCCAAAGTTCAGGCAGTCCTTCCACAAAAAATATCAAATTTTTAATGCTCTCCTTGCTTCACGTAATGGCCATTTTGATTTACCGCGGGTCGCGAGTGTCTGGATAATTTCGCGCCGGTTCGAAAACTTGGACACTGCCGCAGACACTCCGACACAACCTGTTCACACGGCGCTCGACGCGACACCTAGCGAGATGTCGCAATAAATGTCCCGAGATCAGACAGTGGTGTTCACACACAGACACTCGATGTATACATTGAGTGTATACACCAAAGTGTCGTAGTGTAAACCTACCTTAAAATTAGTTTCCTTTAAAGTTGTATAAATGTACGAGAAAAACCTCTTAAGTTGGTAAGACTAATTCACGTGTACTGCATAGTATATAATGACGATATATTACATTATGAAGTATATAATTACACACTAAAAATGAATTTATTAACATGAAAAGAACGGAAAGAACATTATCATCGTCATCGACTTCAGCTGATGACAGGAAACGTCTTCGTCTTCAGTTTCAAACAACATATACCGTTCAAACGGATCTTGTTCTTTGTACGATAAATCATTTAAACACTATAAAAAATGTTAATCTCGTTTGAAAAATAATTGGGGCACTTCTCCGTTACCCCAGGGCCTCCACACCACCAAATTCGGCTCTGTTTAGAACTGTTGATTAAAATTACTCCGCTGAGTTAAAAAAATCAGGAGATGTGAAAAGCCAAGTTATCACAAACTTGACTTCATGAAATCTCTATAAGAGGATTGTACGAATCTCTTTGTCACTTGTTCTTTCAAGCCTTGTTAATAAAGTATCAAACATCAAAAGAAAGGCCTCTTCACCCCGCCTGTACGATTCGAGTATTCTGATTGCGGATTATCAAATTGAATCAAAATTAGCATGCAATAAATAATTGCGGTGCAATATAAAGAGTAATGATAATTACATGTTAGCTAAACATTGAATCTTCCAATGATTGCACAAATAAATTACCACGGAACCCTATTTAGTGCGTGTTTCGACCCCCACTTGCCCAGTTTTTAATTTACGAAAAAAATCAAATGTGTTCTCAGATGAATGAGATTTGATCCTGCAACTGATGAACGGGATAAAATTAATCCCAGTCGGTTTTGCAATATCTGGACTGCAAAGTGTGTTGTGTTTTCGAAATGAAAAGCGTTTCCCGTGAGCACCTAAGTTTCTTGAATTTGAATTCGATTCATCCTCTTTTTATCAACAAGAAGAAAAATATTATTTTTGTTCATCGCGGTCGCTGCGGATGGAGCAATTTCGTTTTGATGGAACAAGCATGCTGACCATCTACCCCAGTCAGGGTCTATGGGTGGAACAAATGACAGACGAGTTCCAAACCCTCAAGGATACTGTACCTGTACTGATCGTTCAAAGCTGGCAAATTCGTATGCAAGGGATAAACGAGAATCCCCAGAATCATCGAATGGAAATTGCACTTGCGATCGGACATCCCTATAACAACTCGAGGGGCACCGAACGTCATGATTTTTTTTGGCTAAGCTTACAAGTGTCGTCAGCGCGCCATGAAACGGCCACTTCCCAAAACAGTGTCTTAACTATGCAGATCTTTGCTCACTTCCGTTATCACTTACTGTAAAGTCGTATATTGCCCTCCGCGTCGCCAATGGAGTTTTTCGAGATGCACTTGTAGCCACCAAGGTCGATTGTTTGAAGGTTACGAATTATCAGTCGCATCTGGACGCTGTAGACTGACATTTTTTCCTCCGTCATGGCATACTTGTGGTTGTTGATTATCATCTCACCTGGTAGCAAACAATATAAGCAAGTACGAAGATATCAATAGTTGTGAGCAGTACGGCAATCGTTATCATCACCATTCCATTACTGAATTTATGAAAATGAGCGTTTCATGCATGATGTCTATGAACGTTGATGCATGATTTGCAAAACCATGACGTCTATGAACATATAATGCATGATTTGCAAGAAAAAGAATTCTCGAAAAGATCGTTCCAGCACAACGAAACCACTTCATTTCCTAGCTCATGATGAAATGACACATGAGATTGAAAGCTTCACAATTGACGTCTGATTATTAGAGGAAGGATCTCTATCTCCCGGATATTGTTCCTTTGGGAAAAACCCTCATGAATTTACCACAACAAGCCGTAATGCAGATAATGATGATGAAATGCATATGTGCAGCTTATTCGCACACAGAACTGCATCAAGTGATGGGCGACCTCAACATTGCTCATTTCCTGCATTCTGTCAAAAAAATTGTCAACTATCTGTGCCGACGCGTCGTGCTATCGATTCATCGTTGGATTCGTTGACATTTTTTCGCGATGTAGTTACGATATTTTTTTTGAACGGACAGACAACGGGGCCAAAGCTTTATCCATTCCTAAAGGCAAGGAAAATAAATATCCACCAGCCTCTTTTTCTAGGCGACCTTACCCGTCTCCCGGGTCCAATAGTTGATTGCTTTGGGCGACGCTTCCACGTGACAGATCAACGTGACATTCGTCCCTTTTGGGGCTCCCACCAGCTGGTTTGGCACTTGGATCATCGGATGAACTGAAACATGTAAGCCCTCATTATATATATATATATATATATATATATATATATATATATATATATATATATATATATATTCCCTTTTTTCTCCCACAAACCAACAAACTGTCGGATATCGTGGACTGCGATCTCCGACTGTCCACGTAGTCCTCTTCTTCCACGTGCTTTCGCCGTCGTGGAAGGACCGTCGCCAAAGTAGATAATATTGAAACCACGAAAAATAGAAAAACAGATAGAAGCAGAAGAAAGGTATACCCGAAGGATACTGCAAAAAAATCGAAGTCAAGAGCCGCGACGGTAGTCGAGGCGAACGGAGTTTTTCTACTTGGCAGGGCAACTTTTTTCCGACGCAATGCTCTCATAAGCGGCTCGCGAACAACAAAACCGTAAGCGGCTTAAAGTGTAGCCGGCCAAAGTACTCGACCTCGCAACTTCATTCGTTTCTTCCCTACTATCAGCCTCCTCGTTCTGTATTACTCTCATGTAAAAAAAGACAAAAATCAATTGACGTTTGATTCGCCAAGAGCAATAAAAATACTGCTGAGGCAATCCCGATGCGGCGAATCAAAGCTTCTTAAACTTTTATCGCAGTCTCTTTTTCACAAGGACATTTCTGCCTCTTGAAAATGTATCGGTTGTCGAGTTAAGACTGCGAACCAGTAACAATTTTATTTTACGTGTGGTCGAATGGTATTTTGACCTCATTATTCGAAACTCGCGAGTGGGTAGGTACCTTATCATGTTTGTTGTTTGACTTGTATTTTCCGTCATTGACATCGTCATAAGTTTCAATATTAGAGTAATGATAATTATTGTGTTAGTTATAATGATTGCTGTTGGCATTAATAATGTCATATTCACTGCTACCTGTTGTCTAATTAATGTAACCGCAATCTGATCAGAATGCATTACCTTGATAATCTGACCTTGATGTGTCATTCCCATGGTTAATTCAATCCCGGAAATCATTTTCTCAATTCCACCACTATATCTTGGTTCTTTTAAGTGACATGGTAAGGAAGACGGGAGAGAGAGAGAGAGAGAGAGAGAGAGAGAGAGAGAGAGAGAGAGAGAGAGAGAGAGAGATACTGCGTGATTTTTGGAGACAACTGTAAATGATAAAGAATTTCTTGGCATTCATCATTATTACCAAACTGTTGTTGGTTAAGTTCATTATGGGGTTTAACCGTCGGGGGTAAAGTACGAGAGGAGCGCCCTATGCTTATGCACGGACCCGATTGACTGTTACCAACTGTTAGCTTTCAAATAATTGTCATTATTGGCTTAGGCTAACGCTGCTTAAGACCTTAGGCCACAATAACGGATATAAAATCATGTGCGAATTTAACAATTTTTTTTTCGTATGAAAAAGTGATTCACTCATAAAATTAATTACACATCTATTTAGTATGAATATAAAGCTGTTAGAAAATGTATATTTTTTTTCGATGTACAAAATGGCCGACTACTCGAAACTTCTCGAAACAGCTTTTTTCCAATTGGCGTGACAAATAACTTCAACAATTTTCACTCGATTTACTTCAAATTTAAAAGTTATGTTCCTAATTGCATTTCGCAGAGAATTGCGTATGGAATTTCTGATTAATCGAAAACTTTTCATTTTATGAGCAGTTTATGAGCAGTTATAACGAAATTTTTCACTGAAAATTCATTTCTTAAGTTTAAGTACCTACAACTTTTGAATAAAACAATATTTTTTAAATTGCCGAGAATTTTTGTTTTTTGTTCTACGTAAAAAGTTGTCGATGCTAAATGTCACGCCGCGGAGCGCCTAACAAAAAAGATAAAAGAAAATATTAGTAGTCGGTCATTTTGTACATCGAAAACAAAAATATATATTTTCTAACAGATTCATACTAAATAGATGTGTAATTAATTTTATGAGTGAATCACTTTTTCATACGAAAAAAATTGTTAAATTCGCACATGATTTTATACCGGTTACTGTGGCCTAAGGCCTTGATTCAGGAGATCACCGAAGCACACGGACCACCCGGCAGCTGCTATCAGTTTGGGAAACGATCAAATGTTTCCATTTCGCATTGTTTTTAATGGAATAATAGTGGAATATACATTACTTCGCGAAGTCTAAAATTCGTGTCCCATTTCTATCGAATATAGACAATACCACAGATGGAGATGCATCATTGCCCGGATGAACAAGATTGCTCACAATTAAACCATTGGCGATAATTGATACATCATAAATTAACATTCATTATTCTGCTCAAAGTTCTCTCATAATCGTCGATCAAAACGGCCGCGCGAACTAGAGAAGAAATCGATATCCATGTACGTATTCGGTTACCAATGAGTGTTAAACTTGTCAATCAAGCTCCCCCAACACCCGCAAATATTGATGGAACGCTATTTCTCACCGAGCCATAAATCTGACCGGACTGAAAGTTCCGTGATAAATAGAACGGTAACGCGGAGAACGGGACCGAAGCTGGTGCCGGTGTTCCATCTGGTGGTCAATGGGCTTGCGGCGAGCCACCTTTCAGCAAAATCTATTCATCGAACAGCGTCCAGGCAGCAGAGATGACGGAGGATAAATGTCAAACTCGCGCGTTTTAAACTTCGATTTTCATATAAACGCCATCATTTTTTTTCGAAAAAAATTAACAACGCATCATTTGGCTATACATACACGCAGTTAGGCCATGAAGACAGTGGAGACATGGTTGAGGTTATTCTTGTACGTTTTTTCAGATGTATATACGTGCCTGTACCTAAAGTCAGCTTTGAAGACATTTGACTTGGACGACCGCCCTCATAGTAGCGAATCGTCTTGATGCTCAACATCACGTATATTCCAAAGTCTTCAAAGTAGTATTCGAATAAATAGGAGCACATAAAGGTCATTTCAGTGAGAGTTCCGTCACCAAAATTAACGATTCGCTGAAAGTTTATTGTAAGGTCCGTCCTCAAAGCACACAGGTGCGCTGTCATTCAACATTAGATAGATATAACCAAAGTATCGTTTGTATACATGTACACATATTTATACGAATATAGTATTACAACGGTGGAGCAATTAAAACTTTCCCGCCTCGGTTGTTGAGGGTAAACCGGTATAGGGTGGCGCTGCTTGCACCTCGCAATAAATCAATCCTGATGCTGCACGAAATATCCCGCTTGTGGACGCTCGGCACACGTTATATGTCCGTATACATCCAATGTATATAGATCGTTTTTTTTTCATCATTCACTTTTTGTCTCTCATTCGCTTTGGCCTGACAGAGTATCGCGCCTCTCTCGTTGGCTGAAGTCCGTTTCGTCGAATACAATGTTGAAGAGGGGCTGCACAATAAACCTGCATCACACACGTACCTACACATGTAGACGTGTGTATGTGTGTGACATGTACGTACACCCTAGTGTATATCCGGCTGTATAGGTGAAGCTTGTTCGGGTGTTTGAGGTAACCAATTAATCTGCGCCATTGAGTGTGCCCTCGCACTCACCATCGTTCTTTCGCACGCCATCGAAACGTATTTCATTCGTACCACTCGGTCAACCCTTCGGCAAATAAAAAGGGTTAATCGATGCACACGGTAATTCGTATACGAGAGAAAACTTCGTTCGTCGCGATGGTTTGTCTTTAGAAAGACTTTCGCTGGCATGCTTTGACGTATTGGACGAATTGAAGTTTGATGAGTTTTTTTTTGCGCTACTGAAGCGCTACTGAAGCGAGCCCTCGGTATGCCCGTTTGACGCATGTGTCATCCTGCAGTTAACATCTTATGGAAAATTAGGTTAGGTTGGGTTACTAGGGCACGTGCTCTGTTGGGTTTGAGGGGCTGTACCAGCGTGAACGCTGACAATTTGGGTGATTTTCGGGAATTTTTTGGAAGAAAAGTACTCAATCAAATGTTTCGGAAAATTAAGAATATGTTTGGCTATATTGGCCCTATATTACATAATTTTTTCATAGAAAAATATTGAGATCCATATGCGCTGCCTTCGGAGACGTCAAAAAAAGTTCCTCCACTACTGACATGATTCCGGCCGATTGAGTAGCTGAAATCGAAAAAGGAAAAATGTCGTTAAGCTGGAAGGTATTTCCTGTACAATGACGTAGATTTTTCGAAAAATATCAAAATCTAACAAAATGGCGTAGTTATGAAAAAAGTCTGTTTTCTTGCCTGTAAAATGGTCGTTTTTTTCAATGCCAAATCGTCCATTTTCATCCAATCACAAATATCCTACGTCATTGTACAGTAAATATATTCAAGAGTACTCAGTTCAAATTTCAAGTCAATCGGATAATTGCTCTTTGAGTTACAATGTTAGCAACTTTGAAAAATCGTATTTCGAGAAAAACGCGTTTAAATATTTAACTATCGATTTTTGCAAGATAAAATGATTAGAGATACGGCCTTGAAATTTTTACAGGATTTTCTTGAAAGTATAAACTGTCGAAGAAGGCAAAAAATCGATTTTCTGAAAGTGTCACACTGGTATAGTCCCTTAAGTTGACAAGGACTACGCATTTCAAAAATTGGTTTCCTGACCTCATCATGGTTTTTGCCACCTCTTCAACATCGATCCAGTCTATTGGGGTAGGACCTACAATTGTTAAGGTGACATCCAAGTACCACCAAGCTTTTGCGGAGACAAAGCATTTGCAAAAATCTATAATTCCGGCGGGGTTTAAAACCCGGAATCTTTGGACCGTCAGTCCAAGCCTCAACTGTTTGTGTCACTGCTCATCCAGTGCAATACTCATCGTTCAAAGACTCAAACAGAACATAGCGAAAAGTCGACTTCGCTTTATTCACGCAAATGAGGCACAAGAAAATGTTCAATATCGGATAGTTGGAACGTGCCTCATCTGCGTATGCATACGGAATTAGGGTGCAATGTGAAAAGCAAAGTAAGGCTTCTGAATAGGACGCCCGCGAGTGGACGTATCGTGGTAAAGTGTTGGTAGCGTTAAAATGAAAACAGTAGAAAATATCTCACCGAGGATCCGGCGCGGTTCCTAGTCCCGTGACTACCGAATCGCTGCTCCGCAGAGCTGCGAAATAAATCATTTAAATTGGGAGACGAGAAATCCCCGGCTAATAGCCTCGTGCGTTGTATAACTCCGGCGTCGCGCTCGTGGTTTTGGTTTGGCCCTCTCGAAGGCGGCTCTCGCGCATGCTGCAGAAAACGGGCGAAGGTATACGTATAAAGGATAGCGGATAGGATCGTGGAAGGTTGGCCGACGAGCTGAAGGGGGCTTGATGCGATTGCGGCATGAAATAAGCCTGCAAAGCGAAACATCGGGAGCGTAATAGCTTTCCGAGTTAGGTCATCCAGGCGCAGTCTACTGGTGTGGTTTCTCCAAGGCCACGAGCCCTCAAGGGTAGGATGAAAAAGGGTGAACGGGGGGGTGGCGAAAGACGCGGGGTCATCGGTGGACAAATGGAATTTCGACTGAAGGGTGCAGAGAAGACAAGGAGAAAGCAAACGACAACGTGGAACCTCTGTAATGATAGTGGAGCACACCAAAGTGAGAAAGAAGCTTGTCGTATCAGGACATGTTCGAGGGAAAAGGCAACAGACGGCGAGAAACATCCTGTTATAATGCTACGAAAAACAGAACTCCGTAATACTGAAGCTCTGATCTTATTATCAGAGCTTGTCTTTGCTGATACCTAGTTCTGATGTCATGATCGGAGCTTGTCTTTGCTGATACCTAGCTCTAATGTCATGATCAGAGCTTGTCTTCACTGATACCTAGCTCTGATGTTATGATCAGAGCTTGTCTTCCCTGATACCTAGCTCTGATCCCATGATCGGATAATGTCATCGTTGATGCCTTCCATGCTCCACTGACTCAACCACATTCCCAATGTTACTGTACCTTGCTTAAGATGCGCTGTGCGGTTACGAATATATCTTTGCGATTGCTTTCCCAAACTCTCTACAATTATTATCGTCTGCTTCCATTCTTCACTTGGAATATTGTTCGAGCTTTGCATTCCCTCCTGATGTAAGGGACGGTAGGGTGAAACGGGGCATTCAAGGTTTTTCAATTAAGAAAACGAGAAATTGTATCAGCCGAACTTATAAACTTTAATTAAACAATCAACCGACTTGATTCAACAGATTTGATACTCTGATGAAATAAAATAGAAAAGTACAACCCTCCTTTTTGAAATACATAAATTTAAAGATCATCTGTTTTCCCTCATTATGCCTCACCCTAGGGTTACCCCTGGGCCACCCCATCGGGCAAAACAGGGTACAAACAAGTAAACCGCTTTCACTACCATTATATATTTCATCTGGAGTATATTTGTATTCGTACGATATTTGCCTTAGTAGTGCAGAAAATTTTCTCCACAGAGACCGTGTTGAAATCAGCAGCTCAAGCTGCGAAAGAGTTTTCCGGTTTTCTGAGACTCAAATCAGGGGGACGTTTAAAAAAGCCTTTTATCCAGTATTTTCCAGATCTCTCGTTTTCTTAACTAAATTTGTGATGTTTATCGTTGCAGACGGTTAACTTCTGTAGCTTCAAAGTAGTCAAGCCAAATAATCGACTCTCCATCATGTTTAAATAGACAAGGATTTCTTCTTCTTCGTCTTTGGTGAAAGTGGTTTGAATAGGGCCTGAAGGAACTTTGACACTGTAGATTTGGTATTCATGGTGTATGTATCAAGATCACGAGAAAATTGTCTTCAATTATGCAAATGCATCCACTTATTTTTAAACACGCATATTTGTAGGTGCATTGAAGAAATTTCACGACCTAGTTGACACGTTTTTGGCTTGAAGACTGCTGAAGTTGTGAGCTTGCGAAGATGGAATTTTATTGCCAATAGATCAGAATGTCTGTCATTAGGCAACTGGCGAACGCTGAACGCGTATCCCTTGCTTTTTTGCGTGAAATACATGGTGGGGGTGCCGATCATCCCCACGTTTTTCGTGTTTTTCCCTCATTCATGCCCACTTCCCGTGTAGAAGTTTGAGTCGGATGAAATTACTGCCCCTGATCTGCCTTCCCTAGATGATATCAGGCTCTGGTCGGGCCTTCCACCCTGGAATAGGTTCGCAATGTACCGGGTCCGAGGTTGGGATCCGATCCGCCGTTCCCTTTCTTGGGGACCGACCGCGAATGGGCCGGAGACCAAGCGGTGAATGACCAGGAATGTTGTAGGGAATTGAGCAGGAAATAACCAGGAACAAACGGGGAAATTAAAAATGACGTTTTAGCGTTTTTGGAATCCTTGAGGAGGTAAAATTGGGAGTGTATTCAATTTAGTATTTCGACAACATATTGTTTGTTGGTTATCTATTTGCTAAAGTAGTATATGAGTGTACACATACGCTTGCTCACATTTCCCGATAGGCAAAGAGACAGAAAAACGTACATAGGTTACTATCCGAACGAAAAAGGCCTAGAGTGCAAAGGGTTATTTCACAAGTATCGCAAAATCATAAGCGTAAGTGCATACTGTAAGCATAGCACTTCTGTACGTGGTACAACTTACAGGACAAACTCTTATCCTCGTACAATGGTACCTTACTAACGCGAAGCGCTTGGCTTGTAGCCACCTGGCGGATTGTTGGCAAAATACATTCAGGTAATGGTTTCCCGGCCAGAACATTGATATTTACCAACATGGCGACAAGGCGTTCAAAAACCACGAATTACCTGCTTCACTTTCTTGCCTCATAAACCAATTTGGCTGTTCTTTATGCTCAAATAATTAGTTATCGTAATCCCGGTATGTATGATAAGCATTTGTTATCCACGTCGATTATCATTGATGAAATGAATGCTTTTAATGATGAATAGAATTACAACAGATGTATTAGTTTCATCCCAATCAATTATAAATATCTTCGATGAGGTGAAAAGCAAAGTAGCTTTTCTTCAGTTCTTAAAGACAGGCTCCACTGTTTAGAACATGTCAATGTTCTGGCCGTGTAGACATTACGTGAAGATGTACTTGCTTGCAATGTATCCCGGCTAGAAGATTGTAATTTCTAAACATAGAGGGTACGCCGTAAAAAATTAACTTTGCGATCTTCCCGGTTTGTTCCATTGGAGGGCCCCGTCAGGTAAATCAGATAAGGAAAATCTGGTCAGGGCCGGACACAACGTAGGGAATACCCGGTCACATTTCTGCACGGGTTATTGGTGGAGGTGTCGATTAGCCCCCCCCCCCGCCCCTAGCAAGTAGACACTGTTATGGGAGATTGCTAAGAAATTCACTTCATTCCTTATCGCCCCTCGATCATCTTGACGCTTTCGTTAATTCTTCTCCCAGCAACGTCCAAGTATTTAGCTGACCCAACTGTCGCAATTCTTCCAACAAGTATCCGGCCATACGAAAGTTTCGTTATGATATAATATTAAAAATACATTTCTTTATTATTCATTCCAAATCGGTTCTGGTCTCATTGTGCAGCAAGATAATGACCCCAAAATACTTCTAAATTATGTTCTGGCTATTTCGATCGTGAAGAGGAAAGTAGCGAGCTTAAAATGTCCATGGATCTTGATTTCATCGAACTTCTGCAGGATGACCCCGGTCACCGAGTCCAAAGTGTCTGTCCTACTTCCCAGGGCCACTTTTGAAAAGTTCTCCAGGAAGTATGGAGCGAACTATCAAATCCTGGTTAAAAAAAAACTCGTAGACAGGATACCGCACTTGTCGAAGAAGGTGTTGTCCACCAGGAGAGATTGGTTCGATGAAAAGAAAGTTCGAGTTTTGGGTTGAAGATTGGTTCTGACTCGTGAGATTTTGAGTTTTTGTTTGTTTTAATTATAAATTAAATAAAAGGGATTAGTTTTGATAATAATAAATAATATTTTGTTTACAAATCTGTTTTATAATACTATTCAGAAACTCTACGGCGACAGTTCAATTTTCAAAATGATCGACTTGAAATTCGCATTCTAAGGAAATGAGGGCAACGAGGAGGCGAAGAATTCAGAGGAAAGACGAAGTTATCCGATAGATTTCAATGATGATATCTGTAACTTCTATTCAAGGTATTCCTTTCGCACAGGGCCGTATTTTGTGGGGTCATAAGCAGGGCCCTTCTGAATCATCGGTAAGTTACAGTGGCGCTTAATGAAAAATAAGATACAATTATTATACCCAACGATAAACAGGAATAAAAAATTTCGCGAAAATTTAGTAGCTTTATACATTTTTATATTTTATCTGAAAAGTCACGGCTACGAAAATTCTTCTGCTGGTCACATTTTTCCAAGTTTTATCATTAATATTTTTGTTAACTAATCGTAACTCCCTGTTTTTATTCTCGTTACGGAATTATCAGATTTTTTTACACGCATAGAGCGGTTTATATTCGACATCTAAAGTGCCGTATAAATTCAACGATTTTGAGAGTTGTCATTTTTAGTTAAAAGTTCGATAACTTGCCTTAAATTTTTACTTTACTTAAATATGTTTTTACTTCGTTGTAGGTGAAAATCAGTTAATTGTTGAATATTCGGGTTCGTGAAAAGCATAGAAAACATTCCTAGTATATTTTATAAAAGGGATAATTCCTGGCGTGGACCGTCTCAGTATTCCATTATGCGAAGCTATGCAGAGAATGAAATGCAATGAACAGCGCTCCACAACTTGTGATATCATTTTGGAAAATGGAGCAATATTTATTTCAATAGCACCGCGTTGGTTTTCATAGCATCTGAATTTAATCCTCGATATTTAGTGACCTTTATCACACCAACGTTACGGCCCCTATGTATCGTTAAATACATTTTAAAAGTTTTTCCAACCTCTCGCCGTGTTTCCGCGCGAGAATGAGGGTTACGTCCGGAAACACTATGCTCTAAGTTGCGGCTACGTAACCGCGAAAACGGTGCAACGTAAACTTTTCCTTTTCCTTCCTTTTGCTACAGGTTTAAAGGATTCTACAGCGAAAAAAAAAACGATCGTACTTTTATACCTCTTGAAAGACTGAAAGTTGAACATTTTACGAATAGTTTTATAGACGGCACATTCGACTGGCGGCTTTTGTCGGGCAAACTGGAACGAGAATCGCGTGCGCTTCATAACGAATACCAACATTTTTCGGTTTGCGAATTTTATTAGCTTTTCTATGGTATCGAGAACAATATAAAAATAGATGAGAGAGAGAGAGAGAGAGAGAGAGAGAGAGAGAGAGAGAGAGAGTGGCCAGGGTGTTTAGTTGTCTACCAACTCCCGCCCTTCTATGTTGAAATTTATTAAAAGCGATGAATTATTCTCGGAAACGAGCGCACAATGGGCTCTCGCCTATGGAACAGAAATGCAAAAGGTACCAGGGAAAAAGCGAGGAATGAATGAAAAACGTGACTACACAGGACAAGCTTACAAAATACCTAATAGGACCTCTCTACCTCACACCCAACACTGAATTCCCATTGAAACCAGACGAGTCAAAAATTCTCTCTGCCTCGCGTCCGCGTATCTCTATTTCCGTCCTCCCATCGATCCGGAGATGCGTTTAATGAGTTTCATGAACTGTGTGTCTGAAGCTCACAATAAAAATAAAATAAAAAAAAACACGTAAAATAATTCGCAAGGAATAAAGAGAGGAAAATGGAAAATTCTTAGGCTTATGACGACGCGCACTCATATCGATAAGTCATTTAAACGAATGCCTTAGGCCACAGTAACGGGTATAAAATCATGTGCAAATTTAACCATTTTTTTCGTATGAAAAAGTGATTCACTCATAAAATTAATTACACATCTATTTAGTATGAATATCAAGCTGTTAGAAAATATATATATATATTTTTTCGATGTACAAAATTGCCGACTACTAATATTTTTTTTTCGTTATCTTTTTTTAGGCGCTCCGCGGCGTGACATTTAGCATCCACAATTTTTTTTACCTAAAACGAAAAACAAAAATTCTCGTCAATCTACATTAGAATACCTAGAGAAGTACGCACGGAATTTAAAAAATATTGTTTTATTCAAAAGTCGTAGGTATTTGAACTTAAGAAATGAATTTTCAGTGGAAAATTTCGTTATAACTGCTCATAAAGTGAAAAGTTTTCGATTAATCAGAAATTCCGTACGTACTTCTCTGTGAAATGCAATTATTAGGAACATAACTTTTAAATTTAAAGTAAATCGAGTGAAAATTATTGAAGTTATTCGTCACGCCAATTGGAAAAAAGCTGTTTCGAGAAGTTTCAAGTAGTCGGCCATTTTGTACATCGAAAAAAAAAAATATATGTATTTTCTAACAGCCAGATATTCATACTAAATAGATGCGTCATTAATTTTATGAGTAGATCATTTTTTCATACGAAAAAAATTGTTAAATTCGCACATGATTTTATTCCCGTTACTGTGTCCTAAGGCCTCAAATATGTAAGCAAGTTCTTAGAAAGAATTAAGCGGTTATCCCTAGTTGCAAAAGTCGGAGAATCACTTTTTTCAAAACTAATATACTTTGACAGTATATTATCTTTTATATGTTCCCTTAAAATTTGAAGGTGATCGCATCAAAATTGACAGATTATAGGCTGTTATGTTGACACCCGCCAGAGCGCACAGAGCCTCGTTCGACGCTTTAAACGCTTTTTTTCTCGAAAGTACGTTTTCAAAGTCGGTGAGAAAAATATCTCTAAAACTACTGCATCGATCTTTCTGAAATTTTTAGCACTTTTTCTAGGTATAAAAAATATAATATTTTATCGAAGATTTTTTTTTCTATGTATACTTTTGATTTTATGAACGAAAAATGCCCATTTTTTAGCAAAATTCAAGACTGACTTTTAACACGCGCCTTCTTTTTCAAATTTGACATTTCGGAAATTCCTTTGATTAATCATAGGATGAACGAATATACTAACGAAATCTGTTTGATCTTTTGATATTAGATCACCTGGTTCAGAAGGGTATTTCGTGCTCACCGCAAAAAAACGTTTTCGAGAGGTGCTTCCCGGACATCGGCTGTAAATTGATTAGGATTAAATATTTTCACAAAAAAAAAACTACAGAGGGTTACTCTGTAGAGGGTTACAGATAATATTACAGAGGATTACAGAGGGTTACAGATAATACTCGTTCAAAAATCCTCTTTACTCTCAAAAAATCCCAAAAATGTGCTGTCTTCGACTGTTACAACTAAGCATAACTTATTCATGCTATTTGTCCCGCCGCCTATTTGAAATATATATATTTATGTATCTTATTTGTTGCATACCAACAATATCAAGTTCCAATAAATATATACACGTGTAAAGGTGTCTGTCCACGTCAGAGTACATTCTGAGAGTTGCTCTCGAGAGTACTCTCACGACTGTTTTCGCGTGAGAGTAACTTTCCGTGAGTTTGACTCTCGCGAGCAGTTCAAACAGTACAGTCCAGTAAAGAGACGAAAAACCAGCACTTTTTGGCTTAGAATATGAATTCTTGACTCAAGTTAGATCGTCGCATACTGAAAGTAAACCCAATAAATATTTGCCTTTCAACTCGTCCCAACGCTAAGAAATAGGGGTTGAAAATCTAAAAATCGCCGTATCTCGATAATTAATAGCCCGACCAAAAAACGTTACAAACAAACGTTGTTTGGAATAATAATATACGTATAAAGTTATCTGACGTTAAGTATAAAGTTAACTGCCCCGAATTTGCGAATCGTTTTTGTGCCGCTATTTTCAAAGATAGGGGGTTGGACGTCAGATAACTTTATACGAATTTTATTATTTCAAACAACTTTTGTTTAAAATCTTTTTTGATCGAGCTATTAATTATCGAGATACGGCAATTCTTAAGTTTTCAACCCCTATTTCGTGAGGTCGAGGCGAGATGAAGTGCAACATTTTATTGGGGTTACTTTCAGTATGCCACCTTTAGTCAAAAATGCATATTCTACGCTAAAAAGTGCTGGGTTCTCGTCTATTTTACAGGACTAGTAGCTAGAGAGTGACTGCCACATCGTACTCTCTAGACCTCTCCACTGGAGAGCGTCTGTAACTCGCGAACGTTGCGTCATGCACGTTAATAGTGTCCGAGATGGCTTCTCACCGACAGCGAGTCGCTGCAACCAAGATAGATGCATTCGAAATTCTAAAAAAAAGGAGCCGCTGGGTTCAGCTCTGACTATCACGGAGACTGCAAATTAGGAAAACTAATGGGATTAGTTGGTTCGACCATTGTAAAAAAAAGATACACCGATGAGACGAGTTATTGCAAGTACTCCGATACGCTCGAATTGTGATTTTTCAATTCTTTGTTGCGGTATTCGTCATGTTTTATATTCCAAAGCATTTGAGTTTTTTTTTCTTCATATTCTTCGTTTAATGCACGCGTAACTTCTTTGGTCCCAGTGCGCGGTGCCATGGTCATAGGACGGAGAGTATTGTCACAATTCAAACTGGTTTTGAAAGTTTGCGGTAACTAGCCGATAGCATCTTTCAACTTGTCCACTTCAGAGCAAGCTCTCACGAGACTACTATCGGCGGGTTTAACGTTACTGCCTGCGAGTTACTCTGAGGAGCGCATCTACTGGCGAGTACTGCTCTCGAGAGTTTCACTTTCATGTGGAAAGGCACCTTAAGGTCCAATTTGTATACGTAGCTCAATTGAAAATGGTCTCACATAGAGAGACAGATTAATTTTTTATCACGGTTGCTTTGAGCTTAGATTTATTGTTGCAACGTGACATCGTTCGAAAACTTGTATTTTTAATCCATGCAGAGTTTGAATGGTGAAAGTTTATTATATCGATTAACCGAGGACATCACTGTGGCGAGCCGAAAAAGGTAGTTTTTCCGATTTTTTTGTCTACTAGATTATTTAGGGATTACTACTAGATTATTTTTGGGATTTGAAAAAAAGTATGTTATTAAGCATAAATTGAACTTATCTCGAGCGATTTAAAAAAAAATGAAAATTCACAACATTATTGAGGTATAATAGAGCCGCTGTATAAAAAATGTGGTCCAACGGTCGGATTTATAACTTGACAATGGTCGTGGTGAAAAATAAGCATAATAAAGTTTTATGATCTTCAGAAATGTAACTATCGTTGTATGTAGGCGTTTTTCGAAAAAAAAATCACAAAATAGTCGGTGTTTGGTTAAGGGATAACACCACTATAGGATTTTGGAAAAATCGTTTTTTTTTGGCTTAAAAAATACTTTGGGGTCATAAAAACAATATGCAATTGGTCCTGTAGCGAAATTATTTTTTGAAAGGTTCAATTATCGTTTTTGCCGCAGCGCCTCGGACTTCTTTCAGGCGTCTTGTACAACTTTAAACGCGTTTTTCTCGAAACCACTTTTTTCAAACGGGGAGGACGGATTACTCGACTGCCTTTGCATGGATCGATTTGAAATTTTGATGGAAGCTTCACAATTACATTCTCTATGGGAGTACGTAGCCGTTTTTTGTTTGAATGCAAACTTTTTTTTATAAACAATTTAGTGCTTTTTTGGGCAAAAAAGCGATTTATTTCTTTCAAAGTGCGCTATTTTTTCGAAATTTGATTTAAAAAATCCCTACGTAGTCCCATGGCTAATAATATATAGATTATAATTTTCTTGGTTTTTGTTCCAGGTCTTATACTTTACGAGAAAATCGTCCTCCCGTGAAGTTATTTGTAAAAAACACGTTTTTCAAGATGGCCTCTGTCGCCGCCATTTTGTATGAAAAATGTAAGAATTTTTTTTTATATTTTAATATCTGTTAAATAAACCCTCTCAAATGAAATCCTACTCCTTTTTTCATACTCCGGGAATAAATTCTCAAAGTTAGGCATTATTTTCTGCCTCTAGAGTGGTGTTATCCCTTAAATTTTTACTTATATTCGAGGGCTGGAAAGAGACTAAATTAAACAATAAAAATAAAATGGCTACGTACAACGATAGCTACTGCAATTACGAAAATGTTGTTTTTTTTTATTCAAAATGAGACAGGTAGGGGTAGCTAGAGTTATGATTCCGGCCAGGTCAGGAAAAGTCGTTTGGAGAAAAACGCGATTGAAAGTTTTACTATACATAAATCGTTGCACTACGTGCTCTCGCTAAATCATATGTAACTGAGTCAATTTTAAATATTTTGACTTAAAATTTTGTTCACATATGCTTAAACATGTATACTTTGAGGAAAAAGCCAAAATATCGATTTTTTCGACTCGTCACCGTGGTGTCCCGCCTTGATCATTATATTTTTTATTGGGGAGCAAAAACGCATCTACGCATATCCTGAAAACTTGGGTACAATAATCATCATATGAGCAAATTGATAATCCACAACACTTCTGTAATAAATCATGAAGTTTCGATCAAGTTCAAGCTTGAATATTAGTTCACGAGTACTACTCAGAAGCCGAAATGTTAATTGTCTATATCTCATTTCAGCCACAGCAAATAGCGTGTCGGTATATGAACCGTGCCAATCCCATTGATTTTCGTGACGGAATGTGTTTCGTGGTCGATTAATTTATTCGCAAATGTAATTCCTTTCACAGCCAGCACATCTAGGCAGACTGCATTGCGAATATTCGATCTGAGTGTGGCAACTGCAATGGGAAAATACGCCTTTACGCGATAATGTAACGATTAATCATTTTGAGTTTACAGCCGATCGTCCAATTTAGGCATTTTACAATTTCTGGGGAATAAAATCTAGGGAAGAAAAAATAGTTTAGAGAAAAGCATTTTTTCTTCTCTCAACTGAACAAAGCTTCTATTAGCGATCTTTCCAAATTAAGATAAAATTTCCGATGATGTCTCCGGTAAAAGAAACAAATGAAACAATTTCCGAACTTTTTTCAAAAACGGCTCAGGAAACACACTTGATTGATAAAAGAGAAACGTCATGACAAAAAAAAATAAAAAATCATTTGGCCCAACGAAATTGTTTATTGACAGCTGGCAAACGAAAAATTAAAATGAATAATGAGTAATAAAATAATATTAAAATGACAGAATGAATAATCCTTAAAATGACGTAATTTTCCATTTTTTTCAATAAACAATTCGTTGGCATCCCTCAATGGAGAATTTAGTCAGCCCGAGCCATTTTTTCTTTCGGTTTACGAGTACTTGAGGGTGGAAAAATGCCACGTTGTCGATTACTTCGTACTTATCCAACATTAGCCCTGAATTATCAACGAAATTCCCTTTGGGGGGTTGAAAGTCCGAGGTAGAAAGAAGGGGTATGAACTAGTTGCGTGACGGCGGCAATTGAATGAAAACCAGATTATCCGTCATGATCGCGATCCGTTAAAGCAGGTGCTAGATCACCGGGACTACGACCCGGTGGTTGTTGTTGGTCGTGCGAAACGATATACCTTCACGGGATATTCGTTGGATCGCGTGTGTCGGTAGCTTGTGCGTGTATGTGTTGCTGCGAGTACATCCAATTTCCGGGGAGGAATTACCTTTCCAGAGCTATTGCAAAGATAGCGTAATAGTGACAGAAAGAGGAAGAGAGAGAGAGAGAGAGAGAGAGAGAGAGAGGAGGTGGAGGGAGAGATTTCGAACCGCAGCTTAAGTCTCTCCTTTCCTTCTCTATCGTTACTTTTCTTCCTACACACATCACTGCATTCCATCTCTGCCTACATAACTTGCTCTGTCTCTGGTAACGTTTTCGGGATCTCTAGTTATGTCAAACTTGCCCCTCATTGTTAAGCCTATTCCCAATGAAGTTCCGATTTCGGTTCTACCGGAAAAAAAGATCGAATTGACCCTATCAAAAGTCCATTTTGATTAGTGAAAATTGCATCGATGACGCACCTCAACAGGCGATTTGGTGCAGCAAAACTGTACATTTTTTTGAAGCCTTATCTCTATACTGATCCTATTTTAACACTTGATATTCTACGTGAGAACTGGTAAGTATATAATTTTACCATAAAATCTAGTTTCATTGAAAAGTTTAAGTTTCACTGAATATTTTCACATTGAGACAGCTTCTTTTTCGTGACATTCTTGAGTGAGACTTGCCAGGGCAGTCGCGTTGTAGATTGGCTTACCATAAACCAATCTACATTTTTTTTCCTCAAATTCAGAAAATTTGAAGGGCAGACAGCTGTTCGTCTATCTATTTGACGTCGCTTGGCAAAGTTTCGACGGGATCTGAAGAGCCGTTTCAGAGATTTTTGGGTATCTATAATTGTTCTACCATACCGACCGCGATGAGGTGTCATTCCGTCTTAAGTAGGCTCAAGGGAGGCTATAATGGAGTCAAAGGTCTTCAAAAAAGGCTGAAAATTTCGACTCAGGTGAACATCCGGTATAAATGAATTATACTCATTTTAACAATCCATTGTTTTATCAATTCCAAATAAAATGTGAACCGCATAAATTGACGCCTTGTGCGTAATTGGTTCAACACGGACTTGAGTGCAATTTTTACACACTTCTCTCGCCTCGTTTTACGGTTTAGTAATTTTGCTTCGTTTTGTTCTTTGATTAAACAATAATTCTAACGTCACTTAAAATTTGGCTGCTACTTGACACCTCTGTATATATATAATTATTGAATTTCCTCGATTACTATTTTAATATCATTAACATCATTGTCATTAGTATTATTATTATTATCGATAATACTATTTTGGGTAGTGTTGCTGTTGTTTTTATTTCGAGTTGTGACTACTTTACACGTTACAAAAAATATTCGCCCAGCCCACATTACACATTCCCTTGTCTTTCTTATATTTTTCCTTCGTTCCGGGCTCATCCCCTGCTCGCCCCGGAGCGCCCAAACTCTTTGCTCGCTCCTCTCTACCTTCGCGTAGCAGTTACTACGGTCAAATTATGCAAAGAGGAAGGCACTGACTATCGCAACAGGGCCCGGATCTCCGTGGAGCGCGCTTCGTTGATCTTGCCTCTTGCTCGTTGCCATCTCGTTGCTTCACCCTCGGGAGGTTTTTTTAAGCCCGCAGTGTGCCCTCCCTTACGGTCCATCCCGTTTGAGTTGTGCACCCTTAGGCTAGTGCCTTCGCACGTACAGAATTCCGGAGAGTCGACACGCCACTAGCCGAATATTCAGCAATGCCTCTCTCTCTCTCTCTCTCTCTCTCTCTCTCTCTCTCTCTCTCTCTCTCCCTCGCTTTCTTCATGAGTGTGTATTGTGCCGAGTGTGTGTATGCTAGATGGCCACAAAAGTGGGTAAGAGATCGCACATGTACGATAGTGTTGGGCACAAATCTTCGGTACTGGACCAACCGAAAAATGGCATTTTTTTTTACCGAAATCTCAAATATCATTTTTGATATCCTGAAGTGCTAGACAATGGAAAAGCACCGTAGAAAGTACAGTACAAGTTTCGCATTTTAACCTTTTGACTGCACATTTCTGCCACGAACCTTCATATGGGGTCGATCGGACCCCAGACGTTTTTCAGATCGTTGTTCTTCGGTAAACATGCATTTTTTTTGTAGAGCCGTTTTTTGTGGTTAATAATCCTTATTTTATGGCTCATAATTTATTTTTTAACAAAAACAAAAACTAATTGCCAAAACATTCGTGGGAGATGCGGTGAAAATACGTACTCCCACGAAAAAGATGATATTTTTTTTTTCAAAATATTTTTAAAAAAACTGTCGAGGTTTGTAAAGAGGAAAGTTTGTAGATACGAAAAAAGACAGTGTCGACCGTCTTTCCAAAAAGTATATTTATTCGGAGGTTTGAATTTGAGCATTTTCGGGATAGTGAAAAATGAAAAAGATCGACTCCTTCGCAGATGAACTTTTGAATGCGTAGATTTTCCGCATTTTTTTACTTCTATGACTTATTACTATTCACATTTACCGCAATCGAGGCAGAAGTACATTCGGTGCTCGCTGCACATAGCCCTCCTGCATAACGGACACCCGCTTTTAGTTTTACGATCAGCATTCTAAATACGTAATTTATTATCGTAGCGCAAAATAAAAAATATCTATGAGCATTTTCTATCATAACTCACTTGCATGTACCAATTATAATAAAACACCAATTATCACAACAAAAATTCACTTTCACTTTCACGGCACTACTGCATAAACGGGGTCGACTCGACCCCAGGTCATTTATTGACAGCTGTTCTCAGCACACGGGCAGAATGTAGGGTGGGGGAAGAGTGTCCGCATATAGAATAGGAGTGGGGGAAAATTCGAGCGCTGCACTGTGGCCGAATAGATTACCCCATTTTGCGTTACAGTCAGTTGGAAAAAATGGAGTCAAAATGACCCAGTGTGCAGTCGAAGGGTTAACAAGCTATATCTACATAGGTGGGTCAAAGAATGGCATTTTCCAAAAATTATTTTTATTCGGTAGTATCTGTATTCCCTGTATATCCTGTATTCTATAAATCTGTATCTATATTCCCTGAAAATTTTATTGAATTATTCCTAAAATTAGAAGAGCCACAGCTTCTAACAGTCTTCCATATTTCAAACTTTAAACGCGTTTTTCTCGACAAGTTTTCAAAGTGGGTGGACGTGATGTCTCGAGAACCAATTGATGGATTGTTTCCAAATTTACAGGAGCTACGACAAAAACCATTCAAAGGTCGTTGACGATTTCATTTTTTCAAAATCGATTTTCATTTTGTATCATTTACGTAAAAATGACGACTTTTCAAAATAGATTTTGTATGGTCGAGTTTCAATTCGTCGCTACATTGTTGATAAAAAATGATTTAAAAAATCGACGATCGTCAACGACTCGTATTTATTGTGAATAACCCGTTTGGTTTTTACTTTTCGGATGGACCGTTTAAGCTGGAGAGTGTCCACCGCCAACGTCGCGAAAAAATGTCATCATCTGCTGGCGGCCTTGTTTTTCTGTATTTTTTTCTTCAGCGGCTCTCAATATACGTATCTTTGTATGAAAAAATGCGTTTTTTTTCACCAACCGTTGCCCGGAAACAAATTCAGTGTTTTGCCATTTTTTCGGGCCTCCAGATAGATGTCGCCTTCTAAAAAACAATCTGCCGCTTTCTCAGCAAGATTTATTGTAAGTTGTACGCAATTATTATTTCTCCAAGTAACAATTTAGATATTTTTATGTTATTTTTGTTACAAGGCCTTTTATTCTCTTATTTAAAAAAGCATTCGTTTGTAGCCAGATTTATAACTTCATTTAAGGAAAAGTAGAAGATGTACCACGTGACATGAGTGTGAGAGAGCTAGCCGAAATTTTCGAACCGAGTTTTCTCAGAAATGAATAATATTTCGGGAAAAAGAAGATCGTCAACTTCTGCGCCAGAGAATTCTCCATAGTCTGATGTTTTGTTTTTCCTGAAAGAACCCAACCGTCTATTAGAAAATTCGGTTCGAAAATTTGTGAGGTTATGTTGATGTTGTACATGCCCTTGAATGTAAGACTGCTGTGTTGGCCTAGCGGTTAGCTGGTCCACTGCTTGCGGCTAAACCAGAACATCGAGAGGTCGTGGGTTCGAATCTCACCCTCGTAGTCTCGGAGAAAAATAAATACGGGGTGACGTAGCTCAAGTTGTACATGCATGTCACGCACAAGGACCGGTGCGTGTCTGTGTCGCGTGGGTAAAACCCGTAGCTGGTGATTAATTTCTCTAAGAAACGCGACATAGGAAGGGAACTGCTGCTGGAAAGCGAACTTGGGACCAGCTGTGTCGGTATAGATTTCTCGCAGTTTCCCTATGCCCAAGGCTGAAATGTCATTGTGGGTACGTAAATAGGAAGGACGTACAGATGAAATAGATCCAATATGGTGGATCCATATTTAAAAAAACAAACTGTATTGATAGTTGTTTTTGGGCTTTTATGAAAATGGTAGAGTTACTGAGGTTGGAAATCTTGCTTGAGGTAGAAATCGATCACTCAATGGGACATTTGCTCTCGCAGTAATACTTTTCGGATTTATTTGGAAAAAGGCAGTATGTTTCTTCTTTTTTTTCATGCTGCTTCTCTTACTTAATTTCTTTCATGGGCGGTTTAATACACACCTCAGTATCAAACGTTGAGTATATACGGAAGCCGAATACACGCAAGATGAGTTCCCGAAAAAAATCTCCCTTTATTTTATTTTCGCAGAGACCTCATGTGTGCATGCTTCCAGTAACGAGAGGCAAAGCAGACAATGCAAACGAGGAGGTAGAACAGACTTTTATTCGACTGTACGGAAAGACTGGAAATATTAAGGTTCTTTTTTCGCGCATTTCTGCCTTAATATTTCGGGCCTCTCTTTCTTTGTTGAGAATAACGAAGCTTTTGCTTCCACCGTCTCCATAGGTATATTCAATTGCCATGATCATTGAATATAGAATATTACAAATTCCGAAATTATGTTTTAAGGCGGGATGTACATTCGGGCGGGAAAAAATTTAGCGATTTTGAGGGATTGTTTAAACTAAGAAATAATTATTCTACATTTATCAAACTGTAGGTATACTTTAATAGTACATTTAAGTATGCAAAACATTTGTTAGCATTTAAAATGCTTTTAAAACTGTATATGTTTATTGAGGTAGGCTGGGTATAGGGGTCTGAGTTAACTGGATGTCACACGAAACTAATGCTACCCCCACTCTACTGTCACAGAGTGGGGGAACTGTGACATGCTGAATGCCTGTGATTGGTTGATAAATGCCCCTCCCACCCAAGTCTAATCGTGTCTATAATTAAAAAATTATATTACTACTTATATTACAATGATATAACAAAAATTATATAACAATTATTATACAAACAAACCCAAACAAAACCATTTATAAACCGCAATGGATCCATTTTTTTGAAAAATCATAAAACCAAGTCATATAATTTACATGTAGTACCTGTTGCTTATTACCCGAAAAGTCTGATCACATCTTCAATGCCATGAAATAATTGCACGCTGTGTTTTTTAAATTCATTCATCATTAAAATGGCGGAGCTATGGCAAGGTGTCACAGCAAGGTTGCCGTGGAAGTTGCGAATCGGCGTGCAGTCTAAGTTCGCGTAGACTTTGATTTGCAAAAAAAAAATTCTAAAATGTTTTCCGTTAGAACATGTATAGTTTCTATTTGACGGTAATTCAAATGAAGAAAAAGCAAATTAAAGTGAATGGCACGCATTTACAAAAAAAAATCAACATTTCACGCAAAATTTCTGTAAAATTTAAATTAAACCAATAGGTTTTCTTTCTAATTTTTCAAAAACAATTCTCGTCAAGTAGAAATTAGCAACATTATTAATATTTCTACCAAGTTTCAACTCAATCAGCCTGATAGTTTTTGAGTAACCCTGCACGTCAATTTTTAAAATGCAGGTTCGAGAAAAATGCGTTTGAAGTTTACGCCCGCTCTGAATGCGAGCGGTGAGGCATAGCGTTGATGGGCTATAACGTTTGAAGTTTTTCGAATTTCGCTTTGAAACATTGGGAGAATATTCTAGATATATAGTACTTTCGTTTAAAGGGAGTCGATTTTTTCATCGTTGTACATGTATATCCCGCCTTAATATTCCTAAGTTTGCTTCATTATCGTCTTTTTGATAATTACGAGAATGACTATCATTGTTATTACTAGTCGATGAAATACATGTAGTGATGTGCGAAAGAAATTAATCGTTTGTAGAGAAAAAAAAAAATATTCGATTATTTTGAATGATGACAAAATTATAAATAAAGGTTGGTACCAGCGCATTTTTGTTGTGACGAATTGGAATTTGGAGACAAATTTTGCTAAATGAAAATGAAGGCGTATATAGAAAACAAACAAACGTGAAATATTGTTAGTCTTAAATATGTGTTACGATAATACATAATTGTTAGTTAGTGATATGCCAGTACCTATATATTTGATGCGGAGTTGTTCTTTGCAAATATCACAAACATAAATGAATCATGCTGCAATGCATCTCATGATGCAGTCAGGCTATATTTGATTGTACGAAAGAAACGCACCATAAGTCACATTTTAAGGCGTTACATCTCTACTAGAAAAAGATTTTTGGCCGGTTTTTTATAGGTTTACATGATATATTAAAATCACAAGTACAAAAGGAATTACACACGAAATTTTAATTTTTTTTAAAGTCATTTTCCGAAGCGCCTTCGAGCACTCCGAAACGCATGGCAAACAGGCCAGACGGTGAAAATAGCAATTTGGAGTTATTTTACGAAAAATAAACAACGACCTAACAACTGAAAACCTACTATCAAAATGCCTCCGTGGGTACACGCATAATTAAAAACTTTAAAAGCGTTTTGCTCGGAACCACGTATTCAAAATTGGGAGGGCGTATAACTTGGGCAGTTTTTATCTATTGATATGAAATTTTTACCTTAGCTTCTCAGGAAAATGCTCTAAAGAAGTACACACGATTTCTGCGATAGATCAACATTTCTTGTTTTTATAAACAAATTGAGGCTAATTTCGTAGCGAAAAAAGCAATGTATTCAAGACAGGGGGGTGACACAGGCCGCTGGAGTCGCTTGGCTGAATGTCCGTCTTTTGTGTTCCCAAATTTCGTCACTTGTGGCGCCACTTATCTTCTCACCGTAGTTCCCCCGAAATGCATCCAAAGCATCCAAAGATACATGTCAAATAATGTAATGAAATAAATAATCTAATAATAATAAATAGTAAAGAATGGAATAATAAATTATTTATTTCGTTATTGTAAATGTTAAAAATTAGATTTTAGATGGTAGTCACTTCTGAATACGAATGAAACGAAAAGGAAGAGATGTACAGGTGCGTAAAAAATATTCACAATCGGGATAAAAAATAAATAAATAATATGTGATCGATTCCATGAAAAAAACAAAAGAATCAAACAATCGATTCAACCAAATGAACTCACCACGCCAATTACATCTTCGTTGGGATTGAGGAATTGACGGTTCCAATGAATCTCGTCTTTCCGGAAGAGTTTTTCGCACATCGCTCTCCCTGTTTTCACACAACTTCCGGGTCGCTTTACTGCGTCTTTCCATAACTTTAAAGCTTCTGGATCTTGGGGTATTGTAAAAATGTACGTTTTCGAAGTTTGTCGAAGCCGAAGCGTACCTCGAATCGCAGCCGGGTACAATGCACGTTGGCATAATCGTAAAAATAATGACACCATATTATGCACAAAGTAACAGTTAACAAAACTTAACAAAACAATTTAACAAAACGATAATTCGACAACAAAATTTAACACGATTTTTGAACCTCAAAACATTGACAACTGACAGGTGTAGTAAAGTCAAGCACTCGATGAGAAGTTAAGTGGCGCCATGTACTGAGCGCTAAAGGAACTACAGAATGCGGACAGAATGCGAATCGGGCCTAAGTATAGGCCTCCGAAGTAACTTTCGTGGTGGCGCCGCGCAACGGCTGCCGGTGGCAAAACTTGGATTGGCGCATGGCGGTTAAGTCAAACCGGCACAAACACGAAAGAGCTAGGCTTGAGCAAGCATCATCGATTGTAGATCTCACATTGTAAATGGAATGTGCTTGTAAATAAAATAAAATAGTGTAATGGAACTAATAATGAGTACTTGCGGATTTCAGTGTATCCTCATGACTTGCTTTCGCCCTAAAAGCATATCTATAGGTATGTGACGAAGAGAATGTCAATGAAATTGCGTACATTGGCTGCACACAAATTTTTTTCTGCCGTACAACAAAATTTCTGTTTAAATTATTGTTTGCATCACAAATTTATATAAAGGATGTTGCAATATAGGCAGAAAACTTTCGATAGTCATCATGTATCGGAAGTGCGCGAAATTGTTGCTGGTGAGAAAAGGAATGTGATGGGAAAAGTTCGTCCTCAAACACGCGTCAACAATCCCAAATATGACGTGAAAGGCTGTTTTTACAACGTAAACATCACACGCGGTGCTGTCATTCACGCAAACACCTGATTTAAATCGCGACCGGCATACTGCACTAGCAGACGACAACCAATCCAAGGTTTGCCAAAACTCGCCGCAAGGGCTGCGCCACTAGAGTTACTTCGGAGGCCTATAGGGAAAGCACCGTGTCACCCCCCTGATTCAAGATAATGTCTTATTGCGAGTAAAAAATCATATTTTTTGTAACCCTGTGTTCTTCTGCAGCAAAACTAACGTCAGTAACGAAAAATATTCTTTTTTGTTGTAGGTGCTAATCCATAAAAGTTCTGTTTCCTCCCTTTTTTTGTACACGTTTACACATGTAGAATGAACCCTCCAAACCTCATTTTGATTGCTCTTCTAGTACCTATTTTCATAGAAAAATCCCAATCTCACTTTTCGGTGAGCCACATAGAGGTAAAGCCTTAATCAACATCGTGACGAGCCAAATAACCGAACCCGACAATTAAGTCATTCACTACAAACACTGAGCGTTCAATCAAAGGCTTTACATTGTCACGAATACTTTTTCCACTGACGTAATTATCAATATAATGACCCGAACAGTGTTTGGATTGCGCCAATGTTCGTGGTATAAATCTAATTAAGCGGCGATCCAGTAACGTAGCCGCATTCGTGGTTCAGACAAGCCTATTTGTTTTCTCGGCTCGATATATGATCTATCTGCTAATTTGTCGCTCTATAATAGGACGAATGAATTTAATTCAACCCTGGATTGTGCGGCAAAGGCGGGGGCGGGGGGGGGGGGGGGGGGGTCAGGCTGTTGTCTTTGCGTCGAGATCCGCTCAACTAAAATCGGGAGGTATTCGGAAGTAACCCTATGTTGACGGTTTATGATTTTGTTTTGGCAATGAACCTCAAACAATGCATACGAGGTATAGATTTATTCTGCAGATGCTAATTTTTCATAACATATATAATTAGAGAGCAAAATTATGAATTTTTATATTTTTATTACGAGAATGAGAAAAACTTTTATGTTACTACCAATTTTAAAATATATAACATTATTCATAGTTATTATTGGAAAAACTGCGTCAGTGAATGTTTTATGCAACTCAGAATGAATCTTTAAGTCGTTTTTAATTATACCTATTGATATTTATGTCACGAGATTATTCGTTAGTACCATTAATTAATATCAAGTGTTGCCGAAATATGGCTGCTTAAGGGGTCTTCTCACTTTAGACGATAAAAAACGTTATGCATTTTTTTTATAGGTTTATATTATAGATATTGATATAAAAGTTGTTACACTTAATAAATACACTTTCGAAATACATTTTTTTAAATTATTTATTTATTTAAGTCACTATTTATCGACGAAAATGGTAGTTAAAAAAATGTCCTACAAAAATTGAAGGTCTCCGCTGTTGATGAAATCGCGGAGATGGATCATCCGAAACAAAAAACCAAACGGTTTTAGATTCAGTATGTTAATGGCTATAGCGCATATCATACGATTTTTGATATATACAAAAATAACAAAATGGCGGACATTTTTCGAAAAAACGTGTTTTTCACCGTTTTTGGCAAAAAATAGTAAATATTAAAATTTAAACAAATCCTTGATACGCGCTATAGCTATAGTCGTAAAGAATATGTGGTTAAAATTTCATAAGGATCGGTTCAAGAGTTGCGAAGATTTTATCAACAAGCCGTCGAAAAACGTTGTTTCGAGAAAAACATCTTTAGTTTGTTTGGCTTACATAAATATATAACATTTTTTTATTAATGTATTTCGAAAGTGTATTTATTATGTGTAACAACGTTTATATCAATATTCATAATATAAACCTATAAAAAAATCATGAAAATAGCCCTTTTTAGCGTCAAAGTGAGAAGATCCCTTCATAGCCAAAAAATGTACATTACCCGTAGTGTGAACGTCTTGCCTATCTAACCGCACGTAAAATTACATACATTGAAGTGTTTTTATATCTCTAGTGTGTTTTTGGAGAAAAATTCAAATAATTCGTGAAAACCCGTAAATTCTGGACAATAACATCTATTTTTATTTTATTTTTATCTTGGATTGTGGTTAACGCTCCACCCTCTTTAGGTTCTTCAAATTCGAATATGTTGGCATATTTGGTTCATCAGGAAACTATTCAAATTGAAGTTGAATCGAATTATTATAGAAGACATCACATGCAGTATTCGTTTTTAATACTGCAAAAATAAATATATATGAATAATAAAAATGTTACACAATAGTTTGTTTCAATAAAGATCTCCACCGGAAAAAAAAAGTTCTGCCTGTTTCGAAGAAGACATCGCGTAAGTCAATTTACAGAATCTTCAAACGTATCAGCAGGTCGAATAATAGAAATGCCAGAGTGGCATTAACGGTAAAAGATCTATTAGATCATTTGAGTACTAAATGAAGCGTTGAATTTTGCTAAATAGAGCATACCAACTTAAATTTACGAACATGAGCCATACGAGTGTTTATTGCAATTATTAAAAACAATTTATTTATCGATCGTCTTATCCTTGATTTCTTCTCATGCCTCATTGATTTCGTAAAATTCAGTTCAATTTCCATTCACATATTTTCGTACCTCTCTTCGCTCTCTCGTTTTTGTACTCTATTCTCTTCTCGTTTCTCCCTCAATTGGCTTTGCTGGAAATTTATACTCTATCAAATTAACTGCATATAACGTTCCTCGAGAATTTAACCCTCTGTATTCGGCGCATCGGCGTTGAATAGTTTCCCCCGGTACTTTTATCCATCCCATTTGCATGTACATTTTCTCTTCCTCCGTTTCATCTACGACCAGGCTTTTTGTTCTCTTTTTATTTAGTACCCATGCTCGATATCCCTTCTGGTTCACGAACACGAAACCCTTCGGTTTGTAACAAGCCGGGCGTAATTTTAATCGACCGGTGATCCGAATCCTTATTTAGATACAATTCGAAAATCCACGTAGAGAAAGAAAACATCAAAAGAAAATACATCTCAAAAAATATATCTGAAACTGTTTTGTACTAATGAGAGTGAAGTAATTTTTTTCTTCATTCGTTCAATCATTTTGGACCTATCAATATTATTATATAATTTGTTATAACTCTTCGTCAAATATCTTCGCCGAAGCCACAAATCTTGGATAGCAAATATGATTTTGTATGCCTTCATTTTCACAACTTCTTTGGGGTGTGCATTGAAATTGGGCGCTTTGCAAATATGATGCTGACGTTTGCATCGTTGGAATGCAACGAAAGTAATTTTTTTTCCCTATTGCTCACATTTTTTTCTGATTTAGGATACGAAGATCACCCAAACGATTTTTGTGATCCTCATAAGAGATCCACGATCTTAATGTATAACAAAATCATAGATTGTAATAAAAATGACGTAATTTAAAAAAACTGAAAAGCACTTTCGTTGCATTCGAACGATGCAAACATCAACGCCATTTGCAAATGTATATAGCTCAACTCGAAAAGTGAATAGAAGTTATTTTAAATCGTTCTTAATCAGTTCTTTTTTTTATTACGAAGAAGAACGTCGTTGTGAGATCCCCGTGCCTGGTACAGTTTTCGAAAAAATATTTTGTAAAGGTTATAAGACGCTATTGTACGGGTCATCGCCAAGCTGCCATGATAATTGGTCCAATAAACGCTATTTTTTTAATGACGTAAATGATGTATAAACATGCCGAAAATTATATGCAAAAGTTATTTTAGGTGGAAACATTTTTGTAGGACATGTAAAAAAATGGTTACAAAACTTTGAACGCGTTTTTCATGAGGAAAGGTTTTATAAATTGGGCGGACTCGTGGGTCTTACATTTTTCGAATAACTGACTTCCAATTTCAACTGTAGCTTCTTATATCGATTTTCTAGCGATGTACACATGACTTTTACAATCGATTAACAATTACGGTTTTTGGAAACGATTGAAGGCCGTTGTTTTAGTCGAAAACCTGACTTTTTTCAAAATGGGGCTAAAGGTGCAAAAATATAGTATTTATCAAAATGATGTCAAAGTAACCCTTAATCTTTGACATAAGTTGCATTTTAATGCCTTATCAAATAAACCCCACACTCGAGGATACTTTGACAGTTTTTTTAAATATAACATTGTGGGGGGACTTGCCTTTCTTATATACAGGGTGTCCCTCTTATCTCTGCCACCCGAAATAACTCGGTAATTGTCGACGTCACAAAAAAATGTTCCAGACTAAAGTTGTACGGTGTGAAGGGGGCCAACAAATGCGAGAAATTTTTGTGACCAGTGAAGGTCACCTCCGTGTTTTAATGCAATGGTACTTTTTTTCAACCATCTTGTCGAGCACTTCAAGCCGCATAAAAACATTAGTGGTTCAAAGTCGTTCAAGGTCATTCGAGATCAGTATCGATGATACAAATCTAAATAGGTGAACCTGAATTACCTTGAACGACTTTGACCCCGTAATGTTTTTTATGGAGCTTGAGGTGCTCCACAAGATGGTTGAAAAAAAATGTACCATTCCATTTAAAAAAGAGGAGGTGACCGTCACTGTGCGTGAGCGCCCCGACCGCAATAAAAAAATTCATCACATTTGATGGATTTTTGTCTGGAACATTTTTTTGTGACGTCGATAATTACCGAGTTATTTCGGGTGGCAGAGATAAGAGGGACACCCTGTATATTTGATAGCCAAAGGACACATTGTTATATTGGAGCAAAAAAGTTGGAATTTAACATGTTTAAAAAACGTTACCTACCAAAAACTTCCAAAACCTATTCAAAGTAACCCCATTTTACGGTACGCCTGATGATGTCGATAACTCGGCTAATGTTATGATATGAGTATCATTAAACGATTTCCACATTCGTATTCAGAGAGCTCTATGGCATAATAAAATAGAATACAATAAAATATTTTTTTTCAGATTTCTTGACAAAAATACTGCCATCAAGAATTACTTGTAACTATAGAGCTTTCATCCACAGAAAGGAAGCTTCAAAACCACATACACAGATGTCACTGTTATACTCTTTTAAGTATGCGAACCAAATTATTCATCGCATCACCCTCGCATACACCCAAAGCTCGATTTTCCAAAAATAATCGTTAATTCTCACATTTTATTCTTGTACTGTATTTTGTACAATTGGTTTCCACATTATGAATTGGAAAAAAAATGGAACCTTAGTAGGATCCATGGATGTTACGATATAATTACTCGGGCTCAATAGTTATTTGAATCCTACTCACAGTGAACGTGAAGCATCATTTGTTTGCTGACGGATGGTGGGACGCCGTTGCTCGCTATGCACATGTACGTTCCCATCTCACTTCTCGTCACTTTTGTTAATGTGAGTGTTTCGCCGCCGACGGTCGGTACTGGAATCAATGGAACAAACAAAAGTCCATCATAAAACATCCAGTAATGAGTTCTCAGTTTGTAGTATTGGGTGTACAACTTAATTCGGTCCGTTTTTTGCTTAAAATACGCACTTATTTGAATGATAAAATGAATTAATACATTAATGAAAATATTGTCCATCGCTAGCCACTACTTTTCCCCATCTTTCTGGTAATTTATGAATTCCGTCGCGGAAGAAGCGTTCATCTTTTGAAGCCAAGAATGAATCGAGCCAATTTTTGATACCCTGTTGTGACGTGAAGCGTATTCCAGTCAAAGCGTTCTGCATCGATCGAAACAAATGGTAGTCGGAAAGGGCAAGGTCTGGGCTATAAGGCGGGTGAGCCAGAATTTCCCACCCGCTATTTTCCAAATAGTTTTTAACCACAATAGCAACGTGAGGCCGAGCGTTGTCATGTTGAAAGATTATGGACTCGTGTCTGGTCGCATATTCTGGACGTTTTTCGGCTATAGCTCGCTTTAAACGGATCAATTGTTGCCTGTAGAAGTCTCCCGTGATGCTCCGACAAGCATTCGGTGGGCTTCAGCTGCACTTTTCTTCCAATTGAAACAGAAAATCAACACTTCCCGCAAATGGTGCTTATTTGGGACGAAATACGACATTTTCACCGCAGTAAAAATTAGACTCGATGCGCAAAACTCAAAGGTCTGTAAACGATATTTGGTTAAGAGATGTTGATACTTCACGATACAGTAAAAATCAGCTGTTGCCGTCAACCATTTATAGCACCTAGAGCCATCATTTGAAAACGCACCGAACTAAGTTGTACACATAATAAGTTATCAGCATTAGTGTATTAAAATGTACAGAGACACTGTTGAATTTTATAAAATCCATTAACGAATCAAGCTAATGCTTATTATACCCACTGCAAACATTAAAAAAAACGCCGAGGCGAAGCGAGTGATGAGACGAACGAAAATGATACGGCGATAGAAATGACTCAGAACAGAAATTCCGGTATTTGCAAGCAATAGTGAATAAGTAGATAATAAGTTATTTTATTTTTGAAATACAGATTTAATTGCTACCCACTTACGAGATTTGCAGGTAATGCTAAATTTGCATATTATTAAGGAATCATCACAGTGTAAAATATTCAAAAAATCGTTTTTTTTTTCGCTTTCCCCGATAGTATAGACGGTTATAAACATGGACGGTTAGAAACATGGATGAAGCTATCCGTCTCAAATTTTTACACAACATTTTTCACGCTACTGTTTATCTTGCTATGGAAGCTTTTTTTTGTTTGAACTCTGTATATTTTTTTCAACGAAAAACTGTCGAAACGGGCTAAATTCGATACCTTTTTTCCAAACCACTGCCATTTTGTCAATTTTGATTTTTTTTAAAACCTCTATAGCGAGATAGCGGCTTTCCTACTGATTAATAATCTTTTTACAAATTTTGTTTCAGATAATATTTATGGCCACGACCGTGTATACGGTGAGGACTCCTTTTTTCGACTATATTTTCAACCGTTAGAAAAAATGTAAAAAAAATAAAAATAAACGTTTAAAAATTTATTTTTCGTTTTTCATGAGTGCTTTGATTTGACATAAAAAATCAGACTAATAAGCGTATTTTAACCATCGAAAAAAACTCGCGAAAATGAGCTATTTGTCGACTCGTTACATTGTGATGATCCCTAAAACTTCTTCCCCGTAAATGTGGTAGTGGAACCCAAGTATTTATTGGACTCAAAGAAATGGTTACACTTGGAGTATATCTGCCATATGAATTTTGACTGTATGTTAACTTGCCATTTTGACTGTATGTTGACTGCCATTTTGACTGTATGTTAACTTCGAATCAGTTGAAGCACATAATTCATTGAAGTTGAATAAATGTTTAGTAATAGGAAACGAGTAGCGTGCTGTGCGTAATACTTCGAGCCGTAACACCGTGATGTATAGAAATCATATAATAAATAAGCTCAAAACCTAAGCCTCGCATTTTCTTACAAATAACCCTATTACTGCTTTCAATTATTGCCATTTCACTTGTCATTTTTTAGTTACAAGATGTGACATTTTTCGTACAGAAGGAAACAAAAGCAAACGTTTTTGTTGAATGAACGAATAAGGTTATCACATGTGAATCAAATGTTATGAGAGTGAAACATACATTTTTTATGACGACCACTATACAATATCGATGAAAAAAATGGTCTAGTTAAAAATATAATCTAATTGTAGTGCATGGGTAAATAAAACTTGAATACAATTTTATCGGCGTCGAATTTACGGTTTTAGAATAAGTTGTAGCCATTTGAAGTAAATATATAATTTCACTGGATATTAATCAATAGTCTGTTAAGCCAGATTCAAAAATATTATTCCTAAACTTATATTATTATAAAATCTTATATTATTCAAGCAAATCCGTTTTAACGATTTAATATAATATACATTTAAATACATATGAATATATATATATATATAACGCATAAGGTTCATTTAAGGCAGGATATACATTTAGACAGAAAAAAAAATAAGCAGTATTGAGGGATTTTTTAAACTAAGGAAAACTTATTCTACAATTATTAAACTTTAGGTATACTTTAATAGTATATTTAAGTATACGAAACAATTTTTTAAAATTATTTCATCATCAAAATGGCGGAGCTGTGGCAGAGTTTTACAGCACATTTACCGCAAGAGTTGCGAATCGGCGTACAGTCTAGCTTCCCGTAGATTTCGATTTACAAAAAACTTCAAAAATTTATTCAGTTAGAACATGTATAGTTTCTATGTGACGGTAATTAAAATTAAGAAAATGCAAATTTGAGAAATTGGCCCGCATTTGCAAAAAAAAATCAACATTTTACACAACATTTCGGTAAAATGTGGATTAAAAAGGTAGTTTTTTCCACTTTTAAAAACAATTTTCGTGAAGTAGAAGGTACCAATATTATCAATATTTCTACTAAGCTTCAACTTAATCGGCTTATTAGTTTTTGAGTAATCCTGCACGCCAATTTCGATAATGCAGTTTTGAGAAAAACGCGTTTGAAGTTCACGCCCGCTCCGAATCCGAGCGGTGAGGCACAGCGTTGACGGGCTATAACTTTAGAAGTTTTCCGAATTTCGCTTTAAAACTTTAGGAAGATATTCTACATATATAGTTCTGTCGTTTGAAGAAAAAAAAATGAAATCGATTTTTTGATCGTTGTAAATGTATCTTCCGCCTTAAGACGACGGTCTAACAGTTGACGTAATAAAATGTCATTATAAGTTCTTACGTCTCGTTTTGGAGCCACCGTTGGTAGCTCTCGCAATAATGTCGCCGTGGTCTTCGCGACGCCACACTATTGTAGGCTTGGGATAACCTCGTGCCTTACACACGAGTTTCGCCGAGCCACCCTCCGGCACCATTAAATCCCCTGATGTTTCTTCGTAAATGATGTCCGGTGGAATGACCACTTCAAGGTAGGCACTCTGCACGATCGAAATCATTGTTGCAAACATAAATTTTATTTATCGTCAATATTCTCAACATTTGATAAATATTTTGTATGTATCATGAATTCCATGCCTCCTTTAATCATTCGCTGATTTCATAAAAAATTTTAATAATTAATTACGAAACATTTACCGCTGTCGTTTTGCATACACAATCAGCGTATATTGCCCACTATTTCCACAAATTCAACTTAGAGAAGGAGAGATCGATAAAATGGCAATACCTTATGATCATTGCAATCGTCAGATTATAATATCTCGACTTGGTATCGAAATAACATATGGTATCCAAATAACATATTTTTTAGCTGCGATACTCTTTTATTTGTTACAGTCAAAAATGTAAATGAATGCAGCTGCTTTGATTACAATTTTTATCGCAGTGTCATTTGCGACATTATGTAGAGTGCTAATGAGTCTTTACTTATTGAATCTACATTATTAAGAGTGCAGTAGAAAACGAGGGTATGGTGGAACCTCACGGCTTGCTGGACGTTTGCCAGACAGAATACGTAAGATATTATGAATGTAAGATTTGAACGTGATGACTGCAAATAGTTGCAGATCGAATTGGATTGTCTGAGCTTATTAAAAGATATCGATGTTAGAACGAGAGACAAAAATAGAGAGAGAGAGTGAGAGGGGGGGGGGGGGAGATGGGAAGCGAGCGTCCGATTATTTATGTACGATACAAATGTAAAGATTGCAAAAAAATGTCAAGGAAGTGTAATTAAATTTCGAAAAGAATTTAAAAAATGTGTTACTTTACATATATGCACAATTCGAACCAAATTGTTTACGGCTTTCCCAAACGGTGACCGAATTTTTCAAAATCCCACACACTAAAGGATGTTTTTCTAAACGTGCTCAGTCAAATATTTGTTAATGAAAAAAATGTTTGGGTTTGTTTGGGTTCGTTTGAATTTGTTTGCTTGTGTTTTTAAATTGTTGTTTTCGGCTTGGAGCGAGAGAGAGAGAGAGAGAGAGAGAGAGAGAGAGAGAGAGAGAGAGAGAAGCGAACGTCTGATTGTTTACTACCGATAAAAATATAAAGATTGCCAAAAAATGTCAACGGAGCGTAATTAAATTTCGGAAACAATAAAAAACTGTTACTATACATATATGCACGATTCTAACCAAATTGTTTTCGGCTTTTCCAAAAGGTGACCAAATTTTTCAAAATCGCACCCACCGAACGAATTTTTTTAAATGTGCTCCTTCAAATATTTGTAAAGGAAAAAATTGTTTAGATTTTGGGTTTGTCTGGGTTTGTTTGTTTGCGTTACATTTTCTTTGTTTAAACGTATGTTAGGTTAGTTTTAAAAAATTTGGTTGGGTTTTTTCTTTTTTTTTTTCGTAAAAATTCAGACGGTTAAAAAAAATGAGAATAAACGAATAAAGGATGAGCAACCCACCTGACTCTTCATGGGATCCGTGTTAACCTGACACATGTAAACCCCTCGATCCTCGGGTTTGGCACCCTTGATATTCAGCGTCCAGGTATTGTAGTCGTTGTGAGTCACTGAGAGACGCGCATTGTTCGTGATGACGTGCTCGTGAATCGCCAGAACCGCCTTTGTATCAGCTTTGATCCAGGCAACCTGTCCTCGCGACCACAAAACGCATTGCTCATTAATCTCGATCAATTCCTCGTCTACGCGTCGCTTCCGCATTTCGTTTACTTTATTGATATATTTAACGCGCCATATTTAAAACGTCCCATAGGCGACGATGTTTTTTTTTAACATGTTGGGGTAAGTATCGTGTACGAACAGAGCGTTCAAATGCCTGCTGAACAGAAAGAAAAAAGTTCCAGGATGTTTTCCATTTTATTGTCACCTGGAGGAAGCCTGCTCATCACTTTTTATAAAACCAAATCCCATTTTCTAATTATCCTTTTTTCACAACTGTTAATCCTCGATACAGAATTAATTTTTTCGTTCGAGTTTATCGATCAGCGCAATTCTTCGTGGATGCGAGATCGTAAAAATGTGAATCCACAGTATCGGAATTCACGTCGGGTATCATGGTAAAAACCCAGAACTGACGGTCTGCCGTTTTGCAGTATCGGGAGAGGCTATCTATCAGGCGTGCTGGAAGGCTTTTTCGACCTCTTCTTGTACTCTTGATTCTTGTCGATATCACGAAAAGCAGTTCATCCATTGAAGCCGGAAAAGAGAAATTCGAGTGGTGGATTTACCAGCGAGTGCCCCTTCAACTTATAATTCAGTATACCATTTGTACGGGGCATTCCCTTCAGTATTCAACGAAGCCCAAGCTTTGGAGATGTTTGCTCGTGCATGCAATGTTTTTTTAAAGTTAATTTTTATTTTTCTTCGTAGAGTCAACTTTGTCGTTGCAATCTTTCCAATTTCACATCGAACCACTGCGGGGTATACGTATGTAATATATATTCTGTGCAGCTCTTGATTTCTATAGATTTTGTTCGAATTTAAACCAGACATTGTTCATATCATGATGCATGTTTGAGTGAAATTTCAGAACAGTCGACTATTTAGATTGGGAGATAATCGGTTTTTAAATTGCAACTTTTAACACTGCAGGGTCTGCATTGGAATTTAGACGGAATCATTTTCTGTAAAAAATATTTGTCTCCTATAATAAGAAGACATATGGCAACATCACATCATTCCACGTATCCAACGACGTAAGTTTCCGCGGCATATTTAAAATGATACTGCAACACAAATTTTTATTTGGCAGTAATTTTTAATCGAACGAAGTTTTTAACTAGTTATGAATTAACCAACACTTTTATTTGTTGATGAAGATAACATAAACGATATAAAATATTAATATTTATAAAGCAAATATGTTTTTTATGATAAAAGTTTTTAACTGTAGGAACACGATAATTTTATTTTCTCAAAATATTGAACAATACAGTTCTGCGGTGTTGCCATATATCTTCTTATTATAGGGGACCAATATTTTTTACCGATAATTCTTCTGTCTTTACTGAACATTTTTGGCAAAAATGAATAGTAAAGGCAATCCAAACTTTTTTCACTCTTTTGCTATCTGAACATGATTTTTTTTTTCAAAATTTATAGACACAATAGAATGATACGACGAATTATGTGACCCGACTTTTGGTCAATGCACACCCTGTAGTGTTAAAAGGTGCAACTTAAAAACCCATTATCTCCCAATCTAAATAGTCAACTGTCCTGAAATTTCACTCAAACATGCATAATGATATGAGCAATGTCTGGTTAAAATTTGAACAAAATCTATAGAAATCAAGAGCGCGCTCGTTCTACCTTAAGTGGCCGCCTTCGATTATGTTGAAACTTATAAATGTGATAAAGCATTGAAAACCAGTAGACACGTATTTTTTTTCATCTGCGGAAAAACGGTTTCAAAGGGGAAAACCACCCCTCAAAGAAAGGCGTGTCGAGGGGTGATTTTGTAGTTTCACCCACAAGCAATTCACCCAACTGAATGAAACAAAAACCAAAATTCTTCTAATGTAAAGCAACGAAAAGTCTACTATAGAATTATTGAAGAAAAAAATAATTGAGGGGTGACGCGTCTTTCTTCAAGGGGTGGTTTCTCCCCTTAAAACCGTTTCTCCGCAGATAAAAAAGTGGTTTAATAGTCCTCAATGCTTTATCACATATATGAATTTCAACATAATCTAATTGTAAGCTGGGCACTTAAGTGGTGTTCCTTGTGAGCAATACCCGTGAACTTTATTGGAAATGTCTATACGATAGTTTTCGAGACTTTTCTCGTTTAATGTTGCGCGAAACGGAATATTTCGAGCATCAAAATACGTGCTTCTAACATGACTATAAATCAAGTTTCTCTTTGATTTGCAATTGTGCCAACCGAAAGTTCACTCTCTAATCTTTTCCGGTTAGAATTTTCCGAGATGCCGTTAGGCCAATCACCCAATCAATGAATGTCCGAGAGACGTAGGCCAATCACCCAGTCCTGCGTAAACTGTTAAAATCTCAAATCATTCGATTCAGCCGTTTTTGAGAAAAGTTCCGAAAACTTTTGACGGTTTTCTTTACCGGCAGCATTGTGTGTCGTTTTGTGTCCACTTGGATACTTGCAAAATTTGCAATCTTTCTATCTTGATTTCGATTTAAATGTAACTTTAATGCATTTTTTGCGTTTAATGCATTTTTTGCATTTTTTGCATTTAACGCATTCATGTTACAGAGTAAAAGAACGGATGAAGAATCGTATGGTTTGCAGACCGCTTAATTTGGAATGGAACAGCTCGTATATCATATGCGCGTAGGTGTGTGTTTCTGTATGTGCGTCTCACATAGTTGGCATATGTTATGCAGTAAACCAACCCTGTATTCTCGTTTCTGGTACCCACTTTTCTTTTGTATGATCCATGAAAACGTGACCCGAGGAGAATCGGAAAAGCACCGTGAGCTCAGTGACGTGAAAAACTTTTCTCGAGATATCCGCGTGTCTCGCATATACTGTGTCACCTATACGCCATTGTTGATTTGTGGTATGGCACATGAATAACAGCTCTTTAATCGAAATAATCAGGCTGCCTTGCGAAAGTTCAACGTATTATATTCCGTACAAACGGATATAAGTAAATGACTATTATTCCCATACTTTGAGAAGTTGTTATTTCATATTATTGAGGGAGTATTCCGATCAATTGAGGTTTGTGGGGGAAAAACGCCTTCTTCTTTGGGTTTTATGTTTGCTTGATAAAATTCGACGGAGAGTGACTTTTGAAATATTAATTCTCTGGATTGAGCACGAATATTATTGGTACGATGAGAAAAATGAGAAGAAAATTATGACGAAAGAATTCTATCGATTTCGCTGATCAGGAAAAGAAAAATTACAACTTTTGTGGACAGTTTTATCATTATACAGGGTGTCCCAGAACTGATGGTAGTCCTTGCAATGGGGGGTTGGGGGTGAAATTCTGAGTCGATTGATATAAGCATGTATGGGTTTCAGATCAACCCCTGAATTTTTATTCATTTTTAAAGGCGGGCCAATCAGCGGTGCACCGCACCTACCGACACCACTACACGCGCGTATGGCCCACCGACGCTGGCTCATCGGGCGCACCTGATTGGCCCGCCTTTGAAAATTAATAATAATTCAGGGCTTGATCTGAGACTCAAACATGCTTATATCAATCGTCTCAGAATTTCACCCCCAACCCCCCATTTCAGGGACTACCATCAGTTCTGGGACACCCTGTATTTTGCAAGTTGGCGCGATTGAAAGCTGAGAAACTGGTCGATATTATTCAAGTTAATGTTATGTATTTTTATTTTCTGAAAAATTATCAAGCAATTGAAGCTGATTTAAAAAATATTTTTACGGAATTAAATATTATTTTTCCAAATTATAATTTTCTTATTCATGTGCATTATGAAAGACCGGCTCCGTGCTTTTGAATCGAGAAGGACGAAAATTATTAACGCATAAAATGTATGCAAGGCAAATTTCATTAATATATAACAAATTTCATCAGGGCACAATAAATAATTGAGGCCAAACCAGAGCATGATTGGAATAGTTTCTGTTTGTATGGCTTTGTAACGAATTTCAAATGTATATTACGATTCGCACTGATTTATCGGACGATTCCAAATTACGGAGTCATACACGTTTTTTTTAAATGTACTTATTCTACCGTTGAGGTGAACAGTGATTCTCTGTTGCAGATTCAACTGCGATTCGATGCAAACGAATTATTGGTAGGATTGATACACCGCGCAAAACCAATTATTTACACAGATCGTAGTTTCCATTCGGGTGTAAATATTGAAGGGAAAACTCAATGCCCAATGCAGATAACGCATGTCCCTCAAATATTTCAGAGACGTCTGTTCGACGGAAACATCAAATAAGCGAGTGAATTGGAAACTTACACATTGATTTTTTATCACTTTATTTCGCCTACAACGCTTCGCCTACCTATTTTTTTTTTGTACTGCAAAGCTTTCTAATGAAGAAGGCTCTATGCAAGTTTCTAAATTGTAGGTTATTTTTTATTCTATTTAGACGAACTTTTAAATAAGTTTGTAATTTCATAAAATTTCGATCTAGATACCCGTTGTTGCAAAATAAAATGGATTTCACTTGAATTAAAACTCCATTTTAGTACGACTATTGAGCCCAACATTACAAAACGTGAATGAGTTATAATATGAAAACATGCGTTTGCCCAAGTATTGTAATTCTCATAAAATTCGATTATCAACAATGTTCAACAAGCTCAAGGGATTGGGCCACTGTGGAAATGCCAAAAAATCGTTCGTTGCTTGAGGCAACTCAAATTAAAGATAAATTACTAACGGTGGAACGACTAGTAAAATTTTTAACGCGTTTTTTTCGAAACCATGTTTTTCGAAACTTGGTGCACTCATTTAGTATAATAGTAGTTTAGTCTTGACCGAGGTTTCTCTCCTCAACATTTGTTTATTACTTATTAGCAGTAACGGTGTAATTTTTTCTCGAAAAATCGATTTTTTTTATCATTGAAACACGATAACAAAAAAGTTCTATCAAGTCTCAGCCAATACTATCTACATAAAAAAGTCGCTGTTTTTTTCAGATCAACCGAGTGGCCAAAATCTCCTGCACCGTAGAGCCCCTCACATTGACAGGTCCTTCACGAGATTGTTCATAACTTCTCTAATGATTAATACTTTTTAAATAAAATTTGGCACACAACTGTCCCGATGTACATGCAAATAATCGTCCTAACGATTTTTCAATCATCTCGCATATACCTTCGAAATCAATTTTTCTAAATAACCCTGATTTTCTGGTCGCCACAGTAGCCTACGGCCTTGAACAAAAAAATATATTTTCCTATTCCACAAAATTTGCACAAGGTTAGTATGAGCAATGTATCCTTAGACACATACTTAGACTTAATTTTTTTCCTTAAACTTTTCTCCCTTGACAATTGAAACCCCGATAGAAAAAAAAAATGAAAACATGAAGCAAACCAATTATAAAAATAATACAACCGCAAATATAATCTCACAATACCAGATATAATCGATTATCGAACGTAATCATATATTCCTCACATATATGTAAGGAATAATATATCACATAAACATTATATATATATATACATAAACATATATCACACAGGACCATAAGTGACAGCATTTATCTTAAGAATGACAAAGGACCTTTTGTAGCACGCCTGACAAGCCTCTCTCAGTCCCTATATCTACTTATTTTTCGGCGAAAAATTCGAAATTCACTTATAGCGTCCTCTGGCTTTTGAAAGCTCTCTCGTTATCTATAATATCATATAATCTATATACGTGCAGCCTATCTCTTTGCGCAACCTACCTTTTTCCCCGCCCTCTCCCCGTCGCCCTTCGCTCCCCATACTCACTTTCACCCCTTTCTATTCGCGGGTTCTTTCATATGCAAACGGTTTTGGTGCTCTCTATTGTTGCGCATTGTGAGGATCGTGCAGGCGTCCCGGTCTCTACCTCGTTTATTCCACTCTCCCATACATACAAACCGCATTATATATATATATATATATATATATATATATATATATATATATATATTACTAGCAGCATACAACGCCTTCCAATGCTATTTCAAACCCATCCTGTCACCCCTTTTATTTTTAGTATTTGTCATATTTTTATCTTTTGCACGAGCAATGTTCTCTTGCTCTCTTTCTCCTTCTCTCTTCCTGCTTTGCTATATTTCATTCGGGATTCGAACATGCTCACGTGTACGCTGTTTGCCTTGTTTCCTTTTTTATATCATTCCAGGACAGCCCATGGGTTTTACACACCAGACATTCAAAAATGTATATATATATATAAATATATTTCGGTCCTTTCCACAGTTGTCCGAGAGTTGCTGCTTTTACTGTACATCGGTACAGTGTGGTATGCAGATAAATGGATAAACTCGCTAATTAAAAGTTTTTCGTCTTGTTTCTCCCCATCCTTCCGTCCTTTTTTGTCGTGCTTTCTCCAATTTTCTACCTTTCTATCTTTCCGACTCGTTTCTCTCTCTCTCTCTCCAACTTCCGGTTACTTTTTCAATGTTTGTATCTTGCTTTTCTGCCGTTCTCTTCGTCTCGCTGTCAAAATTGCGATGGATTCATCATTCACAAATATCTCGACACAGTCGGTTCCATTTGCTGAGTTAGCAACTGCTACGACGTGCATTTGTTTTTAATTGTGTACGTGTTTGTGTGTTTGTCAAATCAACCTCGGGATCAAACGCGTCACAGCCAGGCTCGGTTGCTTTTGGGACGCCGCCAGAATTTCTGATGTCGCGCTATCGAATATCAATGGGAAATTGTGTTAATGGGCAGCTACCTTGTGTAGGCGAGATTTCGGTTATTTCCGGCGTTGATGGATTTTCCTCATTTGTTCACCTGCTACGCGATCGATCTATATTAACCCTGGTAAAGATTTTTTTTGTCCCGGAACCGGATGATTCCGGCATGTCGCGGTCGTCAGCGCTGCTCCCTCAATAATAGGGTAAATTTTTGCTGTGATAAAGCGCCGACCAATGAGACCCTCGTTACGGTAAGGCTCTGAAGATCTAGCACCAACGCGTTAAAATCGAGACGGAACATTGAATGGAAACCTACGCGGAATTTAAAATGAAATGCCTCCATTTACTAACCTCATGCTCGAAAATTACAAAATTCAAACTTTCAATTTTATTTATGAGATTCGCGGATGAAAAAGAAACATGCTGCGTTGAGACTGATTGTGCAATTTTTTGCTTCCTTATTTGCAAAAAACAAATGCGGTTTATCTCTGATGCACAAAGGAGAATACTCTTGGTTCAAAACGGAAAAATTAATTTCGCATGTAGATGCAGATATGTTGTCGCTTTTTAAGGGAGTATTCTAGTCTAGAAATTAGAAAAAATTGATTGTTCCTGTGGCTATTTCTTGGAGTATAGACTCTTAAGGGGTCCTCTCACTGTAGACGCTAAAAAGGCTGTTTTCATGATTTTTTGTTGATGCGTTTATATTATAGATATTGATATAAAAGTTGGTATACTTAATAAATCCACTTTCGAAATACATTTAAAAAATTATTTTATGTATTTATGTAACCCAAACATCGACGGTTTGTTGATAAAATCTTCAAAACTATTCAACCGATTCATATGAAATGTTAACCACATATTTTTTACAACTATAGCTATAGCTCATATCAAGGATTTAAGAAAAATTATTTTTACTTTTTTTTTTGCCCAAAACGGTGAAAAAAAACGTTCTTTTTTTATTTTTTCGAAAAATGTCCGCCATTTTGTTATTTTTGCATATATCAAAAATCGTATAATATGCGCTATACCCATTAACATACTGAATCTAAAACCGTTTGATTTTTTTGTTTCGGATGATTCATCTCCGAGATTTAATCAGCAGCGCAGACCTACCATTTTTTAGAACATTTTTTTAACTACCATTTTCGTCTATAAATAGTAACTTGAATGAATCATTTTTTTTAAATGTGTTTCGAAAATGTATTCATTAAGTGTAACAACATGTATATCAATATCTATAATATAAACCTATCGAAAAAAATAATAAAAGCACTTTTTTAGCGTCTAAAGTGCGAAGACCCCTTAAGAATATGACCTTAAAAGGAAATTTCAAAATTCCCAATATTCACGCTAAGAAACAAGACCACGTAAATAACCATTTACATGGTTATAGCGATTAGAAATGAGACCAAATTAGGATCGATCGGTCGGAGCTTCAGAAGCTTCTTAGGAAGCTACACCTGCTCGCAGGGAAGAACGAGCTTCAGAAAGTCATCGTTTCGAAGTCGAAGAAGGCACACTTTACGAGGCAGGAATGACCGATTGATATGACGTAAGTATAACATGCCATTATACCACTTAGATAGTTGCGGTTGTCTGAAATTGTACTTAAAACTTTAATCGCTTTTCTCTCGACGCTACTTTTTACAATCGATTGACGTTCAATGTGGTCACCTTCAGTATACAGGTTATTAGGAAGGCCATGCAAAGCCTCAAGGGGGTGATAGGTCATCTCATTAGGAACATATCAAACCTAGGTTACCTCAGTCGAAAGTCTAAGGATTTCGAGTTATCATGGTATGATTTTTGGAAAATTTTCCAAAATTAGGTACTTACTCGTTTACCTCTTATGTTAATGATATTTTTTTAATTGCATTAGGAGGTGATTTTATTTTTTGACAAGTTTTTCATTATTCAATACGTCCCATTTAGTTAGTTTTGTGGATACAGATGATTGTATTGGTGTTTGTCGATTGAATACACATTAAGCTATGACGCAAATAAGTTTTAGTTACCAATTATTGTCTGTTTGGACATTATAAACGAGTTAGTCCCTAATTCGGGAAATTTTCCAAAAAATCATACTTACCATGATAGCTCGAAATCCTTAGACTTTAGATTAAGGTAACTTGGGTTAGATATGTTCCTGACGAGGTGACCTATTACCCCCTTAAGGCTTTGCATCTAACACCCTAAGGCTTTGCCTTCCTAACACCCTGTATATCCCTCTATTGTTCCTACCTCAAAATTGTGTAATAATTATTATTACTATCTAAAGTAATAACAATTAATTTAAGCTTAAGAATTTAAACTTAATTAATTTAAACTTCGAAAAAAATTATGCAAAAAATTGCCCTTTTTCAGACTGTAGCCATTTAAAAAAATTGTCTTTGGTACCTCTCTGGTCATAACGACATTTTTATCCATCAAGAAAATTGGTTTTATTTCTGTTTCGGATGAATAGGAGCTTTGGAATCATGTCAACCACTTCAACCTTTTTTCGTGGCCATATTTGTACGCCCCGCAACTTTGTAAATTTCCATCCTTTTTGCACGATTTCTTGAAACATTCTTGAAACATAAATAAAAATACTAAAAAAGGGATGGTCAGTGTTTTTAATCAAGCCCAAAAGAACGCCCAAAATTTAGGCCTCTAGACTAGAATACTACCTTACATTAAATTTCCAATGATCATGTATATAGTATCAAAAAAGTATTTTTACATCTGCCTGTCTTACTAACGTGCAAACGGGAAAGTATAGTTTTATTTTTAAAATGTACTCGATTCCGAAACATCGTTCGTCGTGTAGGATATGATCTGTATGGAATATTAGTACAGAACAGTATCTCTATACCATACTGGATAAAATAAAGGACGCACCTTCCCGTTTATTTTGCATTGTTCAGTGCGTGCTTTTTCCCCAGTAATATGTACACACATACAGGGTGTCCCAGAACTGAATGCGTTCCCTGAAATGGAGGGTTGAGGGTGAAATTCTGAGTCGATTGATATAAGCATGTATAGGTCTCAGATCGAGCCCTGAATTATTATTAATTTTTAGAAGCGGGCCAATCAGGCGCGCCCCATGATCCGGCGTACGTCGGTGAGCGATACGCTGGCTCATCGGCCGCACCTGATTGGCCCGTCTCTAAAAATTAATAATAATTCAGGGGCTGATCTGAGACCTATACATGCTTATATCAATCGACTCAGAATTTCACCCCCAACCTCGCACTGCAGGGAATGCATTCAGTTCTGGGACACCCTGTATATATATAAGGGATATCTGAAAAAACGGGTGTAGATAAATACACACAACCCATATCCATACACACACACACACACGAGCGCGTACATATATATATATATATATATATATGTCATGGACAAACCGATTGTGTATCTACTATGGGCAAACAGTGAAACGCACTTCCGGTTGTAGGTGGCCGCACATTCAAATTATTCTTTCCCTGGATTTATCTATTTTCATGTTACAGCCACAGTTTACCCGGCATAAAACTTTCTATACATGTACTTTAGTATAAAACTCTATATAGGCCAACGAGAGAGAGAGAGAGGGTACGAGAGGGAGAGCGGGAGGGAAAGAGGGCAAGGGAAGGAGAGAGACAGAGCAAGAGAGAAAAACAGAATCGCCCATATCTGGGTTCGAAATGCCCTTTATACCGGTTTACACGCCCCAGTACTCCGTTCCGTTTTTTGACGAAAGAGCAATCGAGCTTGGAGCTTTTATTACATTTTTTTCTGTTTTATCGCAAACGTTTAACAACGTGAATCATTTTGTTGCGAACCTGCTGGCCCGTTGTTAGCTCATACATGGACGTTATGTGCGATTAACGATCGGATATTCAGCTCCCGAGTGACAAGAACGTAGGATGTATGGACACCCACACAAGACACGATATATTCCAAGTATATTCGTGTGACCGGCTGGCTAACCGAATTGCTGTTGAATTTACGGATGCTATATCTACGTGTCTGCTAATTGAAGAATTGAGAAACCGAGTGTAAAGCTGCGACTCCGTTGGCGAGGGAAAAAAGTTTTTCTTCTTTTCACCTCACTCATCATTGATCTGTATATCAATGCAATCATCAATAAAGTACTTGATAATTAATTACGCGTATCCTGTGAAGCTTGCAATGGACACATTGGGGTTTGGACGTTTTTTGATAACCTGTCACTTTATTTCGTTCAGAGAGATATTCAACAATCGTTGCATCAATCCAATGCAAAACTTTTATACTTTGATAATCATGCTCATGCAACCCTAGAAACGTGTGTCTCTCTCGTTGTGAACTCATGCATATTTTTGGGCATGCCCCGGAAGATGAGTAGATATCTCTCTACGCTCATTTTAGCCTAGGGATGTTCGGTCCCTTCAACCTAGAAGGCAACAATATTTCGACGCAAACGACGCTAGCATCGGTAAATACTTCTACTCGTGTAATAATAGATTTAAGGTATTGCGTCTAATGGCATACCTTATTGATTGCTTACAGTGATCGAACTCTTGTTCAATATTTGCGTACGGTTATGAAAATATTCCTATTTTAGTAAGAATGATTTTTGTGGTATTACGATTGAATGAGGATTGTCATTGTTTCGACGATGTGTCAAAATAATGACATATTTTATAGACGGTTTGTTAGGTGAATGAACTCCAGCACTCGGAGAGTATGAATTAAAAGTGAAAATGAAATTTCATTTGGAGGGACGCTTTTTCCCACTCTTTCTCTCGCGCTCCTACGATCTCCAGGGCTTTGCGGCGAGAGTACAATTTCGGAGTGCAACTTTCCATACGCTGCCTGCTCGTTTCACCCCCAATGGTTCCTAATGGTAACCTACTTTTCCTCGTAAACTCGTAAACTAATTATGTATTGTGTATATATATATATATATATATATATATATATATATATGTGGGTACGTATGTTGCAAAAAAAACATAATGTAGTTATTTAAAATGAGAATTAAAACATTTTTCTGATTCCTCGTACTATAGGAGGTTTCGATGGTGCATTTTTGCATTATGCAACGATAAATATGATTTATGATGATCGCTTCTCGGATAAGATATTTTCCGTCGGAACCGAATTCGATTCGTAGTTTTATGAAAAAGATAGAATTATTGAGAATTTTAAATCATCATTATTTTTATTATCAACTCACCGTTTCACGAGAATAATCATGTGTATCTTTCGTTTTTTCAAACGCCATGAAACAACAGTATTTATTTTTTCCGAATAATTGTCACGTGATTTGACAAATTACGGCGACTTTTTTGTAGCGTTTTTTTTCATGATTGTTATCCATTATTTTTCTTATTATGAGTAGTAGTGCTTGTATCTAGAAAAGAGGAGAAAAGGCTTGTATTTCGCTTAAACTTTGCTTTCGCGATAGAGTGTGTACGTGCTAGAGTAAATTGAAAAACGAGTACAACCAAACGCGCACTAGTTGAGAATGTGAGTTAATGGGTCTTCTCACTTTAGCCGCTAAAAAGGCCTATTTTCATGCATTTTTTGATAGGTTTGTGTTATAGATGTTGATATAAAACTTGTTACACTTAATGAATACACTTTCGAAATACATTTAAAATTTTTTTAATTTATTTCAGTCACTATTTATAGATGAAAATGGTAGGTAAAAAAAATCCTAAAAAATTGTAGGTCTGCGCTCTTGATGAAATCACCGAGATGGATTATCCGAAACAAAAAAATCGAACGGTTTTACATTCAGTGTGTTAATGGCTATAGGGCATATCATACGATTTTTAATATATGCAAAAATAACAAAATGGCAGACATTTTTCGAGAAAACAAACAACCGTGTTTTTTTCACCGTTTTTGGCAAACAAAAAAATTGTAAATATAATTTTGTTTAAGGGGAGTTATACACCTAGATGGTCGAGGTCGAGGATTTAGAAGCTATGAACATTCTGTCGACCGTAAAAAACCTACACTATGGGCCTGGCATCGATCATTCCATGTAAGTTGACAAATTTCGTGATTTATTCATTCACAAATTTTCAAACGCGTTTTTCTCAAAACCGTTTTTCAAATCGGCACCCAAAATTTCTCTAAAACCACTGAACCGATTGCCTTGAGGTTTTTTGTGATTATTCTATACACTATTATTTAGTACTTGTCATAGGATTTTTCTGTCCGTTCCTTAGTTTTTGTTTTATAGGCCAAATAACAACTCATTTTTGGCCCAAAAATCACTATTTATATTCATAATGTCCGCCATTTTGTTATAAATCGATATTTCAAAAATCGGCTATGACAAGTACTAGATTGTAGTGTCTAATTGAATAATCTTTTTTGTTTTTTTTTTCAGATGATTTTTGAAGAAACCGTATACGCAGATTTTTTTACGACGCTCCAAGGATCATACAATATCCTTGTATGTTTTTGATATTTTTAAATGAAGAAAATTAAACATATTTTTGAATGTATATACTTTTAGATAATTAAAACCCCAATCCTAAATTACAAATAGTTTTCCTTGAAAAAATTCACAAAAATGACCTTTTTTCCGGTTCCTAGGTGTATATCTCCCCTAAATCCGTGACATGCGCTAGAGCTATAGTCGTAAAGAATAGGTGGTTAAAATTTCATAAGGATCGGTTCAGTAATTTCGAATATTTTATCAACAAACTGTCGATAAACGTTGTTTCGAGAAAAACGCGTTTAAAGGTTGTTTGGGTTACACAAATACATTTTTAAAAAACTCAAATGTATTTCAAAAGTGTATTTATTAAGTGTAAACACTTTTATATCCATATATGTAATCTAAACCTATCAAAAAATTCATGAATATAGCCTTTTTAGCGTCTAAAGTGCGAAGACCCCCCCCCCCCCCCCCCCCAAGTGGCTTAGTCTGTGTAAATTCGTCGAAAATACACTTTTTGGCTAATTCTAGAGTTTGGTTTCAATGTTTTTGAACAATTGTATATAAATTGGGCCGTCGTCTTTTGTTGAGATATTCTCATATACAAAGTAAATCGATCTATATATTATCAAAAATTACTTCCGAATAAAATATGATAGTTCGTAAATTATTAAAATTCGAATAAAATGTTATATTCAAAAATATGGTTCTTCCGGTCCAAAAACAAAGCGCGGGTAAGAACGAACACCAGCTTTCTTTACCCATGAAGTGAAAAAATTGAAACGCAATGTGCATTTTTCAGGTACAGAGGTCACGTTGAGCTATTCCATTGCAGAATGGTTGGTAAATTTGATGTGAGAACATTGGGCTCACAAGAAACATCATGAAAGTGTCTGCCTTCGATTTAGCTGAAACTCATACATGTGATTAAGCACTGAAAACTATCAGACACGTATTTGTTTTTATCGGCGGAAACACAGTTTTAAAGGACGAAACCACCCCTCAAAGAAAGGCGTGTCGAGGGGTGATTCTGTAGTTTCACAAGCAGTCCACCGATCTGAATGAAACAAAAACCAAAATTCGTCTCATGTGAAGCGATGGAAATTCCACTATAGAAGTATTGAACAAAAATTAATTAAGGGGTGACACGATCCAGTCTGAGGGGTGGTTTCCCCCCCTGAACCATTGTACCCCCGATAAAAAAATACGTGTCTAGTTTTTAATGATTCATCATATGTCGTTCATCATATAGGGTTCGACTACTTAAAATGTTGCCCACGTTTAATGAAACGTTCATCATACATTGACATACAAATATAGTTAATACAAATTTTCATTCTGCCCTAATAACGTCCGATGCACAATTTTGGGTAAATTTTTGCTAAATTTTCAATGTTGTAGATCATTTGTGTAAAAGAAAACAGGGTTCTTCGACGAGCACGATGCTCTCAATTATCCACAATTCTCTATAAATATTTTACATTTACACTTGTTTATAGCCAACATTTCGTCGCATTCAAATTTCACCAGACACTTTGGAGTAAGAAAAGTGCTCGGTTATTGGAATTTTATTTGCCATTGTTGCCTAAGTCCATTTCAGGATTTGCCAACCCATTTACACTTCAATAAAAACAATAAACCATATAGATATAAGGTGAAAAATGATGAACGATATGTAGAATGCATTACCGTACTTAGAAAAGGAGAATCCAGAACAAGAAGAAGCAAATATTAAACAACTACGAATTGATCAAATAAAACAATGATGTCAGCTGCATTAAAATTGTATATTCTACTATTCAATTTGGTAATAACAATACACGGCATAGATATCAGGTGAACATTTTATCAAAGATATGTGGCATAATATGTCAGCGCGTTTAAAAAAGGATAATCCCGAAATTAAATTAAACGAAATTTGGATAACGAATCGATAAGATAAAAAAGTAGTCACCTGCATTAAAAATGAATATATTATTCAATACAATATTCTATACAATTCTATATATTTTTTAATACAATATAAAATTCTATATATTATTCAATATAATAGTAACAGTAGATCACATGCATATCAGGTGATAAATTATAAAAGATATGTAGTATTACCACATTTAAAAAAGGAGCATCAAAAAGAAAATGGAACAAGCTTCAATTAACATTGAATCGAAAAAATTTAAAAAATTATGTGAGCTGTATAAATATTTAATATACTTTATTCTATATATTCGTTTCTAATAATGCTATAAATGATAACAACAACTGCCTTCGGGCAAAACGATAAAATACCACTCTCACAACTACAGAATTGACCAATCGTTATTAAATTACTTTTGTTTTACAATAATTGTAAATAAATCTTGTCGCGTTAACATTTATATTTCGAGAGAATAATTCATAATTACATTAGATTTCCATAAATCAGTGGTACGTGACGATCGTCTCTCGAAAGCGACGAACGAGGCTCGGTTACTTTTCTTCTCCAACTTTTTCCCCTATTTTTTTCATTCTTTTTCCCTCGATCCGGGTATATGATACACGCGACGTAGACGCGAAAAAAAGGATTGAAACTTTTTCCTCGTCACAGTTGCGTGGCATTGGCGGTTGCGTCTTGCGAATGCTTAAAAAGGCTTTTGAGGGTACACGAGGAGGAAATCGACGAGACTGCTTCTTCGACGTGCTTCTTCCTTTTTTGCGAGGACTCGAGCTCGTCCGAGGGAGGTCGCGCTTTTTCGAAACTTTTTCTTCAGCAGCAACCTGCTGTATCGCGTGTGTGCTTATACGGCGGAGTTTTGAGCGCGTTAAGGCGTTATACGCGCTCGCTTCTTTTATAAATTTTTTAACTCGCGAAACTCGTTGCGAAATTCCCGTGCTGTTTTTGTGTAGAGTGAGACCGCGAGTTTTAGATCTTTGCGTGCTTTGCATGATGCATCGTCGTACGAAGAAAAAAAGAAAAATATAAAAAAGATTACTTTTGCAAAAGGACAATATTTTAGTATAGGGTTTTTTTGAATTTTCGATCTTTGAACTCAATTCCAAAAGAGTACGGCTTGAACGTACTAGGGTACAGTTTTATTTAATGTCAAAGAGGAATATTTCGATGTATTAGTTTGATGATTAAGGGGTTAGGGTACTGTGAAAACGACGAATACTCGTTCGTCGCTTGAGGCAACTCAAATTAAAGAGGAAGGTCCAACATATGATGCAGGAACCGCAGATTGAAGGTAAACTTACGATTACAACGATAGAACTGCTGGTAAAACTTTTAACGTTTTTTTTTTATCAAAACTTTGTTTTTCAAAACGGTGTACACGATTTCTCGATATCTAATGAACGTACTGACTCAAAATTTGGAACACTTATTCAAGATAATGGTAGTTTAGTCTTGACCGACGTATTTCTTCTGTACATTATTTTTCAATTAGTTATTAACAATAATGATGATCTTTGTCCTGGGAGAATTCGAAAAAAAAAATTCAAACATTTTTTTGGATGATTGAAACACGATAACATAATAGAGCTCGGTCAAGTCTTAGCTGAAGTTATCTATTTAACCCCTTCGTTGACAGAGAATTCGATAAAAAGTGCCCAAAATGGCAGGAATTTTTTTTTATGCTGAAAACTTGTACTCTGCGGTTTTTGAGGGTGCTAATTACGAATCGGAACTCCAAATTCCGGAATTCACAATGACGAACAAATATGGCGAATGAAAATACATATAATACAGATTGATTTAAAAGAAACTTGGTACTCATAAGTTGTGTAGGTCACTGATTATGAGTCTGAACATTTTGAAGATTCAAATTTAAAGTTCAGATTCGTAATAAGTGACCGCAAAAATCCCGGGGTACTAATTTTCATCTGAATCGAGTAAAGTTTTCGATTTTTGTCCGCCATATTGGCGCCGCCATTTAGAATTTCCAAATTTTGACTTCAAATTCGGATTCAGCGAGTCCAAAAACCCCCGAGTGAGGCTCCGATTTCAAGTCAGAGCAAATTAAATACGGAAATAAAGGTTGACACACTATTGCGTCAATGTCACACAGGGCACGGAATTATTTGATGCACTATTGCGTCAATGTTAACGAAGTGGTTGAGGCCTTAGGCCACAGTAATGAGTATAAAATCATGTGCAAATTTAACATTTTTTTTCGTATGAAAAAGTGATTCACTTATAAAATTAATTACACATCTATTGAGTATGAATATCAAGCTGTTAGAGAATATATATATATATATTTTTTCGATGTACAAAATGGCCGACGACTAATAATTTTTTTATTATCTTTTTTTAAGCGCTCCGCGGCGTGACAATGAGCATCCACAATTTTTTACCTAGAAAACGAAAATTCTCTTCAATCTACAGTAGAATACCTAGAGACGCACGTACGGAATTTAAAAAATATTGTTTTTTTCAAAAGATGTAGGTATTTGAACTTAAGAAATGAATTTTCAGTGAAAAGTTTCGTTATAGCTGCTCATAACCTGCTCATAAAATGAAAAGTTTTCGATTAATCAGAAATTCCGTACGTACTTTTTTGCGAAATGCAATTAGGAGCATACCTTCTAAATTTGAAGGAAATCGAGTGAAAATTGTTGAAGTTATTTGTCACGCCAATTGGAAGAAAGCTGTTTCGAGAAGTTTTAAGTACTCGGCTATTTTGTACATCGAAGAAAAATATATATTTCTTCTAACAGCTTCATATTCATACTAAATAGATGTGTAATTAATTTTATGAGTGAATCACTTTTTCATCAAAAAAAAATTGTTAAATTCGCAGATGATTTTATACCTGTTACTGTGGCCTAAGGCCTTAAAGAAAAACACTGGTTTTTTTAGTTTCAGATCAACCGGTAGCAAATATCAAGTAAACCGTTGGGGGTCACACGTGAGGGGTCACGTTCAAAGGGCTTTCACGATATTGTCTATAATTTATTTTATTATTAATATTTTTTAATGAAATTTAGTACACAACTTTATTAATGTACATACAAACAAAGGTCCAAATGATTTGTAAATCGTCTTACTCCTTCAACATTATTTTTTTTATTCACCCTGTTTTTCGGGTTGTCACAATAGCCTTACCCCTCAGAAGGGAAGAAGAAAAAAAATATACGTCAGTTCTCGTAGTTATCAAGTCCGTGATTTTTCCGTTATGAGTGAAAATTACTGGAGAAAGATTTTCCTTTTCTGTCAGTTAGTCCGGCAGACGACCCGACGTTATGTCGACCGAGAGCGAAAAAGAGAGAAAGAGAGAGAGAGAGAGAGAGAGAGAGAGAGAGAGATCGGACTCGCACTGTTTGACAAGTGGAATCGGAGCCTGCGGGAAACTTTATCTCCGGTTCGAACACGTTAAAACGAGGAATACACCTAAAACGGAAATCGAATGTTTCCTGAAAACGTCGATCACCAAGAATCGCTCCACTCCTTCGAAAACACTTTCAAGATCTTCCCTATTTTTCCTCCGCACGCCTTTTCATGTCCACTTTATAGGGACACATGGATATATTATATATGTGACCCGTATAAATACGTACGTATGAGCTGTTTCACGCCAACTTCAAAACCTCCTTCTGACCTTATCTAATTCAATTTATTATTTTTTATATTGCTCCACAATCGACGAAGAAAAAGCGTTTTAGATTTGTTCTACCAACCGCATAGATAAATTCCCTTTACCATTTTTGAGACGAAATAAAACACCATTTCATCGGCGATCGAATCAGTGAAAAAATTTCGAAACTTTTTTTTTAACAATTAAAACGGCTGGGCCGAAGGATTTAACCTCAACGAAGTCGACGCCTCATAACTGTAAGAAAACCTCATAACTTGAGGATATTTTTGTGTTTGGAAAAAAATACGGTGTCATTTACTTCGGCAAAGTGGGACTAAAAAGTGTGGAAACTGAACTTCCGGTTGAAGAAATTGCAAATCAAAGAAAAACTCAACCTAGCCACGATAGAAACAACAATTTGACACTCGAACTATTAAACTACGTGAAAAAATAACTGAGAAAAGTTCCGCAAACTATCGTGTTGGCGATTATGAAAAAATGCGTCGTTGATGCCGAAGTACAATTACACAGAGTGCTTACTATACCAGGAGGACCTGTAACTGTTAGCACCTTCAATATCTTTCAAACTATGGGTGTCAGAAAAAAATGTCTCCAACATGTGTACAGAAGGGGTCATCAGACGGCGATAACGATTTTTCCGTACGTCGAATTACTTGCAAGACATAAAGGCCACGTTTCTTTTTTTTTTTAATGGAATGCAGCGTTTTTATATCTGCCATCTGGTAGCGGCTGTTGAGACGAAAACTCTGACCCAGATGGCAAAGTCATTAAAGCTCCTTTACCTTTACCTTTGTTCGCGCGTGAAATTTTGTCACAAAATTGGGTAAAAATCAATTTAAGGGGTTAGGCTACTGTGAAAGTGACGAACTCTGACGAATGTAGTTTAGTCTTTACCGTCGTTCTTTTTTTAAGATTTTTTTTTCATTAGTTAATAAAAATAATGTCATTTTTCCTGAAAAAATCGAAAAAATTATGTAATTTTTTTATGAGCAAAACACGATAGCAAAAAAGCTCGGTCAAGTCTCGGCTAATATTATCTATTTCATTTTAAAAATCGGTTTATTTTGTTTGAGATTAACCGGGTGGCCAAAATCAAGTACACCGTTCAGCCCCTCGCGTTTAGAGGTCCTACACGAGATTGTTCATAACTTCTTAAATTATTGATGTTTTCTTATGAAATTCGGCACACAACTTTGTTGAGGTACAAAGAGATTAATGTCCAAACAATTTTTCAATCATCATGCTTATTTTTTTTAAATTAAATTGTTTTAAGGGGAGGTACCTGAGGAAACGCCCGAAAAACAGGTAAACTCCGGGAATTTTTATCTCAAAAACTAATGTTTCGATTGGATCCGGGTTTTTTTTATTGGAAAATATGTACATTGAAGTATGTTTAGGAATTTTTAAAAATAAATTCGTTGACTGAAAGCGATTCAAATGCGATTACCTCGAAACATAGTTTTCAAAGTCGGTGCCAGATGTATCTCGAAAACGGCTTGTCCGATTTTGTCCAAATTTGGATACAATATTCTTCGATAGTTTTTCTCGTTCGCCACGTGGGATTTTTTTTTAATTTTCATTTTTGACGGAATTGCGACCGTTTTAATTTAACATTCGTTTTTCGTTCACAATTTCCGACGATTTTGGATTGCATACACATTGCATAAAGAAACAATGGTTCAATCGAATGAAAAACCCTTACGTGTCGAACGAGAAAAACTATCGAAGAATATTGTATCCAAATTTGGACAAAATCGGACAAGCCGTTTTCGAGATACATCTGGCATCGACTTTGAAAACTATGTTTCGAGATAATCGCGTTTGAATCGCTTCCGGTCAACGAATTTATTTTAAAAAAATCCTAAACATACCTCAATGTACATATTTTCCAATAAAAAAAACCCCGATCCAATCGAAACATTAGTTTTTGAGATAAAAACTCCCAAAGTTTACCCGTTTTTCTCGACATTTATTCAGGTACCTCCTCTTAAATACCGCTGATTTTTAAGTCGTCACAGTAGTCTTAACCCTTAATATTTGCGCTACTTGCAGAAATCGTATGGGAGTTATGCCTCTTTTTTTAAGCCCCCATGTAGAATGCTTTTATTTCACAATAAAAACTAGCTGGACTTTTTATCCCCTTCAATGCAGACTGATTTGGACACGTTAATGAAAAGCGTTTTTGCCACGCGCCATTTATCAAGAATCGCCCGGAACTAATGTGTCACTGGTTCTGAAATAAATGAAATATCCGAGCTTCGTTTCTGATGATTCAAATAGCTCCATTGCTGTAAGGAAAAGACGCGGGGTGTACCCATCCGATTTTGATTAAATTTGGTATGTTTGTAGAGTTGGTCAAAATACTCGACTTGTATATTTTTTTATATCGGCTCAACCCCATTTTTTGAGGGGTCAAAACCACTCAGATGAACACTTTTCTAGATATGCATTGAAAAATTATATTTTTGCAATGAAACCTTTTTTATTCGTTGTTATTTGTACTTGAAAAGTACTTGAAAAAAAAAACATGATTGGCATGTGGATTCTTTTCGTATTCCCGTCTGTTTGAAAGTTTTTTCCAAAAAACAATTTGAAAACCCCTCAAAATGGCCGATGCCACAATGCCGCCGATATAAAAAAATACATGCCGAATATTTTGACCGACTTTACAAACACGCTACATGTCATCCTTATCGGAGAAGGACACCTCGCGCGGTTTCCTTTTCAGGTAGGGTCCATTTTTCTCGGATCAAGAATACTTTTTCTTTGAAGAATGATTTAACTCAGGCGAGTGAAATTCATTCTCCAAAGAAAATGTATCCTTCGTCTGGTTATAGCGAACATCGTATTTATTTCCATTGTTTCGGCAGGGCTTAAGGGGAAATCCGCTCATTTTCATGACTCGAAAAGAATCAAATACTTCGTCTCGTCTAATACGACATTTCCAATACAACACTTAAAAAGCTTTTCTTGTGCATTAATGAACCAAATATCCAACCGTATATTCTATTCATTACTTCAAAACTACGGCCAAAGTAATTATTTTTGTATTTAATGTTGGCGATAATAAAATCGAACATTGATATGTTCGATTTCATTCGATTTTATAGATATTTATTATTTTCAGCTTATGCATGTCACTTTTTTATATTGTAAAATTTAAAGTTTTCACGGTTAATACTGTTAAAAATTAAACAAAAAACACAAAATAAAAAAGCAGTTGATAGTGCTATTCCGCATAAATGAAACGAGCTACCATACTTGACCCAGCGGTCGGTATGCGATTGGATGGGTGACTGCTTAGCCGCGTACTGACTTGCGCCATTACTGAGCGAGAGGTATTTTTACTGACTTTTCAAACTGTTATTGACTATTTTGGTGAAACGCATATATGTGATGAATCATTGAAAACTATTGGACACGTATTTTTTTCATCTGGGGAAAAATGGTTTCAAGGGAGAAAACCACCCCTAAAAGAAAGGCCTGTCACCCCTTAATTTTATTTTTTTCAATACTTTTACAGTGGATTTTCCATCGCCTCACATTAGAAGAATTTCAGTTTTTGTTTCTTTCTGATCGGTGGACTGCTGTCGGTAAAACTGCAAAATCACCCCTCGACACGCCTTTCTCCGAAAATTGTTCCACATCCCTTTTGCCGCCGATAAAAAAAATACGTGTCGGCTACAGGTTTTCCACACTTTCCCTGTGCCCTCGTGTAAACGCGATGCAATAATTTATGAGAAAATACTGGCTTTGGACAACACTTCGGGGGTCTCTACCGAACTGGAAATAGTGAATTGAGTATGGGCGAAAAAATGAAAGCGTTCGAATCCTAAACGCCCAAATGGACACACGAATAATCATTTTTAAAAATACAGAAATTAAATGTAAAAAAACTTTAATGAAGCACTTTCTTCACCCCAACGTAAAATTCTCACAGCTGTAGATTTCGATTCGTGCCTTATCTTTCGTTGAGAATCGATGATATATACATGTTATTGCGATTCCGACCGATGTAACGATCTTCGCGAAAGATTCAGTTCGATAGCCCGAGGTTATAGCGATGCAAATACCGTCAATTTAAAAGGCTAATCCAGATCAAATACTTCATTCAAAATAAAGCTATTTCCCTTTGATCAAATGCTATAACGATGTCTCTTTTTGCGATCTTCACCACGTATTGCTTCTCATATCATATATTTTCGGAAAACGTCAGAAAATATTGGGCATGAGGTAACAAAATTATTTTTTAAGTTCCACAGTCAGTGCATCGTGCTGCGTGCTTCCTTTTTATAGATTTATTTATATTATATATAAATGTAGTGATGACTATGTTTTTGGGTACGATGCAGCGGGAGAACCGACGTACGATAATGCGCTTATAAACATAAACAAAAATCGACGAAAGAAACTAGAAAAGTGCTGAGAGATTTTTTTTTCAAAACAAAATGAATGCTCGGGAAGAAAAATTTGAATAAAAATCATGATGACATGATAGAAAAAAATGTTGAATAGCCCGAACCCTTGAATGCGGTTTTCCCGAGTACATGAAGAGGGCTTTTGGATTCGTATAGTCAGGCAGTGACAATTTTCAGTGCACCAATATCATAACGTGCTGCGTGCTCTCAGTAGGCCCAGGCAGTTATATAGTTTTACAGTTTCTGTGATGACGATAAGATGCGCCCTACGAAGAGTTTGGCTTTTTGGGTGGGTATATGCTTCGGTATTTTTTATCCGCGTGATAAATACGTCAGTATCTTTAAGGCCTTATATACTTTTGAAAAAAAAAAGAATCGTGCCGTTTTGCTGAAATGATGTATGAACATTTCAATAATGATATGGTTGTTATGTATAGAGATCCCGAGAATGGTATGGTACGAAAAAGATTTAAAAAAACTTTTAACGCGTTTTTCTTGAAACGATGTTTTCAAAACTGGGCGGACTCGTAACTTTCACAATTTTTAAGCAATTGACTCCAAATTTTAACTGGAGCGTCTTAGATAGATTTCCTAGCGAAGTACACACGATTTTTACGATCGATCAACAATTATGGATTTCATAAACAAAGAAAGGCCGTATGTTAGTCGAAAATGCGTATTTTTTTTTTCAAAATGGTGCCAAATTTGCAAAAATCAATATTTTGTCATAATCGTGTGTACTTCGCTGGCAAAACCTATGTATATTAGGAAAAAAAATTCTCTTTCGTTCCAGGTGTGCTCATGTGCGTCTCCATCGAGTACACCCGTGGAGGGTTTATAAACAAGCCGTTTTCTTTCTACCGGCCACTAAGCCGCCATTTTCTACTTTTTTTCGAAAATAAAAAGTTGATTTGAGTATCTACAGATGTGTGAAATAATCCCTCTAAACGTCATTCCGATAGCTTTATTAAGATTTTAAAAAGTCCCAAAAAAGCCTTGTTTTCCGACCAAACAAAGGTATATAAGGCCTTAAGGGTAATAAAAATGAGAGAAATCCGAAATTCGAACGAGAATAACGAGAAACGATAAAAATTGTAACCGAAGGCAAATAAATAACTGAGTACACGATTATTGGGAGTACAATGGATTGTACCACTTAAGGGGTTATATACAGTTAAAATTTTCGAAAAATTTATTTTTTAAAATTCTTCTTTCACAATTTACATATATGTAAGTACACACACAGAACATTTCTTGTCAATCCGGCGAATGTTCTCGAAGTAACACGCACATTTGTAATGACGTGGCAGAGCGGTCGAAAGTGCTTTTGAAACTTTAAACGCGTTTATCTCAAAACTGTGTTTTTAAAGTCGGTGAACAAGATTTCTCGGAAACGGCTGAACCGATCAGTCTCAAATTTTGACACAATCTTTTCAAGTATATTTTTTAGAAATTATTCCAAGGTTTTTTCGCACCAAAAATATTTTCCATTTTATAAACAATTTACGGCCTACATTTTTGACAACAATCGATTTTCTTTAAGAAGCCGCCATTTTGTCAAAAATTATTATTTTACTTATTCCTTCGATCAATTACAAGATAATCCATTATATTAACGAAATATTTTTGGTTTTTTCATTTTAAATGGTCCAATTCAGAGATATCGTGCTCACCGCAAGCCGCCTTTTTTTAGAGATGCTCCCGGAGATCAGCTATAGCAGCTTTCAAAATGATTATTTTCACAAATAAAGAATGTTAAAATACACTTAAAAGTTACCATAATATGTGTACACATTTTTACGTTAATAGATTGAAAGGTCTTCGCAAGAAAAATTCTTGAAAAATCGATCTTTTTGGGCCTCCTGACTGTATACAACCCCTTAAGAAGAAATCATGTCGCTATATACTGACGAAAAAAAATAGACTGATCGCGTGACACAAAAGCAATAGTGCCTCGACATACCGACGGACAAAAAAAACAATAAAATAAATCACGGCGATGGAATATATCGAGTTTCGATCTACGAGAGGATCATTTGCCCTGTAGTATCAGGTTTCGTAATTAAGAATTCATCCGACTAAAATTTCAAGCTAGCATACGCAGTGCACCGTCAGGGGATCGTTTTTTTTTTTTTTTCAATTTGTTTGTTTGTTGGTGAGGTTGATGATTCTCATAGCAACGTTGGTGCATTAATGCAGAGAGCTGGTGAGTGCAGGCACGCAGCAGAAGTGCAGCAGTAGGTAGTAAGTGGGTCCATTGCAGGCGGACACATAATGGTAATATAGTTACCCGGGCCTTGGTGCCACTGTGATCTCCACTCGCGTAGGAGGGAGGACTCACCCGGTATCCACCGAGATGGTTCACCACACATGTGAACGTCGCGTCGCGACCCTGTGGGATCGTTACGTTCTCCAGAGGGAAGAGGAAGTCTGGACCCAAGCCCGTCACTGCAACAGAGAGAACGGAAACAAACGTCGTTAAACCCATGGAAGTTTTATAAACTTACGATAAAATGCGGTTAATCCATTTCGCTGTTACGGAACTCTCATTTTATCATTATACGACCAAGTTTGCGGGTTCTTATTTTTCGTAAAATACATCGAGTAAACGATATCTAGTTGAATTTCGCCACCGCGAATTATGGATCAGTGCGTCTCTGGGATATTGCGTTATCAAGCTTGAAGGCAGAGCGCTGTTTTGGAGCTGATTTTTAGGATGGAATAACTTAAAAAATAACTAAAAAATTGATACACATGTTTATTGATTCGCCAAGAATATGTACAAACAATAAATAAATAAACGTTCATCATCATGTACTTTTGTACATTTGTTTACTACGGTGCGCGGAAAACGCCTCCAATTGACGACTAGTGTCGGGGACGTTGTATGAATCTGAAAAAAATCAAACATATTCTCAATCTGTATGAGTGTTGTGATGTTTGGTTACAGATTTAGCGAAAAAATTGCAAAATGGCGACATGCTAAACTTTGATTATCAATTTTTCCTATTTTTTTACCATTCTACGAGTTATACTGGGTGTCCCATTTTATTCTTACACCTGATTTATCTCGAAAAATACTGCTCCGATCAAGTTTTGATTGTAGTGATACGTTTAGGGTTCAAAGGGGGACGTTGAAAAATTTTTTTTTTCGAAACTTCAAAATGGCAACGCTAAAACGGCTGACATGTTAAAAAAAAATGGAAACATGACTTTTTTGCACCAAAAATTTGTCAGGCCAAAACTAACAACTTTTGTCGGAATTTTTTTTCTTTGATAAAGTTCATGATTTTTAGGCTAGAATACCATTTTTCACTATTTAGCGCTATCCAGAATGTACTAGAAGGAGGTAAATTCTTTAACACCCCTAGTGTAAGTGTGTGTGTGTGTGGTTGTGGGTGTGAGTTTGTTTGGGTTTGTTTGTGTTTGTTTAGGTTTGTTCGATAAGCTAAAAAAACCCAAATAAGGATTAGATCTCAACGGCGTTCCGGTCTCGTCACTTCCTATATAAAACAAACCCAAGTATAAGGTGTGCGTGTGAGTTTGTTTGATAATAGAAGTGACGAGCTGCAGAAACCTAATCCTTTTTTGGGTTATCGAACCAACCCAAACAAACTCACACCCACACACACGCACCCTTACACTGGGGGTGTTGAAGACTTTACCTCCTCGTGGTACATTCTGGATAGCGCTGAAATCGTAAACAATGATGTTCTAACCTAAAAATTATGAATGTTATCAAAAACATTTACCTACAAAATATTTAGTTTTGTCATGACCCATTGTTCGGTAAAAAAAATTTTTGTCCCCATTTTAAAAAAAATTGTCAGTCATTTTAACGTCGCCATTTTAAATTTTGAACCGACTTTTTTTTGACGAACCCTTTTGAATCCTAAAAGATTGATAATGCTGAATACTTGATCGGAGCAGTATTTTGCGAGATAAATCAGGTGTAAGATTAAAATGGAACATGTATTCCCCTAATAATATTCCGAAAATATTAATATTTTAACGAATAATGTACTTGGAAATCAATTTCGGATATGGTGAAAAAAAATAACTTTTTACATATTTTGAATAACATATTGTTCTCGGCTAACAATATGTATTTTTAACGAAAAAAAACTTTTAATTTGCTCATGTTATGAAAGTCAATAGCGTTTTGTTTGGACTAATAAATCCGATTATTAACACCAACAATTTTACGATTGAATCAGCGAAATTTCCTTCAATAACACCAATGATATTGGATCGATGATTTTCTTTCTTAGTGTAGAAAGTAAGGGTACTGAACGAGTATCCTTATCGAATCAAAGTTCACTCTGCTTTGTATTCAAATTCACGTGTGCCTGTACTTGTCTCATCGGATTTATCGTGTGTCGTCTGAACGAGATACAGCATCCAATGTATATGCATTCGTGCAGCCCTTCCTCTGTTTCACATGATGCCCGCGTGTCCTGAATCGAGCATGTACGGAGAACAAATAAGTAAAATGCTGAAGGCCGAATATAGAACACTAGACGGAGATGGCATGGAATGTAATCCTATTGGTTTCCAGTTAACGTGTGTGTGAGCATATACATGAGGAGACCGGTGACTTTGGAGCCGTCCAACTTCGCGGACGATCCTCACAGTAGGTCATTCTCCTCATACTCAGCAATATGTAAACCTCAATGTCTTCAAGGGAGGACACCACTGTGAAGGACCAAAAAAATCGTTTCTTTCCATTTCCTTCAATTTTTTTCATTTTACAAAGTATCTTATTAAGCATACATTGAATTTATTTCACGTAAATTTACAAAAAATTAACATTATTGAGATATAATAGACCTTCTGTATAAAAAAACGTGGACCAATGGCTGGATCGATAGTTTGACAATCGTTGGTCTGAAAAATAAAAATGTTTTATATTCCATATAAATGTAGTTCTCGTTGTATGTAGCCTTTTTCAAAACACAAACTTCACAAAATGGCGGGTGTTAACCCTTCCACTGCACACTTCCGACACGAACCTCTGACTGCATATGGGGTCGATCGGACCCCAGATGTTTTTCAGAACGTTGTATTTCGGTAAATATGCAGTTTTTTTTTGTAGAGACGTTTTTGGTACTCAATGATCTATATTTTATGGTCCAAAATTTATTTTTTAAGAAAAACGAAAATTAAGTGCTCCAAAATTCGTTCAAAGTGGAGGTTGCATTGAAAAGTACTTGCATGAGAAAGATCATGCGTCAAAACGACCCAGTGTGTAGTCGAAAGGTTAAAAAAATATAATTTTGGCGAAATGTTTACTTATATTCGGGGGCTTAAAAAAACTAAATTAAAAAAACGGCTACGTACAACGATAGTGACTGCAATTCCCGAAATTTTGGTTTTTAAAATAAAAAATTAGACATAGGTGGACCTACGATTGCGGCCAGGTCGAGAAAAATCGTTTCGAGCAAAACACGATTGAAAGTTCTACAAAACGTAAATCATCTGCAACATGGTCAATTGTCAATATTTCACATTAAATTTTTTTCACACATTCTTGAATATGTGTACTTTGAAAAAATGCAAAAAATCGATTTTTTTAATCCGTCACAGTGATGTACCGCCATAAAATTACTTTTAGGCAAATGTAAGATTTATGTAAAGATAATTCGAAGAACCCTTGCCCAACGCAAACGAATGGTTCCTCGGCGGTTGAAGGACCGTCCTCAAAACAGCCAGACGTTCCGATAATCGACATTACATAGATGTAAAGAGTTTGAAATGCCTTTTCCGCATGTATACTACACGTATAAGGCGAGAGATTTAATAGCTCGAGAATTCGCAGACGTTCGGGTTGTTTGCCCTCGAACTCTCGTGCGCCTTTTCCGTGCTAAATCCCTCGCCCATCCCACCGCGTCTCATACTTTTCCACCTCTAAGAAAGCTCCGTGTGAAGAGTATTGAATTCGAATTTACAGGGCAAAGATCTCGGCGGATATGGCGACGAGGTTTCCGGCCGTGGTCCAGCATCCCGAGAGCAACATTCGCCAAAGGGGTGCCTGAATTTTACGACGGCTATTTACATGGGCGCAATATTTTATATGCCACTTAATGCCGGGTCACGTTCTCGTCGTCCTCCTTCTCTTACCGTTTACCGGGATAGTCTCTTTCTCCGCCGGCTCCTGCTGTGTTGTACCGATAGGTGCCATTCCTCCATGCCATTTCTATACATATGAATATAGTTATTGCGTGCAGGATGCCCATCTATGGAGTACCACTATGGAGGACATTAGGCTGAGAAGGAGATGAGATGCTACGCTTCACATATGAATCAAAGTTTCCCTTTAATGTATGTCTTCCAGCGACCTGGCATATTCCGTTATCTTGGGGTAAACAGTCTCGAGGCGGATGGTGCAATACCCCACGAGCTCTAAGACATTTTGCCATATAATGTAACTCTTGGACACGAAAAGATGGGGCCATGAAGATGGAGAATACATTTTATTACGGCCATAGGCCTGGAAATCCACAGTGTAAGTAAAAATGTACACATGTTCCGAGATCGGATTACGCTTCCTTCTTGTAATAATTGCATCGGGGAGGCTGTGAGGGAGAGACAGCAATGTACAAAAATGCAATTCAAGGGGCTATACCAGTATGAACGCTGAAAATTTGGGTGGATTTTCGGGAATTTTTTGGAAGATAAGTACTCAATTAAATGTTTCGGAAAATTAAGAATATATTTGGCTATATTTGGCCTATATTACATAATTTTTTCATAGAAAAATATTGAGATCCAAGCGACTTATGCGCTGCCTTCGGAGGCGCCAAAAACAGGTCCTCCGCTGCTGACATGATTCCGGCCGATTGAGTAGCTGAAACCGAAAAAGGAAAAAAATGTCCTTAAACTGGAAGGTATTGCCTGTACAATGACCTAGGATTTTCGAAAAGTATAAAAATCTAACAAAATGGCGTTGTTATGAAAAAAGTCTGTTTTCTTGCCTATAAAATGGTCGTTTTTTTCAATGCCAAATCGTCAATTGTTATTCAATCAAAGATATCCTACGTCATTGTAGAGTAAATATAGTCAAGAGTACTCAGTTCAAATTTCAAGTCAATCGGATAATTGCTCTTTGTTCGAATTTCCATCAATTTATCGTATTCTCAAATATTAAATTTAAAGTGTTTACAAATTCCTGTTGCTATGCGCGATTGTAGTCCCGGCTCTTCGCGACGGATTATGACGTACGTACGCAAAAATAAGCGCGATTTCGTATTCCCGAATTACCCTTCGGCCCTCGCGATCCTCGCACCCGGTAATACGCGCGTTCTTATCGAAAATTAAGTAATCCTCCGAGCGTCGAATAGCAAAGATAATCTCGCGCTACTCGATCTCGTCTTTCGTCCTCTATACGAAATTTCAATAATTCACGCAATTGGCCCTACCGCCAAGTTGCGCTTAATGTCAAACCTCGCGTAACCCGCGTCTTCGTCCGCCGTGTGATCCACGCGTAGACACTTAATAAACATTTTAGTAAAATCTAACGAATATTCCAGTGTTTCTTCGCTGTCAGCGCAACCCCAGTTTCCCTTATCCTCCAGAATTACTCCTGTGTATGAATCGGCGGCAAAAATAATATTAAATATACGATCCCACGTTTATCGAAGGACGTGTGCGATCATATTTAAGGTCCTTCGAGCCGGATAATTAACAATTAAACGAGTGTAATTTTGCGAGTGTTAAGTGAAATCTTCCATTTCCAAGTTCAGTGAAGACTATCACAGTTCGCGCCTCAAGGCCAACTTTGTTTTCATTACGCGAAGATGCCTGTGTCTTTCGACTTATATTAATACAGCGTATCGAACACTGCTGGAATATTTTCGTTAGAAAGTATACCACGTAAGAACTTTCCGGGTTCTCTTGTTAACGTTCTCGCAAGAGAAATTATTTCGCGCGCTTCCACGCGAAATTGGAGATAGAGCTGTACACGCGTACATAAAGCTCCTTCGACACGCTCGGTCAACCCGAACGTCAATAATCGCTCTCTCTCTGTCACTCACATCGTGACAGAGGACTTATCTCATACTCGCTTCTTTCAAACGAATAACACGCAGTCGTTATTCTCTTTCGAGTCAATACAAATTTACTGGATCAAAATAAAGTAAAAAATGACCGTTTTCGATGATCTACTCATCGCGCAAACCGCGCAATTCAATCAAATCAGGAGAATCTTGCAGAACTACAAAAAGCTCGGCAAGGACAATTTCACCGCCTCGAAAACGCGCACACGCCTTTCGAGCATACAAGAACTCTGGTCGGCTTGCTGCGCTCGAGACGTACTATTGCAACAGAAGGCGTCAGAAGCGCAACTCGAACACGAGTACTTCGCCAAGGACCAGTTCCTGAGTGCCGAAAATGATTACGAAGACGCCCTTGATCAACTCACAGAAATTCTCGATCAACAAGAGAAACCACCACGGACAGCTCCAACGATCTCGCACTCCACGATGATTGGAGAAGCGACCGGACCATCCACCTTCGCGCTCCCGCGTATCACCATCCCGAAGTTCAACGGCGAGCCGACCCGGTGGGAGAGTTTTCGGGATGCGTTCAAGGCGCTAGTCGGTGAGAACGTATCGCTCACACCAGGGCAAAAAATGTATTATTTGAAATCGTTTCTCGAGGGCAACGCGGCTCTCATGCTCGACCACGTATCGGTTTCCGACGCCAATTACGAAGGCGCTTGGAAAATACTCAACGATGAGTACGACAACATGCGTGCGTTAGTTCTCGCGCACATTCACGCGTTCGTAAGTTTTCCAACCATGAAATTAGAAACCGAGTCTGAATTAAAACGCCTACGCGACACGGTCAACTCCTCGCTAAACGCGTTAAAAAACTTAGGACGTCCTGTCGAATACTGGGACGATTTATTAGTTTATTTGGTTGCACAAAAACTCAGTACACGTACGCGTACCGCCTGGAATTTGAGTCTAGGTGCGTCAAACGATTTTCCATCGTTCCAATATTTGAAAGACTTTTTAACTGAAAGAATTCGAGGTATTACGCCAGTTCAAGTCGACACCTCGCATAACGCGTCCCGTGCAAATCCCGCCCCCAATAAATCGAATGCCAAAGAGAACGTACACAACGCTACTTCAAAACAGTGCCCGGACTGTTCGGGAAATCATTTGCTTGCGTCGTGCCCCACGTGGCTCAAAAAATCGATCGACGATCGCTTCGCGACCGCCAAACGCGTTCGCGTCTGTTTCAATTGTTTGAAGCCTGGCCATTTTCCAAATCAATGCCATGCAAAATCGCTGTAGCAAATGTCAAAGGTTACATCACACTAGCATACACCGCGCGTCCGTTCCTCGGCAGGAATCGACGACTCCTGCGAATAGCGGAACTGCTGCCGAAGCAACGACCGACGCTGCTGACGTCAATTTACTGCCGTCAAACACCGCGTCTTCTCCGGTCCCCAATCCTCCTTCCGCACAGAAGGGAATCTCTGCTCAAAACGCAACGATTAACACAACGCACGAGTGTCCGAACTCCGTCCTACTCGCGACCGCTTGGATCCAATTACGTACTCCAGAAGAGCGCGTCGTGAAAGTGAGAGCCTTGCTCGATCAAGGTTCGACACATAGCTTCATTTCTGAAGCAATCGCACAAAAATTACGTACTTCGCGTCATCGCGCGAATCTCAACGTCACGTCGTTCGGAGACGCATTTTCTGGACGTGCGACTTCTCGAGTACACCTCACTCTTGAGTCGTGTAACGATCAAGGCACTCGCTTACCTATGGTCGCTTACGTGTATCAAAAAATAACTTCGTATGCTGCGCGGCTCTCGCGTCATGTAGGCTCTTGGCCGCACCTCAAAGGATTAGCTCTCGCCGATCCCGATCCTTCCAGCAAGGAACCAATAAACGCTTTAATCGGAGCCGATCTTTACGGCTACCTTCTGCTCGAATCTCTTCGAAAAGGTCCGATTGGGTCACCGACGGCCCAACTCACCACTTTGGGATGGATAATCTCCGGCCCCATGGATGCAACGCGCGTTACGCCCGCGTTGATAAATTCTGCGACCCATTGCGCGCTCGTCACCGACGACGACGCGTCAATCAGACGGTTTTGGGAAGTTGAAGAAATTCCCGCAAAACAATTTCTTACGCCCGAGGAGGAGGAATGCGAAAACCATTTCATTAAAACGCATTCCCGCGATCCCTCCGGTCGCTACGTTTTACGATTGCCTTTCTGCGGTAATTCTGTTCCCGATCTGGGCAACAGTTTCCAGATCGCGCTTACCCGATACACGCATCACGAAACGCGTCTCAAGAAAAAACCAGAGCTTGTAAGCGAATACTCCGATTTCTTAAAAAAATATGAATCGCTGGGACATATGGAAAAGGTCCGCGAACCTGACGCGATCACCAACCCAGTTTACATTCCGCATCATCCTGTTATCCGTGATAGCAGCTCCACTATGCGACTCCGCGTGGTCTTTAACGCGTCTAGCGTCACCTCGAATGGCACGTCTTTGAATGACCATCTGCACATCGGCCCCAAACTACAGCGCGAAATCGGCGGCGTCCTATCAAGCTGGCGACGACACCGTTTCGTTTATATCGCGGATATTGAGAAAATGTTCCGCCAAATCCTCGTTCACCGCGACGACACCGATTATCAACGTATTGTCTTTCGACCAGAACCCGACGGTCCAGTACAGAAATATCGTCTGTTAACCGTAACGTACGGTACCGCGAGCGCGCCATATCTAGCCAACCGCGTACTACTGCAACTCGCGGACGACGAGGGCAGCGCGTTTCCCACTGCCGTCGACGTCATCCGCAATTCAACTTACGTAGACGACGTTTTATTCGGCGCCGATGATCTCGAAAGCGCACGAGCAATCCGCACTCATCTCGTATCACTGCTAAAACGCGGTGGGTTTAATCTACGAAAATGGTCCGCGAACGATATTGAATTATTAGCGGACATTCCTGCTGAAGGTCACGACCTCGCGATCGACCTATCAAACGACGACTCAGCCGTATTAAAAGTTCTTGGCATCACGTGGCTTCCCAAAGAAGACGCATTTAGCTTTCAAATCGCAGAAATTCCAGAAACGCGCAGTACTAAGCGCTCGGTGCTTTCGCTGATTGCACGTTTGTTCGACCCACTCGGTTGGGCGTCACCAGTCATTATTAACGCCAAGATACTCATGCAAGACTTATGGCTTGCAAAAATTGATTGGGACGCCGCAGTTCCTCCATCGCTCCTGGAAAGATGGAATTCTTATCGGCATGATCTGCCTAAATTATCAACCTTGCGCATTCCTCGCTGGCTCACCCAGCACCCTTCACGCTGGAAGCCCTACGTCGCAAATCGGGTCTCCGAGATCCAAACTAAAATGCCCGAGATTAAGTGGCATCATGTCCCTACACGCGATAATCCCGCGGATTGCGCGTCTCGGGGAATTTCCGTTGCTGAATTTCTGCAACACCCGCTCTGGTGGTCAGGCCCATCTTGGCTTCGCCAGAATTCCGCGTTTTGGCCGAATGCACGACCTTGCGCGACCTCGGACGACTCAGTCGATCCACAAATCGTTCTCCAAGAACAACGCTCCTCAGCGACGACTCACATCGTACAAGATACGGAGGAGTGGGACTTTCCCTCACGCTTTTCAAGCTGGGGAAAATTGCTTCGAGTTACGGTTATTCTTTTCCACTGGCTACGAAAATACCGAACTCGCAAACTCGACCAATCCGCAGCCTCAACTACTCAACTAGTTGAGAACTTAAATGAAGCACGCGACTTTTGGGTCCGCCGCGTTCAACACGCATCCTTCAAGGCGGAAATTCAAGCGCTGCAGTCAAATACGGCACTGCCGCGCTCAAGCCCCCTCAAGCCGCTTAATCCGTTTCTCGACGGGAACGATCAGCTGCGTCTTGGCGGGCGGTTGCGTCATTCGTTCCTCTCTTATGACGAACGATTTCCACGCATTCTACCGCGTCATCACATAAGTGAACTCATCATTGATCAAACGCATTTACGCTCATTGCACGGAGGAAGTCAGCTCACGTTGCGACTCCTTCGCCAAAATTATTGGATTCTCGGCGCGAGATCCCTCGTTAAAGCTCGAATCAATAGGTGTATAACGTGCGTCCGCGAACGCGCTGTTACTGCCAGTCAACTCATGGGAGACCTTCCCTCTCCTCGAGTCAATCCGTCGCCTCCGTTCTCACATTGTGGCGTGGACTATGCCGGTCCATTCCAGGTAATCCCGTATGTAGGACGAGGCCAAAAGGCGCGAAAATATTACGTGGCACTCTTCGTTTGCCTCGCAACGCGCGCCGTTCACCTCGAATACGTCGATGACTACGCAACTTCCGGTTTCCTTGTCGCTTTTCAACGATTCATGAGTAGACGCGGTCGACCGATCGACGTTTACAGCGACAACGGAACCAATTTTCAAGGCGCTGATAACGAATTGCGTCGAACATTCGTGGCCACCCTCAAGAATTCTGCCTTACGTGATAACCTCATGATGGAGGGAATACGTTGGCATTTTATTCCGGCCTCTGCGCCTCACTTCGGCGGACTGTGGGAAGCTGGAGTGAAAAGCTTTAAGCATCATTTGAAGCGCGTTGTCGGCGCTCATACGTTGTCTCAGCTCGAGCTGTCAACGCTATTATGCAAAATCGAAGCGTGTCTTAATTCACGCCCACTGTCACCCCTCCGCGATGATCCGGAGAGTTTCGACGCACTCACTCCCGGACATTTTTTAATCGGTCGCCCTTTACTCAGCAACCCCGAGCCCTCCTTGCTCGACTTAAAGGAAAACCAGCTCTCCCGTTGGCAAAAGGTACAGGCTATGCACGAGCATGTCTGGAAAGCTTGGAGGCAAGATTATTTGTGCACACTCCAACAGCGGGCAAAATGGCGCACGTCTTCGCCCCCCCCTAAAAATCGGAGCGCTCGTACTCCTCAAAAACGAATTACTCCCGCCGTCGCGATGGGAATTAGCTCGCGTACTCGATACGCACCCAGGTCCCGATGGTCTAGTTCGCGTCGTAACGCTACGTACCGCGAAAACGATTTTAAAGCGCCCCATTGCGAAAGTATGTCCACTTCCTTGCGATTCAGCTCCAAGCGCACCGGAGTCTTAACTTGTTTTTTCTAGATCTTAAGTTTTCGATTTACTGTCGGGTTTCTCATGTAAAATTCTTTGTTAGTTAGTAAGTTCTCGCCATTCATGTCGGGTCTAAAATTGTATTTGCGAAAAGATCACACGGCAAGCGCTGCGAGCATCTTGAAGCATTTCGTTCCACTCGGAACGAGGCGAGCGGTATGTTCGAATTTCCATCAATTTATCGTATTCTCAAATATTAAATTTAAAGTGTTTACAAATTCCTGTTGCTATGCGCGATTGTAGTCCCGGCTCTTCGCGACGGATTATGACGTACGTACGCAAAAATAAGCGCGATTTCGTATTCCCGAATTACCCTTCGGCCCTCGCGATCCTCGCACCCGGTAATACGCGCGTTCTTATCGAAAATTAAGTAATCCTCCGAGCGTCGAATAGCAAAGATAATCTCGCGCTACTCGATCTCGTCTTTCGTCCTCTATACGAAATTTCAATAATTCACGCAATTGGCCCTACCGCCAAGTTGCGCTTAATGTCAAACCTCGCGTAACCCGCGTCTTCGTCCGCCGTGTGATCCACGCGTAGACACTTAATAAACATTTTAGTAAAATCTAACGAATATTCCAGTGTTTCTTCGCTGTCAGCGCAACCCCAGTTTCCCTTATCCTCCAGAATTACTCCTGTGTATGAATCGGCGGCAAAAATAATATTAAATATACGATCCCACGTTTATCGAAGGACGTGTGCGATCACTCTTTGAGTTACAATGTCAGCAAATTTGAAAAATCTCATTTCGAGAAAAACGCGTTTAAAGATTTAACTATCGATTTTTGCAAGATAAAATGATATTGATATAAGTGATATAAATGATAATGATATTCCTAGAAGTATAAACTGTCGAAAAAGACAACAAAAAACAAATCGATTTTTTTAAAGTGCCACGCTGGTATAGCCCCTTAAATCGACTAGCAAACTGAGTTTCAAAGCCAAGTCCGGAAATGCTGTACAGGAAAGATTGATTCTTTTACTCACCTGCAAGCTCAAGGAACTAATCAACTTCGGCTCGGAATTTCCGTGCTTATCGAGATTATCTGTTTGACATTTTGAGAAACATCGATTTTTGGTTTTCGATGGATTCTCGAAATATGAATACATTTGAAAATTATTCTCTGATAATTACAGATTTATTCGTTACAAGTTGAGGGAGTTGTGGGCGTTTGTTGATAAGTAGATTCTGCAAACCGCCTAACTTTGAATTCATTTTTCGCACAATTACTTTTTCGAAATCGGTGACTATGATATCTCAAAAGTCAGTGCACCTATCAACTTCAAATTTTACGAGCTCTTTTACATATCAAAGAATAGTGCTTTAACGGGGGAATTTTTTTCGCGATGCATAGTTTTGTTTTTTTTCTTCCAGTCGTACAGGGTCCTTTTTACGAGCCCCAATCCACCTCAACTTCGTTATAACCCCTCCCGTTCCACATCCAAACCTCCTCTATCAAACTATTCCACAACTCACCCCACCTCCCCATTCCACACCCCCCCACCTCGCGGCCGCAGCCGACTTCCCCCTCTGTATCGTATTCACCATGGCATATCTGCCATGGGTATAGGGAAACTGCGGAAAACCTATACCGATACAGCCGGTCACAAGTTCGCTTCCCAGTCACGGAACTAGTCGTCTTTCGCCGAAAAATGTCGAAGAAAAACATTTTCCGACGAAAGTACGCGACTGGGTTTCGAACTCGCGACCTCCCGATCCGCTGGCCAGCACGCTAACCACTAGACCAACGCACCGGGTGCGATGCATAGTTTTTTTTATATCAACGAAAATAGAGCGTTTTTAAAAAACCGAAAATCGATACTTTCATATTTTATTAATATTTTATTAAATTCTTCGTCTAAGCACTAGTTTCATACAAAACCTGAATGCATTTTGTTCGTTTATTTCGGATGATTTTTTTCGGAGCAGCAGTGGTCACCGCGAAGGGCGCTTTTCTAACAGCGGTCGTCAAAAACCATTGTATCTACCACATTTACAAATATTTTCGGATACCGATGTATTTTTACTCGCTGATCATGGATGTGATAGTGAAAATACCTGCAAATTTTCTTTTCAAGATCAAAACTCGCAGAAACTGACTTTTTAAAAGTTTTTCTATTTTATTGTAATAAATGTTGATCTTAGAGGAAAATGTTTCCTGCAAAAGTTGTAGCCTGTAAAAAGATTGATATTTTATGATTCATACAAGTTTTGTCTAAAACCAATCTGTTTCGAGAACAATGGGACAATTCTCCAAAAAGTACATTTTCCTAAACTTCAATAGTTTCGATATTATCTACTTACGCACTTTACCGCGGGAAGGTTGCAGTTTGATCTTTAACATTATACGCATACCCAAACAACACACAACGAACGTATCCAAACAACAAACAGCACACAACAAAAAAACCTAAACACACAACACAAACAAACGCACACAACACACAACAAACAAACCCAAACAAACTCCATCCTTCTCACTGTAAAGTCTGTAAGTAGATATTATCGAAACTAATGGAGTTTAGCAAAGTGTACTTATTGGAGGATTATCCCCTTTTCCTCGAAACAGAATGGCCCTAGACAAAAACTGTATAGAACATTAAAGATTAGTCTTTTTATAGGCTACAACTTTGGTGGGAAATATTTTTCTCCAAGCTCAACATTTATTAAAATAATGTAGGAAATTTTTTTTAAAAGCAGTTTTTGTGAGGTTTGACCTTGAAAATCGAATTTCGATATTTGGTTAAGAGATGTTCATACTTCACGATACAGCAAAAATCAGCTGTTGCCGTCAACCATTTATAGCACCTAGAGCCATCTTTTAAAAATGGACCGAACTGACAAGGAAACGTTGCGAGGTCGATGTCTCCGATTTCGATGTAATTTGGTATGCTTGTAGAATGGGTAAAAATGGGCAACACGTATTTTTTTATATCGACGAAACCCGATTTTTACGGGTTGAAAAGCACCCTCGAAAATTGGGGTGTTTTTCGTTTTTCGTCGATAACGTTTTAACGGTACGAGATATGAAAAAACTTCAAATTGCAACAATATTCATTTTTTCGTGTACTATACATTAGAGATGAAAATAATGCAGATAGCAACAAATTTCATATTGTTTATTGCAAAAATGCAATTTTTTCAACCGTATCTCCGAGAATTTTCAATCGATTGGGATGTAAATTTGCATACATGTAGAGAATGGAAAAGTGCGGATACGGATTTTTTCTTTTTCTGATATCTCACAATTAACGGGTTGAACTGCCCGTTGATTTTTTTTTGCTGAGAGCATCGTATAATCAGCTAGTCTTTTGGCATTTCGGTCTAAATTCACGTCAATATATGTTCGTGTTATGACGTAATTGCATATTTGTAACATTCCAGCCCCCCCCCCCCCTCCCAACGGTCCCCCTCTCGAAAGGCAAACGATCAAATTTTTTACCGTGCGGCATGGACGACAATTTGTAGTAATATGGGTTATAAAGATATGGGGAAGATGGGAAATGGGTTATAAAGAAAGTACAATCAGTCAAAATAGTCGATACACATTTTGTCGTTTTCGAAATAAAAATAAAGTTCGAAAGGAAAAAATGTTGTATTCTTCGACTACTAGACGTTCATGATGATAATGATGAGTACAGTAACAAAGGGCGTGTTGTTTATTGCAATAATTCGTGAATTACTTGTGAAAAATCACTCTTCAGATTCCCACTCATATGGACAGAGGCAAGGCTCGCAATCACGGACTGACTTCGTGCTTCGGAAAGCAACTGGATTGCAATTGTATATTTACGAAGAAATTCCACTCCGCATACCGTATCGAAGGCATTATCTGCAGAGATTACAGCGTTTTTTGGTTGCCGCTGCAACTCATGAACAGAATGATGTAAACATTTTTATCAGCTTATAACGCAGCATAATTTAATCTTTATCTTCAATTTTAATTTCACAAACAGCAGAACCAATGAACGAAAGAAATAAATCTTCGCAAAGAGCGACTACGGTGCAAACAGCGGCTCTCATGATAACCTTGAAATCACCTTATTAAAGATTAATAGCAGTTCTGGTAATAGCGTGTGTCGTCGTTATTTTTTTCGTGTGTATTTATCAACTTGTTGTTATTCAACTTCTATCCATAGCGATGAGTGCTATGAATTTGCCTCGCACTCCAATCACCGAATAGGAAAAACAGTTCAGTGAGGATCTAGAAAACATGATCGTTGAAGCGTTGGATCAACCTATGAAAATGGAAGTTGAAACTGGTTTGGATTTTCTGTCACCAAATGAAATTCATGAAGCAGCCGCAATAGAAGATGACAGTGAAGGAGATTGGCATGGACAACGATACCTAGATCCAAAAATTGATGAAAACGTATGTACCCAAGATATAAAAGAATTGAGTTACGAATACAAGACAAGAGCTGTAGATTACTGGCGATCCGGGGCAAATGGGAATAGAAAGTTATCATCTCTTCAAACGAAATTCAAAAAGTGAAATCAGAACTACAGTTGCGCCGGTGGGCCCGCAGTATAAATAAGGGTGGCACCTACAAAGAAAAGTTAACAAAGATAGCTTACTACACGTTAAACAATTTTAATGATGCTTTGGACAAAAGGTTGCCTGTCCATGATATAGATCTGCGACGATGGGCGCTGCGTGCACGAGAAATTGTAGAAATACCAGCCATAAATTTCACAGCATCCGCTTCTTGGCCAAGGGCATTCAAAAACCAACATGGAATTGTGTCACGGAAAATTACTGAATATGTAACAAAACAACAATTATTAAACGCTGATACACTTCAAAACAAAGCTATCGAATTTATTGAAATGGTGAAAGTCAACATAGCCAACGTTGGGGCTGAAAACACAATTAATTCTGGTCAGAGTGGATTCAATTTAGAGCTACATACAGGCTGCACATTGGCGAAAGAAGGGCAGAAATCCGTTGAGACAAAATCCAGAAATCCAGGGCAGAAATCCGTTGAGACAAAAAAATCCGTTGAGAAAGTCGTGCAATCGAAAACATCAACAACACGCAGTTATACTATACAGCCCTTGGTTTCTGCAAGTTGCAAGCTTTTCGCACCTATGTTGATCGTTTTAAACAAACCTACTGGCAAATTTGGTCCTCGAGTGGAACAAACTATGTTCAGAGCCGAAATTATATTTCTATTGGCTTTGAAATCTGGAAAATTGACGACTAATGATTTCAAGCGATGGTTCCAAGAAGTATATATTCCCAATACGGGTCCAAAATCGGTAGTACGTCTGAATTCTTGGAGCGGTCAATGTCCAACTTCATTTAACGAAATGGATATGCAAGGGAAAGATATTAAAGTTTTAACCATTCCAGCAGGTTTATTGCACCAGTTTCATTAGTTCCGTAGACAATTAGTCCATATGATAATTAGTGATTCTTGCAGGTACGGCTGGATTGATACAGCCCCTTGATGTTTATGGCTTCCGTGTATGGAAAAACTTCGTCCAACACTTTTCTGACGCAGTAATATTATACAATTACGACGTCAATCTGCATTTGAGAGACAATATTGTTAAATTACAATCTTTTACACACAACCAGTTTTTTCTCCACGGTTTACAAACCTTTTCAAATATGCCTGGTACGAAAGCGGGAACGAAGAAGAAAGACCACCAAACTTCGAAAATCCGGTAAAATTTTGCTTTTCACAAAATGTACCGACAAGCGATATATGCGGTAAAACAGCTATTATCACTTGGGCGTGGTGTAATAAATCTCTTTGTTTCAAACACTTTTATCATGACTATCATTATTTTAATAAGTATAATCCATCAAAAACATAGAGTTGAAACGTTTCCTAAATGAGTAAGCGTGAGAACACTTTTCCGATTGTGTTGTAATCTTCAAAGGCAGTACGTGACGGTGGACAATTTCTTCGTAAATATACAATTGTAATCCAATTGCTTCCCGATGCATGAAGTCAGTCCGTGATTGCGATCCTTGCCTTTGCCCATATGAGTGGAAAACTGAAGAGTGATTTTAAACAAGTAATTAACGAATTATTGCAATAAACAACACGCCATTTATTGCTGTACTCATCATTATCTTCATGAACGTCTAGTAGTCGAATAATGCAACATTTTTTCCTTTCGAACTTTATTTTTATTTCGGCCCGTTCACGAGCTATAGAAAGAACGAAGTCTTTAAGGGTGCGTTGACCCCTTAAGAGTGTCGTTCCGCCAAAACGAGAAAATGTGTATCGACTATTTTGACTGATTGTACTTTCTTTGTAATCCATTTTTATTTCTGCAAATTTTCGTTCATGCTGCACGGTAAGAACTTTGAATGTTTGCCTTTCGAGGGGGGGACCATTGGGGCGGGGGGGGGGGGGGGGCTGGAATATTAGAAATATGTAATTGCGTCATAACACGAACATATATTGACGTGAATTTAGACCGAAATGCTAAAAGGCTAGCTGCTAATATGATGCTCTTTGCAAAAAAATCGACGGGCAGTTTCAACCCCTTAATTGTGAGATATCGGAAAAAGAAAAAATGCGTATCCGTACTTTTCCATTCTCTATATGTATGCAAATTTACATCCAAATCGATTAAAAATTCTCGGAGATACGGTTGAAAAAATTGCATTCTTGCAATGAACAATATGAAATTTGTTGCTGTCTGCATCGTCCTCATCTCCAATGTATAGTACACGAAAAAATAAACATTGTTGCAATTCGAAGGTTTTTCATGTCTCGTACCGTTAAACAGTTATCGACGAAAAACACCCCAATTTTCGAGGGTGCTTTTCAACCCTTAAAAATCGGGTTGACAATAAAACAATAGGTGTCGCCTATTTTTACCTATTCTACAAGCATGCGAAATTTCATCGAAATCGGAGACATCAACCTCGCAACGTTTCCTTGTAAGTTGTACACCTAATATCATTTGAAGACGGTCATTTTGTGATCGCAATAGTCGCTTTCGCGATAATAACTACACAGCTCTATGTCCTAATAATAGAACGGTAAATGGTGCTAATTGAATTTTACTTCAAATACCGCGACGAAAATGTTATAAAGTCAACCAAATGTCATCTATTTTGGATTTTTTTTAAGCTAAGTTGAGGTGTTTCCGCTCTAAGACCTTCAGTAAATTCGCAAAAAAGATTGTTTCCGATTCAGACATGATTCATTAAAAAAATGTTTGCTTGATTTTTATTTCTGACGAAAGGCTTTGTTTCAATAAATGTAATATTTGCATTCGTAAAGGGACTGTAAAAACACTACGCACACATCTGCAGTATTACTAGTACAATTAATTAGTTTAGTACATTGTTAGTAGCAGGGAACAAAGAACGTGCTCGGGTGGAATTCATTGAACATGGAAATATATAGGAAAAAAAAAACACAATTCAATGTGCAGAAAGCAATAACTCTTTTCAACATGAAAAAGCTAAATCTGACTCGTTATCTGCGTATTCCGGTTTCAGGTGAACCGTAGCGCAGTTTTTCGTTCATTTGTTTAAAGCAAATGCCAAAGGGTGGTTACATTTATTGATGTAATATTAAAAATACGTTTTATTGAAGTCAGATAGGTCAGTTGTCTGATACATAGAATCTAACTGAAAAATTTAGACCCAACGCACATTATTTCTTATTTAAAATAAAATAAAAGATCAAAGGACGGCGACTTAAATCAATTTTGTTTGACCCAAAAAAGTAGACCTTGCACGTCACATTATAAGATGGTTTGCACACAAATAGTGCATTATAGCAGAAATGTCGTGATATAATTTCGCGCTAATCGGTGAAAGGACTTCTACTTCAAGGCAGTTTGAATTTGCAAAAAATTCTTCTTCCGTCTATTTTTTCGAAAATCCGAGTAATTTTTCGTGCAGAAATAAAAGAGCAGTATATACGGTATTGTCAGATAAAATTTCGAGAAAATCCGGGAAAGGGGTCAGATTTTAAGGGGGATTGTCCATAAAACATTTTCATAGTCCAACTATCTCAAAACATACTTGAATGATTTTTTGCACGTGAGTATTGTACGAAAGTGTTTCCAATAAAAACAAGATTGCTCGATTTGATTGTGGAAACAAAAACTGTGGAGGGTAGAAAATTGCATATTGCTTCTTCGTTCATTTATTTTGCTCCCAAAGTTGATCATATGAGCAAGTGTTTTTTCACGCGAAACTTTCTCTACGGGCAAGCCAAACTTGAAAGACAGACGTACTCATGATACTGATGCACTGACGATTTAAAGTTAGACTTGCTCATAAGGGGAGCTTTGTATAGAGAAAAACTAGCTGACTTATGCGGTCAGTTTTGGGGGCAAAATAAATGAATGAGAGAACAAAGTTTAAGTTTTTAACTTACAAGGAAACGTTGCGAGGTCGATGTCTCCGATTTCGATAAAATTTAGCATGCTTGTAGAACGGGTAAAAATATGCAACACGGATTTTTTTATATCGGCGCAACCCGATTTTTGGGGGTTGAAAAGCACCCTCGAAAATTGGGGTGTTTTTCGTTTTTCGTCGATAACGTTTTAACGGTACGAGATATGAAAAAACTTCAAATTGCAACAATGTTTATTTTTTCGTGTACTATACATTCGAGATGAGAATAATGCAGATAGCAACAAATTTCATATTGCTTATTGCAAAAATGCAATTTTTTCAACCGTATCTCCGAGAATTTTTAATCGATTGGGATGTAAATTTGCATACATGTAGAGAATGGAAAAGTGCGGATACGGATTTTTTCTTTTCCCGATATCTCACAATTAAGGGGTTGAAACTGCCCGTCGATTTTTTTGCCTAGAGCATCGTATTATCAGCTAGCCTTTTGGCATTTCGGTCTAAATTCACGTCAATATACGTTCGAGTTATGACGCAATTGCATATTTGTAACATTCCAGCCCCTCCCCCCAACGGTCCCCCTCTCGAAAGGCAAACGTTCAAAGTTCTAACCGTGCGGCATGGACGGAAATTTGTAGAAATAAAAATGGGTTACAAAGAAAGTACAATCAGTCAAAAGAGTCAATACACATTTTCTCGTTTTGGCGGAACGACACTCTTAAGGGGTCAACGCACCCTTAACAACTTCGTTCTTTCTATAGCTCGTGAACGAGCCGAAATAAAAATAAAGTTCGATAGGAAAAAATGTTGTATTCTTCGACTACTAGACGTTCATGATGATAATGATGAGTACAGAAATAAATGGCGTGTTGTTTATTGCAATAATTCGTGAATTACTTGTGAAAAATCACTCTTCAGTTTTCCACTAATATGGGCAGAGGCAAGGATCGCAATCACGGACTGACTTCGTACTTCGGGAAGCGACTGGATTACAATTGTATATTTACGAAGAAATTCTCCCCCGCTACGTACTGCCTTTGAAGATTAGAACACAATCGGAAAAGTGTTCTCACGCTTACTCATTTAGGAAATGTTTTTTTATGGATTATACTTATTACAATAATGATAGTCATGATAAAAGTGTTTGAAACAAAGAGATTTCTTAAACCACGCACAAGTGATAATAGCTGCTTCGCCGCATATATCGCATGTCGGTACATTTTGTGAAAAGCAAAATTGTACCGGATTTTCGAAGTTTGGTGGTCTTTCTTCTTCGTACCCACTTTTGTACCACGCATATTTGAAAAGATTTGTAAACCGTGGAGAAGAAAACTGGTTGTGTATAAGAGATTGTAATTTAACAATATTGTCTCTCAAATGCAGATTGATGTCGTAATTGTATAATATTACTGCGTCAGAAAAGTGTTTGACGAAGTTTTTCCATACACGGAAGCCATAAACATCAAGGGGCTGTATCATTCCAGTCGTACCTGCAGGAATTACTAATTGTCATATGGACTAATTGTCTACAGAACTAATAAAACTGGTGCAATATATTTACCTGCTGGAATGGTTAAAACTTTAATATCTTTCCCTTGCATATCCATTTCGTTAAATGAAGTTGGACATTGACCGCTCCAAGAATTCAGAAGTACTACCGATTTTGGACCCGTATTGGGAATATATACTTCTTGGAACCATCGCTTGAAATGATTAGTCGTCAATTTTCCAGATTTCGAAGCCAAAAGAAATATATTTTCGGCTCTGAACATAGTTTCTTCTACTCGAGGACCAAATTTGCCAGTAGGTTCGTTTAAAACGATCAACATAGGTGCCAAAAGCTTGCCATTCGCAGAAACCAAAGGCTGTATAGTATAACTGTGTGTTGTTGATGTTTTCGATTACACGACTGCCTCAACGGATTTCTGCCCTTCTTTGGCCAATGTGCCGCCTGTATGTAGCTCTAAATTGAATCCACTCTGATCAGAATTAAATGTGTTTTCAGCCCTAACGTTGGCTATGTTGACTTTCACCATTTCTATAAATTCGGTAGCTTTGTTTTAACGTGTATCAGCGTTTAATAATTGTTGTTTTATTACATATTTAGTAATCTTCCGTGACACAATTCCATTTTGGTTTTTGAATGTCAGCCAAGAAGCGGATGCTTGGAAATTTACGGTTGGTATTTCTACAATTTCTCGTGCCCGTAAGGCCCATCGTCGAAGATCTATATCATGGATAGGCAGCCTTTTGTCCAAAGCATCATTAAAATTGTTTAACGTGTAGTGAGCTATCTTTGTTCACTTTTCTTTGTAGGTGCCACCCTTATTTATACTATGGGCCCACCGGCGCAACTGCTCTGATTTCACCTTTTTGAATTTCTTTTGAACAGATGACAACTTTCTATTCCCATTTGCCCCGGATCTCCAGTAATCCACAGCTCTTGTCTTGTATTCGTAACTCAATTCTTATATCTTGGGTGCATACATTTTCATCAATTTTTGGATCTAGGTATCGTTGTCCGTGCCAATCTCCTTCACTGTTATCTTCTATTGCGGCTGCTTCATGAATTTCATTTGGTGATTGCGAGCCTTGCTTCTGCCCATATGAGTGGGAAACTGAAGAGTGATTTTTCACAAGTAATTCACGAATTATTGCAATAAACCACACGCCATTTGTTGCTGTACTCATCATTATCATCATGAACGTCTAGTAGTCGAAAAATACAACATTTTTTCCGTTCGAACTTTATTTTTATTTCGACAACGAGAAAATGTGTATCGACTATTTTGACTGATTGTACTTTCTTTGTAACCCATTTTTGTTTCTAGAAATGTTCGTCCATGCCGCACGGTAAGAACTTTGAACGTTATTGCTGTACTCATCATTATCATCATGAACATCTAGTAGTCGAAGAATACAACATTTTTTCCTATCGAACTTTATTTTTATTTCGGCTCGTTCACGAGCGATAGAAAGAACGAAGTTGTTAAGGGTGCGCTGACCCCTTAAGAGTTTCGTTCCGCCAAAACTAGAAAATGTTTATTGACTCTTTTGACTGATTGTACTTTCTTTGTAACCCATTTTTATTTCTACAAATTTTCGTCCATGCCGCACGGTAAGAACTTTGAACGTTTGCCTTTCGAGAGGGGGACCGTTGGGGGGGGGGGGCTGGAATGTTACAAATATGCAATTGCGTCATAACACGAACGTATATTGACGTGAATTTAGACCAAAATGCCAAAAAACTAGCTGATTATACGATGCTCTCGGCAAAAAAAATCGACCCGCAGTTTCAACCCCTTAATTGTGAGTTATCGGAAGAAGAAAAAATCCGTATCCGCACTTTTCCATTCTCTACATGTAGGCAAATTTACATCCCAATCGATTAAAAATTGTCGGAGATACGGTTGAAAAAATTGCATTTTTGCAATAAACAATATGAAATTTGTTGCTATCTACATCGTTCTCATCTCCAGTGTATAGTACACAAAAAAATAAACATTGTTCCAATCGAAGTTTTTTCATATCTCGTATCGTTAAAACCTTATTGACGAAAAACGAAAAACACCCTAAATTTCAATGGTGCTTTTCAACCCTTAAACATCGGGTTCCGCCGATATAAAAAAATACGTGTCGCCTATTTTTACCCATTCTACAAGCATGTCAAATTTTATCGAAATCGGAGACATCGACCTCGCAACGCTTCCTTGTTAGATAAGTTTTTTTTTCAGTTAGTAAACATTAAAATCTTCATCCCCATAGAGCGTGAAAAAAAGGCGAGAGAGAGAGAGAGAGAGAGAGAGAGAGAGAGAGAGAGAGACCTGGCAGGCGGGACTAGAAACATGATAATTCCACATGCTAATGAATGGCAACGTCACTACCGAAAGAATTGGATTCATTCGTGCACGTATATTCGTCGCATATTCGATAGACACCCCCAGACAGCTACTCAGAAATATCCAGACGACGGTTCTCTCAGACGTAGCGAATTTAATTAATATTACCAGAACTGAGCTCCGCATGAAGGATACGTGTCAATCATCAGTATTTCGCCATTATACACTCAGATACCATTATACCACTACTCCCGAAAGCCTTATTTCGTCGGTAAATCCAGATGTTAATAAACGTCAAGGGCTTTATGGGTGTTGTAAGCAAAACGGAGTATTTCGAATGAAAAATTGCCTCCAAATAAGCGTTTAGTCATTATAAGAATTGAATCATAGCAGCGAAATCATTTTTAAAAATGCAATGCTTTTATAGCATTATTATTATGAGGAGACCTTCGCATTTAAATGATGGGTTAAGCTTCGGAATCGTTGGATGTTACGAGGGAAAAAAATAGATTAGTGCAGAAAACACCCTGAGTCGAAATTTTCAGCCCATTTTAAAGGCCTGACTCCATTTCTGCCTATTTTTAAGGCCTTTGACTCCATTTAAGCCTCTCTTGAGGCTATTTAATACTAGAAGTTCTACAGGGTGCGCCAGAGAAACTTACTTATTTGAAAAAATTCCCGCGCGGTGAGTTGGGCGGGTAGAGGGGCGAGAGGGGGCGCATCTGGAGGGGGAAATTCCCAAGTTTGTTTCTCCCTCCAGTCAGTTGCCATCATGCTCTGGTCTAGAGAGCAGCGGGCCTTCGCAGTCGAGAGCTTCTTTTCTAACGGTCGCTCACTTGTTGCTACGCAACGTGCCTTCCGCGCTCGCTTTGAAATTCCTCCTCACAGACTCGTTCCTGGCCGTAATTCGATTCTGTCGTGGGTTAACTCATTTCGGGAGTGTGGAAGTGTCGCTAAACCCAGAAATGGACTTCAACGGACCATCAGAACTCCGGAAAATGTCGAAAGAGTGAGGCAGTCAGTTGTGCGTTCTCCCCGGCGTTCGGCTCGCAAACACGCAGCTGCTATGGGAATTTCTGACACCACTGTTCGACGAATTCTCCATGAAGACGTGTGGTTTCAGCAAGATGGAGCCACAGCACACACAGCACGAGACTCAATAAATTTGTTGCGACAACATTTCCCCGACCGCCTTATCTCTCTCAGAGGCGATCTCCAATGGCCGGCACGCTCTCCAGATTTGACTCCATGCGATTTCTTTTTATGGGGTTATTTGAAATCTCTGGTTTATGTCGATCGACCACGGACCATAGCACACCTCAAGAACAACATTCGCGACGCCATTGCCAACATACCGATTGATATGCTGCAAAGAGTGGATACGAATTTCAAAAATCGACTTCATCAGTGTATGCGCAATGGGGGTCGCCATTTATCCGATGTCATTTTCAAGACTGCATGAAAAAAAAATTGGGATATTGTATTCTCAAATAAAAAAAATTTTAAACAATAATTGAAGTACTTTTGTTTTTATTGATCTTTCAAATAAGTAAGTTTCTCTGGCGCACCCTGTACTATGAGCCGCAAAGTGTCACCCAGATCAACTTTTGAAGTATAAGCAGAAGGTAGGAAAGTAGGTTGTCGGTTCGATTCCAAGTGTAGCCGAAATACTTTCGTCGAATTATCTCATTCCAGAAGGTCGGGGAATGACGAATTACAATAAAAAAGAATTGAGGTAGAATTCTCAATTGAATATTTTAATTTATTTTGGATTTATGCAATCCTCTATGCATTTAGTAGACGGGCTGTGATGGACTGCGGGTCATCAGTGTATGTCTATATGCACAACAGCCGGCGCGCGCGTGTGTGTGTGTGTGTGTGTGTGTGTGTGTGTGTGTGTGTAGGTATACGTGTGGCATTCAAGAATGGTATATCGACATCCTACTTAGCGCCTGAAAGTGGAGAAATGGGAAATTTGTTCCCGTTTCGGACGTTAAGTAGGAGTTCATTCTACATTAAGCTCGAAGCTACTTCATTACCTCTATCTCCCACCACTGTGAAGAGCAGGCTCAAAATAGGCTGAAAATTTCGACTCAGGAAGGCAGCCAGCATTACGACAATTTTCCTAACAAAGGAAATACTCTCATGTTTCAAACTGCAATTCAAAGTCGTGAAGAACGAAGTGACTAATAATCTTATTATTTTTGAGCTCCCTTTCGCCCGTCCCCTCATCTCTCTTTCTCCAGCTTTGTTATTTCTCTTTGGCGAAAGAGTAATCAATAATTAAACAATTCTTACAATACCTAACAAGTATTGTCGTTATAAATGAAAAGCCATCGCAAAATCCACTTTCAACTTTGCATTTTTCTTGTGCAGGCAATAGATTTTTGTATTTTATATTGCATCCTAAATCCGTTATTCGGACTATTTGCAGGATTTCAAGCGCTATGGCACGCGCCTTTATATATGTTTTTTTCACAACCGCAAAGCTTTCTTTCCGAGGAGGCATGAACGGGAAAAAGGAATTGAAAAAAATCCCAATTTTACAGGAAATGTATATTGATTGGAAATGTCTGATCCAATATCGACGATCGCTCGAATTGACCGACTAATTTCCACGAGTGTCATTCGCAGCGAAAACCATTTCCAATATTCCCATTCCGATGCTCTTCCCCCGTTTCTACCCGGTCTACATACTGCAAGCTCGTTATTCTTGAATTCTGCATATCTAATTAAATACGCTGCCTATATTTGGAAATATAAACATATCATGATTTTATTTGCTCCCATTCCAAAATTCTTCCATTTCTGAAACTCATTTGAATTGCAATTCAAATGCAGAAATATTTTTAACTGACAAGACATACTCGCAGTGCAAATCATTTACTAAATTTCGCCATTTGTAACGAAAATTTTGGGGTTCTGTACTTTTGGATTGAGAATCATTTTCATGCTTGTGCTTTTATTTCAATTCGACCTACAAGTTTTACTTGTGTTTGTTTCAACATTTAAGGCGTTTTTTTAAGTTATCCGATAGTTTTCACATTTTCATAAATCCCTTGTAATTATCGAACATTTTGTGATTCGCAAAACTAAATTTAATTGGATTTGCATTAAAGCGGGATATACATTTAGAGAGGAAAAATATAAGCAATATTGAGGGATTTTTTGAACTAGGAAATAATTATCCTACAATTATCAAACTTTAGATATACTTTAATAGTATATTTAAGAATACAAAACATTTTTTTTAAATTCATTCTTTATCAAAATCCCCGCAGGAGTTGCGAATCGGCGTGCAGTCTAGCTTCCCGTACACTTTGATTTGCAAAAAAGTTCAAACATTTTTTCAGTTAGAACATGTATACTTTCTATATGACGGTAATTAAAATGAAGAAAATGGCACGCATTTACAAACAAAAATCAATATTTCACGCGACATTTATGTAAAATGTGGATTAAAAAAGTCGTTTCTTTTACAATTTTTCAAAAACAATTCTCGTCAAGTAGAAGGTACCAATATTACTAATATTTCCACCAAGTTTCAACTCAATCGGCTTAATAGTTTTTGAGTAATCCGGCATGTCATTTTCGATAATGCAGTTTTGAGAAAAACGCGTTTGAAGTTCACGCCCGCTCCGAATCCGAGCGGTGAGGCACAGCGTTAACGTGCTGTAACGTTTAAAGTTTTTAGAATTTCGCTTTGTAACTCTAGGACAATATTCTACATATGAAGCATTCCACACCAAGTGAAACACTAAAAAATCATGTAATTTTTAAATGGGCTCATTTGTTTTTAAGTTCGTTCGAGTGTCAAAAGCAACTACATTTTTTTTTTAGATTTTTAAATTGGATTTTACACTGGAATTTGGATAACAGGAAATTTTCCTCGTTTTTTTTTTCGATTCATTAGACTCAAAAAGTGATGCATTGTACAAAAAAAAAACGTCAAAGAAGAAAGTTTAGGTTTTCGAATGTACTTTTCCATCATATATGTTTCGTAACTGTTAAAAATTCTGCTAATGTATTTTTCAACGAAATAAGGTAAAAATATTTTTTTTTCGCCAAGTTCGCCCACTTTTATTTTTCTATAAATTTGATAGAACTTTCGTTGATGTCATAACAAACCACAGTAAAATTGGCATGATGGAGAATTCATATCTTCCAATTATTTTTCAAGGTTAACTGATGAAGAATTTTATCGAACCATGGATATTGAATATCGACCATTGTTTTAGGCATGACAGTGGATTGCGACGAATATTTAGTGTTATCTAGAACCATTTTGTCCTCCTTCTTTCAATTCAATTATGCTTTTGTTTGTCTGCCTCGAAATGTTTCATTTACTCACCGGTTCTCGTAGCGTTATTCTCGTATCAAAAAGAAATCTTGCTGCTCGTTTGTTAAATGACCTGGTTTGCTCACTCTCACTGCTAATACAATTGATTTTGCGGAAGAACTCGGTCAAAACGATTCGATACTTTTTTTATTCGATATGTTTTTCTCATCGGTGGCTTTTGTATTAGTAGACTAACCATGTTATGATTCACTCATTGTTTAACGATAAAAAGATTCAAAAATGAAACATTTCGAGGCAGACAAACAAAACCATAATTGAATTGAAAGGAGGAGGACAAAATGGTTCTAGATAACACTAAATATTCGCCGCAATCCACTGTTGTGCCTAAAACAATGGTCGATATTTAATATCCATGGATCGATCAAATTCTTCATCAGCTAACCTTAAAAAATAATTGGAAGAAATGAATTCTCCATCATGCGAATTTTTCTGTGGTTTGTTATGACATCAACAAAAGTACTCTCAAATTTATAGAAAAATAAAAATGGGCGAACTTGACGAAAAAAAATATTTTTACCTTATTTCGTTGAAAAATACATTAGCAGAATTTTTAACAGTTACGAAACATATATGATTGAAAAGTACATTCGAAAACCTAAGATTTTTTCTTTGACGTTTTTTTTTGTACAATGCATCACTTTTTGAGTATAATGAATCGAAAAAAAACGTGAAGAATTTCCCGGTATCCAAATTCAAGTGTAAAATCCAATTTAAAAATCTTTAAAAAATTATAGTTGCTTTTGACACTCGAATGAACTTAAAAATTATGTGCCCATTTAAAAATCACATGATTTTTTAGTGTTTCACTTGGTGTGGAATGCTTTATATATAGTTCTATTGTTTAAAGAGAAAAAACGAAATCGATTTTTTTATCGTTGTATATGTTTATCCCGCCTACAGCATTTTAGTAGAATCTTATGATCTTCGAGGTTCCTCGCCTGATTAACGGTGACTAATTTTATCACCATGATGGTTACAGTAGTCAGTATCATTTTCCGTAAACACGAATGGAGACGCGGAGTTTATGTAGATCACAGCGAATAGGAAAACAGACGGAGAAATAAGCATTGAGCGGAAGAAGATGTAGTTAGTCCCTCTTCCCTCTCTTGCCCAATCATGCAATGGTGATGATGGCAGTTTCCCACGGGAGAGCTACTCGGTGCGGAACGTTATCCCCAACGACCCTCTACACTGAAGACCCTCTTGACCCACAAGGCTCTTCTCCGGTCTTGCATCGATATAGATGTACCTTCTACCACACTACCGCAGTATTCGAGATATACACGTAACGCTACAGGACACACAGTCCTGTCTGGTTCATTCAACTGTATACCAAGTGAGTTTCAGTTCCGGTGATTCTGCGTTATAGTTGTAAACGGATTTGCTCCTCTTTCCACTCGCCTCTTTTTTGTCTATCTTTTGTTTATCCCTTCAGGCTCAGCCTATTCCCCGTAATGCTTTTTATTTCCCTTCTCACCAACATTTTGCCACGCTCGCCTGCCAATTACCCACAATCCGACATGTCGACGATAGGATGAACGATGGAGGTACGAAATTAGTTTCGATACCGAGAAAGTGAGAAAGACAAGTGAAAATGGAGCCTTCCTTTTGTATCTTCGTTCTATCCTTGCTTCTTTCACCAAACAGTTGCTCCCTAACTTTGCTAATTTTAACCTTGCGTAACTCGATTACTCCCGCCACTTGGCGATTTGGTCAGAGGATCAGTAAAAGCCTGTTAGCACCCTGATAGAAGTCATGAAGCAGCCAAAAACATCTCTGAGTTTCCAAAATTCTTAGGCAAAATTGTGCCAGTCTTCCTGATTGCTTGCTGCGTAATTCGAGTATCAAGAATTATTGTTGCTTCGGCCAAGATGGATCAACCGAATCTGCGACAGTGAATCAAACGTACGTGGTGTTATTTGTGACGATACCGGGATCCCCCGTTGTCATTCTTCCCCTTTCCCTTTTCGGCTTGAATGAATAATTCATTCTCATATTTCCCGTGAACAAAGTTCGTCACATTGAGAATCGGCTGCCTTGTTGCCCCTGGGACTGAGGGAAACTTACATGTAGCGAAAGAAAACAAAATGGAAATGCCCCACAATTCCTTGCAGTTTCCCCCAGAGGCGATAAATGGTTAATCTGCGAAAATCGATGGTGAAATGTTCGTCTTGTACGGTTACCTTTACTTTGCACAGGAAGAAGAATCGTGACTGGTCATAAAGAATGAACTAGGAGTTTTTTTATATATGTAGGTACATCTTGTTCTTACCCCAGGGTCCGATCGAATACGATTCTTTGACAGTGGTAAACTTTTTCTCGCGTCGGCTCCTTTCATCGAAACTATCATGTAAACATGCTTACAAAAATCTCGTTTCGTAAACATGTTTGGATGACATTGAGATTGCATTGTATGTGCGTGCTTACCTAGGAAAAGTAGATCTCGGAGGTCAAGATGCCTCTAGGAACCACTTTTCATACGTTATTTCGTACACAGATATAATCCCAATGAAAGGCCTCCAACATCATCCAAACATGTTTACGAAAATCTCGCTTCGTAAACATGCTTAAATGATGTTGAGCGCCTTTCATTATGATTGTATTGTATCTACGGATCTCGGAGGCTGAGATACTTCCGGGAACCACTTTTTCTAGGTTATTTCCTACATACCATAGAATCTTAATGAAACGCGCCCAGCATCATCCAAACTGCCCCCTTGGTTTATGAAAATCGAAGTTCAGGTAGTTGCTTCCTGACTAAATAATGGGAATGTGAGCATCACCAATAAACGAGCGACGCTGCGAGCTGTAGTGGAAAAAGATTGGGAAGCATGCGCATGAACACGCGTTTGCATACGTGGCCATATGTACGCCCAGCGTTTATGGGGAGTAATCATGGGGATACTCGGACTCTTTGCTGCTAAACTCATTGAATGGAGAAACAGTCCGAGCGTTGATAGGAGGATGGGGGTGTTACAGTGGCGCATCGAATTAGCGGTGAGTGCGACGGATGTTCATTGAAATTGCTCGTACGTTTGGTTCTTTTCGCTTGGCAACGCCGCAGACTGAGTAGATGCGCAGTTATGCTACCGGAGAGTAACCGAACAGTTGGGTAGGATAAGAGCAGCCAATGGTAGCGGCATTGAACGTGCTCTCTACTTCTGCGGAAAGCAGTTTAGTGGCCATTGGTCGTCTGTAGCACTAGGTGGACATAGTCCATGTATATATATATCTAAACCTATAGGTATATATGGCCCGCTGGGGAATCAGACACGACAACTGGAATTTCCTTAAAAAAAACAAACTTTCTGATCCCTGCTGGTGTGGTGGTGGCGTGACAGTGGCTTGGTTTACTTGTCTTTCGCTCTCTTTCTCTCTCTATGACGTCGGGTCGTAAGCTTTTCTCCATCTCTTCTACGGTTTCTTTTCTGCACGCTTCGCAGTCATCCTTCTCCGTCCAGCATGGCTCCAGTCACGGGGGAAGAGACCGAGAAAACGAAACAGATCCCCAGGGCTTCTAGAGTTGGGGGCTGGACTGTTACAGAAGTGAAGGGAAATTGTGGAGAAAGGAGAAAATCGGGGCAATATAGAAGGGAAGAGAAAAAGATGGACAGAGACGCCATGAGGGACATAGAAAGAAGAAGGCAAATGGGCATCCTCACGGGCATAATTCCACTGAAGTTTCAACATCGTTGCGTGTTTCACGAAGCTTTCCTATTCATATATACGTATATCCTATTGACGATTGCATAAAAGCCATCCATGCATAGTCTGCGGCTTATAACTAATGTACGCTTCTCCCTGGCGTACCCAATCGTCAATGGACCAAATCGATGCTTATTGGTATGTGAGTTGAACCATATCATGAACTGCTACAAAATTGAAAACGGTTATTCTCCGTCGAAGGATTAATGTGCTCTCATAGCGTATTTCATGAGTATGCTCAAGCGATTCCTTCAGAGCTTTCTGACTCAGAAAGGTGAGAGTAAGGATTTAAATTTCCGTTCTAAAAACAGCTGCTACCTAATTTGCTACGAATGAACTGAAAACATATGATCAAGCTAGGCAGGAATTGGAAAGAGTTCGTATCAGATTCTGTCACTCGAAAAAGTTCATATCGAAGAATCAAATGTATCAAATGAATCTTGCTGCATGCACAAAATCATGCGCGATTCCAAAACAACAGAATCAAATGTAACTCTAAAACTCGATTTTCAAGCATTGCCAATCTTTTTTGCTCGCTTTCTCTTTACCCTCACTTCAGCCCATTCTTTTCTCTTCTTCCTCATACCGTGTATCCCTGTTCGTGTTGGGGTATGAATTGGCTGTGCTCGTTCCAGCATACCACGTCTTGGTGTACATTTTCGATCATGCCCAGTGCGTTCGTGCGTGTAAAGTGCCAGTGATGCTATTCCTCCCTCATTCGCTTGCCTGTTCCGGCTATGTACCCAGAGACAACGAAGCTCTCGGTAACCGGAAGAGCACAACCGCGATCAGGGCCAATGGAAAGGCTGTAGCATTGCCGGAACGTTTGGCCCTTTTGATTGCTAGCCGTCGATACGAGATGCTCCGGTCTTATCCGTCTCACGGAAGGATAAGACATTCTCGTGTACGTGGATCCTCACCTTCGGGTACGTGACGAGTGTGATACCTGCACGTAGAGAAAATAGTGAAAAGTGGGAGAAGGCTCCGATGGTAAAACCGACGAGACTGTTCGGCTCGAGCCGATTCGTGGCTGCCTGGTGACTGCCACAGAGGAAAAAGGAAAGAAAAGCAGACTTTTCGCCGGTTCTCACGTTGATTGGGTGCGGCGAGTAAACTCCGCAGTGCCCTTTGCCTTCTTTGGCCATACCATAAAAGCTCGTGCTGTATATATGTCTGCCAGTGCATGTACATCTGGGACATTTGAAATCGTCCAGTGGAACATTTCACCTTCTTTTCGCCATCATCAAATTCGACAGTGAGTCTTCATCTTTTTGGAAGGTTCTTGTTTCCACAATGTTTATCTCTACAACGCTGCAAGTCCGTTTTTCAACTTTACAACGACTTATCTCTCATCTGTATAAACTCGGATATCCACTAACTGTACAAGCATCTCAAGTTTGCAATATGGAACCTCTACAACGATCTAGCCTTATGATTATCCCTACAACGTATTTATTCGGATTGGTATCAACTACACAATGAGGGATTTGTAATACGCATTAATTCTACAATGTATCAACTCTACAAGAACTTTGAGTACGCAACGTTCAACTGAGCAATATTCTTGTTAACTCTACCACAGCTAGTATAACAAGTGCATCAATTGAAGAAGAGGTATGCATTAGCCCACTAACGCCCAAGCGAATATGTTTGAATACTTGAGAGAAAAAGGCTGTTTTTTGCACTGTACAGCAGAAATAATGTCACCCTACAGGTAAAATCCGCCGTTCTTCCGATTTATGGCATTATCTTTTACTTGTGACCCTTCCTAATGGCTGAAAAAAGGGTTTTAACTTGAAAATCGGGGTAAAATCCTATAAAATCGGGATAAAACCCCCTCTTCAGCGCTAAGGAAGGGTCAAAGATCAAAGTTAATACCATAAATCAGAAGAACGGGCGATTGTAAAGGCAGTAAGGCATTGTAAAGTTGAAAAACGGACTTGCAGCGTTGTAGAGATACACATTCTGGAAACGAGACCCTTCCATCTTCTTCAACCGATGACTGAATGCTGCTGTTTTCAATTCGTGACATTAGTGCGATTTTGTCAATTCGAATTAGTAGTTATCGGCTGGGGTTGATAGACGAATAACTGCCATTGGAAGTCCAATTAAAAGTTGCCGGCCCTTTGCCCGTGGAGACATTTGACTGGGCAACGAGAAATCGGCAAAACTTGCCTTAAGGCGAGATATTGCGTAGTTCCATAGAATCCTCTTCTTTTCTTTCAGCTGCTTACCGGTACTCACAGCATGAACATCCACCCTCAGTATCATGCAATCGAGACTATGTTCGCTCTGTAGTGTCTTCCTTCGTTCTTTTTACTGTTTTCCAATTCACTGTACTTTACCCACGTGTTGTTAGCTTCTTTTCTCTTTCTTTCGAGCCTCCATCGATCGTTCACTCTTCATCCTTGTCCTGGACCACGTTTTCCTTCGGAGTTTTCCACTGGAATCAGCGCAAATCCTACTCGAAACGCAACTGTGTACTCTTGTATGTTAGCGGAAGCCTCGGAGCTTTTACGGGTATACCGATCGACTTTTCGGCCAGGCACACTGTTGTGCAACTAACGTGCCATCGCTTTTTCTTCGCTTTCACCCTGTTCGCTTACACTGACGGCTATCTAGCACGATCGTGCTCGCGTTACAGACCCTCTTCTCTCATTCGTCCGAGTGAACTTTCGAACCCCATGTTCTCGCCGCACGCCTGTTTATTTATTTCTTTTGTCCCGTCTTGCTTTATTTCCTTCATTTTCGCATTTGCCGGACTGCTACCGTACCAATTAGGGCCCCCCTCGGGTGATACGACGTGGCAAACACATTGCGGAACGTGCAGCGCCCGAAAAGCTACGCTGGAGCCGGCCTTCGCCTAGGCGAATGCATGAGCAAATTGGGGCAGAGGGTGAGAGGGAAAGCGAGGGGGTGCGGGACAGGAAATTAAGTGTCTGAAATACCTCCAACGCGTTACGTTCTCCAGGAAAACTCTTTGTCTCAATTGCATTCCTTAAACCCTTTTTCTCACCTGAAGAACTTTCCATCTTTTTTTCTGATTATTTCCAGACCAGAAAATTTAGTAAACGCACCTCTACAAAATACCTCTATCTCCAATCTGAGTCCAGCTTTACGAATAATACCGTTCAATAAGTGATGAATTTGATTTTGCTATGAATTGCATTTGGTCTGGCATGCTCTGCCACTTCAGATACACCAATCGAAGGCTACTTGTATATGTGACCATACATGATACAGATGAAAAATCGACAAGCCTTTCGCGCAGCCTCTTTATCTCAACTTTACGTTGTCAATGCTTTATGCATTTTTCACTAAATTAGAAGGAACACCGTAGACATTCCCGTCCAGGAAGGACTTGTCAGAATTTGATATCTCTGAGATGTTGTAATACATATTTTATATGTTCTTTTAATTTTTTGATAAATTTTATTTCTGGCAAAACACGCGGTGTTTTCCAAAATAGGCCCTGTCCGTCATAATTACGAAGCGAAGATCTTAATGTCCAAATATTAAGACTGAAAAACAACCTGAGTCAATTTTGAGGTAATTTTTAGGCGAACGTAGCGCCTCTGGTGTCTTCGTTTTAATGTGTACCGTGATTTTGTGCAAAATGTGCAAAAAATATATTTTGTCAAAATCTAGTTCAAAAAAATTAGGAGTGCAAAGAAATGCAAAAAAAGAAATGGCCCTTTTTAGGGCCATATCAATTCGACGAAGGTTATAACCTAAAAAAAACGACTCTTTACAGAGCCAAAAATAAATTTGACGAAGGTCCTTTGCATCGCAGATTCAGGCCTCAGAAAATCCTCTGAGGCAAATACAGTATCTTCGCGAGCTTTTTTTCTTATCCATGCACGCCAAGTCGTTGCACAGCATTTCCAGTGTACTCGTGTGGTACTTACGTTGTACTTTCATATAATGGCGTTACCAATTTCATGTTAAAACAGTAAGATGCTTTTTTTTTAATAAAAATGAAATATTGACAATAATATTATTCCTGAGATTTAATAATTTTGTTTACAACATTTTTAGTAAACGTGCTCGGCTATTTTATAAAAAGTTATATGACTGTTTGTACATTTAAATGGAAAAATATATATAATAAAACCATTGTTTAAATACAAATAAAAAATATTCCAAGATAAATCAGAATTTTTAATATGGTAAAACAAGCGATAATGTTTACAGGATTTTTTTTTATTGCTCGGGGTTCTTTTTTTTACCTTTTTCAAAGTTGTTTGAAAGGGTTTTTATACTCGACGGGTCTTAGATACCGACGCGTATACGACTCGGCCCTGAGGGTTTAGTTATAAGGACACACGGAAACAGGTGCACATTTATGTACGAGGATATGGGTGAAGGGTAGGCGGTATAGCCGCCGTTGCTACGAGCAATGCCACAGCTACTTACCGTCCGCAGGGTTGGTCTAGAAGCGCTAAAGCGTGAAGACACCAAGTCTCCCGGTGTTCCCTTGAGGATCGAGAGCTCGGGAGCATTACCTCTCCTAATTTGACGGGAAACGCGCGGCTCTCACTCCCACACCAGAAGCCGAATTAGGGTTTGGCGGATAGTAGTGGATGATCGTCGTCACCGTCCTTCATGTTGTCTCCTTCCTTCTTTGGCTCTCCGTTTCCTTCGAGCTTTCGCTTCCACTTCATGGTAGGCTTCATTGTATTCTCCTTTACACCCTTGCCACACATTCACAAATGTTTCACTACTCTTTGCCACAGACAGACCCGTATGGAGAAACACCGTCGGATTGCTAAACCCACCAACCATGCTGAGAAGTCCGATGAAACTTCCGGTTCGTCCATCGGGTGACATTCGCATCTCTGCGACTTCACCGAGAACTGGATCGACAAAATAGTTACCAGTTTTTGACCACTTCATTTCTCTCTCTCTCTCTCTCTCACTCGCTCTCTTTCTCACTCGCCATGCTTTGACACAAAGTCTATACTGCATACATAATGATGCCTGCTCCCCTGTATGCATCTACACAATTCAGAGGCCGAGAATATGTTCAGCGAGTAAATCTCTACCGGATCTCTTCGGGTGCACTTATGTGCCTTCTGAAAAGTCACCATTGCCCAGAAGTCCAAGCTATCGTTTATATTTCATACCTTTCCCAACATAGTTGGCTGAAGCAGGGCTTGATGTCAACCCAAATAATCAATATTTTTTTCAAACTGTCGATTTAATTCATAAAAAAATTGACGATAAAATGGGAAAAACAGCGTCGGATTGCTAAACCGACCAACCATGCTGAGAAGTCCGATGAAAGTTCCGGTTCGTCCATCGGGTGACATTCGCGTCTCTGCGACTTCACTGAGAACTGGATCGACAAAATAGTTACCAGTTTTGGACCACTTCACTCTTCTCTCTCTCTCTCTCTCTCTCTCTCTCTCTCTCTCTCTCTCTCTCTCTCTCGCTCTCTTTCTCACTCGCCATCCTTTGACACAAAGTCTATATTGCATACGTAGTGACGTCTGCTCCCCTGTATGCATTTACACAATTCAGAGGCCGAGAATATGTGCAGCGAGTAAATCTCTACCAGATCTCTTCGGGTGCACTTATGTGCCATCGGAAAAGTCACCATTGCCCAGTAGTCCAAGCTATCGTTCATATTTCATACCTTTCCCGCCATAGTTGGCCGAAGCCGGGCTTGATGTCAACGCAAATTATGAATATTTTTTCAAACTGTCGATTAAATTCATAAAAAAATTGACGATAAAATGGGAAAATCAGAGAGTGACTTCGCTTCCTGGTAACTATTCTATAAATTACATTTTCGAAGAAAAAAATTCGCGGACATTTTTGTACGAGGACCGTCAATGTAGTAACCAATTGTACCAATATTTATTATTTTGTGAACCGCGATGTCCCTAAACTCGTTGTAAATTGTAAGCACGGGGATATAAAGGTCATTTCGAAAGTCATCATGGTCTCGAAATCGACAATTCGTTGTAAGGATTTTAAGGACCGTCCTCGAAAAAACCGTATGTCCTCGTAACCACCATACCGTGGTAAAAATATCCTTTCCTCATACAGATAAGTGCAACGGTGCAAATTGGAAATTCCTCCTTGCAGATTCTGCTGCAATAGTTGTCATAGTAAGTTTACTACTAATACTTTTTGTACTTGCTTGAATTTGTTCTCGAATGGATGCCTCAACAGTGAATATGAAAAAAGTGCATTTCCGTTTACCAGTACATACAACCGACGGTAAATGCAACTAGGGCTCGAAGCTGAAAGAAAATGCGTAATTTATATGTCAATTCTATGCACACGCTTAGCTGGATAGCTTAAATATAAAAAAAGTTATATTTCACCACCCACGAAAAAGACGCGCTCTTTCTAAATTTAGTTCGAACAATGGACCCGACCTTTGTGACCTTTTCTTATATCTGCACTCACAAGGAACATCCCTCAAGTGTCCGTCTCCGATTTTGTTGAAACTCATCTATGTGATACAGCATTGAAAACTATTGGACACGTATTTTTTTTTATCTACGGAAAAACGTTTTTCAGGGGGGAAACGACCTCTCAAAGAAAGGCGTGTCACCCCTTCATTTAATTGTTTTTCAATATTTCAACACTGGATTTTTCATCTCTTTACATTAGAAGAATTCTGGTTTTTGTTTCATTCAAATCGGTAGACTGCTTGTGGGTGAAAATGCAAAACCACCCCTCGACACGTCTCCCTTTGACGGGTGGTTTCCCCCGCTAAAAACGTTTTTCCGCAGATAAAAAAATACGTGTCTAATAGATTTCAATGCTTTACCGCATATATGAGTTTCAACAAAATCGACGGCGGACACTTAAGCGATGTTCCTTGTCGGTGAAAAGTATTTTTACTGAATCGTAAGGACTGTGACTCTTTTTAAATTTAGAATAGTTTCCGACGATTCCTGTTCAAATTGATCGCCCCTTGGGTCAAACGTCTACGGCTTTTTTTCGGCCGCAACGAATGGAATAAATATGTGCGCGATCCTTGTGTGCAGGGATACTTAGATGATAAAAAATGCAATTTTCATGCATTTTTTTGATAGGTTTATATTATAGATAGTGATATAAAAGTTGTTACACTTAATAAATACACTTTAAAAATTCATTTATTTATTTAAGTCACTATTTATAGACGAAAATGGTAGTTAAAAAAATGTCCTAACAAAATTATAGGTCTGCCCTGTTGATTGAATCTCGGAGATGGATCATCCGAAACAAAAAAATCAAATGGTTTTAGATTCAGTATGTTAATGGCTATAGCGCATCGCATTCGATTTTTCATGTAAGCAAAAATAACAAAATGGCGAACATTTTTCGAAAGAACGTGTTTTTTCAGCGTTTTTGGCAAAAAAAGTGAATATCAACATTTAAAAAATCCTCGAAATGCGCTATAGCTATAGTTGTAAAGAATATGTGGTTAAAATTTCAGAAGGATCGGTTAAGTAGTTTCGAAGATTTTATCAACAAGCCGTCGAAAAGCATTGTTTTGAGAAAAACGCGTTCAAAGTCTGTTTGGGTTACATAAATACATTACATTTTTTTTATGTATTCTGAAAGTGCATTTATTAAGGGAAGATTCTATCTTGTTGGGCCAACATTTTTTCGATTTTTTACCAATTTTTGATGTGACAAGTATTAACTATAGAATGTTGATATTTGGTATGTTGGCTAAGCAGTCTTTATTGAACATCAAAATATTTTTTAAATTTTGACAAAACATGGTGGTGGGAGTGGGAGGAGCCCCGTATGTCAGTGCACGGGCGATGACATTCTTCTCTTGCGGAAGTCCGAAGCACCGGACAGGTGATCTGAAGCAAAAAACTCAAACATATTTTTACTTTGTACAATATTGTGAATCAGTTGACCTAGAATCAAGAAGAAAAATTGGAAACTAAAAAAATAGTGAGCGATCGGAAGGAAGTTTGTTTTTTCCCCAAAAAACTTCGCATTTCTTTGCTCACTATTTTTTTTATTTTTCATTTTTTCTTCTTGATTCTAGCTCAACTTATACAAAATATTGTGCAAAGTAAAAATATGTTTGATTTTTTTGCTTCCGATCACCTGTCCGGGACTTAGAACTTCCGCAAGCGAAGATTGTAATCGCCCGCGCACCGACATACGTGGCTCCTCCCACTCCCACCTCCATGTTTTGTCAAACTTTAAAAAATATTTCGATGTTCAATAAAGACCGCTTAGTCAACATACCAAATATAAACATTCTATACTTAATACTTTTCGCATGAAAAATTGGTCAAAAATCGATTTTTTTGAGCCCAACAAGGCAGAACCTTCCCTTAAGTGTAACAACTTTTATACCAATATTTTTGATAGGTAACATAAACCTATCAAAAAATTCATCAAGATAGCCTTTTTTGCGTCTAAAGTGAGAAGACCCCTTAATGATTTTCTTAAAATTTCCCAAGCGGAAGCCAGCATAAATGTCGATTTTATCGTTAGCCAAGAGTTATGGAGGCGCGAGTGCATCGAGCGTTTTAGCCACTGAGCACAAGGAGACCAGTGGGGAGCACAGTTTATCGTCGCGTGTATTGGAGACTTGATGCGGCGTAACCGGAAGTATCTACCCATGAAAGTCGCGTAGCTTTGCTCAGATACTTTCTAAATGGCGTGCCAGGGAAGTCACGAGAAGACTTCGTAGCTATCAGGGTGGGTGACGGGCCATTACCAGCGGGCGCATCACACACACGAGCCACCGTCATCGGTGGTGAGAATTGGTGCAGCGATGGGCGCGTACCGCACACAAGTTTTGCGACGCAGGCGGTTGGCAAACCCGCGAGATAGCGATATAAAGTAACGCGCCAGCGTGGGTGAAACAGTACTGCATTATTCAGAGCATGAATTATTGATGAGTCAAGGGTGTAAAATATGAACGACGGGCGCGAGTCGTTATCAACGAGTCGCAGGACAGGAGGAAGAGAAGGAAGAGGAGTGGCACCAGGAGAAGGACAAGGGTGACGAGGAGACGAAGGAGGCGAGGACATTGTAGCGTCATTTTCCTCAACACACCTTCTGCTCCAACTTCGTGTCCATGGCACAATGTTGGCACTTTCCATCCTCTTTTCACCTACACATGTATTTCGGAAAATGTTTTCACTGGAATAAGCTTCGAGAGTAGCATATATAGTCGCCAAATACGAATATCATGATGCTGGTTCGAGGCTTCGACGGTACCCACGGAAGACGAGTCTGCACCCACCATCATTTGATGAGGAACAATTGGAAACACTACATGGGAATAAATCAGCAGCTGCCGTGAGTATCAATTTCTTGTACGGTATGAACATCACGGATTCTGTAGGAGCGCGCATTGGTATTGAAAGCGATCACACGATCACATGAGAAGCCTCGAAGCGGCGAAAAGAAATTATAGGAACTTTCAATATGTTTGCTAACTGACCTTGTGAAATCGTATCACCACTTTGAGGCTCTCGACTTCTCTTCATTTCTAAAGCAACCATCTAAGAATCTTTTGCTTTTCTACGGCCTTTCATCTTCACCTGCCACCATGGGTCGTTTCTGTAATTACTTTTTCTTGCTAAACATATGTTTTTTGCTCGTTTTTTATCTTTTAGCTTTTGCGCAGCACACAGGATTCGCGACAGCAAAAGGTGTCCTTTTTATACACACGTGTGCAGCACACACACACCCACGCACACACACGCGCAAACTCATATTTTTTCATCTTCTCGTTGGCTGTAGGAAATCAGATAATTCTGTATATACACATGAACACTGGTATGCGGCAGGTGAAGGGAAAAATCTAATAGCGGTGTCACAAGATACCCAATTCTTCAGTCGTAGCTGAAAGAAGATTTGAATGATGCGAGGATAAAGGAAGCTCATTATTATAACAGGCTTTTCGAATATGGTGCGATAGCAGATTCATCCTGGTGTTTGTATCGCTCGTCATTTGGACTAAAGAGACAGTTGTAAAAACAGTCAATCTTATGTTTTTAACTAGTTGCGTTGAAGATTCGGCTTCAGTCTGGCCAATATAGGTCTTCCAAGGTCAGCGATGGAAATAAATGATGTTTTTCTTTACGTTTCGGCCCTCTGGTTCGGGTCCTCTTCAGAAATTATATTTTTCTCTATAAATTATGATACACAGATTTTACCAATCACGTTTGAAAGAGTTAAATACACGAACGTTTTATGTTATGATTGTGTTATAAAATTGTTGTGTCGTCTTGTATAACTGTTGTGTTAATTCTGTTAGTTAATAAAAGCTGAAAATTGCAACCTATCTCGTCTTTATTGCTAGCCAAAAATTCACAAACATAACTATTCACTTCGTCCAATAGTATCATCAATAAGTAGTCTAACACATAAACTAGCTGAATTTATACAATCTAAACTTTCTAAATTAAGAAGTACGACTAATTCACACGTCAAAGGTAGTTTCCACCTAAAACATTCACTCTCTAACATCTCAATTCCACTCAACTACAAATTGGTCTCGTTTGACGTTGTTTCTCTCTACACCAACATCCCATTACAACTTGTTATTCAAAGCCTACAAAAAAGATCAAATCTATTTTCAGAAGCACTTCCTTTAAACGAAATAATTAAAGCCATAGAATACATCATGTTCTCAACCTTCTTTACATTCCAAGATAAAATTTACCAACAAATCTCAGGGTTACCAATGGGCTCACCTCTGGCTCCAATACTATCCAACATCGTCATGATTGATTTTGAAACAAATTGTCTGGAAAAATCAAAATTTTCGTTACCACTATATAAAAGATATGTTGATGATATTATTATTGCTCTGCCAACAGACAAAATTGAATCCACCAAAAAGATTTTTAACTCTTATAACCCAAAATTACAATTTACATCTGAAAATGAAGTAGACAAAAAAACCAGTTTCTTCATTTAGTTTTAATCCATAAACAAAACTCAATTATCACAAATTGGTATAGGAAACCAACCTGGTCAGGCAGATGCATACATTTATTTTCACACCACTCACTTTCCTCAAAAAAGCCATAATTTACATGCTAGTTGACAGAGCAATGAAATTATCTCATCCTTCATTTCACAAAGAAAATCTTAAATTCATTAGTAACACGATGACACAAAATGGCTATCCGATCTCTTTCACAGAAAAAATAATAAAACATCGGCTTTCCACAATCAACAATCAAACAACGAACAACAACAATTTTCATTCTTCCAGACTAATAAATGTTCCTTACACAAAAAGCATACATTATCAACTAATTCGTCTTTTCCAACAATACAACATAACATTAGTCACAAACAATAAACACAACATTTCATCGATTACTGGCTCCACCACAGACAAAATAAATAACAACCAAAAATTCAGCATAGTTTACAAAATCGACTGTAAAGATTGCAATGCCACATACATCGGCCAAACCAAAAAATACCTTGAAACCAGAGTAAAGGAACATAAAAATAGCCTAAAACACATTACCACAATACACACAGCCTTAGCACAACATGCAATGGAACAAAAACACGACTTTCAATTTGACAATGTAAAGATTTTAAACAATGAAACTTTGCTCAAAAAAGACTAATCCTAGAAATGATCCAAATTAAGGCACACTCCAACGCCATAAATTTTAGAACTGACATACAAAAACTAAGTTCGATCTATAACTATATTATATATCTATTAAAACATTTTATAATACGTTACCTGACATAACGATTTAAAAATTATCGACTCTATACGTTAATTAATATATTTACATTATAAGTTAATTTTATTGACATTATAAATTAATTTTAAATACTCCTAACTTGACGCACCAATTTTATTTCTCTTGACACGTCACTGCCTAAAGGATCTTTCTCCCCCGATTCGCAGTACAAAAATTCTAATAAGCTTCATGAAATTAATGCACCACTCAGTTTCTCTCAAACTTTCTGTGATCACACAACTCAACATGTAACGGAAAAATGTAAATTTCGAGTTTTTGCTTATTTTGTAAGGGGGAAAAAATGTAAGAGCTTAACTCAATACGTAATCATCACAGTCATTTGATACTTTATTAAAATTTCTTACATTAAATTTTCCATCACTTACATTAAATTTTCACTAATAAAACACAACTTTTTTATAATTATTTATCCATTACAGATGATAAAAATCGCTAAAAAACGATAAAATGTTCTATCTATTGAGTATACTCAAACAAAACATCATCTACTCCCATAAATACTCTCTTTCGAAATAACCTTCCGAATATACGCAAAAGCCAGAAATATCAACAACATCGAGGTTAGTCATTTCTCATATTTCATCTCTTTATAACTCCATAATAACCCGCTCTGTCACACATCACGCATTTCAAACACCGATACATAAGAATAATTAACGCAATACAAGAACTTATTCATATCATATTAATATAGCTATAACCAATACAGAATTAACATAACAGTTATACAAAACGACACAACAATTTTATAACACAATCATAACATAAAACGTTCGTGTATTTAACTCTTTCAAACGTGATTGGTAAAATTTGTGTATCATAATTTATAGAGAAAAATATAATTTCTGAAGAGGACCCGAACCAGAGGGCCGAAACGTAAAGAAAAACATCATTTATTTCCATCGCTGACCGTGGAAAACCTATATTGGCCGGACTGAAGCCGAATCTTCAACGCAACTTGTCATTTACACGGCCGCACACATCTTCGATTCATTATGTTTTTAACGATGCCAGTATATATTTGAAGAACGTTTCCTCTTCCCAAAATACTCCATGAGTACATATATCCATTTTACCCAATCACACATGGTTTGTGTGATTTTACGCAATCACACAAACCATTCGAACCTCATCACCTCCTGTAATCTTCATTTCACATCCGAGCATAGTAAAGTTTGCACCGCTTCAGGTGAGGCAATTACCCAAAAAGGTTTTTTCCGAATTTCAAAGTTGCCAAATGTATGACAAGCAATAATGCCGGGTACTCGTGGCACACGGGGCCGACTACGATATTTTTAATTACTACCGAACATGGAACCACAATGCAATTAAACGCTGGATGTCTCGGTGAAATGTACTGCGTCAGCGAGGGTCCTCTAGTAGGAAGAAGTTAAAGAGGATTGCTTTGACCATGTGGTCTATTTATCGTTATCGGAGAATGCGATCCGGAGCTTCGTCATTTGACTAAAGAGTTTTTCTGCAGAGTATGAAAACTTCATCTCTAATTTTGGTTTGTTAATGAGATTCAGCCTATCTTTTTCTGACCCTCCTTCCATCTCTTATTCTCCTCTGTAGCTACTATTTCTCTGCTTGTCGCAGCGTTGCCTATTTCGAAGCACATGGGCACCATACCGTGCAGTCCTCCATTTGGAATTCACCCAGTGATGCACGACTTAGTTCTTACTACGTATGGAGAAGATGGAAGCGCGGTGCACGCCGTTCATCGTGGGTCTTCCTTCGTACGATGTGTTCATGTGACCTCTTTGTCGGTTTTTACGTTGAGGTACTTTACTGCTTTTTCATGATTTCTCGGCTTCTTCACTTTTTCCTGGCTCGCATCAGGCGTTTGCTACTATGCTATGTTTCCCCCCTACATCTTTCATTCCCTCTTTTTCGTCGTCTCAGGGTCCCCATGCGACTACGAATAAGCGTGTCTTCTCCTATCTCGTTGCCCGGTGTTTAGTCGCCTTCAGTGGGTTTCACGGTTGTTTATAGGACTTTCGTTGAGCTGTCATACGTTTTTTTTCTTCTTCGATGTTCTGCAACCGTGTACACACCATCCAACCAGAGTCGGGCAACAAATGGTAACAGCAGTAGGTCTGTATGTATAAGCTAGCTGCAGCTTGCTTTCCTTTCTCTTCATCTGCCCCTTGTTCGATATATTCTACCTTTCTTCCGCCCAGGCTTCCTTTCAGCCCTTTTTGTCTGTGTTGACCCTCCTGCTTCCCTGCTGTCCCTTCGAACCTTTTACCTACCTGCTACATTGCCTCTCCACCGGATCCAGCTAGTGCTGGTCATTCCAATCGAACAGCACGTGGTAGAACGTAGGTACTGTTCGAGCGATAGCACCACTACAAGTACTACTTTCTTTTCTATTTTCTGGGATTCCAACATCTCCTGAATGTGGTATGTCTCTGCTATCACAATTCGCTTTGACTTTTCACCGAGTGTTTCTCGTTTCTTTGCGCTTTTTCCTCTCTTTCGCTCGCTCGCTCTCTCCTCTCTGCCTGTTTACGTTTCGCTTACTTTTTTTTCATCTCCGTTCTTGCATCCGAATGTCCCTTCTCTCTCGCTCTTTCTCGAATCAGTCCCGCATTCCTTTCAGTTCTTCACCAAAGCAATTCCACGACTCCCATCGAATGAGCTTCGTATCGGCAGGAGGTTGAATCATATATTTTCAAGGGCTTATTTTCGCTTTTTTTTAATCGAACTTTTATCTGGCTTGCTGCATATTTTATCGGTGCCGATATTTGAACGAATTGCCAGTCATCCAATTAAATACTTGTTTCAGTTCAGTACATTTACGCAGGCTGATGTAGGTTATTTTAGCTTCCGCGTCTGGAGTACCCGCTTCTATTTTTTAATTTCCTTTTTGGTGCGTTTGATGCATTGGAGGACTCTTGGAAATCAAATTTGAAAAAAAGCCGCAGCAATTCGTCTGTCAACTTGTCGAGAGCTCCATATGCAAAACTGTCGTATATTGATCAGAATGAGAATAAAAAACCTGACAAGTTCTATAGTCATTTTTTGTGTCGTCATTTGGAGCATCAAACTTTAACTAATATGCAGACATTATTATTGTTTATCTTCTACCACAATCATTGATTCTATGCTCATTCCTATTTTGTTTTACGTTCCGCAGTCACAAGACTCTTGTAGTATTGGCGGGGTAAAAAGGAAGGATGTTTGATGTTTGATATTTTATCAGCGAGGCTTAAGGCAACATGTGATAAAGTTGTTTGGGCAGTTTTCTTATGGAGTTTACATGAAGTCAATTTACCGACCACTTGGTTGTCCATAGATCCGGAATTTGTTTAAGTAACTTTTCCAAAATAATTTCAATCGACAGTTCTAACCAAGTGTTCTTACCTATGAGTCTTTCAGATTTTTTGCATCAACTGTTGAATAATTAAAGGACGGGACACACTGCACATCACTTTAGAACTTGATATTTCGCAAACGGGGCTCAACAATGAAAAATACTAGATGGAATCTTATTTTCGTTTCGAAATACCTCTCCAATAATTCTTCACTTGAGGGTGAACGCGAAAAAATTACCTCTATTTCATGTATAGGGAAAAAAACCCGACAACAATTATTTGGAATTTTTGCTACATATTAATTGAGATCCCCCATCTAAAGCATCTGTTCGAAAAATCGAATGCTTGTCAGTTTAAAAGTTTAGAAACTGCGAGGCTGTGACGAAGTTATAGTTCCTCGTTTGACTACGGAATCTTAAGGGGTTATGCCACAGTAACGGGTATAAAATCATGTGCGAATTTAACAATTTTTTTCGTATGAAAAAGTGATTCGCTTATGAAATTAATTACACATCTATTTAGTATGAATATCAAGCTGTTAGAAAATATATATATATGTTTTCGATGTACAAAATGGCTGATTGCTAATATTTTCTTTTGTTATCTTTTTTTAGGCGCTCCGCGGCGTGAAATTTAGCATCCACAATTTTTTACCTAGAACAAAAAACAAAAATTCTCGTCAATCTACATTAGAATACCTAGGGAAGTACGTACGGAATTTGAAGAATATTGTTTTATTCAAAAGTTGTAGGTGTTTGAATGAATTTTCAGTGAAAAATTTCGTATAAAACTGCTCATAAAATGCAAAGTTTTCGATTAATCAGAAATTCCGTACATACTTCTCTGCGAAATGCAATTGGGAACATAGCTTTTAAATTTGAAATAAATCGAGTGACGATTGTTGAAGTTATTTGTCACGCCAATTGGAAAAAAGCTGTTTCGAGAAAAACACGTTTAAAGTTTTAGGTACTTTATGGCCGTGCCAGAGGTGGGCTTACGTTATACGCTCAAAGTCGGTGAAAAAAAATGTTCTTGCTATAAATCCAATAGTAACTCATTCTTATGGTGATAAAGCACCGTTTTAGCGAGGAGAAAAATTGATTTTTTGAAAATTCGACTGAGGCCTTACCGTTTAATAAAAGCGATTTAACGGTACAATGTATTTGATCTTTTTATTATTGGAAAAAAATAGTAAGACTTTTTCCGAATCGAAATCGAACTATTAGGGACTAATTCCTATAAAAAGGTTTTTGATAAGTGGGCAAAGATAATTAATATTAAATTCTATAATAATCCACAAAGATATTCGCATGATCAGAAACTTTGTAGATCTTTATAGAAACCGTTTTCGAACGATCGAACTCACACCAAATTCTTCTATTATTTTGATGTCCATAATGAGTCTGTCAAAGTAATAACTGATATTCTTTAACCCTTTCACACCTGACGGGACATATGCTGTCCCAGTTACTGAAAAACATAGGCGCATTTCAATGGTGAGGAATTCGCACCCTTATCGAGCAAGTTTCAGACAGAAAAATTATTTCATCGTAATAATCACTTGGAGGAGAAATAACTGTTCCCGGTAATGAGGCGCAGTAAACTGATTTTTTTCGCCAAATTGAAAGGGTTAAAGTGATGCAGCATCGCCCAGCTTTCTGCAACCGGTGCAAGACTTTCTATCTATCAACGAGGTTTTTATTCAAATTCAAGTTTACAATGCTGTATTATTTGATTGCTCCTACAGTCTCAACACTTTTATGGGATAGATATTTATGCGTTAATGTGAATGTGTGTTTTTATTGCCTCGCGACTGGTTTTAATTATTGTTTGTTAGGCTCATTCTGTTACAACGAGATGAGGGGTTAGGATGCGTATTTACAAATGAATGTATGGGCGATATGATTTTTCCGGAGTCTTTATGCTGCAGGGAGGATTAGGCAGAACCTGTTGTTCCTTGCCTCGGGGTATTGGTATTGTTGACGATCAGCAACTGTCAATCCTCATAAGTGTGAATTTAATAAAAGCGATTGTCCACCTCCAAACGTATAATAGCCACGAGTTTTTTTGTTTCCATATGTCGCGGTGTGACATTGCGCCGCATCTTTCGATGCATTAAAAATGCTATTTTCATACTTTGATGGGTCATGAACTCATCAAAGTCACTTTAGATGGCGAGCCATTATGTTCCTTCTCGTTATTATCGATTGTCCAATTTATTCTTCATCATATAACGAACTATTTTTCGGGCACTTTCATTGGAACCGCTCTAGCTTATGCGCTCAATCACCTTAGCACACACATGTACATGTGCCCACAGAGATTCGAACTGTCCATGTGTCCCGGGGTCCCATGTCCCCATGATCGACTGTGCAACTCCTTGATTGCATTGTCTTTCACACCAGGTAGACGACAAAGCAAAAATACCTTTAGAGAGCTCCAGCAAGTCGATTTTCCTTTATATTTGCCACACAATCGTTTTATCTGTGCAAATTGTATTCGTGTCCGCAAACTGACAGGATATCGTGTGATTTGTGCACCGATATCATATATCGATCGACCCCGTTTTAGGCACTGAATACTCAATTCCCAATTTATGAAATAGTGACCTCGAAACTCGACGTATACATGAAACACAATTGAGTTGTGGACCGTGATTATCGGATGATATCCTCAAAGAATGGTCCGTTAGTCCGATGGGCCGTTAGTCAAGTGAGGGAGAGGCAGAGAGAGAGAGAGAGAGAGAGAGAGAGAGAGAGAGAGAGAGAGAGAGAGAGAGAGAGAGAGAGAGAGAGAGAGAGAGTGTGTGTGTGTGTGTGTGTGTGTGGAGATTGGAGGAAAATTCGACCCTGTAGCGAACGATTAATCACATTTACCACTGGCAGACTCGGCTAACAAATTTTATCGGGAGAAGTCGTTGTTTGTGGATAAGCAGCAATAGCAAAGAGAACAATCCCTTACGATACCACCGGGACTACTGCGCGTGAACTGCTCGAACAATGCTTTATCCTCCACTGCGAAGAGGGAAGAGAGGAGTGGAAAAGGAGGTTGGGACTTCCGATATCTCGGAAACCCCGATTCGAACACCCATTTACCTTTTGACCCTTCAGTACTGGATACCGTGTCTTCTATGGTCGAAATGTTGACTCTCTGCTCGCTCGTTGTTGCACAAGCATGCCAAAAAGGAATCCTCTCCCATCAAGCTTTTCTTTATCTTTGGGAACTTCAGATTTGTCCCTTATTTCTTCGATTAAGGAATACGATGTACATGGCTTGATTGAATGAGAGGAAAATAATCAGCGAGAAATATATTTGTTCATTTTTTCAAACGGGAGATTGCCCAGTTGGTCATACTGAAACAACATATGCAATAGCCACAATGGGAGTGGAGACAGACTCTTTTGGCTATCACTGTATGCATATAAGATTCTTTGTAATGACAGCAAGATTGAAACGGTAATGAAGATTGACATATTGAGAAAGACGATGCGAAATGTTTTTGAAAAATTGATATACGCGGAGGAAAAACTTTACCGTTAATTGTTAATTCATTATATCGGGAAACTATACACGTTTAATTACAGTTTGTAGCTTCGATAATTATTTTAACATGCAACATGACATATTATATTACGTTGATTGCTTACTAGCCTTTTTATTTATTTCTACCAACTTGCATACGAAGCACGAACTATATATATATATATATATATATATATATATATATATATATATATATATATATATATATATATTTATGTTTATTTATCAGTTTCATCAGTTTGCTTTATCAGTTGATTTATCATCTTTATCAATATGTTCTTATTATATATAGTGGAACTATATATTTATTTACTTCTACCAACTTGCATCCGAAGAACATCTGTAATTTCAGGGGAAAGTTTCCTTAGAGTGTTAACTTCGAAGAGAGCATTTATTCAAGTCAAATATATGTTTTACTAGAGCTATAGTAGACAAAGTAGAGTGCTGAATGATCTATTGAAATAAATGCTTAGTAGGCGAAACAAAAGGACGCGGTACGTCAAATTTTAAGCAGCACATTCGTGTGGTGTAGCTGTCATATCATGAACATGACCTGAAAACTTTGCGTAATTTTTTATAAAAACCCAGCTCTATGTCTTTATTTCTAGTCGCCGTTGCGGATACGCCATTTTATGATGACAAAGTTTGACTTGGCAAATAAACATCAAAACTAAAAAAAAATATTGGCAGAACAAATAAGATTATAAGATTTTAATAAAATACAATTAGTTATATACCTAAAATACTTTTATGAGTTAGTAAGAAATTTGTTCGAGTTGAATATGTATCGCGATGAATAAAAAGATCTAATAAAAGTGGTAATATAATTTTATTAGAATCAAATGAGCTTTTTTTCCTGAAAGTCGAGTCTAATCAATTGTCACATTTAATCGAAGTGAATACTGCATTTCATTCGATATCAACGAAAACGTTGATATCCAATCAATGAGACTCAAGAACAACTATTTTATTGAAATACACAATTTCTCGGTGTACCCCCAGACCTCATGAGCCATTTCACCTTTCAACACGTGATTGGCACGTATGACCCTACGCTTTTTGTGTTCATACTATTCCCGCGGCGATATAGGGACCGCATAGAACCAGATTTTTTCCCTTGTATAACAAGGTAACGTATGGTACGCGAGAAATTTAATTTCACTGGCTTTCAGTTGAGGAAGAGCCTATTTAAAAAACGACAAAATGGAGTGCATTGCGGCTCTGGGTCATAGTTCAAAGTTCGCATGGGGAGGAAGTTCATCCCGGTAATCCGTCTTCGGTGATGCATCTAAGCTTGAAAGTCCATGGAAACCAAAATCATTGAAAACCAATGAAAATCGGTTTATCGAATAAAGTGATCAACCGTTGCACTCCAATATAATTGAATGGAAAGTGCTAATATGTTAAGAGTGCGTATAAGTACGAGGAAGGAAAAAAATGGAACAATGGCAGGTCTTCATCGAGTATTAGCGTCGATATAAATCATCTTTCACATACTCGCATGAGACGACCGAAAAAAAGTAGGTTCAAGCTGGTTCGTTCGCGGCTATACGTACAAGATCCTATCAGTCGTGACGGGTCCAGACACTGTACAAGTATATAGCACCAGATACTATAAGGACTGCCACTGGCAGAGAACCTATTGTACCAGCAGTAACAACAGGACATCTGAATTAATCCGAGTGACAAGTGCACTCGGTTCACCGAATAAACATCAGAAACAGAAGTTGACCGGATGCCTAGCTCATCGTTTCCGTTTCCCAACCTAGATTCCCTGAAAAAGCATATTTTAAATGGATATAGGGAATTCTAACTTGAAAGAAGAATTCTACACCGTTTCTTAATTTCTTCTTTATATCCGTTTGTAGTCCTCATTACTCCATTGGTTCTTTTATATAAATATATATATATATCATTTTTTTATCATGATTATTTGATATACATTTATATATAGGATGTCCTATTTATTTTGAGATATTGAGATAACGCAAGAACAGCGAAGTAAATTGAAACATCTCGCGACATATATCGAAAAGATTCAAACGAGGAGCCAAATGATAACATAACTTTTTCAGTTAGTGGACGTTTTCACGGTGATTTCGGGGTGAATTCTTTTAAAAATTGAAACCTGTATTTTATGTAGCAGCATCACGTTCTACGTTAAAAATAAACGGGGACCTTTTGTCCGGAAGATTTTTTTACTTGGCCATTTTTTAAACTACAAGCAACATTCGAAATGATTCCGCTTCCAAGCATAAATAAATACAGCGAATAGATAATTGACAAATTAAAAAATAGTCTCTGTGTGGATACTGAGACAAGCATTTTGAATAATAATGCCCATCGTGTTCGTTATCGAATGGCGACAATAATAGCCTACATCGCAATGTACACTTGGTGTTTGTTGAAAAAAAAAACGTTTTTAAAATGTCAAGCAATAATGATCGAATATGAAAATGTTTCCGACAACAGTAACATTCTTTTTCGTAGAATAAGATGACACTATAAAAGAAATAGATGTCCATTTTCTTTTAATTTGAAATCATTTTGAAAACGTCCACTGAATAAAACGGTTATTTTGCTGTCTCACTCCTCGTTTGAACACTGAGGACACACGCCACGGGATATTTCGATTCACTTTGCTATTCTTGAGTTATTTCGACGAATGACGATAAATAGGACACCCTGCATACGTAATGTGTCCGGCAAGTGATAAGACTCATTTTTTTCAATCATGGATTAAAAGATTTAGCGATCAATGTTGTCTCCTTCAAAGTGAGATTCTTCTGAGCACACACACCACCGCTAGTGGTTCCCCCACTCGTTGAAACATTGATTGGAATCGTTTTCTGCTAGGCTGTTAAGCGTGTCCGGCACATCTTGCCGAATGTTGTCAATAGTGCCGAAATGTTTCCCCTTCAAGTGTGATTGCAGTTTTGGGAACAAAAAGAAATCACATGGCGTAATTTCGAGGCTGGGCCGAGGGTGGAACATTCCTATGGTTTCCGTTTCCGGTATCGACTTTGGAATAAAATTTGATCGTGTAACGCTGTTCCACGTTCGCCTGCATTTATTTGTGACGAGAGTCAGTAAAAGGGGTTCACAAAGAGACGTGTACATACTCTATGCGAGTATGGACCGAGACTGGAGAGGGTCTTGTAGCTTACCTGAGACCCCAATAGCTGCGACTTACGAAGAACATCACTTAGTGTCCGCCCTCGATTTTGTTGAAATTCATATATGGGATAAAGCATTGAAAACTATTAGACACCTATTTTTTTATCGGCGGAAAAATGGCTTCGAGGGCAGGGGGAGGGAACGCACCCCTCAAAGAAAGGCGTGCCTTAGTTTAATATTTTTTAAGGCTTCTATAGTGGATTTTTCATGACTTTACATTTGAAGAGTTTTGGTTTTTGTTTCATTCAGATCGGTGGACCGCTCGTGGGCGAAAGGGCAAAATCACCCCTCGACGAGCCTTTCCTTGAGGGGTGGTTTTCCCCCTAAAACCGTTTTTTCCACCAATAAAAAAAATACGTCTAATAGTTCGAATGCTTCATCACATATATGAGTTTCAACAAAATCGAAGGTGGACATTTAAGGCGGTAGGCCACAGTAACGGTTATAAAATCATGTGCGAATTTTACAATTTTTTTTTCGTATAGAAAAGTGTTTCACTCATAAAATTAATTACATATCTATTTAGTATGAATATCAAGCTATTAGAACTTAAGAAATGAATTTTCAGTGAAACATTTCGTTATAACTGCTCATAAAATGAAAAGTTTTCGATTAATCAGAAATTCCGTACGTCCTTCTCTGCGAAATGCAATAGGAACATAACTTTAAAATTTGAAGCAAATCGAGAGAAAATTGTTGAAGTTATTTGCCACGCCAATTGGAAAAAGCTGTTTCGAGAGAAACGCGTTTAAAGTTTTAGACGCTCTATGGCCGTGCCAGAGGTGGGCTTACGTTATACGCTCAAAGTCGGTGAAAAAAAATGTCTTGCTATAAATTGAATAGTAACTTATTCTTATGATGATAAAGCACCGTTTCAGCAAAAAAAATCGATTTTTTGAAAATTCTACTGTCGCCTTACCCCGTAAGTGATGTTCCTTGTTAGTCCCACCATCCTCATGCGATCACCCGTAGGGCCCTTCTATTTTCAGTTTTCTTGCTCCCCAGACAATCCTTGTACGTAGATGCATACGTGTGTTCGTGAGTGTGAGGAACATCTACGCAACGGCTTTTGAGCAGAATAAATCGAGAAAAAGGCCACCCTTGATCATAATCAAAAATCACACGTATGTATGCACGCGCGTATGTTTTATTTTTGACAATGAGGAGGGGTGCTATTTGTCTACGTAGTTGAAGTTTGCATCGTTAAAAAGCCACGAAAGTTCTCGTTTATGCGAATTTCTTTTTCATTCCCTTTTATTATTACACACAAGCTTTTTCACGCACATTTATATTCTAGATCTCGAAGTAAATCCCTCAAAAAACGATTCAAGAGTTTTTGCCGGCAAAAACTGCCGCAAGAAATGAAAGCATAGCAATTCGGAAATAATAATTTTTATTGCATTCCGACGATGCAAACTTCAGTCCCATATTTTTGTACAGTTATATGGCTCGCGAACCGTTGCTCACGAGTGATTTAATAAAAACATCAAGAATTCATGGAAATTCGAGAACGATCTATCTATCTTGTGCAGCAGTAAAGCTTGAAATTGTGGATCGAATTACAAAGCAACGGGGTCGCAGACAGATGGGCTTGACGTCGCGAATAACCCATGTACGTAACATGAACTTGGTACTTTCACCACAGTTCATGTATACGTATACATGTATATATATATTCGTCTACTGTAGATATATGTATTCCTCTGCTTTCGATAGTCAATGCATTCCCGGTCAATGGGCTTGAATCTGCCGGCGACGTGTACGTTGTTACGAGGACGCGCCTGTCACAGGCAAGAAGGTTTTGGCACGTTGGTCTTTGGAACGTCTTACGCTTCACAATTATTTCTTTGTTTTCCGTTATTTGAATTCCAAAAACACTTACGCAACTACTCACAATCAGCATGGCATAGTATGGTAAATGAGTTTGAGCTGTTCTTTTCCGTCGGATGACGATCTGACACTGCCGATGCGCCCCGATATAGGGAGAGGCACGGTAAAAGTGATATCAGGGTTAGCAGGGAATTTCCACGATGTATACGTATGCATATTGTGGATTTATGCATTCACCGAAGTCGATAGTAGTTATGTGTATAAAAATATGAACTCACCGATTGGCACGCTGACAATCGATAGTAGGGCGAGGGTACGATGGCAAAGCATTGTGCTGAACCGCGGTGCAAACCGCCTGCCGCTTATGTACCCCATCCGGCGTGCGGAAACACCGAGAAAGTAAGCTCTATCCACTTAAGGGACACGTCATTCTCCGTTCCACCGATGCCGCTACCCCGCTTCTTCTATCTGGTCCGTTGACGCTTTGGCTGCACTTTTCGTGGCTTCCGTTGTTCCGACTCGTGCCCACATGCCTGTCATGCAAACAGAGCAAGAAAGATTATCGGTCATATATCAACGAAAGTAAACAGCAAAATCGGTATTTGCAAAATGACGATGAATTGCCTAGCGTGTGAACAACATTGTTGATGATTTTTTCTAAGATTCATAAAGCTGGAATGGTTTGGTATTGGTAAGAAGGAAACTGGAGATTCTTCTGCAAAATAAAAATCGATTAAACGCCTTCGAGATGCAATTGGAAGGTGCTTGGATCAAGCTTTGTGCTGTCGGCCAAAGCGCCTCGTCGGCGTCACGTTTTTTTCTTTTGAAAGGAAAGCAGGGTTGGATTTGTCATCCATACAATAAATAGTCCAGTTGAAATAGGATTTCACCTGGAATTTATTCGGGGCTTCGATTTTCTTTTTTTATTTTTAGGGGGGGGGGGGTGGTAGTGTAAATCTCGATTTTCGGGAAAATCCCCCTAGTGCGTTTGCCGCCATTTTGATTTAGAGGGTTTTTTTTGTTTTTCGAATAACTCGCTTATTTTCAACCTTAGAGTGAAAATGATAGTATTCAAAGTAGTGGAAAGTGTAATTCCCCACAAGTTTGGTGATTGTAATTTTTACCGTAGGATCGATATTTATAGAGTTAGACTGCTAAAAGGGGTAAAAAACGTTTTTTTTTAACTTATCTCGTTTATTATCAAGTTTATTGTAAAAAGGGTAATAAATAATCACATAAAAATGTTTATTTTCCTCAACTTTGGTTATTAGCATTTTTACCCTCGGATCAGTATTTTCGGACTTATACTTAATTTATGGGTGAACTTTTTTTTTTATGTTCAGTTATTTCGTTTATTATCAAGTTTATCGTCAAAATGGTAAGAAGTGATCGGGTAGGAAATTTTATTTTCTTCAACTTTGGTTGGTACCATTTTTTACCCTAGGATCAATATTTTCGGACTTATACTTAATTTAGGGGTGAACTTTTTTTTTATGTTGAGTTATTTCGTTTATCATCAAGTTTATCGTAAAAATGGGAATGAATAGTCGGGTAGGGAATTTTATTTCCTTCAATTTTGATTATTGGCATTTTTACCGTAGGATCAATATTTTCGGATTTATACTTAATTTAGGGGTGAACTTTTTATTTATGTTCAGTTATTTCGTTTATTATCAAGTTTATGGTAAAAATGGTAATGGATAATCAGGTAGGGAATTTTATTTGCTTCAACTTTGTTCATTACCATTTTTACCCTACGACCCTTCGATTAGAAGAACTAATCAGGTGTTAAAATCCACAGGTTTCTACTTGCTGGAATGGCTCTTTGCGACGAGAGAACACAGCCAAAGTCGAAGAAATTTGAATTACGTACGGTTGTCCATTACTATTTTTGTAACAAATTCAATAATAAAATGAAGAAAAAAAAATGAAAAAAATTACACCCCTATTTTAATTATAACTCCTAAAATATTGATCCTAGGATAAAAATGGTACTAACGAAAGTTGAAGAAAATAAAATTTTCTACCCGATTATTTATTACCTATTTTACGATAAACTTGATAATAAACGAAATAACTTAACATAAAAAAAATTTCACCCCTAAATTAAGTATAAGTCTGAAAATATTGATCCGAGAGTAAAAATGCTAATAACCAAAGTTAAAGGAAATAAAATTGCCTACGTGATTATTCATAACAATTTTTACAATAAACTTGATAATAAACGAGGTAATTAACAAAAAACGTTTTTTACCCCTATTTGCAGTCTAACTCTATAAATATCGATCCTAGGGTAAGAACTACAATAACCAAACTTGTTGGGAATTACATTTCCCACAACTTTTAATATGATCATTTTTGCTCTACGGTTGAAAATAAGCGCGTTATTCGAAAAACAAAAAATCCCTCTATCAATCAAGATGGCGGCAAACGCACCGGGGGATTTTCCCGAAAATAGAGATTTACACTACCAACCACCCCCCCTTAAGTATAAAAAAAGAAAATCGAAGCCCCGAATTAATTCCAGGTGAACCGAATTTTAGACCTATCTCGACTGGACTAAAAGGCCTTAGGGCACAGTAGCGGGTATAAAATCATATGCGAATTTAACAAATTTTTTTCGTATGAACAAGTGATTCACTCATAAAATTAATTACACATCTATTTAGTATGAATATCAAGCTGTTAGAAAAAATATATATTTTTTTCGATGTACAAAATGGTCGACTACTCGAAACTTCTCGAAGCAGCTTTTTTCCAATTGGCGTGACCAATAACATCAACAATTTTCACTCGATTTACTTCAAATTTAAAAGTTGTGTTCCTAATTGCACTTCGCGGAGAAGTACGTACGGAATTTCTGATTTTATGAGCAGTTCATAAGCAGGTATAACGAAATTTTTTACTGAAAATTCATTTCTTAAGTTCAAGTACCTACAATTTTTGAATAAAACAATATTTTTTAAATTCCGTACGTACATCTCTAGGTATTCTAATGTAGATTGACGAGAATTTTTGTTTTTTGTTCGAGGTAAAAAATGGTGAATGCTAAACGTCATGCGCCTGAAAAAAGATAACAAAAGAAAATATTGGTAGTCGGCCATTTTGTACATCGAAAAAATATATATATATTTTCTAACAGCTTGATATTCATACTAAATAGATGTGTAATTAATTTTATGAGTGAATCACTTTTTCATACGAAAAAAAATTATTAAATTCGCACATGATTTACACCCGTTACTGTGTCCTAAGGCCTTAAGAAAAACGCGCTTCCACACTCTGCCTATCCGCTCACAAGATGCCGAAATCCGTAGCATGCCGTATACGTTGATTATCGAGAATTAGCTCAATGTTAGGTCGTCATACATTTGTCGGAGCAAAACGTACTCGGAGCGTTTTTGTTGTATGGGCTACATGTAAAGTTCATTTAGTGACGACAGAACGAACATGGGACGAACGAGAATGACGACAGCGTTTGAGAGGAAAAACAGTGGTGGAGGAGGAAAAGAGGAAGAGAGAGAGAGAGAGAAAGACAAAGACAGAAAGGGAGAACGGTAGCGAAAACGGTAGGAAGAAATGTTGGATCCTCCCGCAAAATTGATTGCAGAACCCATCCTTTTTCCCCGTGTCTGCCGGAGACAAAATAGATTACGAGGGTGGGTCAGCTTAACTGTACCGCCATCTACATCCCCCCTGCCCCCTTTGCTCCTGTGTTGGTGACATGCTTGCCCTTTCATACCAACGTCGTCGCTGTTTCCTCCCGATCTTCCTGCTTCCATACTATCATCCCTTCTTCCTCGCTTGGCGATGTCCCGCAACCCTCAGCGAAGAATTCGCGATTGGGGCCAGCGCGACAAGGACCTACTGCCATTTCAGCCTATCTGGCTTTGCGTGTGTGTGTATGTGTGTGTATATGAGTATATTTATATACAGGAAGATCATTGAATGGGGAGAGGCAATGCGGAGAGACAGAGATGGTGAAGGTTGCCCGAAGCTTGGAGGCTGAAATATATATTTACCCACAGCATACGGAACAAGGAGAGGGGTATGTCTCGGGCTCGAGGATGTCCCCTTGCTGTCGATACCTTGACGTGATGCCTGCATTTTTTGCGCTTACTCCATTAACATCTCATTATGAACACTCCGGTGCCCCGTCGTCGTCGTCGTCGTCACTGGTAGCGTCCCCTTTCTAGGCTTTCCCAGTCACCGTTCGCGCTCGAGGCAACGGGTTCTTCAACCCCACTAGCCCTTTCAACCCATCTATTCATACCTTCTTCTCTCTCTCGTCCCTATTTCTTCCTCGACCGACAAAATATACCAAGTCCAAACTTCCATTAAAATGTCTACCGTCAGGATCCAGCAGACTGACTTCTAGCCCCCTCCCCCAACTACTCGCCCACCCTTTACTATGTATATCATAAATATATTCCTGAGCGTGGAAATGGCAGAGATGAAATATCTCCATCCTGTTTATTTTCGTATTCTCGGAGTGACTCTTGCGCAACGGATCAACCCACCATATCCAATCTTGTCACGCTGCAGTCAATTCGCTCGCTCCGATTCTTTTGTCAGTTCTGCACTCGGCTGGATCACATCTGCCCAATTATCATTGCAGTTGGTCTTGCGATACCATTATGGCGTTCCGCGGAATATCTCTTGGACTTTTTCAATGGAAGCGCTGAGACCCTAATGGCGTGCTTAATGCATTCGTGACGATGGGGAAAAATATCAGACCGCGGATCTTGGGATATAATGAAATCTTATTGCAGACCACTGTACTATACAACATTGCAATCCACAACAATGCGGCTTTGGAACATTCTTATGAACAGGTTCATCTGAATGTCAATGAGATTCCTGCTAAAATCATTCCCCCGAGTTTTTGGAATATGTTTACTTTCGAGTTGGTGCAATTCTTTCGATCTTTACGTGCGGTATTGTCGAAAACTTTAGAAGCATATTTGAATCGATGAACGAAAACAAAAATTGTTTTCTATGGCGAAAATTTTGATTCCTTTTTCGATTCAGAAAAAACCGCGTTCCGTTGAGGTGCTACATCTACCTAGAAGCTCGAAAAAAATTGTCAAATTCCGAAAAAAAATCTGGGAAACGTTTGGTGAAAGAGAGCCGCATTTTTTAATTCCAAAGTTACGGGAGATACGATGAGAAACATTTGAAGGTCGTTGATGATCTCACTTTTTAAAAATCGATCTTCATTTTTTAATAGAGATTTAATAAATTAATAAAGATGACGACTTTTTTTTCAAAGATTTTGTGTGCTCGAGATTCAATTCGTCGCAACTTTGTTAAAAAAAATTGATTTTAATAATCGACAATTGGCAATGACTTGTAAATATTTATCGTTAACTTGAATAACTCGTTTGGTTTTTAAATTTCAGATGGATTGTTTAAGGTGACGTGTCCACCGCCAAACGTCGCGAAAAAATTTAATCATGGCTGGCGGCCATGTTCTTGTTCCCCTTCTGGTGTTTTTTTTAAAGGTTCTCAATATACATATATGCACATTTGTGTTAAAAAAATGAGTGTCTTTTTCACCAACCGTCTCCCAGAAAAAAAATTCGGAATGAGGCCATTTTTTTTCTGACCTCTAGGTAGGCAGACTCCCGTCCCTTAAGGCGGGAGCCTGAATTAGACGGTCCGCAAAATCGTTTTTTTTTTGCTTAAATCGGTAGATAAACTATCCAAGAATATATTTACAATGTTACAGAAGTCAATTGTAAATATTTTCGAAGATACAAGGCCAAAAGCAGAGAAGTGATTGAAATTGGATATAGACATTTCCTCCTATTCAAAACTTTGAAGCGTGTTTTCTCCAGTTTTCATTTTCACGATTCTTCCAAATTGGCGGGCGTGATAGCAAAAGACTAAACTACCTATTGAATCAAACCAAAGTTTATTTTCTTCAGAATGAAAATGTCTTCTAAGTGAATTAAACAATTCGGAGAAAAAGCCTTTTTAAATAATTTTTATAGCACGTTAAGGTGTTTTTTAAACACATTTTTTCAAATCTGAGAATAGTTATAATTTCACGATTTTTTCAGCTTTTTCTTAATTCACCCTGAAGAAAAATATATGACAGTTGAAAATTGTATTGGTTTATTTGGTACAGTTAATAATTACGAGCTGCATCTTTCCCGCCGATTGGGGATTGCAGTGGCAAGACGCACATAGAATAGGCTGATGAATCTGCAGTCATTTATTGTTTCATGTTGAATTTTTTTTATACATTCCAAATATACATGAAAAGATAACTTAAGGTAGTACGAGCGCGTAATCTTGATTTCTGTAGATTTTGTTCAAATTTTAACCAGACATTGTTCATATAATCATGCATGTTTGAGTGAAATTTCAGAACAGTCGACTATTTAGATTGGGGGATAATGGGTTTTAAAATTGCAACTTTGAACACTGCAGGGTCTGCATGGAAATTTAGACAGAATAATTTTCCGTAAAAAATGTTTGTACCCTATAATAAGAAAACATATGGCAACACCGCATCGTTCCACGTATCCAATGACGTGAGTTTGCGCGGCATATTTAAAATCATAATGCAACACAAATTTTTATTTGGAAGTAATTTTTAATCGAATAAATTTTTTAATTCGTCATGAATGAACCAACACTTTCATTTGTTAATGAAGATAAAACAAACAATAGAAAAAATTAATATTTTTTTGTGGCAAAATTTTTAACTTTAGGAACACGATAATTATTTTTTTCTCGAAATATTGAACAATATTGTTCTGCGGTGTTGTGGTAGGTCTCCTTATTATAGGGGAAAAATATTTTTTACGGAAAATTATTCTATCTAAATTTCAATGCAGACCCTGCAGTGTTCAAAGTTGTAATTTTAAAACCCATTATCTCCCTATCTAAATAGTCGACTATTCTGAAATTTTACTCAAACATGCATAATGATATGAACAATTTCTGGTTAAAAATTGAACAAAATCCATAGAAATCAAGATTGCGCGCTCGTACTACCTTAATGTTAACTGGGCTCACTTGTTGGAAAAAAAACGCTTTTTTGGATCTTCTAATTCAGGCTCTCCCTTAAGGACACCCTTGTGATGGGCCAAAAAAGGTCCCTCTTTCTGTCGAATAGATTTTTTATTTGGGATTTGAAAAAATGGTATGTTATTAAGCATACATCGAACTTATATCGTGTAAATTTTTATCAATTTTTTAAAATTAACCACATTTTTTATATATAGTGAGCCTCTTTATAAAAAATGAGGTCAAATGGCAGATCGATAACTTGACAATGGTTGGTCTGAAAGATGAAAGTAAAAAAAGTTTTATGATCTATACAAATGTAGTTCTCGTTGCACGTAGCCGTTTATCGAAAAAAAAAATCACAAAATGGGGGGTATTAAAAAAAAGTATAATTTTGGCGAAATTTTTACTTATATTTGGGGGCTTAAAAAAATACTAAATAAAAAATAAAAAATAGGACAATTATAGCTGGAGTTATGATTCCGGCCAGTTCAAGAAAAGTCGTTTCGAGAAAAACACGATTGACAGTTGTAGTATACGTATATCGTGTTGCGTTTCTCGCTCTCGCTAAATCGTCTGTAGCTTGGTCAATTTTCAATATTTTAACTCGAAATATTTTTCACACATTTTTGAATACGTATATAAAAAGAAATCGATCTTTTTGACCCGTCACAGTGGTGTGCCGCCTTAATGGAAAATGTATCCATACATCCCGGACTCCAAGTAGACGTAGTAAGTAGCCGAGCGAAGAAGAACCGAGTACAAAGTTGAAAGCCACGCTTACAGAATTCTATTGGAACGTTATTTCCGCCGTAGGCAAGCAAGACGAGAGACAAGAACCCCGGAGACTCTTCGGCATGCCTTGAGAGACGAAATAACTATGGAAAAAGGCGGATTTTCGTCGTGAAATACAGATCAGAATGGAGGAACAAAGGAATGAAAGTTAAAACGGTTTTTGGAAACTTTAACTATCGTATCCACTCTGAAAATCGGAAAATGTGAATTTCACGAGCTGCCTTACACTGAAGTGCAGAGACTGGAGAGACGATAGTTTTATTTCGTGCATTGACTTTTATTTTTTGCCATCTGATGTTTCCTTCTTGTCAATCAATCAGGAAGAAAGCTGTCTAAGATTCAGATCGGCATGTACGAATAGCAGTTCAGATTGTTAGTTCTAAACTTCATTAAACAAATACTCTGATACGTTCTTAGTTTTTCTTGGTTTTCATTATGTAAATACTGACAGTTATGTAAAATGTAAACTTCATTATGTAAATTTACGTAAATTTCATTGCGTAAATAATGATAATGATAAATCCTTAGTGTTCATGATGTAAATAATGACAAACGTTTGTTTTCATTATGTAAATAATGAAAAACGTTTATTTTCATTATGTAAATAATGAAAAACGTTTGTTTTCATTATGTAAATAATGACAAACGTTTAGTTTTCATTGTATAAATAATGATAAACGTATCAGAGAATTTGTTTAATGAAGTTTAGAACTAATAATCCGAAATGCTTGCGTAAGCAAGTTCCGCTCCACGTAATGTTCAGTAAAAGCTCGTGATTTTGAAGCCACTTTTACGACGAAATCTCAATTTTTTTTACTAACGTGATACTCACATCATCGATGTATTCTACTCAAGTTTTACAACGATTCATGAATTCCGACGAAAAAATGTCTAGGACGAAACTTTTAAATTGCTTTTACTATGTTAGGGACGATGCTCAGCGTCGTTCACAACGAACTTTCTCAATTTTGACTTCCTTGCGAATAAACTTAGAGGGTTCCATGAAATTTCGAGAAAGGAATTCGACGACATTAACTTGCAGCTTTTCCCCCTTCTTCAATGTCCGCATATCGTTTTTTTTCCTTTTCAATTACCTTGGGTTGAATACTCCGTCTCGTCTTTTCGTCTTCTCTCTCTCTCCAAATAAATTTGATGTAAATTAATCCGCATTGGCGCTTCGACAAAGTTCAACATTTTTCTATGACATCTGCCAATTAAGGCAAGCTGGGCCAACCATTGACATATTTTGACGAACTCTAAAAAAAGAACAATGTTCAAATCGATTTCTGTCGCATTTAAGGGGTTAGGCCACTCTAGAGGCCGAAAAAGTAGGCTTTTTGTGATTTTTTTTCAGAAAAACTGACGATTTTTTAGGCAAATTTTTGGAAAGTCAAAAATTTGCTTAAATAATTGTTAATAACAAATGAACTATGCAATATAAAAAAGAATCCTACGTACTTCCATCGACAATGTATTTTTCAAGATATGTTCAACATTTCAAGTGAATCGGTTGAAAATTGTCTGAGTTATGTTTCCGGCCAGCTTAAAAAATGCCGTTTTTCATATAAACGCTGCACAAACGCCATTTTGAAATCAATCGCTTAAAAAAAATTGTATACAGTCACTGACATGTATGATAAACACCCTTTTTGTAATCTCGACGAGTTTTGTGGTTTTTCTGAGAAAAAAAACCCAAAAAGCCTGTTTTTTCGGCCTCTCGATTGGCCTAAGGCCTTAAGATCAACTATAATAAAAGTGGAATGCTCGCAATACATAAAATCAGCTCGATATTCAGAAGCGTCAAACAGTTTAAGGCCTCATATACTTTGGATGATCGGAAAACAAGGCTTTTTTGTGATTTCTTTTTGAAAATCCTAACGAAGCTATCAAAATAAGGTTTGAAGAGTTTAGTCTACATATCTGTAGGTACTGAAATGAATTTTTTATTCCCCGAAAAAATACAAAATGGAGGCCGAGTGGCTGATGAAAAGAGAACGCTTCTTTTTGAGGCTTCCCACATGCGGAGTCGTTGGAGACGCACATGAGTACTTAGAACGAAACATTTTTTTTTCTTCATAATCTACATGAGTTCTGCTAGCAAAGTACACACGATTACTACAATGTATCTATTTTTCCAAAATTGGCGCCGTTTCCAAAAAAGTGGCAGTTTCACTAAAAAAAATTGCCTTAATCTGTTTATAAAAACCGTAATTGTTAATAGATCGTAAACATCGTGTATACTTTGCCAGAAAACTTACAGTTGAAATTCGGAGTCAATCGGTTGAAAATTGTAGGAGCTCCGAGATCGCTCGATTTTGAAAACATGGTTTTAAGAAAAACAGCGTTTAAAATTGTATAACCACATTTTAATTTTAAAGCCTTTGGACCATACCATTCTTCGGATGTTTATATATATATATATATATATATATACACACACACATATATATATATATATATATATATATCAATCGTATCATTTTTGCGATGTATATACATCATTTAAGCCAATGAAAAAAGTAATTTTTTTAACGATATATGAGGCTTAAGGCATAGTATAAGAAAATACAGAAACTTTCATCAAAAACTGCTCGACCGAACAACTTGAAAATTCCACAGTCTACGTCTGATCACGAGAGGGAGGATCTTCGGATATTCGTGTCTTTGGAAGCACATCAGCATCTCATGCTGTGCTTGGTATTTTGCACGATAGCACAGCGTCGAAATTTCTCAATGTGAGTCATTTGGCCCTAGGCGAGTTGCTGTTTGGTAATATAATAATTTTCAAAAGTTTTAATCCTTCCATGGCTTCTCGAAAAATTTACCCTCAAGCATTCCAGAATTATTGGTGTTTGAGTAGTAGTTGGCTGGAGCGTTTGTGTAATATTCACAATAAATAAAAATAAATTAACGAAAATAAGTACGTTGGAATTTTATATCGTGTAGGCCAACCGGGGATATATGAGAAGTTGCCTTGCGTATCAGAAATATTCTGGGGTGCAAATTAAAGAAATTACCACCTGTAAATATTGTTGTAATGATAAACCATGTAGGTACTCAGACAAAAATTATTGCCTTTCTCAAAAAATATGACATTTTTTCCTGTCAAAATGCGTGGAAACAATTTTCGTTTCCGATTTCCAGGATATGAATTTACGGAAGATATCGAAATGGCCGACCTATTAGGATCACTGGGTCTGGGATTTCCTAAATTTCTGGATTGTTTTATTCATATAAGCAATTTGCCTATTATTCCTGTATATGTAAATTAATGAAATTTTCTCGATTTATTAGTTTATTTATACTTATAATATAAACGATATTTCCAGAACTATTTTTGGTATTCAACGAGTGCTAAAATTCGCTTTTTCTCCTCTCCTCCCCTAATCGCTCTCTTTTTCTGTCTTTCTATCTCCCTACGTCCCTTCATCGCTCAACCTCTCTTTCCTCTCTTTCCCCCCACAATTGTTTGTTCTCCTCTCCCTCGGTCGCCCCCTCAACTGAGCGGCGATATTGCGGATACTTTGCGGAACGAGCCACGTCAAGCAGTCAATATAAGAACTGAATTTGTAGTCGCATGGATAACGATGAATGGGAAACGTGCTAGCGGCTGAGTTTTTCGCGCCTCGGAAGAACGAACAGTCGGAAGCACCTGCGCAAATTAAATGGATCGGTACACGTCACTTGACGTTTCTCTCTCTCGTTCCCTCATTTTATGAGCACCGCGCTACGCAGTCTCCGGAAAAAATATATCACCCGAAAAATTGAGGACATCTTTTTACTGAGGCTACAGTCGGGACTAAAAAAATTATAGTTTTAATCGGAATCTAAGGAATATGTTAATAATGAACCCACTGATCGGAGATTTATCAAACAATATTTCCAGGGTTTCCTTTAAGGAGAGATATACACCTAGATGGTCGAGGTCGAGGATTTAGAAGCTATGAACATTCCGTCGACCGTAGAAGACCTACACTATGGGCCTGATATCGATGATTCCATGTAAGTTGACAAATTTCATGATTTATTTATTCCCAAATTTTCAAACGCGTTTTTCTCAAAACTACGTTTTTCAAATCGGTACCCAAAATTTCTCGAAAAACCAATGAACCGATTGCCTTGAGGTTTTTTGTGGTTATTTTATACACCACTATCTGGTACTTGTCATAGGATTTTTTTTTCCGTTACTTAGTTTTTGTTTTATAGGGAAAATAATAATTAATTTTTGGCCCAAAAATCACTATTTATGTTCAAACGTCCGCCATTTTGTCATAAATCGATATTTTCAAAATCGGCGATGACAACTACTAGATTATAGTATCCAATTTAATAATCTTTTTAGTTTTTTTTTTCAGCTGATTTTTGAAGAAACGCCAGTGGGTACCGTACACGCAGATTTTTTTACGACGCTCCAAGGATCATCCAGTATCCTTGTATATTTTTGATATTTTTAAATAAAGAAAATTAAACATATTTTTAAATGTATATAATTTTAGATAATTAAAACCCCAATCTAAAATTTCAAATAGTTTTCCTTGAAAAAATTCACAAAAATGACGTTTTTCGAGCTCCTAGGTGTATATCCCCCCTTAAGGTCTTAGGTCACTCTAGAGGCCGAAAAATAGGCTTTTTGGGGTTTTTTAAAGAAAAACTACAAAATAAATCGAGATTACGAAAAAAGGGTGTCTATCATACATATCAGTGTCTATATACAATAATTCTTTTGAAGCGATCAATTTCAAAATGGCGGTTGTGTAGCATTTTGGCGATGATGTCTCCGTTTTTCCAGGGTCCACGGCCGGACAAACAACTCCTGTAATTTTTTAATTATAATGAGCCAATGAATTTCTTTCGATTTTATATAATAACTCTATTGAAGCACGTAGGATTTTTTCGATATATTGATTTTGGCCAAATATTACGGAAAACGGTTTTAAGGGGAAAAACCACCTTTCAAAGAAAGGTCTGTCATCCCTTAATTATTTTTTTTAACTTCTATAGTGAATTTTTCATCGCTTTTCATCAGAAGAATTTCGGTTTTTGTTTCAATCAGATCGGTGTACTGCTTGTGGGTGGAACTGCAAAATCACCCCTCGACACACCTTCCGTTGAACGGTGGCTTCCCCCCCTTAACACGTTTTTCCGCTGATAAAAGAAAAATACGTGTCTAATAGTTTCAATTCTTTATGACATATCTGAGTTTAAACGAAATCGAAGGTGGACACTTGAATGATGTTCCTTGTAAGTCAACTTTCAGTTATAGAAGGACATACCTACACAAAACGACATGGGACTTTAGAATTTCAAAATAAAAATGATGGATGCAAAATATACTTTGTTAGGAAAGAAAACAGAGGAACGGGGGGAAAATGTTTGAATAGACTTAAGGATATTTTTCCATTTTTCGGACGAGTTTAAGAGTTTTTCCGAAGTTAATCAAAATAGAGAAAAGTATTTGGTCACACAGGCAGATTTGTGATGGACGAGTAGTCATATAGGGCCGCGTGGAGCAAATGAAAATTAGCACATTGCATCAATCAACCTTATTTTCGAGGGGTGCCTCACGCGCCCTTTTCAATCGTTAACCGGAACCTTAATGACGCAGCGATCCGCAATATACAGATGGAGTGAAAAGTTGTTTGTAATACCCTACTTAGGGGAATCGTGGATCTGAAACTTCAGCCACACTGTTTTGCGTCTCTGACATCAATGGAGTATTTCTTGCGAAGTTACAGTTTAAGAAAATTCACGGTGAACCTTGCGAGTCACTAGTTTTTTTTTATCGAGACGAATTGAAAAAGTGCCAATTAAAGATGCGCACATTGTTTTCTTATCATTATATTCCGCTCACAAGTTTCTCCTATGGGCGTGTAGTTTTTTCCACTGGTGGCTCTAACATTTTTCCATTATGGTTTTGTCATATTTCAATGTGTTGCAAAGAAAGCTTTGTGGGCTACATGGTGAGTTGATCATAATTCAGTAATTAATAGAGGGCGCTTTATAAACGAAATAAAATGACTTCGCAGCAGCATGTGTCTTTCTAGCTTGGACTTATTTTCAAATCATCGATACGTAATGGTCTTGTGGAAACTTGTGAAAGACATTCGGTATTTATGAGAAAACTTAAACATTTTCTAAATCTGGATCTTTTGAGAAATCGGAGTGAAATTCATTGTTAACTCACCAGCAACGACATTTTATTCATGTAACAAAATTCAGCACATCTTATAATTTGGGTAAGTTAAAGCATGAGCCGAATTTTTTTATTTAGAAAAATTCAAAATTTTCTAGATTCTGAACTTTTTCGCTAGATATTGGGATGATATTTTTTACGACACGAAAAATATCATTCCAGTATCTCAAAGATCGAATGAGTTAAGGCGGGAGCCTGAATTAGAAGGTCCAAAAAAGCGTTTTTTCGCGAATTCTTTAGAAGGGAAAAAAACAAGTGAGTCCAGTAAACATTGAGGGATCTTTTTATGTATATTTGAAATGTATAAAAAAATGTTTTCAACATGAAACAATAAATGACTGCAGATATATTAGCCTATCTTAATTTTTTACAGAAACAAAAAAAACAATAAAATTTTCAATCGTCATTTGTTTTTCTTCTTGAATTAAGAAAAAGCTGAAAGAATCGTGAAATTATAACTTTTCTCATGTTTGAAAGAAAAATGTGTTAAAAAAAACACTTTAACGTGCTATAAAAATTATTTAAAAAGATTTTTGCAACGACTTTTTTAATCCACTTAGAAGCGATTTTCTCACTGAAGAAAATAAACTTTGGTTTGATTCAATAGATCGTTTAGGTTTTTGCTATTACACCCGGCAATTTGGAAAAATCGTGGAAATGGAAACTGGGGAAACGCGCGTCAAACTTTGCAATAGGAAGAAATATCAGTATCAAATATCAACCCCTTCTCTGCTTTCGGTCTTGAATCTTTGAAAATATTTACAATTCGCCTCTGTAACCTTGTTAATATATTCTTGGAAAGTTTATCTATCGATTTAAGGGGAGATATACACCTAGGAGCCGGAAAAAGGTCATTTTTGTGAATTTTTTCAAGGAAAACTATTTGAAATTTCGGATTGGGGTTTTAATTATCTAAAAGTATATACATTCAAAAATATGTTTAATTTTCTTTACTTAAAAATATCAAAAATATACAAGGAAATATATGTATGATCCTTGGAGCGTCGTAAAAAAATCTGCGTGTACGGTACCCACTGGCGTTTGTTCAAGAATCATCTGAAAAAGAAAACCAAAAAGATTATAATCTAGTACTTGCCATAGCCGATTTTGAAAATATCGATTTATGACAAAATGGCGGACGTTTGAACATAAATCGTGATTTTTGAGCGAAAAATTAGGTATTATTTTGCCTATAAAATAAAATCTAAGTAACGGAAACAAGAAATTGACAAGTACTAGATAATGGTGTATAAAATAACCACAAAAAACCTCAAGGCAATCGGTTCATTGGTTTTCGAGAAGTTTTGGGTACCGATTTGTAAAACGTGGTTTTGAGAAAAACGCGTTTGAAAATTTGGGAATAAATAAATCATGAAATTTGTCAACTTACATGGAATCATCGATACCAGGCCCATAGTGTAGGTCCTCTACGGTCGACGGAATGTTCATAGCTTCTAAATCCTCGACCTCGACCATCTAGGTGTACATCTCCCGTTAAGCAATATAAAAAAAAAAAACGTTTTTTCGGACCTTCTAATTCAGGCTCCGGCCTTATCCAGAGGTATCATAGGCTGGTATCCCAAATGTCGTTGGATTTCGTGGACACGAAAAAAAAACGCACATTCATCCAGAAACGTCATTTTTCGAGGCTTAGAATATTTTAAACATATTCTTATTCAAACCGCAAAAATAAATGTCCACCGATACAAGACCTATCTGTATAGGACGTAGGAAAATAATTTCCAAACATGACCGTGGAATAAACTATAGAAATAATGTCAATTTTGTCAATTTGTCAAAACCTGTCAATTTTGACTTGTGAAAAATGTTACTGGCTCGTATCATTTTTAATTCACACTCGGAATATTATAGCCGCAAAAAAGAAATTGTACGGTGAGTCTGTAGGATAATTTTCAATAGCTGAAACAAGCCATCGTTCCTCGTTTGGCACGATTATCAAAATTTTACTCCACAAATATTTTTTAATAATTTTTCTCCAATTTCTTCTTCAAGTTATCAAAGCCCGTTTGATGATGTTATATATACTTCTCTAGAGAAGCTCCTCTCGTGGAACTTCTCCATTGTTTATACGACTTCTGCAATTTCATGTACACTAAATCCGACTTTGTGACAACTTGTTCGATAATTTAACGAAAACTTGTCGATGCACTTCCAAAAAACCCAAAGCTCCTTAACGGCACGTTCATTGCCGCCTGTAGTATATTTTTTCTCTCCTTTTCAGATTTTAAAAGAAATCGCGGGGCATACAGGCAGCACAGATGAGGCAAGGGTATTGACTAATGAGATAAGAAGTCTGCACAGCCGTTCTTGAGCGTAAAAACCTCGCTCCATCCTCAAAAGCTTATTATAATAGCTGTACCGTAACTTCGTACACAAAGAAGAGCAATAAACTTAGCTTATTATTCAGTGTTAGTAACTATGTATTAACGCCATCATGCTGAACCGATACGGTGTATTTTCCCTCGAATAAAAAAATAACTCTCAACCACGTTTTTATAATATTTATTCGCAACTTAGAAGCGTTTTACCGATATGCGGAAATAATGCCTTTTCAAATACAGCGTAGTGGGTATATTTGGTCTTTTTGAACTTCCAGTTTTCCAGACATTGAGTGACTTGTGACACATTGAATCTTTCGGTTTTCTCCAAGTGGTATGAAAAACCGAAATATTTCGTAATTTGGTTCGAAGTTTTATCAGTATTGGAAGTTTATCGATTTGCATACTACGAGTCACGTGTATTCCTTCATAATAACTACTATTAATCCAAGCTTGTCAATAACGTTTCTATGTCCGTTGTTCATCGGAGAAATATTTGTTGCAACTTCGAGCTCGTTGTCGTATTCAATCTCGAACTAGTAATTTTTATTTCTGCAAAACTATTACCAGTCTCTTAGAAATGTTAATATACTCTCTCTCTTTTTTTGAACGTTTTACGTATACCTCTCGTATTTGTTGACTGAATTATTCCAACTTGGCTAAATATTCCAAATTGAGGATCCATTTCGGATCAGCTTGATCTGAAGGCGGGATACCACCGTGACGATTAAAAAAATTGAGTTTTTGCATTTTCTCCAAGTATACATATTCAAGAAAATGCGAAAAAAGTTGGAGTAAAATATTGAAAATTGACCAAGTTACATACGATTCAGTGAGAGCAGGTAGCGGAACGATTTACGTATACTAAAACGTTCAATCGCGTTTTTCTTGAAACGACTTTTATCGACCTGCCCGGAATCATAACCCTAGCTATAATTTCCGTAATCGTAGTAGCTATTGTTGTACGTAGCCGTTTATTTTTAAATATACTATCTCTTAAGCCCTCAACTATAAGTGAAAATTTCGCTATTAAACTTTCTTTACTCCCGCCGTTTTGTGATTTTTTTTTTCGAAAAACGGCGGCGTACAACGAAATTTACATTTATATAGATCATAAACCTTTTTAATTTTTAACCCAAACAAACCAAGTTATAAATCCGGCCATTGGACCACATTTTTTATACATAGGCTCTACTATTATACCTCAATAACGATGTTAATTTTTATTTTTCTTTCATATAAAATGACACGAGATAAGTTTAATATATGCTTAATAACATACCTTTGTTCAAAATAAATAATCTAGTAGACAGAATTTTTTTTAACTTAGTAAAAAAATACAAATTCGCTATTAAACTAATTTATAAATTAATAACGAAGTTATAAATTAGTTAAGAATGTTTTTTTTAAGAAATTAATCATTTTACTTAATTATAGGGTGTTTCAAAATGACCTGACATTTTAATTTCTTAATAAAACGTATTATATATTTGAAAAGTACGAATATTTTAATTTTAATATAAGGTATAAACATGAAGGTTGTCGGTGGAACACAATATCCGATAAATGGCCACCTCCTCCGTTTTGACGAAATGTTCAATAACATTTTGGCCTAATTGCGAACTAATTTCATTAATGGTGCGTCCAATTGCTTCCTTGAGCTCCTGAATGGTCTGTGGATCATTGGCATACACTTTTACTTTCAGAAAACCCCTAAGAAAGTAGTCCAATGGCGTCAAATCGTACGATCTTGCTGGCCAATACACATCGCCGCAGCGCGAGATAAGACGACCATGACACTTCTTGACGTCTGCAATTGATTGGCCTCTTCAATAGTTAACCAGATCCTTAATGAGCAGCGATCCACAATTCACATATGGAGTGAAAAGTTGTTTGTAATACCCTACTTTGAGGAAGTAGGGTATTACAACTACTGCATTGTTTCGCCCGCAGTGTGGCAGGTTGTGTCACCATGTTGAAAGAATATGTCTTCCAAGTCCATGCCGTTTACGCCATTCATCGGATATAATGTTCCACAAATAACCTTGCATTAAATTTATTTGCAAATAAATAATACGTTTTAGTAATAAATAAAAATGTCAGGTCATTTTAAGACATCCATAATACTAAAACCACGTTTCTGAATATATTGCAACACATTTTGCGGTGAATTGGGGGTTCATGATGAAATTTCGCAACGACGATTTGCTGTTATTGTACGGGAAGTTTCAGGGCTGCGAATGAGAGGGAATCTCTCTCTCTCTCCTCCCCCTGACTGTCCTCCTTGTCCCCTCGCTCCCTCTTTGTTGCCTGCCCCTATCCCTCTCTCTTTCGCTGTATCTCCCTTTTCCACGTTTCTTCTTGTTTCGACTCGATCTTACCTCTCGACGCAGAAGCACGCAAGCTAATAGGACGCGCTCCATTAAAGTCAAGTCTCCTCTCTCTCTCTCTCTCTCTCTCTCTCTCTCTCTCTCTCTCTCTCTCTCGCTCTTACCCTCTTGAGTCTTCTCGGTATAGCGGAACATTGCTAATTACCACATGCACATCAGTTAAACGCGTGCTCAACCTCTCTGTGGTGCTTTCAATCCATCCGCGAGACCTCCTCCCCCGCGACCTCGGCCTCCTCCGCGAGTTCTCTTCTACGCTCCTATCACATGCCAGAAGCCGAACACGCGCTCCCCGAGGTTTCGTCTCGCGCACAGAAAAGCGAGCTTCAACAACAATTAATTTTATCGTTACGCCACTCGATGACCCGGAACTGTCAACGACTCAAAATTACTTTGAACCTATAGCACTTACAAGTTTGGTTTTTCCGATATATGCGTATACACGTCATGTCGCGACGATAAAGAGACTCGGCATCGCGAGATATTCGAAAAATGAAACGGAAACATCTCGTTCGTCCGACTGAATGTCTTAGCGCTAAAGGGAATTCTTAGTTGGTTCAACGAAATAGTTCGTGCTCGTACACTGACGGAAAATTTCATGGTATTTGCAAAAAACTCCCATGGTAAAAGAGGGGTTAGTAAAATTCCCTATAGTTTATGAACACGACAATCATAATATGGCTAACACAACTATAAGCGAAAAGGATGTCTATATATGCTATTAACGTGGCGTAATTGAGTATCTATTATCCCTGAGAAAGTGATTAACTAATGTAAACGGCTTGACGATATGGATATGGTTAATTCAGTGGTATCACAATATCGATGCACAAATACTGATGCTGTATACTGTACGTTAGGTGGAACATCACTTGATTGCCCGCTTTCGATTTTGTTGAAACTCATATGTGATAAAGCATCGAAAACTATTAGACACGTTTTTATTTTATCTGCGGAAAAACGTTTTTAAAGGGGAAAACGAGCCCTGAAAAAAGGCGTGTAACCCCTTAATGTAATTTTGTTTCAATTATTCTGAAGTGAATTTTTCATCGTTCTACATTAGAAGAATTTCGGTTTGTGTCTCATTCAGATCGGTGGACTGCTTGTGGGTGAAACTGCAATACCACCCCCCGACACGCCTTTCTTTGAGGGGTGGTTTCCCCTCTTAGAACCGTTTTGCACAGATTAAAAAAAAACGTTTGTAATAGTTTTCAATGCTTCATCACATATATGAGTTTCAAGAAAATCGACGAGGAGACTCAAGTGATGTTCATTGTTAGTCGAACTTTGACTATTCTTTATAAATTTGTACAATTCATTACAATGACATTAACATTTATCAAGTATAATTTGTTAGAAGATCTTGTGAAAAGTGACTATTCGAAGAAAATTATGGTAATGTTTGCTTATAGCAAAAACGTAAAGCATTTGCAGTTGGAGCAACCACGGCTCAGTATTTTTAAGAACTACGCGTGTCTGACAAACTGTTACATGGTATTTTTGTTGCATCGCAAAAACACGATGTCAGATCAGGCATTAGTATGCATTTAGCAGGATGTATCATATAATATGTTACAAATCACTATTATATGGTGAAAAACTATTGCGACGCGCCAAAAATCCATTTTAGGGGTTAGGTCACAGTAACGGGTATCAAATCATTTGCGAATTTAACAATTTTTTTCGTATGACAAAGTGATTCACTCATAAAATTAATTACACCTATTTGGTATGAATATCAAGCTGTTAGAATTTTTTTTTTCGATGTACAAAATGGCCGACTACTAATATTTTCTGTTGTTATCTTTTTTTAGGCGCTCCGCGGCGTGACGTTTAGCATCCACAATTTTTTACCTAGAACAAAAAACAAAAATTCTCGCCAATCTACATTGAAATACCTAGAGATGTACGTACGGAATTTTAAAAATATTGCTTTATTGAAAAGTTGTAGGTATTTGAATGAATTTTCAGTGAAGAATTTCTTATGAAACAGCTCATAAAATGAAAGTACTTATTAATACGTACTTCTCTGCGAAATGCAATTAGGAACATAACTTTTAAATTTGAAGTAAATCGAGTGAAAATTGTTGAAGTTATTTGTCACGCCAATTGGAACAAAGCTGTTTCGAGAAAAACGCGTTTAAAGTTTTAGGTACTCTATGGCCGTGCCAGAGGTGGGCTTACGTTATACGCTCAACGTCGGTGAAAAAAAAAATGTCTTGCTATAAATCGAATAGTAACTTATGCTTATGATGATAAAGCACCGTCTTAGCGAGAAAAAAAATCGATGTTATGAAAATTCTACTGTGGCCTTACACCTTAGCAGTGACTTATATTAGAAAAAACAATATCTGTGCTAAACTTCACCTAAATCGGAGGTAACAGCTATTCGGAAGTACAGTCGGAACGATTTTGGTCTGTTATGTCATATTTGCGATCAAAATGACACAAGCACTCGATAGCGTGGTGGCAGCGTGCGTACTATAGGCAGAAGATAGACAGGTAGGTCGTAGGTTGGATTCCTCTTGTGGACGAAATACTTTATTCGAAACAAATCATTGCAGGAAATCAAGTATGACGAATTGTAATTTAAAAAACATCGCAGTAGAAATCTCAGTTGCTTATTTTATTCTATTCCGAATGTATGAAATATTCCATGCATTTAGTAGATGGACATTGACGTTTTGAACCAACAGTTGAATACCATACCAAATACGCATCAAGCAGGTCGTATCTTATAATATGGTTCAAATCACTATAAACATCGTCGCAAATCCCAGGCAACACTTTTAATCAATGTATACATGTTTCAGCCCCGTTCACTATTAAGATTTTCGGGAAGTAAATTATTGATATTGTCAGGGAATAACCATTTTATGAAAAGCTACTCTATTGAATACCATTGAAAAATAAACATATGCTCGAAAAATTAGTGGTTGCGGTTAGCATATGTGCATCATTTATCGAACTACAGTGAAACTTTAGTAATACGTTTTTCAAGGAGTCCATCAAATATGACGTATAAGTGAGAATAACGTAGAAGTGAAATACAGTGTGTATCTGAAACTCTTTAACATTTGAAAATGCCGATTGCTGCATATTTTCCGATGTTTTTCAATAGCAGTACCTCTATTATGTTAATGTTTGGTTTTTCAATTGAAAATTTGATTGGTAATAATTGAGTAACGAGCCAACTCAAGTTTTCGAATTTGCGTTTTGAACTTTTATTTAATGCAAGTTTGTAACACTAAGCTTTGACGTTTTAGACTAGTAAATAACAGACAGGTTCGTATTGATAAGAGATATGTAATCGCAATAAATGCATACATAGTCGAGGTCAGAAACATCAAAACATCCCGGGAAAAAAGTTCATATCTGAATATATCTGAATCATATCTGTAGAATCAGATATGATCAGACAAAAAAATGGCAAGGTCTGATCATGTACTGTCATGACAGATCATGTATGCTTATATCTGAGCATATATAATCATATCAGAGCAATTTTTATAATTTTGAGAGCAGACCCGTCCATATCGCAGCAGGTCTGACCAGATCCAATCCCCAGGCAAGATCTGATCTTGTTGGACCAGATTTGAGTTTATTGGGCCAGATCTGATCTTGTCAGACAGATCTGATTTTATTGGGCCAGATCTGATCATGTCAGACAAACCTGATTTTATTGGGCCAAATCTGATCATGTCAGGCAGGTCTTGTTTTATTAGACCAAATCTGATCATGTCAGACAGATCTTATCCTACCAGACCATAGTTGAATGTATAAGAATAAAATACCGTGGATCCCAGTAGACCAGGATATCTATGAACAATAGACCTGCCCATATGATAGAATCAGTTTATCTGAACTATCAGACCAGGTATGACCCCGATTATATCAGAGCAATTCTAACCCTGTTGAAACAGAGCAAACCTTATTGGAGCAGTCATGAAGATACTAAAATGTTTACATATATAGAGCAGGGTTATTAACACGTCACCACTTGACGTGTTAATAATTAACAATATTATAGTAACTCACATGATCACATATAATACAATCAGCTGAGGTGCCGTATCTGATCGGATATCATCTCATATCCTCATATATCGTTTCATATATTTAGACGTTTTCTTGTGTGAACAACTGAACTGCATATACGATAAGGCATGAGTGTATAAGACTTATACTCCAGTATATTTTCCAGGTTTGGTATCGTATCTGATGGGATAGAATTTTATATGAACGTACCTGCTCATGTATCACATCATATATGTTCAGATATGGTTTCACGCTGCCAACTCGTCTTGGTACCTGACCGGATAAAAACATATATGAGATCTATATAGCAGAGTCTGGTACCGTATTTGATCGGATATGATCTTATACGAACAGATACGTTCACATATCACATCATGTATGTTCAGATACGAATTTACGGTACGAACTCGCCTTGGTACTTAGCCAGATATAAACAGATATGAGTTCATATATGGTCAGGCCAGGTACCGTATTTGATCAGATATGATCTTATATATGCATATATGATGTGAAATATGATCAGACCTAATCATATATGATACTGTAAAATGTCAGATATGAATATATGATATCATCTGATACATATATGACAATATCTAAAACATATTTGAACATATCCACTCAGACACGAACTTTTTTCCGAGATCAAAAAATAAAAACATCAAAACATCAAACAAAACATCAAAACGCAGTCACATAAACTTTTCTCTGGTGAGAGAATATCACGTGTGATTAACGTATAACTGAGAAAAAACGAACCTCAAAACCGACGCTGGGGAATAAAATGAATAACGCACAAGCGCGAAAAGCGTATAAGTGAAAAGCGTAGAAATGAAAGTTTATTATCATCTTTATGAACGGAATCTACCGGGGCTAGAGAAATTTGACGCATAAATGATAAAAACGTATAAGTGAAAAACTTACAAACGAGGTTTCACTGCACTAAAATAACAAGCAGTACTATACTTTTGGCAGTAACTCTGGCTATAAAATATTATTGTCCCCCCATGAAAATATAAAACATACTTAATATGGTTTAAAACATCATACATTTCTCTCAGTATGCACGGTGAGTTTCCGTCTGCCATTGACATTCTGTCTATTTTACCATCGGCGTTGAGCGATATTTTACAATATTCGACATTGGGTCGTCAGAACTGTGGGAAGTTTAATTATACGAAGCCGTTGCACGAAGCGACATGCCGAACTGTAGAAACATTTGGTCGCCGATATCGAGACGAGAAAGAAAGAACAAAAAAAAAGGGAATCGTGTGGAATTTGAAAAGTTTATTTCCAATTCCACTTGTCAATTGAGCGGGAATTTTGCACGTTCGTTCCCGAGATTGGTAAAACGCTGAGTCAGCTAAACATTCCAGACTCCAAATGGTCTCTCTTCTCGCGCCCCTTTCGCCAATGCCATCGGCCGAGAGGGTCGAAGCGATCGACGTGACGTCTCACCTTTTCCCCTCTCTCATTCTCGCTTCCTTTTCTCTTCGGCGGATTCCTCATTCTCAGTCACTGCTCTCTCCTCCCCCCCCCCCTCTCTCTCTCACCCTCCCTCCCTCTCCCTCTTTCTTTCTTTCACAACCCCCTGTACTCTTTCTCCCTTTCATTGCGCGTTCCTAACGAGCAATTAGGCTCACCAAGCAGACAGCCGTTGCATTAGACAGTTTAAAAGTTCGAGGGTATCGTACACCCGCTGTCTCAAATTCCCCCTTCGTCTACTTTTCTTCTCTTCAAACACGATCCTGTCGCCTCATCTAAGTTAAGTTTTTCTTGGAGAATTTGCATTTCCGCTTGTGAGAAAGTTCATAGTTCGCGATGGGCCTGGAGAGGAGCAATAGTGAACCGTAGAACGGTCGGAATACCGGTGACGTTAGTAGAAAAAAAATGAGCGCCCTCGCTTGCCCTACAATGGGAAAAGAAAATTCAGACTTTTGTGCAATTGACTTCAGTATGCACCTTAGAAAACTAATTCCCAGCAGTTTTTTTCCTTTTCGCTAATGTTTTATCGATTCGTTTCCGTATACATTTAGTTTTACACAGGGGAAGTAGGCGCAAGATGATAACGATAAGGTCATGGTCAAATAAAACAATACATATATGAGTCAGTCAGCTTTAATTATTCTTCTAAATTAATCAACATTTATTAATCTTTCAATTTTGGAAGCAAAGATTCAGCCTTTCTGATTGTTACCGTATAATATATATTTTTAATTAAACTTTTATTTTTCTTATCTTCCCCCGTATGCGGGGCAAGATGAAACAGCACTGGGAGAATGATGAGACGAGAATTATTGGCATCTTTCGCATATAAAAGTGGTTTTATTCTCAATACCAGCAATTTGATAAGCCAATCGTCTGACAAGGAACATCCCTCTGGTGACACTCTTCGATTTTGTTGAAATTAAGATATGTTATAAAGCGCCGAAAAGCAAGCGATACGTATTTTTTTTATCGGCGGAAAAACGGTTTTAAGGGCTGAAACGCATCCTAGAAAATGGGGATGTTTTTCGTTTTTCGTCGATAACGTTTTAACGGTACGAGATATTTAAAAAATTCAAATTGCAACAATGTTTATTTTTTTTTGCACTATACATTGGAGATGAAAACGATAACGTTATCGACGATAAACGAAAAACGCCCCTATTTTCGAGGGTTCGTTTCACCCCTTAAAACAAGTTTTCCGCCGATAAAAAAAATACGTATCGCTTACTTTTCTGTGCTTTATAACATATCCAAATTTCAACAAAATCGAAGGGTGTCACCTTAGGGATGTCTCTTGTGAGTTCTGTGGTATTTAATCCGAATAATCTTGCTTCCATCTCATTTTAATCATTTGTAAGTTCTTTTTCTTCCCCTAGTAAAAACACCGGTTGATGAGGAACAAACGGCTTTACTAGTTTCATTTCACGGTTTCTAACGTAAATAGTGGTACGTTGTAAAATATCGCGGCTTTGCGATAGCTTGTATTCATCTTGCCCCATTAGACGGTTAACGAATTAACAAAAAATGACGCAATAACCTTGAACATTTCTGACAAACCGTTCTTTTTATATTAATAATTAGTACTTTCATTGTGTTTACCTACTTATTTCTGATCAATATCAGCAACTCAAATTAACTAAAACGATGGTAAACTTTACTAAAGCAATATTTGATTCTTCAAAATCATGCCCCGTTCGTCTCTAAGGGATGGTAGCAATTAATTGGTGATAATTTGCTGCGTTAAAATGTGGAAAGGGTAATGGTACAGAGTGACTCAAATGCTATAGATAAAACAGTAAATAATTTCACTCTTAAATGTATTTCATGAATAACAATTCTCTTGTCAGTGATGCAATATATGCATTACATTATTCTTCAGGAAATATATTTCAAGTCTTTTTGCAGTGCTTAGATATTGGGTGTTACGAATGAATATCGCAGATGATATATCAAATTTTTACAACGAATAAGCCGGATGTTTCCGCCCTCTGGCCTCGAAAAGTGAATATGGCTTTATCGAGCCTTTATAATATTATTATAACAATAAAAGTCTTCCAACAATATTAACGCAATCAAGATATCATTTTCAGATACGAAACATAATTATGAATTATTGACCACCGATTTTTTATTTACTTAATTCCGAAGTACACGAGAAAATAAAAAAAACTTTTGTATCGACACTTTTGTTTGGGTTCTATGTTCCAACGTAATTTGTTTACCGTGGTACATAGTAATAATCATGGTCATTCTAAAATTCGCCCTCGTAAGAGTTTAAATCGTACTAAAATTCACAATATTACATGGTCACTCTAATCATGTTCTGTAGTCATTTATTTCTGTAATCATTTTAAGCATCAATACTACCTAATACGTAGTTATTATTATTGTGTAAGTTGGACCACTATCATTGCATTCTAACTTAGACATTATTCACTAATCCACAATCGTAATACTCCAATGGTGCAGGTGGCTCAAAAAGGGTGGACCCTTTGTTTGATGTTTGCCATTTTATTAACCCGAGTTCAAACAAAATCCTCAAAGTTATTTGTGCCACCGTCGTTTCGAGTTTTCATAAGGTTAACTTGGCAAAACTAGGTTGCCCACATCTCCTAAATTCGTTGATGTAACTCAACCGGAATAATTAAAATCGAAAGTCCTAAACAAATGCGAGAACCAAGAGTTTTTGCACATTATCCGAATTAACGATTGAATAATTACGGGGCCAGAAACACATTGTCCATTACTTCAGAGCTTGAAATTCCATTCAATAATCAATAATCGTGAATGGAATCGCAATTTTATTTTTAAAGATCTATCCAATCACATGCCAACCGATGTCGTGGACAAACAAAATTACCCTCATTTTACACTTAGAAAACAAATCCTAAACATGATAAATTTTTTTTCTCCATATGTTCATCAAGATTTTAATAAGAAAATCTGCTTGGAAAATGTCATGCACATGGGTTGAAGCTGGAAAAACTGTGAGGTCGTGACAAATGGACGGACGGACATGACGTTACGACAGCTTCTTGTTTGCCCACGGTACCTCAAAAGTAACCCATGGTCACTTATATAACAAGTTAATCGAAAAGTGTCATGGTTATCCAAAAAGTGTGTCTAACAAGGAACATCCCTCAGGTGACACCCTTCGATTTTCTTGAAATTTGGATATGTTATAAAGCACCGAAAAGTAAGCGATACGTATTTTTTTTATCAGCGGAAAAAACGGTTTTAAGGGGTGAAACGAACCCTCGAAAATAGGGGTGTTTTTCGTTTTTCGTCGATAACGTTATCGTTCGCATCTCCAATGTATAGTGCACAAAAAAATAAACATTGTTGCCATTTGAAATTTTTTAATATCTCGTACCGTTAAAACGTTATCGACGAAGAACGAAAAACATCCCCATTTTTGAGGGTGCGTTTCAGCCCTTAAAACCGTTTTTCCGCCGATCAAAAAAAAAATACGTATCGCTTACTTTTCGGTGCTTTACAACATATCCAAATTTCAACAAAATCGAAGGGTGTCACCCGAGGGATGTTCCTTGTAAAATGTGATTAGTTATTACGCACAAGCTACAATGCTGCCGTTTGTATAGACAGGTGCCAAGACTAACGCGCATGGGAGTAACGTCCTGCCATATAGATAGATTGAGCGTAACTTGGATTGATTGATGACTGATACGCAGCAGTTGTAGGGCCATGAAATTGCCCGAAACTCAAGAACTGCTGAGCACTCAGAAATGAATTAACTGGAGAACGTGTCCGTACACTTTGCTCGTGAATAAGTCGATCGTCAAATATACTAGACAGCTCGAAGTTCATGGTACTGGAAGACCCTGAGGTGGACTATACTGAATCGGTTTGGATGCTAGCGCGGACGCGATATATTGTAATAACTGACACTTATAGTGTAAGTGTCAGGGTTGGCAATAGGGAAGATGGTGGCAGGGGGGGGGGGTGCCCGTTAGTACATAGAGATGCGAAACGTGTTACGTGCGTACACTGCATAATACGACGCAGCGTGCTCGGGCTACCGGAAAAGCACCTGAGCAGGAAAGGGTGCGAAAGGGAAGAGGTGGAGGTGGGAGGGTGAAATAGGAGAGGCAGAACCCTCGGGAACGGCATCTCCCATGGTCGGAACCTGTATAGTATATAGCAAGTAGTACATAGCGTTGGTGGTATGTACACGTCGCACGCCTATAGAACGTGACGAGAGGGTAACCAACCCTTGCGTCTACTCTGTTCCTAACCTTCCCCCTTTCACCTTATCATCCATTGCTTCCTCTTCCGATGCTCCTACCGGCACATCGGCTCCCTCATCCTTATCCTCACCTTCAACGAGTTTCATCCAGATACAGTTAGCCGAAACACGATATTTCTTCTCTTCCATTTAGCCCACGAAAGTTCGTGCAAACTGGGATCTCTGGGTTTGCTTCCGCTCTCATCTCTTCTCCCTGTTTCACACCTCTTTCCCTCTCGTTTTCTCTCTCTCTCTCCCTTGCTGCTTGTCAATGAAATAATTGACTCTCTCGGTGGCGTAGAAAGTTCCGCAGTTCCAGCGAATTGCACGGCCGTGTGTACCTGATCATTCGGTTCCGTGCGTTTCTTCGCACTCGGCACTTCAACCACAGTGGAGTTTTCAAAGCTGCGCAAACTACGGTAAATTGCAGGAATGTTTCATTCACTTTCCCATCTAGAATCACTGCTGCCACGTCGTGTTTTCAGACTTGGCGCTAAACAATCTTTGTATACCTGGTCATTGCTCCGGGCTAATTACGTTTACCGTGAGAAGTATCCGGCAGCGAAACTCAAAGAGATATTCCTGAATTTCAGGTGTTGGGGTATTTGGGTATTCGATTTTGTGTTATCACCAATCCACGAAAGAAGATTTAGGCTTGCTGTGAAGCTCAACCGGATTTCTGACATTCGAGTGTACGATCCTAGGTTTCTTGGCAGTTCAGAGAATCCCTTGGCGCAACGGGTACGTTGGGCTCGAATCAGCGTTGTCACCGTTTTGAGGCTGTACCAATGACAATTGCATACTGCTTTTACGCACCAACTGTTCTCCGTGGTTGGCGCAAACGTGACACTTCTCCCGACGATTGAAGACAGGGACACGCGGTTAGTACAATTTTCCACGAGATTCCGCTTGAAATTGATGAACGCATCTTCCGGTTGCTTGGCTACTCGAAGCACAAGCTCCGTGCACATGGGGTAGCTCGTCGATTCGTGGGAATTGATCGTGCCAGGCTTGGTGAAAGAAGGCGTGTGTCTATCCACGTGTATGCAGTTCGGCCGAGACTTGAAATCAATAGCTCCATAGCGCCAGTGCCGTCGAGCGTGCGGCATTTCAAAGAGGCTGTGAGTACACGAATGCCGCGGAGTCGCCGGTAAATGCCCTGGAGGAGAGAGAAAGGTGGATAACTCCTCCGTGCTTTTCAGGCTTTCGCCATATTACTGGTGTGTGCAGCGTGTGCGGGTGAGGAATGAAAGATGGATCGAAGGTAGCCTGGAAGGGACAACTGTGCGAAAGTGATTGAGAAAAATAAAAGCATGGTAAATCTCGCCAGTGAAAAGAAGGGAAAAGGAGGTAGACGAAGGGAGAAAGCAAGTGGTAGCGAAAGGGACGAAGTGGTCCAAAGTTCGGCTGGGTACAGGAATCGACGGAAATCGAAGAGCAAAGCTGCGGAAACCCCACAGATAGACTGGAACTCTGGTCGTGGTGAGGGCAATGTCGGAAACGTAGTACATAAGAATTCATTTTGTTTTCCATTCACGGTCGTGACACCCCTTCGAACCGTGAGGCGCACGCGACTGAGAAAACAAGTGGTGCCTCCAACCGCCTATGTTTTGAAGCAGCCCAGAATGCTTGCGAACAGACATGGACAATGGACACACATGGCACGTAATAGTGTGAAGTCGCCTCAAAGCCTTTCTGTCCTTGCATACTTTCTTGCGCCTCCCTTCGTTCTTCCATTCCACCGTCTGGCTGAGACCCGAGACAGGCATTGACCTTCTTATTTAGGATTTCGAAAAAGCTATACGGAGGAGGAATGACAAATCTCGTTTTATTCATATGCCATGTCGCGTTTATACTATCGCGATCATGTACGTGTAAATGGTGAACCGAGGAATTAAGGGGTCTTCTCACTTTACATGCTAAAAAGAAGCTATTTATATGCATTGTTTGATAGGTTTATACTATAGATATTAATATAAAAGTTGTTACACTAAATAAATGGACTTTCGCAATACATTTCAAAAAAAAATTATTTTAGTCTCTATTTATAGACGAAAATGGTCGTTAAAAAATGTCCTAAAAAATTGTAGGTATGCGCTGTTGATAAAAGCTCGGAGATGGATCATCCGAAACAAAAAAAAAATTAAACGGCTTTAGATTCAGTATTTTAATGTCTATAGCGCATATCATACGATTTTTAATATACGCAAACATAACAAAATAGCGGACATTTCTCTAAAAAAGCAACTACAAAAAAGCGTTTTCTTCGCCGTATTTGGCACAAAAAAATATTAAAAATCAAAATAAAAAAAACCCTTAATATGCGATATAGCTATAGTTGTAAATAATATATGATTAAAATTTTATTAGGATTGGTTCAATAGTTTCGATGATTTTATTACCCAGCCGTCGAAAAACGTTGTTTCGAGAAAAACGCGTTTAAAGTTTGTTTGGGTTACATAAATACGATTTAAAAAGAAACGTATTTCGGAAATGTATTAAATGAGTGTAACAACTTTTATGTCAATATCTATAATAAAAATCTATAAAAAAATGCATGAAAATAGCCTTTTTTAGCGTCTAAAGTGAGAAGACCTCTCAATCAAAGAACCAATCAGAGAATCAATCGGAAAATTTAATCTTCAATCAGACAATCCGTAAAATTATGTATAAAGAATGTTCCACTTTTATTTCCCTTTGACCGATCGTAGTTTAATTTGATTGATCGTCCGCTAAGCTCTTCCAATGAAGTGTTCAGGCTTTCTGGTAGCCATGTGACTTACTTTTTTTTCATCGCAATATTTTCAATGAATCGAAAAATCACCAGGAATACAAAAGTTGTTTGAAATAATAAAATTCGTATAAAATTATGCGATGTCCAACCCCCTATCTTTGAAAACAGCGGCACAAAAACGATTCGAAAATTCGGGGTTGATGCGTGTGCGAGCGGAGTAGACACATCGCTGCGTCCTTGTCTGGATCAGTGGTGTTCTCGTGTTTTTGTGCCGCTATTTTCAAAGATAGGGGATTGGACCTCAGATGACTTTATCCGTATTTTATTATTCCAAACAACTTTTGTTTAAAACATTTGTTGATCGGGCTATTAATTATCGAGATATCGCTATTTTTAAGTTTTCAACCCCTATTTCTTAGAGTTAGGGCCACTTGACGGTCACCATTTTATTGGGGTTACTTTCAGTATGCAACCATCTACCTTCAGTCAAAAGTTCATATTGTACGCTAAGAAGAGCTGGGTTTTCATCTCCTTTACTGGACTACTAGTAGCTAGACTTACGATTCATCTCACCCCGCGAAAGTCTTGCCCCGAGTTCCCCTGCGCCATGTACATAGGCATCGTGTAAAAAGTAAGAACGCTGAAGAATCGGGATCTCGTTACAAGGATGCGCTAGACTAGTCGGATTTAGGTGTCGGTGATTCGAGCCGATCAGCCTCGTCGACGTGTACGCGGATCGTAGAACCAGCGAAGTAACGGCGTCGAAACTGTGGAAGGAGGGATGCTCCCGCGGTTCGTACAGGCCCGACGGCCCGAGCGAGAAAATGCCTCGCTCTTTTCTGCAGCAGGATGGAACGGTATCCAGCCGGGGCGTGCAGGGCTATAGCTGGCCATTGCATGTTAGAGGGGTGGTTTGAAGGCGGACCACGTATTCCTACGGGAATCGGGTATGGCCGAGAAATAGGACGGTAGCGAGCAAGCGGATCCGAAGCATCGCGGAGGTCAGCAGAATCAGAATGCTCAGAACCCCATATAACGGCCACTCAACCAAGTTTGAACTACCACTCGTTGCACCCTGGTATAGGAAGAAGGGCGCAAAGACACAGAGAACATCACTGAGAAAGACGCCAATCCTAATATCGAAGCCAGTGCAAATCTTTCGTCGACAACTGCCAGTTTGCGATGGGCCAGTTAGTGCGGTTCACCTGTATCTCCTCATTCAATATTCATGGAAATCGATCAACCAACCGGTGCTCCAATTCTCGTGAATTTCATCCTCACTTTGCTTCACCTTAACAATGCCTCATTCCATTTAATATCTAAACCTCGTCTCGGTTATGAATACTATGCATAGCGAATATGTGAGTTGGGTAGTGGGCTAGATTTACGATCGCTTTAATCATTGGAATTCGGATGCTTCATTGCCATCATACAAATTCCGACCAATATTTGTTGATGGAGTGAGGACAATCATCGTGACTTTGTGACAAGCACGTGACGTGGAGACTCTGCCTGATTCTCTTGTTTAAAGATCACAGAAAATCATTCGAAAACTTCAGCACGATATTGCATTGCAAAAATCCGGTTAAATCTTAGGCACCAAAGTACCAGTGGTCGGGAACAAATTCATTCTTTCAATTACACTTATTCACTATATCGATATCTTGATTTATCGAAATGTGCCGAATAACGAGTTTTAACCCTCAATCCGCGAACCTAGGACGTTTTCGTCCTGCCAAAAATCATTTTCTTCGCAGGTTACTTAATATTAAATGAAAATATATATATATTAAAAATAAGAAAGAAAAAAAACCCTATTTTTTCTTGAGAAGTACGGCCTGAAGATTGACCATTGTTTTTCTCAGATTTTTTTCATTGACAATTGTTGGTTTGATAGTGCAAAAACGAAAACGGCTCAGGTTCACGGGTTTAAGGGGCTGTACCAGTGTGACACTATGAAAAAAATCGATTTTTTTGCCTTTTTCGACAGTTTATACTTTCAAGAATATCATTATCATTTATATCATTTATATCAATATAATTTTATCTTGCAAGAAATCGATAGTTCAATCTTTAAACGCGTTTTTCTCGAAGTGAGATTTTTCAAATTTGCTGACATTTTAACTCAAAGAGCAGTTATCCGATTGACTTGAAATTTGAACTAAGTACTCTTGAATATGTTTACTTCACAATGACGGATATTTTTGATTAGATGAAAATTGACGATTTAACATTGAAAAAAAAATGACCATTTTATAGGCAAGAAAACAGACCCTTTTTTCATAACTACGCCATTTGGTTAGATTTTGATATTTTTCGAAAATCCTACGTCATTGTGCAGGAAATACCTTCCAGCTTAACGACATTTTTTCTTTTTTTTTTTCGGTTTCAGCTACTCAATCGGCTGGAATCATGTTAACAGTGGAGGAACTTTTTTTTTTGGCGCCTCCGAAGGCAGCGCATAAGTTGCTTGGATCTCAATATTTTTCTATGAAAAAATTATGTAATATAGGTCAAATATAGCCAAATATATTCTTAATTTTCCGAAATATTTAATAGAACACGTTTCTTTAAAAAAATTCCCGAAAATAACCCAAATTTTCAGCGTTCACGCTAGTATGGCCCCTTAAGATGCTTCAAATACCTTCACGGATTAAGGGTTTAAATAATCCAATGGATATACTCAAAGCTTTATCAGATAATATTTTTTAACGGATTATGCCTAGTTGCAACAGTGAAAAAGAGATCCAATTTGGATTTTTTTAAATAGAAACCTGTGATGATAAATTTCCACAAAAATTCAGTATTAGAAAAAGTATCATGGTTATTATCAATTTACTGCCGGAGTCTGGGAAGCATCCCTCGCAAACGTTATTTGCGATGAGCAATGCTCTTCTGAACCAGGTTTTCCAATATCAAAAAATCAAACAGATTTCGTTAGTATATATCAGTTTATCCTATTATTCATCCAAAGAATTTCCGAAATATCAAATTTGAACAAAATGACGCGTGTTCAAAGTGAGAGTCTCGATTTGATGAACGAGATTCCCATTTTTCGTTCATCAAATCGAAAGTATTCATCGGAAAAAATCCTTCAATAACCTACTTACTATAATTTTACATCTCGAAAAAGCCCCAAGAATTTCAGAACCATCAACGCAGTTGTTTTTATGATATTTTGCTCACCGACTTTGAAAAAAAAAAAATTTTGAGAAAAAAGCGTTCAAAGTTTCAAACGACGCCCCGAGAGTTCCCACGAGCGTCAACACAACAGCCTATAAATCTGTCCATTTTTATCCGATTATCTTGAAACTTTCAGGGCACATTAATATGATGATATATTGTCAAAATATATTGGTTCTTAAAAAAAAGTGATTTTTCGACTTTTACAACCAGGCACCCTTAAGCTACAACCCAAGATGCATTTGTAACGCCTTCGATTTACTTTTACCAAGAATTCTTTCCACGTCGAATATTTGTGAACAAGAAAAATGGTCGTGTACGTGCAAAACTGTATTTTTGAAATTCTTTTTCTTCGTGAGAGAAGTTTTTTTCCCAGAAGAACAGAAGAATATCCCCTTTGAGTGAGCAGCCAAAAATGACCAAGTCCCTGTTCAGTGAGAATAAAAAAAAACACCATTAACACGATGTTCGAATGTCTAAAGCAAGGGAGTCGAAAAACATAGTCCTTTACAAGGGTTTCAGTAGTGATACAATATCTGTATTTAGTCTGGGCGCCCGACGGAACGAGGCAATAACACGAAGTTATGAATTCCTACGTGTCTCGAAGACTGAACAGCCGGAAAAACTGCAAACATCTAGCCATTGTATCTTGGTTGCTTTCCTATGAACGTGAAGTGTCGTTTATTCACAATGGGGTGGTGCCAACTGTTGACAAAACGATTGTGAATGTCTTTCCATCATTCTCTGTTTGCTTTTCTCTTAGCAAACATATATTCTGACATTTTCTACAATTGAATTTTACTCAAATTATCATTCATATTATCGGAAATTGATATCAGCACTAGTTAGAGTGGCTTTTAATGTCTCATTAAGTCATACGCTCAGCATTATCGACTTCTCGTGGCAAACGTAATAACACGCAGTTGCATGAAATTCAAATGAGTTACTAGTAATACGAGGCGAGCGAGAAGAAAATGTGCGCTGGTACAAAGTTGGTCGACCACCGAGAGGTCGAGAGGAGGAGTGAGGAGTTCGTGCTCGGGATGCTATATCAGAAAGTGAGAAGATTTCTGAAGCCGCGATACAGCGATGCTCACTCTCGACAACCAGCGAGCATACTCAATTTAATCAGGAACGTTGATTTCCCAATCTTGCGTACTCGGCATATTCTACATAGATACTCATATATTGTGTGCGTTTACAACGGGGTATCCCAAAACTATGGCAATTAACTCGTATCGCAGTAGCCAAGTTTTAATAAGGAAATCCCTCTTTTCACGGTCGACTATTTCACGCTATTTTATGCTCCATGCTCCTACGAATGGGGAGGCATTTTAATGGATCATTGATAACGCGGGACGGCAAAGATTTATCCGAAACGCTGATTCACATGGTGAAACAACGCATCACGTTGCCTGCTATTTCACTTCCTTCGATCTTTTTTTGACGGAATTCGATATAGTTTGACATTTTTACCTTTGGGGTTCATTCCAATAATAAATCCCTTGCATGTGTAATAGAATCTTTGGCGTAGGGGTGCTGAAATTCCACGTATCACACTTTCAGAATCTGAAAGAAAATGTTCTAGAGACTAGAATGAAATAGAGACCGAATTTTCTGAAGTCCTACCACAAGGCCTCCAGGATAGCCACAGCTTCCGCTGTAAAAATAGATGCAAGGACACTAGATCTAAAGACGTAATCTTTAGGTTACCAGAAATAAAAATAAATAGTAAAAATCCGATTAAATGTTGTTCAGTTATTTCTGACTAATTTGTAAAGGAACAGTTTTTTTTAATATTACGGTTGAAGGTTTAAGAGGAGGTACCTGAGTAAACGGCGAGAAAAACAGGTAAACTTCGGGAATTTTTATCTTAAAAACTAATGTTTCGATTGGATCCGGGTTTTTTTTACTTAAAATATGTACATTGAGGTATGTTTAGGAATTTTTTAAAATAAATTCGTTGACTGGAAGCGATTCAAACTTGATTATCTCGAAACGTAGTTGTCAAAGTCGGTGCCAGATGTATCTCGAAAACGGCTTGTCCGATTTTGTCCAAGTTTGGATACAATATTCTTCGATAGTTTTTCTCGTTCGCCACGTAGGGGTTTTTCATTTGATTGAACCATTGCTTTTCTGTGCAATGTGTATGCAATCCAAAATCGTCGGAAATTGCGAACGAAAAACGAATGTTAAATTAAAACCGTCGCAATTCCGTCAAAAATGAAAATTTCAAAAAAAATCCTACGTGGCGAACGAGAAAAACTATCGAAGAACATTGTATCCAAATTTGGACAAAATCGGACAAGCCGTTTGCGAGATACATCTGGCACCGACTTTGAAAACGATGTTTCGAGGTAATCGCGTTTGAATCGCTTCCAGTCAACGAATTTATTTTAAAAAATTCCTAAACATACCTTAATGTACATATTTTCCAATTTAAAAAACTCGGACCCAATCGAAACATTAGTTTTTGAGATAAAAATTCCCGGAGTTTAGCTGTTTTTCTCGCCGTTTACTCAGGTACGTCTCCTTAATGGTAGGCCGACGAGTCAAAGGAATTTCGTCCTTTTGCAAATGGACCGTCAGGCGTGAATCTTAAAGATTTGTAATCATAACGTCCGCATACAGATTTCTTCCCGCATACCAGCAGATAACTGCTATCAGCGATGTCGCGGCAGTATTACGTTAGTGTGCTGTTACTCTCCTCATTAGTGAGAGTTGGGTCGTCGCCTATATTCACACTTTTTCAAGGAGACAAGGGACATCATGAGTACAGGTCATTGAAATCTTGGCTACGTTGGTTGTCCCTAAAAGGTAAACGGGTCGCAGGATTCCCGGACTTGAATTATTATTGTTATATTTGTTCGCATCAATATTCTTTACCAAGGGCTAAGCGGAGGATGCTATATTGAATGTGATCAATTTTGTTTTATCTATCTTGCGGTCATGTTGCATAGAAGTCCTTCATGTTCCGTCTTTGGTTTAATCAAAGCTATACATAAACATATTAGTAGCATAGAGTTGCAGACCTCCATCGTGAGTGTTTTAGAAATTCGGAATTCAAAATAGATTTTGAGTATGAACTATCATATGAAAAAGTATTCTAACAGCACTTGGAAATGCATGTTAAGAAGTTAGGCTATCGTGACGACCCAAAAATCAGAGTTCTGTAAAAAAAAATTGGAGGGATAAGTAGGATGGTTAAAGAATCGTTTGGACATTTATTTATTTGAACATGAACGGAGTTGTGTCCTAAATTTCATAAAAGGAATATTAATAATTAAATATGTAGTAAATAATCTCGTGAAGGACCTTTAAACGTGAGGGGCTCAACGGTGTACTTGATTTGGCCACCCGATTGATCTGAAACAAAAAACGAGGCTTTTCTTAAAATTGATAATATTGATCGAGCTTTTTTTAAATCGTGTTTCGATAAAAAAAACAGTTGTTTTTTTTCGATTTTTCGAGGAAAAATAACATTATTTTTAATAACCAATCAAAAAAAAAATGTTAAGAAAAAAAGCCTTGGTCAAGACACTATAACACTGAATAAATGTACCGAATTTCAAGTCAAACTCATTAGATGTCGAGAAATCGATGTACATCATTTTGAAAAACATAGTTTTGAGAAAAACACATTTAAAGTTTGACTAACAATGTTATCGTTGTAATAAGTTTACCTTCAATCTGAAATGATTTCTGTACTATATGTTGGACCTTCCTCTTCAATTTGAGTTGCCTCAAGCGCCGAACTAATGTGCGTCATTTTCACAGTCATCATCTAACCCCTTAACATACCATATATACAAAAATAGAAAAAAGTGGCTTGCAGTTAGCCGTTAAAACTAAGTTTCAGTAGTCCATCGCGAAGGAGTTGTATGGTTTTGGATTCTTTAGTCACGTAGAAACTTTCCCAATCCAACAAAATCCGTTCGTCATGTACTTTCTGAAAGAATAGATTTTCAAAAATATCTACGGAAAATGTTTTCTCCGAGTGTGCTTGAAACTTTGTAAGTAAATCCGTCATCATGACAGATAAGTTTATCACAATACAACAAAAAATTGTATTTTCTTTTCTACGTGTGAAGGTAAAAATAGTTGATCGAAATTTACTTTACATCTTTGTTCTCCATTTTCCTTGATATCGAAATTATAACGAAGCGAAATCATATAGATGAGCATAAAAATATACAAGAGGTAAAAACATGTCTCTGCTATGTTATTTGTCGAGGAAAAATACTAGATGGAATTACGAGATCCAGAGTGACCCAGAATTTTCGTGACATATTTCTCGAGAGCTATTACAATCGCAGCGTTCCTGCATTCTGTCATTCGTATACGGCATTCACCATATTTCCGAGCTCGAAGCGGACTATGCCTTAAGGTTGGAAAGTAGCAATAAACGAAGCATAGAGCGAGCATCGCGCATATCCTGCCCCCTTTATGAGCGAGTTTTCACATTTAACAGCAAATATTCAAGGCCATATCCAAAGCTAGTGGAATGTCGCACGAAATGCCATGTCCCAATGGAATTGTTCGTCAGATTTATTCCGCTATTTTTAGTTAAATACTATATTTATTTAAATCTGTTGTGTAATAATGAAATGTGTTTGCTAATAATTGAAGTTAGGATTGCCTAATGTAAAGTTCTGGAAGTCTTCTGAATATCTGGAAAAAGCGTCCGAAAATAACAATTTTGTAGATCTTCAAGCTCCCCGAGTTTTAGTTGATGTGGTTCCACAGAAATTATAGAATTTACAACTGAGTGCATTGCCTAAATGATCGGAAATTCATGTGTCCTCTGTTGGATCTCACGACTGGAAATTCCAAATCTTAAATAAATGTGTTACCAGAAAGCCTGACCTGGGTGATACAATGACAGGAATTGTCATCGTGTGAGCAATTCGCACGTGGCGTTTGCTTATCAATTCTGATAGTCCTAGCCGCTTAGCAAAGCGTCGTTTAGCAAAGATGCTAGCCGACCGTTCATGAACTAGTGACTTTATGATGTTGCATTTTACTATTTTACATTTTACCATCGATGCAGCAATCTTATAAATGCAATGATAAATCTGATTGTGCTAAAAAAGGACTATTACGTAGTCATCTAGTCGAGTCACCATGACGTATTCACCATTTTCAACCACGTCTCAACCACATGCGGCTCCATGACATTTCTTTTTGTGCTCAATCATTTCGACTCAGTGCTATCCGATGCGATCCCGATGTTTTTTCACCTGTCATAACTAGGAAGTACTATTCTTTGCAAAATAACAAAAATTACCAGACCCCTTCAGTTTCTTAATTCGCAACGGGGAGTTTGTTTCCTTTTTGCAATTCTTCAATATGACACGACTTAAAAGTGTTTTCCGATCATCTATAATCAAAAGCCGTCCTGTCCATATCCATGGCCCAACGTTGATGAATACTCCTGTTCTTCTAGTCACTATGATTTCACGATAATTCCCGAACCCGATGAACCCAGGCGTGGCGATGAACCAAATCTCTGTTCTTCCATTGTATGCACATGTGTGGTGCTTTCCATATTGGCGAGGGGAATGAATTTCACCTCCATGCGGTTAGTTGCATATAAACGAAAGGTGACATCATCATCTCCTGGTAGTCTCGACAATTCGACGCGATGCGACGCAAGTTGTTGACGGTGATGGCGCCGGCTAGCCGGCGCATTACGAAGGCAGGTGCATATATGTGCGTATGCATCAGGCTCAGGCGGGATCGCAAGGTAGAACCTTTGAGTGCAATAACTGCGTTTGTATGTAGCCGGGTTAGTGAGCCAGCTCGAACGCTTTGATGTTGATGTATTAGCCCTCCGTGCGCAGACTTTACCAAGGCATCCGGTAACAAACCAGCCAACCAATGGCACCAGCCTCGATGAAGATACATAGGCACGTGTATACATAACGCGGCCACTGGTCATACGGGTGGTAGCTGCAGTACAGCCGAAGGTAATATACATGCTCGATACGTGCGGCGCGTGTATATAACACGAAGTGTGTTGTGTATACCGCATCAAACTTCTTCTCTTACTCTCAACTCCAGCTGCCCCATCCAGCGTTATTCCACTCGCCCATCTGACCCGGAATAGCTCCGGTGGACCAGCCCCCATTCGTGCTGCAGCCGCAAATCCCGAGATTTACTTTGCACATTCATAGGAAGCGGCAACGGCCTGTGATGGCCCATCTCTCGCGCTCTTTCTCTCTTTCCAAATCTCCATCTAACGAGCCTCTTTCACAGCCCACGTAGATAGAGCACTCTATCATAGATTAAAACGTGAATTCTTTTCATTTGCTGAATCTTTCGGCCTTGATCGTCGACATGCCTAGTGAATTATTGACAGGATCCCGTTGACGGTGAATATCATGGATATACCGAATAATACGCTGGGATTGGATAGTTGGTATTGCACCGTTTCATTAATTGTGCTCGACTGTTGTGACGAGACTAAAGAACTGACCCGTTCTTTAAAAGACTTTGCATTCATTATATTAGCGTTCTGTGGTCAAATAATGGACCCTCATAATTTCGTCGTTTCCGTACGTCCGTCCGTTTACCACAGACTCACAGTTTCTTCAGTCATCTATACATATGAAACAGTTCCGTGATTGACTGCCTTACTGGCTGAATGACGGACTGACAAATGGACAACGCACAGCCAGAACCGCTGGAGATGTAAACATGAAATTTGGAAGATTCGAACCTGAGAAGGTGTAGAGGTGCACCAAGAAATTATTTTTCGAAAACGAACTCTTAAGGGGGTGAAATGGGGTGTAAAAGGTATCATGTAAAATCGTATTCCTTGCGTACATTAACGTGGGCAAAGCCGCTGGCCGGAGCTGGTCAACTTACATCCATGCAATTTTTCAAGCAGATGCTCAGATGGGAATATTAATAAATAAGTGGAAAAATAAATTTAAAAAAAAACGAAAATTCGGGTAGTACGGTTGACATAGTGGTTCAAAAAGATCAACATTTAGGCAAAAAGTGATCCTTCAATTGTTGGGCTTAGTGTAATATGACGTTCATTATACGCACTACAAAATACCTTAGACCGAGTCGTTAAATCGATGATAACTTTCGTGGTTACCTGGTGTCTGTAGACATCAAATGAGGATTTTAGCAAATTCGGGCAGCATTTCAAACCTGAAGAATCATATTTGTATATTGAGCTTACTGAGTATACATTGCGAACTGTACTTCACTTGTGAAAGGCTTCGGGGCTCCTTACTGACCGCTTCAAGTAGTTTTAATGCATCCGATACATTTTCAACAGCTCTCAGTTATAGACATGCCTTTGACGATGCCTCCTCGAGGAGATGCGGAACGTTACGACGGCGATGCCATTCACTTCATTACATCGTCAATAGACATCGAAAATTGCGCACATGACGGGGTTTCCGCAGCAGGCGGAAGACATACAACTGAAAGCCAAGGTCAAACGAGATGGTTGACGGTGCGGTCGCGTGGCAATTCTGTGGCCCGAGTCAAAGGGTATTGAATTTAAGTGGATGAGTCTATAGCGGTCACCTGCGTTTTCGCCAATGTTCCACCGCAATGCGGCAATTTGTGTATAGACTATCGCTGGGAAATGGAAAGCGTAGTCGTGGTAAGGAATGCTGAGGAAATGAGATTTGATCGATTCATTCATCATTACGCAAACAAAACACTTGTGGAGATACATTGACACCCGTATTCATAGATGGTTCTTGAAAGATGAGGATTCCATGTTCTTTGTTCTGAACAAAGAACAAGGAATCCCTATTCCTCAAGGAACATCTATGAAAACGAGTGTTCATAGATGGTCCTTGAGGAACAAGGATTCCTTGTTTGTTGTTTAGAACAAAGAACAAGGAATCTTGTGCTTTGCATCTTGTTCTGAACAAAGAACAAGGAATTTTGTTTTTTTTGCATTTTATTCTGAACAAGGAACTTGTTTTTTAATTTTGGAATTTTTTAACAAGGAATCTTGTTTTTTAATTTTGTTCTGAGCGAAGAACAAGGAATCTTGTTCTTTGCATTTTGTTCAGAACAAAGAACAAGGAATTTTGTTCTAAGCAAAGAATAAGGAATTTTGTTCTAAGCAAAGAGCAAGGAATCTTGTTCAAAGCAAAGAACAAGAAATCTTGTTCTAAGCAAACAACAAAGAATCTTGTTCTAAGTAAAAAAACAAGGAATCTTGTTCTTTGCATTTCGTTTAGAACAAAGAACAAGGAATTCTTATTTCTCAAGGAACATCTATGAAAACGAGTGTCAATAGTATTCATAGATGGTCCTTGAGAAACAAGGATTCATTGTTCGTTGTTGAGAACAAAGAACACGGAATCTTGTGCTTTGCATCTTGAACAATCTTCATCTTGAACAAAGAACAAGGGATCTTGTTCTTTGCATTTTCTTCTGAACAAGAAACCTTGTTTTTTGCATTTTGTTCAGAACAAAGAACAAGAAATCTTGTTCTTTGCATATCGTTCAGAACAAAGAACGAGGGACCTTGTTCTTGACATTTTCGTCTGAACAAAGAACAAGGAATTCTTATTTCTCAAGGAACAAGGAATTCTTATTTCTCAAGGAACATCTATGCGTACGGGTGCAAGATATACGAGTACGATACAACCTTTACGTGGTCTATCATCCATTGTTTCATATAGACAACGGAGGTACCAAGCAAATAGGTAGCAAATAGAGCAGCATCACAATTTTAGATGACAAGATTCTAGAGGAATGTTGTCATTTAAGATTGGGTTATTAAGCTATGATTGAACTATCAAAATATTCGAAAAGTATTGCAAAGCTCATTTTTCAATGTGTACAATCGATGTTGGCAATTGGAAATGAAACAGCAAAGACATCAGCTGATAAATGCAGTATTGTTGAGGGCTCTCGACAGTTCTACAATACAATGGCTGGAACGAAACGATATACCAATCGTCTGATCCGAACGCACTATGTGTATATCTACAGCACGACATTTCCAGTCAGCCGGATCTCGTTAAAAATGTACTGCCGTGCACGTTGACAATCAGGGGCGGAAATCCCTTAGGAATATTGTTGTCGGAGTATTTTTACAGTCCAGCACCAAGAGAAATAGTTTATTCGATTGCGCTTTCAGTTTATTGGGCTACAGCACCGAGGGAAATGGCGTATTGGAATCAAATAGAATTTTGTTTCAAACTCGCCTTAATAAACTCCGGTTTAATGTTCAATGAAATTATATATGTAATTATTTCAAGTAAACGTTTCAACTGATTCGACTAATTCTAGGAAATACTGTATATTTGGCTCGAATGTCATTTTAGTTCAAACGACTTTATTATTTTTAGCAATTGCGTGATACATTTAACTTAAGGCGGAAAACCACTGTAACGAGTAAAAAATGATTTTTTTGTATTTTTTTCAACGTATAAATATTCAAAAATATGTGAAAAAATGTTCAAGTTGAAATATTGAAAGTTGACCAAGTTACAGACGATTTAGTGAAAGCGGGCAGTGAAACGATTTACCCACGTATATTAAAACTCAATCGCGTTATTCTCGAAACAACTTTTCTCGACCCGGCCGGAATCATAACAATTGTTCGATTTCCAATTTTTTGAAACACAAATTTCTGTAAGTAGTAGCAATTGTTGTATGTAGCCATTTGTGTTTGTTTGGAAATTTACTTTTTTTAAGCACCCGAATATAACTAAAAATTTTGCAAAATTACACGTTTTTTTACCACCCGCTATTTTGCGAAAAAAATGTTTTTCGAAAAATGGCTACGTGCAACGAAAACGACATGTACATAGATTATAAAACATTTTTATTTTTTTCAACCAACCATTGTCGAGTTATTATTGATGACTCGATCCAAGGTTTTTGGATCGCGTTTTCCAGACGCGTTTTTGAATTCAACACACATTTTATTAACAATATTACTTTGCACATCAACCTTGAAAAAAAAAGAGTTTGAGATTTGATTGAGATTTGAGTAATTTCAAAAAAGTATTTTTTATTGGCGAAAAACTTCAAAGTTTCATGTTAAAGTGAAACAATTTTTTTAGGCCGTCCCATCACTTTTTTGCTTCATCCATACCATATAAATGTGAATAATAACATAACCTCACGTTACAGAATTCCCGAATAATAGTGCCATTTTTAGTTATTAAAAAAGAAGACGTAGTCATAGTTGGCAGTAATAATAAATAACACCCCAATTACCAAGATTGTAAATCCAACTGGTCTTTTTTTAATAATAAAAATTGACTTATTTCCGGCTGTCTAGAGATATTTCCGCCCTTAATCAGTGCACTTCCGAGGCATAGGTATTAGGTTAAATAGAGAATAACGCAGAAAATATGAGTATATTCGTAGAGAGCAAATTTTAAGGGGGAGAAAGGGTCCATGACGTAAGGTCCGCATGACCAATTGATGTTCGATTGTTTAAACAACAGTAAAAAATACCCCACGACACAGGGTAATTAAAAAATGATTGAATGACAAACGGTTGAGCTACAGATCTCTACAGTCCGCGCAACAAAAACAAGTCTGTTAGTGTTGTTCTGCAGAAGTGAAAGAGGGTTGTAGCTTCGCGAGAGGAGGCAACACTTGTTGCACATCCTCGTCGTCGTCATCGACGTCGACGTAGTCGTCGCTTGTGACACACAACGGCAGTCCTCGCACACTTGCTTTCTCTTGCCTGCTCTTATTGTCTTCCTAACCTACCCAGTTGCTGGGTGTACGAACTCAGCATCCCTTCGAGCGGGATTGAGGGCGCGTACTTATCGCACAATGCCGGCGGTGTATCCACTCAATAAAGTGGCTTTTCATAAGGTTCCATCAGTGTGCCTAATTACATTCCACTTTACGAGTGGAGCGTTAAGGGAGGGCATCGCTGTGCCCTCCCTTAAGGGGGGGGGGGAAGGCCGAAAAAGGTTTCTTTTCCGAAAACTGTTTTCTATTCGTTTATTTACTTGGTAATTGGAACAATGGTATGATATTAAGTATACAATGAACTTATTTCGTGTGATTTTTTTATTGAAAAAACAATTGATTGTAAAAAAATGCGGTCCGACGGATGGATCGATAATTTGACAATGGTTGGTCTGAAAAATAAAAATAAAAATATTTTATAATCTACATAAATGTAGTTCTCGTTGTATGTGGCCGTTTATTCGAAAAAAATCCACACAATGGCGGGTTTTTAAACAAAAAGTGTAATTTCGGCAAAATTTTTACTTATATTCGGGGGTTTAAAAAATAATAAATTATAAAAAAATAAACTACTTGCAACGATAGCTACTGTAATTAAGGAAATTTGTTTTTTTTTTAAACGAAAATCGGACAATTATAGCTAGAGTTTGTTTGGGTTTGTTTGATTTTGGTTGGCTAGTACTGTTTTGGTGATTAAATATTAAAGTAATGATATTAAAGCTATAATAGAAGACAAGTTTGTGAATAATTGGTATCAAAAGCAAAAATTTCAAAATATGTTACCAAGCGTTGTATAATTAAGAGGTCTACTCAACCAACTAACAAAATGAGATCGTACACCACTCAAACTTCTATACAATTTATAACCCCCAAAGAAATCGTACCACTTTAGGAGAATTTTTTATGCTACGAAATCATTTGTGTATTGTTGAATTTTCCAACATCGTTTTCGATCGCAGTAATCACTTTGTCCTATATACGTGCCGGAGTTTGAGAACATTTAAACTTGCATAATGAAATAAACAGAGACATACCAACGGTTTGTCCGATAATTATCCGGCGCCGCAAGGCTTCTCGGAATTCTTCATTTTGGAATTACATTTGTCCACGTCGCTGTTGCAATTTGTGAACTACGATTGACATTACCTCTGATAAAAAATATCACCCAGGTGTCCTTCGATCTTGTCGAAACTCATATATGTGATAAAGCATTGAAAACTATGAGACCCTTTTTTACCAGCGGAAAAAACGATTTTAAAGGGGGAAACCACCCTCAAAGAAAGACGTGTCGAGGGGTGATTTTGCAGATTTACCCACACTTAGTCCACCGATCTCAATGAGCAAAAACCGAAATTCTTCTAATATAAAGAAATGAAAAATCCACTATATACGTATTGAAAACAAAAATTAAATGAAGGGGTGACACTCTTAAAAGCGTTCTTTCGCTGATAAAATAAAGACGTGTCTAATAGTCTTCAATGCTTAATCACATATATGAGTTTCAACAAAATCGAAAGCAAACCAAGTGATGTTGCTTGCGAGTTTGAATCTATTAATTTGTGAAATAATTTTGATTCTGCGGTCATGGATCTGGAACCGAGTTTTTTATTATACAAAAAAACATAAGATCATCCTACCAGTTTTTATTTAGTAACGGGTCCGTTATTGAAAAGAAGAGCCACTCTCCCTTTCAGTGTAGTACTCAGAGAGACTTATGTCGTATTGACTGAGCGAACTCCAACATCATTTTCGTTTTAATTAGTTCCCGTTTGAGGGTATCGCAATTCGCCATTTGGGCGGTCGTTCTAGCCTGGAAAGGTCGAAAAATCTGAAGTCTCCAATTGAAGCAGGTGAGGTAAGGCTCGAGGAGCTTCTTCAGAAGAGCCAGGACCAATATACCGTGATGCTTCTGATTTGGCTAAGGGCTTGCCTGCGCTGTCCGCTCTCGAATTTGTGCCAGGGTGAGCAAACATTAGCGTTAAACGCAGAGGCAACAGGGGGGGGGGGGGGGCGTTTCCTCTACGTTGTCTCTTGGTGATTACCGAGGCTCGAATGAATCTGCAAACGAGCCAGAGGAGAGTGTGAGCAATATGCAAAGACCCGCGAGGAAGATCAAGAGAGACATAGATGGATCGTATGGAAAAGGCTAACCATGTATCCTCGATGTTTGACTTGCCACGTTTACGGAATCAAATCAGAGCAACGATATCGCCAATGTTGTCTCTTTCGAGTCGGGTCAAAAGACTCGTATACCCAACGTACATCTGAAAGCGTCCACGTCGACGCGTCACTTGACTTTTCTGTAACTTTAAAGTTCAACTTCGCACAACATTTCAATAACTAGCCTCATACATACATATATTGAAGTTCATTAATCCGTGCACCTTTTTCGGTTAATTATGAAAGTCATGCACTCGTATGTTCCTAGCAGCTGTAGATAGCAGCTGTGCCTGGAATTATGGCAATGCAAATTAAAATCACAAATAAATAAGTAGGACGGTAGATTCTCTTCAGTACAGTTATGCTGCCGCTGAAAAACCTCGTAATCGGAAATAATTTAAAGGCCAATTTTTCGAAAGGTGATTCTGTAGGTGCGGCGGGTGCTAAACCCAAGTTTGCCGAAAAATCGAGGTGCAGGTTTTTTTTAGGGGATGAAGGGAGATGGGGGTGGATTCATGCCAAACTACAACACCTTCGAGCTTGGCGCCGTGAGACAAAATGTTCAGGAAAACCCGGGCATTAGTTTTGTCCACGGCGCCGAAGTCGTGGAAGTTCATTTTGGGGGTGAAAAAGTGGGGTGAAATTTTGAAAAATCAGTTTTAATTCAATAACTCTTTAGGAAAAATTCGTACACCTTTTGTTCAAATGGGAACGTTGTAGCCCTTGAAAAGACGCATTGATCGAGTATTTGATCATCACTCTTCGATAATATCTTCAACCCCAAAAAAAATGTTGAAATACCAGAAAAAATTGTTCATTGGATAGCTCAAAAACAATCCATTTTTCGGGTATGGTTGAAATGTACGAAATGTAGAGAATAATTTCCTCTATATTTTCGTTTTTATGGACCAACCTTGAATTTTGATTTTCCAACCCCTCTCGGGGGTTGAAAATTCAAAATGAAATTCTGGGAAAACTACTGACTGCAAGAATTCGCGGCTGTGAAACAATTTGTAGCTTGAACCCTCAGCTACATTTTTGAACACAGCGCCAAACTCTTATCTCTTTACTTCTCTAATTTTTTCCATATTAATAAAAAAAAATATATCAAGAATGTTTGCCGACTAGCTCAGTGCGCAAAGATTTCGAAGCTTTTAACCTGATAAATGGAACTGTAGCTGAGGAATGGCTGGTTGTTTTCATATTGTTTTATTCAAATACGATTCAACATCAATTCGGACCCTCTTCAGAATATATTCAATTTCATACTAGAAATTGCAATAGATGTTAGATGCTGGTCGTGCCTGTTTACATTTAATTTTCGAGACACATGGGGTGATCCTGTCCGAATTCCTCTATCCATGTTACTCAGCTGACGGCTGGCGGTGAACGAGTAAAGAATTCTACCATAAAACGTATACCCCGATTCTACCCCCGATCCCTTTTGCCACTTGAACTTGTCACTTTCATCCCTTGTGTTGTAACATGCTAGCCAGAGACCCCGAACGGAATGAGGTATACTTGGATACTTAGATATTGCTTGTCTACGAAAAATACCGACTACAATCGATAAAGGATGAATATGAAAGACTTGACAATCAGCTCAGGAGGCAACTGACGTTAGTGACTCGTTTGCAACTAAGATTATATAACTGTATTAAAGAAAGATCTTGGACTTTAGCAGCACGAGTTCTCTGATTTCTTCATTTCACATGGTTTTGATTTAGCTGTATTTCCATTGTTAAAATCTTGGTATTGTCAAAATCAAAGGTGTGTTTCGTTTGTATTACGCGGGGAGCTAATGCGGTGCGATAGGAATCTAAGTGATTGACGCTATTTCGATTTTCGTGTATTCGCGTTGTCAGACATCATTGTGTTTCGTTGGGGTAATGAGCCTCGCGGCCTTTACAAGGGATGCAATATACTTCGATTTTGGCAACTTCTCTACCTTATCTTTAGTGCTATCCGTTACTACCAAGATGTTGGGTTGATTGTACCACTAATTTGTTGCCATATCCTCTAAGTAGGTGGATGATATGACAGTGAACCTGCGCAGAGTAAGGCCAGATCGTTATTGGCTCAAGGCCTTAGGCCACTCCAGAGGCCGAAAATTAGGCTTTTTCAGGTTTTTTTTCAGAAAAACTACGAAATAAATCGAGATTACAAAAAAGGGTGTTTATAAGGGCTGGAAACGTAACTCAGACAATTTTCAACCGATTCACTTGAAATGTTGAATATATCTTGAAAAATGTATTGTCTATGGAAATACGTGGGATTTTTTTTATATTGCATAGTTCATTTGTTATTAACAATTATCTGACGATTTTTTAGGCAAATTTTTGGAAAGTGAAACATTTGCATAAAAAATCGTTGTATTGTAAAAATTATTGTATACAGTCACTGATATGTATGATAAACACCCTTTTTCGTAATCCCGATTTATTTTGTAGTTTTTCTGAAAAAAAATCCCCAAAAAGCCTATTTTTTCGGCCTCTAAAGTGGCCTAACCCCTTAATGGCAAATCTATTCTCGGCTTCCCGGTTTTTCTATGTAAGGAATTATCTCTTCCGTTCATTTATAGATCGCAATAAAAGGTGCTCCGAACAGGAATTATTAGGAAGTATTTCTGTAACGGGGTAAAAGTTTGATTTCCAAAATCTTGGGTACCCCAATTTCGGTACTTTGACAATTCTATATGGGCAGCTAAAGCGAGGCACAGGGACACAAATACTTCTGCATGACGTGGAGTGCCAACTTTTCCTATATTCAATAACCAACCCTTTTTACCTTCAGTATTGCTCTTATTCGGGTCCAGAATCGATTCAAATAAACCCTTTGCATTGGTAATAATATTATTAACCCGATCCTCTACATGGGTATTAAAATGTAATATATTGGCTTAATGTATTATAAATAATCATCGGGAAGGGTACAGAAAAATACTTTTTACACAGTGTATATTCATCGTGGAGAAATGAAGATGAAAGAAGAAAACCAGCAGTGGACCTTGCACAATTTGTCGAAATTCGTAGACTGACTTATACATTCTTTTATCAGTATAAAAAAAACTGAAAAATATATATAAATATAAAAAATAAATATCAATGTAAAAAATAGAAAATAAAATGTAAATATAAATATCAATATAAAAACAAGAAACTAAAATCTAAATATAAATATTAATATGAAAACTATAAATGAAAATTGAAATATAAATATCAATGCAACAACTAGAAAATAAAAACCATATAAAAACTAGAAACGAACAATATGCAAACCTAGAAAAATGTCAATAGCTGGCAGTTTATCTTAAGAAATTGCTGAGTGATAAGATCCACTTGGCTTGGAAAACTATATCAATAATTTAAACTACGAAGAGCCATGTGTTAATTCGAGACACAATCATTTAGCCTCCAGCACTCGAAGCACTCCATTCCCGTACAATGCATAATTCAATTTATCTTTTAACTACGTACGTCGGACCATGCAGGACCCCAAAATGTCAACAGTAAAAATACGACGTTTCGGTGGATGTCGCTCAATTATTCATTTGAAAAATGGACGAGTGAACTTTATACCAGATTTGTCAGTATGCAGGTTACGTTTTTCTGAAGTTTCTATATTAAGAGGGAATACAGATCTGTGGTCTATCTATTACAGCGAATATTTCTCACTAACCTATATCGTTTTCTTGAATTAAAATGTTCACATTGCCTCTTTTCCACTAGAATGCGCCCAATTTTTAATATAAATAAAATTTAAAGATGAACAAGAATAGTGTTGAATGCACGTCAGAATTTTGTAGTGAAGAATGGGGTTAATACATTATTGTAAAAGCTACACCCTTAAGGGGCTATTCTACTGTCATGGGATGAAAAAATCGAATTTTTATTTTTTGCATTTTTCAACTCTATTCGATTATAGAATTCATATCCAACTGCTGGTAAGGTATATTTTCACTTTGTCGACTCAGTACAGCGCTTCAAAGTAGAAGCGCTCGGTGCGCGCGCTCGAGTACGGCTACCCGCTGCGCGTTTCTGGCAGCCGTTAGAAACAGCTGTTTTGAATTTGTACCTGAGTACAAATCGGGCCAAAATGTTAACTGCATATTCAGCATATGTATGGCTATCGCCCGAACTAGGATTATTAAGAAATATTAATTTTTATTTATACTTTCGCCTGAATTATGACGAAAAAAGACGTGTTTTTCGAACGCTTCCGCAAAAAAGACGACATTTTGTTGTTTTTCAATATAAAGTAATAATCCTAGTTCAGGCGATAGCGACACTCATATACAGATTAAACATTTTCTTGAATTTTTATTTCCGATTACCTGGAGAGCACCAATCAGCAACGCCAGCAACATTCTTTTTTCATGCTTTTACACGATTATAGTTGAATAAATGGCGATTATAGTAAATGAATTATAATAAATAAATGAAATTATGTTATTTATTTATTATACTTTTTATTATATAATTATTTATTATAATTATTTATCATAACAAATAATAAATAAAATTATGAATAAATAAATAAAACTATGATTAATATTATTTATTACAATTTAATAATTTAATAATAATAAATAATATTTATTATGATTTAATAATATAATAAATATGGTTTATTACCCCTCAACCCTCTTGTTTCACACCCATATTCAGAGGCCCATCAACTTTTCCATTTTTATTTTTTTGCACGAATTTTATTGTTGGCTGGGTTGTCGTGAACAAATAATAAATAAATTACACGATTATAGTTAAATAAATGTATATGCAGCAACAAAAAAATTGTTTTCTATTCTGTAAGAGTGTACCCTTAAGCGGAAAAAAGTTTGTATCGAGACATGCAACAGTTTAAAAGAAAAATTAAAAATAGCTTATTTTTTTAAGCTATCACAGTAGAGTAGCCCCTCAAAGCATTGCGAATTTATATGTCTTTAAGTATCTGTTTTTGTAATAATGCATAGAAGTGCTTCGTACGTCATGCAAAACATATTTTTCGCATTGTTGAAAAAAGTCAGGTACTTTGAATTCCATAGTCACAACGCATAAATCTAGAACAACAGTATCGTTGACGCTAATTTATATAATACCAGTCGACATTTCTTTCAGAGATTTTTTTAAAACAAGCCCCGTTATTTAAAGATGGTTTTGTCGCGATCCGTTAAATGATATACACGTGGCAACCACCACGTAAAGAAAACAAATAAAGGGATGAAGCACGTGGTCGTGATGATTAATGCTTGAGCCATCCTTCGGGTTTCGGTTTATCTACATCTCGACGGCTTGACTCGGGAAAAAGTAAATGCGATTTCGCAAGTTTTGAATATTGTAGAGATAAAGACGTGGCGAGGTGAAAGTGCTAATTGATTGATGGGGAATCTATTGAAGGAAATCAATGTCCTTTCGAATCGTTTAAGAACAGAGAACTCTCATCAATGTCACTGGTCCGTCGGCTTATAAACTTACAACTTTTAACGACGAAACTTATAGCTATCAATTGCTCATTTTTTCGCTCAAGAATTATCGACCATGGGTTAACTTTCATATATCAATAATTTTTTTTATTTGTGCTGAGCAAAAAGCACCGTGTTCCATTTTTTCAATTTGATTTTTGTATTCATCTTTATTTTCATTCATTACCCAAGGAAGCTTCATGTACTTACTTACAAGGAAAGGTTGCGAGGTGGATCTCTCCGATTTCGACGAAAATTGGCTTGATAGCAGAATGAGTAAAAATAGGCGACACGTATTTTTTTTATATCTGTGGAAGCCAATTTTGAAGGGTTGAAACGCACCCTCGAAAATTGGGGTGTTTTTTGTCTTTCGTCGATAACGTTTTAACGGTACGAGATATGAAAAAAATTCAAATTGCAACAATGTTTATTTTTTTGTGTACTATACTTTGGAGATGAGAACGATAACGTTATCGACGAAAAACAAAAAACACTCCTATTTTGGAGGGTGCGTTTCACCCCTTAAAAATCGGGTTCCGCAGATATAAAAAAATACGGGTCGCCTATTTTTACCCATTCTACAAGCATACCAAATTTCATTGAAATCGGAGAGATCGACTTTGCTACTTTTCCTTGTACAGATTTTTGTTGATTTAACAACTTTTCGTGAGACCGATACAGGCTACGTAAATGTACTTGTCTCCCCTTTTTTAACAGCGTTTGTGCGGTTTTCTGAGCGACATGTGTCTTTTTTTTTGTTCCCTATAGGGAATTTTCCGGCCTGAAAAATCTCTAAAAACAGTAACTTTCGAATTAAAAAAAAAAAAAATGTGGTCGAATTTTCGTCTGCTCTGAATGTCCAGTGGACGCTCGCACTATGCGTATTATGAAAGGGACGAATTATTTTCCATCACAAGGTATGTCTTCCCACAAAAAACATCGAAAATTGATCATTAGGGAAAGGCTTCCGAGAAACGTCCGAAAAATTAGGATTTTTGGGCGTTCCTGTCCAAAGTATCCATCCTAAAAAAATATATTCTTCTTATAAGATAGATGAACAAATTCATTGAATAAAACAGCATTTTTTACAGTTAGGTCATATGTCTATTTGCAAACCCAGCACTACATGCCTGGATGAACACAATTGTATTTTCATTTTTCTTTCCTCATAGAGGAAGCTCTGTTTTCGTGAACATTTTTTTTTGTTGAGAAATTAAAGGGAATATGTTGAGGATGCTTTAAAAAGTAGAAAATAACGCTTCGAAATAATTGCCGGAACTATGAATATGTGTATGCACACGCGGGTGTGTGTATATTTATGTATCTATGCGGATTCCTTCGTACATGCAGGAACTTCTACACTATTGGAGATGCCTTGTTGAATTTTCGCCCCCACCTGGGGTCTCGTGAACCGTGCGTCATGATATAGCTTCGTCAAAATCGGCAAACAGGTTTAGGTTTCGAGAAGTTTCAAATTATATGTGAAGATATATATGTTGCTATTTTCGTACAGAAAAAAATTATAATAAATAGAAATAAAAAACCATATATAAAACCACACTATGTAGTTACGTCAGTGGACGCTATCATATACACACGACCCTTGTAAATACACCCCAATTACTTGTTGTCAGGTACATAATTGACAGATCGTAATTTAACAAATTTAATCAGATAACAAAGCTTCAGAAAATCATCATTTCGAAGTCGAGGAAGGCATACTTTACGCGGCAGGAATAGCCGATTGATATGACGTAAGTATAACATGCCATTATACTACTTAGGATAGTTGGGGTTGGCTAAAATTGTATTCAAAACTTTAAACGCGTTTTCCTCGAAACTACTTTTTCAACGTGGTTGACATAAAATCTCGAGTTCTATTCAACCGATTGACTTCAAATTTGGACCTTCGTTACCTATCCTTCTATCGTCACTACCTTGGGCATTGCGAAATTATTATTATTGCTATTAAAAAATTAACTTTGATAAAGGAGAGCGAAAAAATAATTTTTTTCACAGTCGCTATTATTTTTTTTTCTTTGGTACCTGCCATAATGATATTCTTATTGATTAAGAAAATTGATTTCATTCCTGTTTCCCTCCTTTTCACGACCCTCCTTTTCACGACCATGTTCAAGTCCATCAACTGTTCAATTTTTATTTTTTTTGCACGAATTTTATTTTTTGTAGTTTCTTGAAACATCTCTAGTGACTCTAGATTAGACTCTAGAGTATAATACTGCCTTAAGGGGATATATACAGTTAACATTTTCGAAAAATCGATTACATTTTTTTTTCGTAAGGCACATATATTTACGTACACACAGAAAATTTCTTGTCAATCCGGCGAATATTCTTGAAGTTACACGCACATTTGTAATGACGTATCAGAGCGTTGGAAAATGCTTTTGAAACTTTAAACGCGTTTTTCTCAAAACTGTGTTTTTAAAGTCGGTGAACAAGATTTCTCGGAAACGGCTGAACAGATCAGTCTCAAATTTTAAGACAATCTTTTCAAGTATATTTTTTTGTAATTAATCGAAGATTTTTTCTCATCGATAAATATTTTCCATTTTATAAACAATTTAAGGTCTAATTTTTTTGTCACGAATCGATTTATTTTAAAGCCGCTATTTTGACAAAAAATATTATTTTGCTTATTCCTTCGATCAATTGCAACATAATCCATTATATTAACGAAATATTTTTGGTTTTTTTTTATTTTCGATGATCCAGTCCAGAGATATCGTGCTCACTGCAAGGGGCCTTTTTTAAATGTGCTCCCGGAGATCAACTATAGCAGCTTTCAAAATAATTATTTTCACAAATAAAATAAAATTTATAAATGAAAAACGTTAAAATACAGTCAAAAGTTACCATAATATGCGTACAAATGTTCACGTTAATAGATTTAAAGGTCTTCTCAAGAAAAATTCTTGAAAAGTCGATCTTTTTGGGCCTCCTGACTGTATATAACCCCTTAAGTAAAGTTTTAGGAAATCGGTGCAAGGATTCCAATATTGAGGGGGTAAAAGTTTGCAATAAAAGATTTTTACCGTGAAACTTTCTCGCCATCCGAGATCCTTAAATGATATGCTTGCACATAATTATAGAAAAAAATTATTATATATATATATATACACATATGATTTTGGCAATAAAAGCTGAATTGATAGAGTCTGCAGGTGGTAGTATAACAGTAGCCATGACGGCAGAACATCGTGAGAAATAGTTTGGACACGCCTTGGTCGGTACTAATTCAACCTTACAGCGGAGCTTCCAATTTGCCTTTATTGTCGATCTTGTTCGAGCAGCCAGGGTGTCCAGTCGAGAAAGAGAGAAAATGGGAGAGACAAAGAGATTATCTATCTTTCTAGAGAGACAGAGAGAAAGAGAGAGAGAGAGAGAGAGAGAGAGAGAGAGAGAGAGAGAGAGAGAGAGAGAGAGAGAGCAAGGAATAGGATGAGGAACATAGAGGGGAAACTCGATCCGTACCGCCCGTTGGGGCCGGAAACGAAACTACCCTAGACTTGCACCGCTTCTCTCGTTATATATTCTCCGACTCGTTGAATGCTTTTATCTCATATCCCCACCCCCCAACAAGTACGGAGTGAAAAGGTTTTACCCTGTTTCAGCGTTTCCCATCGGGCGTTCAGAAGTATTCCTGGATTTTTAAAGTCGAACTAAACTCAGATACCTCTACGACTAGAGCGGCAATATTCCTATTTTTTTCTTCTAGCCACGTGAAGAATTTAATTGGCGTGAAATTATAGACAAATGAAATTGAGAATTGTCAAACGAGCAATAACAATATAACGTCTAGAGCACTTTGAGAAAATTAATTGCAACCCCATATCTTTGAACTGGCGTTGTTGTAGTCGATATAAGACAAGTCTTTAAGTCAAGAATTTACGGCCATGGCTCAATGAACTTTATTGGGGAGTATCATATTTCCTACGAGAACCCACTTGGAAAATATCGCGACATCAAAATTCACGGAATGGTAACACTAATAATGAGAAAAACATTTTTTTTTCAATGTTAATCAAATGGGAAACCTTCAATTTTAATTCGCGACCTCTAAATATTTTTTGACAACATCCCCCCATTCACGAAACTTTGTTTTTGGGTACCAACTAAAGGTTTTCGGGCACGGTGAGTCAAAAAAAAGTTGCCCTGAAACGAATCACCCTAATATATATATATATATATATATATATATATATATCTACGTTTACGATTATTTATAGATTTACGATTTACGACTATTTATAGATTTACATCTCTTAAGTGTAAAAATAGCCGTCTATATGACGAACGCTCAACTGTCCGATCATATAAGTATTTGTGATAAAAATATCTGTTTAAATGAATAAATATAATAAAATAAGTCTCCTTAGAAAACAATTCTGCAATAGAACTTCCATTTTTTCTGCAAATGTGGAAATTCAGGTAGCAGGGTAATCGGTCTCCGGGAGAAATTGGACTGGTAGGGTTCGACATATTTGGTGGCAAGATTCATGCTGGTGCAGCGAGGGTAAAAACTCGTACAAGGAACATTCAAGTGAGAGCAAGAATAAAAAACTTCCTTTCAGTGTTTTCTTTGTCTCGTGAAAACCGTACGGCCGATAAAAGGTATAAAACTGACTCGCGGTGGTACAAAATGGTCTGATGCTCGAATGAGAATATCCTCTCACATTTTCCCATATCGCGAGGTCTCGCCGAAGCTCTTGCTCTGTCCATGCCCTACCACTCACCCTCCGAGGCACCCTTCGGAGGGTGAGTGGTAGTCGTGCTTCAATCTTACCTAATAGTTCTGTCTCGATAAGAAAGAAAGAGCGAGGCAGAGAGAGGGAGAGAGAGAGAGAGGAAGAGAGAGAGAGAGAGAGAGAGAGAGAGAGAGAGAGAGAGAGAGAGAGAGAGAGAGAGAGAGAGAGATGAAGAGGAGAGCGATATAGCAGAAAGGTGGTCGTAATTCAGCTTTATAGCCTCATCTACGTTGGCGCTCGACGACTCCCTCCTGCGTTACCGTGCTGCAACAGAAGCCAAAGCGGCGTTTATATACCGGAGCATCCAAGGAGAGGATCGCGCTGTGTGAGCATCGCCAGCGCACGAATGGCATAAAGGTCGGAAAGGCTATGCCAGTAAAGGCAGACGAGAGAAACGCAAGGAACAAGAGCGGCGCTTTTGGCTTCTCGAGAAGCGCAACTGTATAACGTGGAACCCGCTTGAATTGAACTCGCCGCTCGCCTTCAAGCGTCCTCCTCGTGGACTTCTTGGTGCACACGGATCTCCGTGTGTGTCTACGACGATGCCAGACAGGGGTAGGGCGAATGCTACAGAGACCCAGAGGGAAAAAGATAGAAAGAAGAGAGAGAGACAGTGACAGAGAGAGAAAGAGTGCGAGAGGGAGGGGGGAGAGGCAAGGTCTCTCTCAACGTCTCACACTTGGAGAGAAAGTGGTACCAAGTCCCTGTGGCAATGTTCACTATATTAACACCTTCAACCGACTTTAATGAATCCCTCAGTCTTCCTTAGTAGAGTTGCCGAGTAAATCGAAAGACAAGGGAACATATTTCTCTCTCTCTCTCTCTCTCTCTCTCTCTCTCTCTCTCTCTCTCTCTCTCTCTCGTCTTCGATGCTTCCACTGCACCATAGATCTATTGTGTATGAATATATATATACGCTTCTATATGTAAATCCATGTATAGAAGTATATAGCATAATCGCAACCCTAAATTCTCGCTGCTCTCTCTCTCCCTCCCTCTCTATCTCTCGTTCTCCCTCGCACACGTCGCTATTAAAGCCTCAGGACCCTTACCTACGCGATCCTCGAAGATTCAATTCGGCCTTCGTATATTATCTCGCCAAATGACGAGAGCGAAACCCACTTCAGACGCTCCGAAATTGTTCGACATCGCGCCTCGTAAAAACTTGATGCACTAATGAGGTAGGAATATTTAGGCCGATATTCTAATTCTTGATTGTAAAGGCGGGATATACATTTATACACGGAGAAAAATACGGCCTCAAATTCTAACACTGATTGCCAGAATTCGAATATTCAGTGCTAGAAAAGTATAGCAGTTTACTGCCAGTTCGGAATTCGAAGACTTGTGATAAAAGTGTAAAAATGATTCTCACATCGTATAGTAAAAATGGTGCGTGCATATTGGATTTGAAACTATTCTCGCATAGGCGCGAGTCCCATATGCTGTATAGGACTTTTTGTAAAATACCAACCTTTATTACACGCCATATTTTCATATGGATTTTACTATACGTATAGCATAAATCTTCGTGTATGTATAGATTTCACTATACGCATTGCATAAATCTTCGACGTATAGCAAAAAATATCATGAAGTTATTATTAAAATGTGACTCTTTATACCGTACTTTTTGGAGAATACTGGAAACTAATTGTTCCGATCACGTGGGCAAAATATTCTTTGAATACTACAAAAAATCACAATATGCCGAATAAAATGTATTATTTGTATCAGTTTACGTGCGATATCGTAGGTTAAAATTTAAATTTCTTCATTATTACTATACCATCATTAAAATTTTTATCTTCCATTCAATACTTTTTGATATTTAATGATATTTTGTTTGGAAGCATACTATTAATTCTAAACTTCGAGGCCCCTGTTTTCTCCGTGTAATGAACAATAAATCGATTTCTTTTTTTTTTTCTTCAAACGATAAAACTATAGATGTAGAATATTTTCTCCAAGTTTCAAAGCGAAATTCGAAAAACTTCAAACGTTACAGCCTGTCAACACTGTGCCTCATCGCTCGGATTTGGCGCGGGGGTGAATTTCAAACGCGTTTTTCTCAAAACTGCATTATCGAAAATGACGTGCAGGATTACTCAAAAACTATCAAGCCGATTGAGTTGAAACTTGGTAGAAATATTTATAATATTGGTAGCTTGTTGTTGAAAAATTGGAAAAAACGATTTAATCTACATTTTACGGAAATGTCGCGTGTATTGTTGGTTTTTTGTTGTAAATGCGTGCCATTTTCTCAAATTTGCATTTTCGTAATTTTAATTATCGTCACATAGAAACTATACATGTTTTAACTGAAAAAATGTTTGAACCTTTTTGCAAATCAAAGTCTACGGGAAGCTAGACTTCACGCAGATTAGCAACTCCCGCGGCGACCTTGCGTAATACTCTGCCAGAGCTCCGCCATTTTTATGATGAAGTAATTTTGAAAAATTGTTTCGTATACTTATGGCGTTAGGCCACTCTAGAGGCCAAAAAATGGGCTTTTTGGGGATTTTTTTTCAGAAAAACTACAAAATGAATCGAGATGACAAAAAAGGGCGTTTATCATACATATCAGTGATTGTATACAAAAAAAATTTCGAAGCGATTAATTTCAAAATGGCGGCTGGGCAGCGTTTATCTCAAAGCTGCATTTTTTAAGTTGGTCGGAAACATAACTCAGACCATTTTCAACCGATTCACTCGAAATGATGAATATATTTTGAAAAATACATTGTCTATGGAAGTACACAGAGTTTTTTCTTTATATTGCATAGTTCATTTGTCATTAACAATTATCTGACGATTTTTTAAGTAAATTTTTGGAAAATGAAAAGTTATGTTTCCGGCCAACTTAAAAAAAAAACAGTTTCGAGATAAACGCTGCACAGCCCCCATGTTGAAATTAATCGCTTCAAAACAATTATTGCACATGCTCACTGATACGTATGAGAAACACCCTTTTTTGCAATGTCGATTTATTTTGTAGTTTTTCTGAAGAAAAAAAACCCGAAAAAGCCTATTTTTCGGCCTCTAGAGTGGCCTAACCCTTTCAATAGACTATTAAAGTGTACATAAAGTTTGATAATTGTAGAATAATTATTTCTTGATTTCAAAAATCGCTTAATATTGCTTATTTTTTCATGTCTAAATGTATATCCCGCCTTAATGAAAGGTTGAAGAAATTATTCCGGAATATTGGCATGTCACGCGGCGAGGGAAGGGCGCGGGGGAAAGCTGGCGATAGACGCTAATTGTTTTTCGAAAGGTTTAAAGATTTAAAAGCTCGGGTATGCTTAATCCACAGTTGTAAAGGGACGAGCAGGGGTGAAGAGATTAGAAAAAAACACACACAGAGAGAAAGAGAAAGAGAGAGAGAGAGAGAGAGAGAGAGAGGGAGATAAATGGAAAAAATATAAAAATTGAGGTAAAAAACGATAGAGATATGACGTACGAGAGCTATGTATCGAGAATAGAAAGTTCGCGCGTGGTTCTGTGGTGTTCGTCGTGTGCCCACTATCATGTGCCACCCCCGAAAACCACCACTGGAACTCCCTCACACCCCACACTCGCCCCATTATTCTCTCTCTCTCTCTCTCTCTCTCTCTCTCTCTCTCTCTCTCTCTTTCTCTTCCCCGGTTCATATAACACATACAAACGCACACGCGTACAAACTCACGTTTCCCCGCACGTGCACCTTCGCATGTATATACCCAGGCACACAGAAACGGCGAGCCTGCCGGAGGGTAGGCTAACCCATCTCATACGGGTTCAGGGGACAAATTATTTCCCCATTTTATGGCCCGCTAAAATATAAATCAAGTTCTAAATTAAATTCCTCTCGCCTCTCTTCGTACGGGTCCTCGCCGGGGGCAAACCTCCGACGAACTATAACGAGAGAATTTTACAACGGGTTTTCCAGATCTCTATACCAACCTCGGGCGGCTATATCTGGAACATAGATAGGCGCAGAGTGAAAGAGAATCTCTTTCGCGGGGTGCAAAGGAGCAGCGAACGAACAAGCTCGCGAAAAAAACAACCCGATGGAAAATAGTAAATTTAATAGAAATAGTTTGCTTGCAGACTCTGTCGTTTCCGGCGACACCTTCGCAAGCGAATTTATTTCGTTAAGTTATTTGCCAAATGGGTTTGAGCCATGTTCCACTCGCTTTACGTTACGAAGGCTCCCGCTCATTCCCCTTTGCTCGTTTCTGAATTTGAAATGTCAAGCGGCTTGACTTTCAATGTGGAACGTTCCCATATACGGAGAAACTGTTCCGCTGGCAATGAACCTTATTCGCGACAGCGTGTGTGATTAAAAATGTATCGTTCCCTACGACCATTTCGTCTTGAATTATTAAGAAACATTTATATTCATTTATTCTTTTGATTATAAGTGTTTCCCATTGGAAATATCAATTATCAAAACGATCGTTTCATTGCTTCCACTTTATTATACCCATTTTATTAGTAGTTATTGATTGACTTGATTCGATCAATTAATGATAACGAGTGGTAAATTGGTGGATTTATTTTGAGAGCGTATCATGGTAACGTGAACTATATATTTTAAAATCAATATCTCGTATGTTGTATTCACACGCACGAGTGAGGGCATTACTGCCGTTACTGGAAGGTGAACGTTCATCGTTCACCGAAGTAGGAAATAAAGAGATAAACAGTTTTAGGTGTGGGAAGTATAATCGGATTAATGGTAAAAACAGCGGGAGTGAAGGGGACATAAAAATGAAAGTGGTTTTGTGTAGAAAGGTAATTTGAAAAAATACTCCATATACAGGGTGTCCCAGAACTCAACGTTAAGCCGAAACGGGGTGACAGGATTGATTGTAACCATCATGAGAAAAATCAGAAAAAAAATAAAGGAGAAAAAAAATAAAGCAGAAAAAAATAAAGCAGGGCCTTTCAAAGTAGACAAATTTTGAAAATTTTAAATTCATAGTTTAACAAATAGCCTTAATTCTAGGAAACTTGGGTTTGTTTGGGTTTGTTTGGGTTTGTTTCACAATAACCGAAAAATGGTTACAGTTTGACCAAATTTCTAGGTGTTTTCTTAAATGCCCAAAATTTTCAAACTGCATGGGATAGATTTTTTTTCGGATTTTTCTCGTGATGGTTACAATCAATCCTGTCACCCCGTTTCGGCTTAACGTTGAGTTCTGGGACACCCTGTATATACATACACCCTCACGCATGCCTACGTAGGGAAATATACGTGGAACCCGTTGTATCTATGTAATGTTGGACATGAACACATCTGACAGTTTTGAGGAAGTCGTTAAAATTTGTCCTATGAATGATTGATTTTGGGCATAGGACGGTCCTTGTGCCGGACCTCCGTATAAATATGCTTACATTCATTTAAGGCAGTAGTCTGGTCTAGAAAATTGACACAATCAATTATTTTTCTTTCATTTTATTATTCCTTAGACCGTTCGTAATACGCTCGTGAAAACCGTTTATTGACATTTCAAAAATTAGCAGCGTAAGAGAAATTATAAGCAAGCCGAGCGCAAACCTCATCTAACGGTATCAAAACTTTGAACGCGTTTAACTCAGAACGACGTTTTTCAAATCGGCGCCTACGATATCTCGATAACTAATTGACCGATCAAGCTCAAATTTTGCACATACCTTCGGTAGCCTCTTTCTGAGGACTGGTAGCAGAATTGAGTCGAACAATAATTTTGCCTACATTTTATATTTCGTCCAATACCCGAAAATATATGAAATATCGTTAATCAAAGTTTAACACGCCGCCATTTTGTAACAAAATTTTTTTAAGTACTAATTCTGCTACCAGTGCTCAGAATACTCATACAGATTGAGAATATATATATATATATTTTTCAGATGCATACAACATCACCCAGAGTGGGCGCCGATTGAGGCGTTTTTCGGCGGATCATGTTGTAAAAAAATAAAAATAAATACATGAAAATAATTAAAATATATTTTTTTTAAATGTAGATATACTCTCGAAGGAACAATAAATACATATGTAAAATTTCATCAAGACAACTTCAAGGGTTTGAAAGTTATTCCAACCCAAAAATGACGTCCACAATCTCGCTCTAGACCAGACTACTGCCTTAAATAGGATTTTAAAGATATTGAAGTTTACATGCTGTTCAGCATAAAAGGAGCTTAGTACGCTTAGGCATACTAAGCTGTGTAAAAAATGTACTATTACAATTTCATTCATCTCATAAACTGTAATAAAATTCTATTTATTTAAAAATATTAAACAAAATTTGATTTACTTATAAAATCGAAGCAAAAATAAATTCATTTTAAAAAATTGAACAAAATGCAACTTATTTTAAAATCTGAACAAAATTCATTTTATTTCGAAAATCTAAGCAAAAATGAAATCAATTTAAAAAAATTAAACCAAAGTCAATTTAGTTAAAAATATCAAATAAGAATCCATTTATTTTGCAAATCTAAACAAAATTCAATTCATTTTTATGTTATTGAATATAATTGAATTTACTCAAAAAATCGAATTATTTCTGCAAGCACAGAAGTTAGCGGACTTTAAAGTTTCGAAAATGCAGTAACTTCGGATGCATGTGGCTTTATCGAAGATGCATATGAATGAATGGAAATTTCCCATACATCTACACATTACACGCACCGACAAACTTGGTGATATAGCAATCCGTAAGATTGTATCAGATTGCAGTTGTCGATTTCATAATGAAATTCTTCCGTTCAGAGACAAATTGATCCAGAAATTCGGAAAATCTAAAATCATGTTTCATTAGAATACGAATTTCCTCCAAGTCTCGTGTCATGACGATGTCGGCTAACGTACTAACACACGCGTGCACGCAAATACACACGAGCAAATCTGACCTCACAACCTCCACATGGCACGTCCTGGTTAATGCTAATGCAGGCAGTATTTCAACCTTTTTACGTGCCATAACTTCCGGCGTTTTAATGCTAGAACTGTGAATTTTTGTTAGCTGTATTAATTTAAGAGGCTACTATTTTTTTTTTAATCGAATAAAAACTGTACGGCCCCATTTAACATAATGAAGGTTATTACGAGATGTCGTAAACGGGTCACTAAAAAAAATGTGAATATCACCATGGCACGTTTCTGTCAAAGCCTTACATCTTTTGTAGGATACTTTTTTCCCTCATTTGATTGACACGGAAAATTCACCCTTCACGTTCAAACTTGAATAACTCAACAACAAATTAATATTTCTTGGATGAAATTCGGTTGAATATTCTTAAAACTAGTTCTTACAGCTGAATAAAGCCTCTTCGTCTCGAAATAATTATTTTGACACAATTTCAAGTATGTAAAGAATGCATGTGTTTATCGACGAAGACATAAAAAGGCACTCGCCATATAAGGTGATTCCGGGGGAGTAGGCCATAATGGAGAGATGGCCAATATAAATGTTTCATAGGACCGCGGACTAGATTTCACCCGTTATTGATTAAGGGGTTAGGCCACTCTAGAGGCCGAAAAAATAGGCTTTGTGAGGATTTTTTTACAGAAAAACTACAAAATAAATCGAGATTACAAAAAGGGTGTTTATTATACATATCAGTGACTGTATACAATAATTTTTTTGAAGCGATTAATTTCAAAATGGCGGCTGTGCAGCGTTTATCTCAAAACTACATTTTCTAAGTTGGCCGAAAGCTTAACTCAGACAATTTTCAACCGATTCACTTGAAATGTTGAATATATCTTGAAAAATACATCGTCCATGGAAGTACATAGGATTTTTTTTTATATGACATAGTTCATTTGTTATTAACAATTATTTAACGATTTTTTAGGCAAATTTTTCACTTTTAAAAAATTTCCTCAGATAATTGTTAATAACAAATGAACTATGCAATATAAAAAGAAAAACCATACGTACTCCCATAGACAATGTATTTGTCAAGATATATTCATCATTTCAAGTGAATCGGTTGAGAATTGTCGAAGTTACGTTTCCGGCTAACTTATAAAATGCAGTTTTGAGATAAACGCTGCACAGCCGCCATTTTGAAATTGATCGCTTCAAAAAAAATATTGCATACAGTCATTGATATGTATGCTGAACACACGTTTCTTGCAATCTCGATTTATTTTGTAGTTTTTCTGAAAAAAAATCCCAAAAAGCCTATTTTTCGGCCTCTAGAGTGGCCTAAGGCCTTAATTCGCATCGCGTCGTACGCAGGTGTAAGTGTACGAGCAGAAGTTTGGCAAAAAAATGTTCAGTGAGTAAAATTCTTTCTGCTGCTAAATTTCTTTGAAGGTTTCACGTTTTACATTGTGGTGATGTTATTTCGTAAAAGTAATGGTTACTTTTGTATTTCTTGAATAGTTCACGTATTTGTTATAACCTCAAGATTTCACATGTATTGCTACTACTTGTTTACATTTTATATGTGGCCATCTCTTCCGGGAGATTAGGAGAGATGGCCATGTACTGTCGGTGTATGGTAGCCATAGTATTAGTTGTAATGTGTTCAAGTAATTCATTTTTTCTTCATTTGTTTTAGATGCCTAATAAGTACAAGAGAAAAGCAATTGCTCTACGAGGGAGCTGGACTCAAGAATCATTAAAAGTAGCTATAAGTACTGTAAAAAAATGATGAATTGTCGGTTCGTGCGGCTGCCAGGACCTACGAAATAACTAGGAAGACCTTAGAACAGGGGTTCGTAACCTTTTGAGCTCTGTAAACCATCTCGCATTTCCTGTGGACCCCTTTCGAAACAACCCAGGTAGAAATTATGTTTGGAATCCTATAGGATTCCCCTACTTCTCCCTACTCCCTGATAGGGATCCAACGGGATACCCCATTGGATCCCTATCAGGAAACGTCACGCTCGTACATTGGATTCCAAGAGGGACTCCCCATCGGGATCCAAAAGGGATTCCCATCGGGATCCAGTAGGGATTCCTATCGGGATTCCATAAGGATTCCCTATTAGGATCCAATAGGGATTTCCCATCGGAATCCAATGTAAGAATCTTAAAGCTTCCCCACAGTATTGAACGGAATCCGATACGATGCTTGATCGATCATATCGCATTCTGTAAGCCCAAAATGCTACAAAAAATAAAAGCATCGATACACTAAAGAGATCAATTTATTGTTTACAAAGGAGTACATATCGAATACCACAATATACTTATTTTGTTTTTTTTAATTGTTTACCCATACTGAATATTTATATTGCTTTGTATAGTATTCTTCGAATACTTATATCTTATATCTATATCTTCGAGTACTTTTTATACTTTATGAATTTTTTAAAAATACTTGTGCAGTTATGGGCGGGATATTCTTTGAATACTTTTCATACTATATAAAATTTAAACACTTTAATAAGGTTGATGCTTGCATCATTGGAATGCAACAAACATTAATGCTTTTGAATTATTAAAATTTTTTTTTGGCAGATTTTGGTTACAAAAATCCTTTAACCATTTAAAAAAAATATTTAGCGATTTACGATATAAATGTATAACAAAGATCTTCTATGACAATAAAAATATGGAAAAAAAAGGTAAAAAGGGACTTTCGTTGCGTTCCAACGATGCAAACTTCAATGCCATATACTTTTTGTATTTAATGAAATATGAATACGTTTTATATTGTAAATACTTAAAAACGAATACTTTTTTTACTGCAACGTTTTTTGATACACATTTTATATTATTATTAAATAAAAATACTTGTGCGCATGGAATTTTCTTTCCGACGTAACGGCAATCAGGTTATGGTTGCGCTTGAGGTTGAGCAGGTCGGCGGCCATCCCAATCTTTGAAATTAGCGATTGCTTTCCCACAGCACAGCAGCGCTTCATCGGTAGTAACATAGGTTCCATCCAATCTTACGATCGCGATTGCGCAGTAACTCAATCATCGCGCGCTTTTCAACGACGACACGAATATATATGTACCCTGCGCCGCTTATATTCTATCGCCCGACGTCTTTCTTTTGTCGGAAGCGATTTTCTGAATCCTCATTGGATCCCGATAGGGAATTCCTATTGGCTCCCGACAAGGAATCCCTGTTAGATCCCGATGGGGAATCCCTATTGGATTCCGATGAAAAATCCACCGGGTCGGGTGGAAATTACTGTTACGGGCTACAAACTTAAGCGAATGTGTAATAGATATCATGTTTATAAAAATATGATTTCATACTTACATTTAATTTTCTTTTAAAACCTCATTTAAGCCGCTCTAACAAAACTCCACACCCACAGCGATAAACCGCAGACGCAATCGTAACCCGATTGCCGTCACGTCCAAAACAAATTTTTATGCGCACAAGTATTAAAAATTCAAAAAGTGTGCATATTAAAATTTATAACAAGTTTTTTTATTCGTATAAAAAATACTAGCCCATAACAAACTATAAATATACAATACGGGTAAGCACTAAAGTAAAGAAGTTACTAAAGAATATAATTATATATTGTAGTATTCGATATCCGAACAAATTCCTAGAAACACGTTGGTGCATCTTGAAACTCTCAAGCAAATCTGTGCACAGGACCATCAAAGAATAATTTTTTACAGAGCGTCGCGAAATCCCATTTTATATAATTTCAAGTAAAAAATTCTCAAACCACGTTCATCTGGAAACAGCCCAGGATCCATTTGGATTCCAATGTGGTCTCCCTACCTGGGGTGTCCATATCAACTTCCCATAAGGATCTGGTAGAACCTGAGGAGTCCCCAACAAATACATTTGGATTCCAATGTGGACTCCCTACCTGGGCCGTCCCTATCAAATCCCCATAAGGATCTGGTAGAATCTGGGGAATCCCCAACAAATCTATTTGGATTCCAGTGTGAACTCCTTACTTGGGGCGTCCCTATCAAATCCCCATAGGGATCTGGTAGGATCTGGGGAGTCCCCAAAAAATTTCTGCATGGGAATGTTTTGAAAAAATGTATTATTTCAATAAAAATTTCAAATCAAAGTGCGATTTCGTCAGAAATTGTAAACTGACGCGGAAAGTTTACCGGAAAACCGAAATTGTCGGAATAATCGTTTACGGAAAAATCATCAAATTACGATTCGTTGAATTACGATAGGAACGTCCGCTTTCAGCCGCTCCCGGAGTCAACGAACGAGGACGTAGCGGATATCTGACTCCATGTTTAATTTCTTCCAATTTTTTGGGGGTTTTTGTAATTTTCAATTTTTTTTATTTTTTTTGGCCTTCTATATTTTTCAATTTTATTTTGGGTTTTCGTATTTATCATTTTTTTTTGGTTTTTCAACTTTTTTTGGTTTTTATATTTAAAAAATTTTTTTTTGGTTGAGTGAGCAGTTTTTTTCAGCATCAAGATTATTCGCCTTTTTGAAATGTATGGTAAAAACATCATCTTTTCACTTTTCATCACGTAGTGATAAGGAAAGTATTGGATTCGTCAGCAAAAAACTGCAGACAAAACTTTGGCAAAAGACATTTAGAGACCCCCCAGTCGGAAAAAATAATTTTACGAGAATTGTTTCTTATGGAAAACCGAATTCTGCGTCGAAAAGAGTTTTTTTCCGATAAAACGCATATTTGACGAGTTATAAAGGTTTTTACTTTCCATTTTAGCATTGTCCGTCTGTCTGTCCGTACGTACGTATGTATGTACGTACGTCTGTCTGTTTCCACTTGTAGCATGGTAATCTCAGAAACCGTAATTAATCTATAATGCAATCGTTGGTTACTTATCATGTAGGGAAAAAATACCCAACAGCGTTAATGGTCCCAATACCCTGGCAAACATTGTAATAATGTCGTGGACCCCCTGTGAACCCCCTGGGGGTCCATGGACCCCACGTTAAGAATCCCTGCCTTAGAAAGACGATATAAAAACAATCTCAAAAACTGTTGCGGAGAAAATTATTATGAAACTCCTCTCATCGAAGTCTGGTTTCGGTGGATAGTATACCAACTTTGGGTACACAAAAATTGTACTGATTTCGATTGTATGAGTTCTAGCTGTGACCAAAAGAAAAAATTAAGAATCAAAATATAAAACCAAAGAGAAAAACAAGAGCATAATGCCGGGTACTCAAGGTACCCGGCATTATGCAATTCAAGGTTGATCTGATAGGAGTTTGTTTTAATTTCGTATATTATCTTAAAGTTAAATGTTTTAAGTTTAAATAGAAATGAAGATAAGTTAAGAAACGTCTGTACTTTTATTTTTACTAATCTATGAAAAAACTGTGGCCAACTACCCCGGACTTACCCCCCCCCCCCTACAATTTGTAAAAGATAATTACATGCGAATTTCACTAAAAACATTTCCAACTGCAAGTACCAAATTCATGTGAGTGGCAGTCTTCTAGCACCTATCTTAATTGATCTGACGGATCAGCTGGCGATATTGGACCTCGAGTAGAGAAAACTAGTGTTCAGAGAAGAGAATGTATATGTATAAGCCATGATGAAAGATTAGATCTGTAAAATTCACGACTGACCTTTTCAAGCGATAGTTTCAAGAGATATACATTCCCAATACTGGGTCAAATTCAATACTACTTCTGGATTCTTGGAGCGGTCAATGTCCGACCGCATTTCGAGAAATTAATATGCCAGGCAAAGCTAAACATTCTCACGACGTTGAAAATTCCTGTGCAATTTTTATTTTCGGGAAACGCCCTGGACGTTCCATATTTGTGGAGATGCTGCGATTTTTACTTACTCATGGTGTAAAAAGTTACCCTGTTTTAAGGGGAGGGTAGGGGTATCACTTTTAAAAAAATCGATTTTTTTGTCTTTTCTTATAGTTAAACATTTCAAGCATATAATCCCAAAATTTCAAGTCAATCAGAGCAAAACTCTCGAAGTTATTGAGTATTTAGTCCCGCTCCTCTAACACTGTAGCTCCGACAGCTAAAACTTCAAACGCGTTTTTCTCGAAACCACTTTTACAAAGTCCGTGTTCACTGCCATTTGAAAACTAGATGACCGATTTATTTCAGACTTGGTACACACTTTCTACATATAAAATACCTCCCCGCAACGGTTAGTTTGAGATTTTTTTTTACATTGAGGGGGTTTTACACCCCCAAAGTGGCGGACTTTTTCGTGAAAAATAGCACTTTTCACTTTACATGATCGCCAAAAATTTAGAAATGATAAAAAAAATTATCAAAGACCGTTTGGGGGAGGATTTGATGATACTTGGACTAAATTTTAATGGTACTTGATTTCAGATAATTTCTAGCTGAGATACAGTGAACAGCGCAAATCGTGTTTTTCCATAGGCGTTTTTGGAAAAGCTTTGTCACCGGCTTGGTTGTGGATATTTTCGCGTACAAATTTCACGGAATGTTCTTGAAATGACACTTAACAATGTACAAAAGCTTTCAATAAATTTACTCTATCCATACAGATGAAAAAAAAATCGTAAAAAAGTGTTTTTTGTTTCACGCTGAAACCCCTCCCGTCCCCTTAAACCTTTTTTAACGACAATCATTATTGTGAGGGATCCAATCCAAAACAAACAGGTATTTTGATGGTTATGAAGTAAACTGATATACAATGATGTGGGTATCCTAAAATCAAATACTTATGGGGTATCCCTCTCCGTTAACTTCGAGAAATCGTTTTTTTTTGCATATTGTGATAGTGTAAATTTTCAAGAATATTTTACGACCAACCGGACGCAGAAATTCTAAAAATTGACAAAGTTATACCTATTTTAGTGAAACAGTGTGCGTCGGGCTTGCCGTGATCCGTCGAGTTTGAACGCGATCATCTCGAAACTACATATCTTGACACGGCGGAATTGATATCGTGAGTAACTTTCACGCTATTGACTTGAATGTGCACAGTTAGCGTTCAAACAGTAGTTATTTTCGGTTCACGATCTCATTTTTTAATTGGATGAACCGTTTGTTAATAACAATGACTTCAGCATGGTGTTGTTCAAGAGAAAGTGAGGTTTTTTGGAGACGCTGTCACTTTTCGTATTTTTTGAAATTTCGAAAAGTGGATCTTGAACCCATAGCCAGTTGGATATAATTGAAGAATTTTTGTTTTGTTTTCGTTTTAGATTACATTTAAGCCTGGTAGAGATCCTGCCGTTTCGGACCTCGGCGCTGAAGGACTGCAACGCCAACTGCAGCACCACGAACACTTTAAAGATTTTCTTCCGAAAAAAAATGACATTGCAACCACAAACATGTGTACAACATGCTGGGAAAAAATTCATTTATTCCAACCAATGTGTTACTAGAAAAAAAATTCATCATTCTGATCCTCCAAATTTGGCTTCCAGAGAGGGATACCCCGTTAGGCATCTGGTCAACCTCACGAAGTTGCAAGAGAAAGATGAAGTAAAGGGGATTTCACTGTATCAAATGTATTATATTTTGAAGATATCCATTGAAAAAGTTAGCGAAATATGTAATTGTGATAAAAAAAATGGAACACTTAATTCCAGATATACAGTATTCGAAACTGAACTTGATGAACTTTACGCGTTCATATTAGCAAAATATTCAGAGTGGATTCAACCCGTGAATTGCGAGATATCGACGGACCAAAAAATACATATCGGTTTTTTCCATCTTCTACGTACATGCAAAAGAACATCCGCGTCTAGCAAGAACCTTCCACGATACATATTGACAATACCAATTTTCGCAATAAACAATACGTAATTTGTTGATATTCTTATGGGAATTGTTATAAACTTGTAGTGTTCGTAAAATACAATGTTTTTTATATTCGAAATTTGTTCTGTCAATACACCTTAAAAACCGCAAATTTCAAGGCTATATTTCATCCCCTACTAAAAGGGTTCTGTAAATATAAAAAATATCATATCAAATAGTTTTATGCACTCTGCAGATATATTTTAAATTTCGTAAAAATGGGAGGAGGACATCTCACACAGTTTCCTTGTTAGATGTGAATTACAAAGCTACAATTTGGTATTATTCTTTTTAAATCCAATAAAATTGTTTGTAGAGGGGTAACGCGTGAATTATTTGGGTACATTTTTTTATCGACACACCCTATATATCTATAACTAGCTTCGCATTGATAAACGCATGGAATACAATTTTCTATCCAAATGTTTACCCCCCCCCCCTCCCCCTTCCACCCCCTTAGGAGTTAATTTTCGGAAGGTCCTTTCTTAGTGCACCTCTGAATCTTCTAAGGAAACGTATCTTAAAAATTTTATGTTTCTATCTAACGGTTTAGGCTGTGCGTTTTTTATATGTCGTCAGTCATGCAGTCAGTCAGTCACGGAACTCTATTATATGTATATATATAATATAATAAAATATAAAATATAATATAATATAATATAATATAATATAATATAATATAATATAATATAATATAATATATAGGATCGCAATGAATTTGCAAGATTCGTTCTTATGGGATATTTTGTTCGTGCTCTATATTTCGGCGTATCATAGCGTACAAGAAAAACAGGAGAGAAGATGAAAAAGCTTGGAAGGAGGTACGTAGCCAGCTCTGCACAACCCACTGGGTAAACTGCTGGCGAGCGCCCCCTTTCGGTCTCATTGGCGAGTACGGCACACCCCCGTACTCCCTTAGATAATTAAACGAAATTCATTTACATAGCGCGGGTTATACGAGACTCGCCGGTTCTGAGCAGACGTAGGGGTAGCATTTTGCCAAACGGCCAAGCAAGAAGAGAGAGAGAGAGAGAGAGAGAGAGAGAGAGAGAGAGAGAGAGAGAGAGAGAGAGAGAGAGAGAGAGAGAGAGAGAGCAAGAGCAAGAGGGGAGAAAGAAAACGAGAGAGCCAAAAGATAGGGAGGCAGTTGTCGAGTTTATGGCCCCAAACTCCTTTGCCTCTCCCTCGAGTTCTCGCTTTCCTACGTTCCCCCACATAGAGAAAAGGCTAAAACTAGTTTACGCGAGCATACTTTCAATTTTAGCCGTAGACGTTTAAATACATCGAGTTCCATTCAATCGAATCCGTATAGCCGTATAATGTGGATTCTTTTCGAATGTTATTTGGTATTTATTGAACTGTACAGGAAAATCACAATTTTTTGAGATTTAAGGGGAGATACCTTGAGGCGAGGAAGTAATTTGCTGATTTTCATTATTTTTTTTTTTTATGAAACATTTTGTACCATTTTTAGGCTTAAAGCATGTTTTATTACCACTTTTAGCCGTTACATGGTATTTTTTTTAAAATTAATCTTCAAAAATGGTGGAGATATGGCACGGTCTTCTACATTCCATTTTGAAAACTGGCGTGACGTATAGCTTAAAAAATTAATCGACCGATTCTAATGGAATTTGGTATAAATCTTTCTAACCTTATTGTGTAAAACATAACCCTAAATGTTTTTGAAATTAAAAAGAGTACTTTTTTATTGCAAAATGTAGCCACTTGTTTCGGAAAATTATTTTTTTTGCTCGCCCAAAGGTATCTGCCCCCTTAAGGTTTTCTAGATTTTAAATCACGCAAATCTTATATGGACGCTCAAGCAAATGAATTTTCTTAAATTACCTTATCGAGAGTGTTCGATACGTGCCTGACACGCAGAAACACTAAATCTGCCACTGATAATTGAACTTCATTATACCTTCGTGTTCTTTCATTCTACATTAATCTTTTTCGCGATTTCTCTTCGACCAGTCTTATCACATATTCATGTGTCGAACAGAAGAAACTTCACTCCAATTATTGTACTATCCCAAGGAGGAGGACACGAATGCTCATTTGGATTCTAAAGACGTAGGATCTTTCGCTAAAAACCTCGAGAGGTTTCTATTTTTTCACGGACTTGGAAAATGGAAAAGAAAGAACTACAAATTCTCCGAGTCACAAAATAATTGAATTTAGAGTCGGTAAAGATCAGTCGAATCCAATCAGTATAAATGTAACAATATTCTAAACACCTTTCTTTTTTTAATGAGAAGAGTATGTGGCTTCCGGATGGAGGCCGTGTTGAGGATCAGCGTTGTGCCGACGTTTCGCAAACGTTACAGTCTGCATCATCAGGGCTGAGGGCTCCGATACTGAAGCTCTCGTGTCTCAGGCATTCCTTATATAGTTGCAGTCATCGTTCTGGATCGCTGCACCAGCCAATCAGATGTTTTAATTGATCAGCTGGTCAATTAAAAAACCGGGAGGACGGTGTGCCAAATAGGATTGACGTGATATCCTCCATCTCTGTTTAGATTGTCCGGATGTTTTCGGATTTCCAAGCCTTCTCGGTGTTTCCTGGAAAAATAGCTGTTTGATGGGGCCAGGCTTTGGGCTTTGTCGAACTGGATGGCATGACCAGTCTCCATCCAATGTTCGGCCAGCGCTGATTGTGTAATATGGCCATATTTGATACACCGTTGATGTTCTTTGATCCGTGTACTGATCTTCCTCCCGGTTTCTCCTATGTACACTTTACCGCATGAGCAGGGTATCTTGTATACTCCTGGTGCACTTAATGGTGGTCTTTGGTCTTTTGCACTCGGAATCACTTGTGCTAGTTTCTTCTGAGGTTTGAAGATGACTCGCACGTTATGTTTTCCAAGGACCCTCCCTATGCGATCGGTTATGCCCTGAAGGTATGGAAGGGAAGTTGTTGCGGTTATTTGTCCTTCATTCTCCCTATCAGGTGCTGTAACCGTTTTCGGATCAGCTATTTTTCTTTTTAGATTTTTGATCGTTCTTTCGATGTTGCCTGGTTTGTAGCCATTGTCTCCTAAAGCTTTTCGTAGGTGTTCTAGTTCAACCTCCAAGGAGTCTGGTTCGGAGATCGCTAGAGCTCTGTAGACCAGAGAGCTTATGATGCCCTGATGATGCAGACTGTAACGTTTGCGAAACGTCGGCACAACGCTGATCCTCAACACGGCCTCCATCCGGAAGCCACATACTCTTCTCATTACATAAAGAGCCGTGAAAGCCTTAAAACTAAAAAAACCTTTCTTTTTTGTGAAAGGTATCGTTCTTACTTTTTCAAATTTGAGTAGTGGTTTTTGATGATAATTTTTTCAAATGCACATACTCTTTGACAGAGAAGCCGGAGTAAACGAATTAATTTTTCGGTACAATTTCAACGGCCTATATCAATCTACATGGGTAAAAAAAAATTGCATTTCCAAAAATATTTTTATTCGAGAATATCACCTTTTAGCTATATTCCCTGAAAATTTCAGGGAAATATTCCCTGAAAATACTCCTAAAATTGAATTAGCTACAGCTCCTAACAGTCCGCCGGTAGAGCGGTGGCAGCACCATCAAACTTTAAACGCGTTTTTCTCGAAACACTGTTTTCAATGTCGGTGGACATAATATCTCGAGAACCACTTGATTGATTGTTTCCAAATTTACAGGAGATACGATGAGAAACATTTAAAGATCGTTGATGATTTCACTTTTTTCAAAACGATCTTAATTTTTTAAATACTTACGTAAGAATGACGACTTCTGTCATAAACTTTGCATGCTTGAGTTTCAATTCATCGCCACGTTGTTAAAAAAAATTATTTTGAAAATCGACGATCGTCAACGACTCGTATTTATTGTTAACTTGAATAACCCGTTCGGTTTTTATATTTTCGATGGACAGTTTGAGCTGGAGAGTGTCCACCACCAAACGTCGCAACAAAATGTCATTATCTGCCTGCGGCCACGTTTTGGCTATTTTTCTGTATTTTTTTGGTAATTTGTTTTAAAGGCTCTCCATATATTTATATATATATATATGTATATATATATATATAATTCATATTTTCTTTATTTATATTTTATTTATATTTTTATATTTTCTAACACCTTTGTGTTAAAAAAAGTTTATTTTTCAACAAATGTTTCCCACAAAAAAAAATCGGAATTTGGCCATTTTTTTCGGGCCTTTAGGTAAATGTAGCCCTTTAAGGGGTAAGGCCACTGTAAATTTTTTGAAAAATCGATTTTTTTTTATTGGCTTAAAAAATAGTTTAAACCCTCTAGAATAAGAAAAAAAAGGTCCTGTGCTTCTTCTTTCTTAAATTTTTTCCAATAAAAAACTATTCGCAAAACTTTAAACGCGTTTTTCTCGAAACATGGTTTTTCAAAATGGCACGCAGCATAACTCGAACAATTTTCATTTTTTTTATTTGAAATTTTAACCAGATGTGAACATTTACATTATCTTGAGAATGTCGATCGGAATTTTCAAGAACTTTATTTATTGATTTTTTATTAACAAAAAACTTGCCGTTTTTTTCGTCAAAAATCAATTTTTTTTTTTCAAACGCACGCCAAATCCACAAAAATTGATACTTTTTAAAATCCGATCGACATTCTCTAGCTATAGCCCTCTAGATTAATGGTTTTTTTTTTGTTCTAGATTCAAAAGTGCACCAGTGGTGCTGCGTGCCGCGGAGCCCTGGAAGCAAAACATGTCCCGGGAAGATAGCTGTGGAACCGCCATTTTGTTTTTTTTTTTACTGTAAAAAAATTTTATAATAAAGTTTAATGTATGCCCGATAACACCATTAAAGTTTTTTTTTCAAATACCTTCAATTTCGGGAGCAAAAAATTGGTGAAAAAACCTTTTTTTGGGCCGTTACAGTGGCCTTACCCCTTAATCCGTTGGCTTTTATTGCACACATATATTCTCGAGCGGAAGACGAGGTGATTTTTATCAATGATTCTACGTTGAAAATAATTAAGAAATAATACTAATCTGAGTTCGACAGTACTGTCGAATCACTCTCTTATTCGGAAGATCGGACCTTTTGAGAGAGTAATGCCGCGTAGAATTTTGGTGAAAAATTGAAGACGATATAAATTCTCTTAGCAGGAGAGCGCTTTTCTGAATTTGAACATGCGGAGGTTCGACTATTTTTCGCATAGTTCCAATAATTTTGTAACTTTTCGTGCCTTTGTTCATATGAAAATCGCCAAATGGTAATGTTGGTATGTGTCATTTTGCATATAGTCATGCACATATAGTACAACTGTAAGGGCACAAAATACTAATAAAATCAAATTCTGAAAAAATTGTTTGCAGGTTTGCGAGCTTACAACTCGAGAACTATCGAATCGATTATGTTAATTCTTTCACAGAAACACACCTCAGAGTGTGAAATGTGACTTAAGCCAGTGAGCACTCCGCCATGTAGTCAATTACAACGACAATGAACAAGCATACAAACAAACAAACATGCCGTTTATAATAAATAAACAAACAGCAACAACAAACACATACAAACAAACAAATAAAGTAATAAGCGAATGAGCCGACTAAAATTTACGAAAAAAATTAAGGGTTAAGTACAATTTTCGTATTTTCATAAATTGTCTTCATAGACTTTTAAGAAACAAAATATTGAAGGAAAAAAAACAATAAACCACAAACGTCAAAACCAAATAAACAAATAAACAAAAATATGTAGATAATAAGGCGTGCTTGATGACAGGAAGGAGAGAAAAGAGAATGAGCTATTTTTGTGGGTACGAATCCCACACACTGAGGTACTACAATTTATTTTAATTTTTTATTTCTTTAGTTCCATGTATACCTTTTCGGGTTTTCACGTATTACCCTTTCCCATTCAACATTGAGTGGGTAGATTGCCATCGATAGGATGTCAACGCGAGCGAAGCCGAATGCAGAAATAGTTATTTCATATGATGCATTGCACGTCAATGTGTCTTCAGTTGTGATAATATTTAGAAACACGGTCCTATTGCAACCAGCTATCAATCTTGACTATTGTGAAATAATGTTCACGTGACCCAACTCCGAGGATATCCATATGTACCAACCAAACTATTTTTGATCTCCAGTGTTCTGTGGTGAAAAAATTTCAAAAAATTTGTAAAGATTCATTATAGTCTAGACAATAACATATATTTTTATTGTTGTTCAATCTTGGAGCGTGTTAACGCTCCAACCTCCTTAAATTCGAACCCTTCTTATGCTCAGCACTACGCGTACACCGTCTGAGGAATTTCCCAATCTCGCAATGAACGCACAAACAAAACATTTTCGACAAACTTTAACGATAAATATCCCAGGATGAACGAATTATCCGTGCTACACTGCTCAGAGTTTTCTCCCATGTGATTATGGAGTACGCTCCTGTACCATTCCGTCTTCGTAAGGCGTGTAACGTCACGGCTATTGGCGGGTTGTTATTATGGTACAAGAAGAAACGTAGGAATCTCCGCAAATGGAGCGAGCGTGGATATCGAATAATTAAAATTTTCATTAAGTGCGACAGAAAGACGAGTAGTCTGCCGTTGATGCTGTGGAACTGTTCGAGAGGCAAACGAAATACTGACGATTGACGAGACAGCCGATAACTGATATGCGAGGGTGGTTTCAAGAAGAGCGACGCCTGACGTTGAGCGATAGTTAGCAGACGTGAAAGGGGCATGAGGGAGAGAGAAAGGAATAAGTACAATAGATGAAGACGAAAAGAGAAATGTACGACGTAGAGCAGAGGGGAGAAAGCGAGTAACTCAACAACTTACAAGGAACATCACTTAAGGCCTTAAGCCACAGTAACGGGTATAAAATCATGTGCGAATTTAACAATTTTGTTTTCGTATGAAAAAGTGATTCACTCATAAACTTAATTACACATCTATTTCGTATGAATATCAAGCTGTTAAAAAAATATATTTTTTTTTCCATGTACAAAATGGCTGACTATTCGAAACTTCTCGAAACAGCCTTTTTCCAATTGGAGTGACAAATAACTTCAACCATTTTCACTCGATGTACTTCAAATTAAAAAGTTATGTTCCTCATTGCATTTCGCAGAGAAGTACGTACGGAATTTCTGATTAATCGAAAACTTTTCATTTTATGAGCAGTTTATAAGCAGCTATAACGAAATTTTTCACTGAAAATTCATTTCTTAAGTTCAAATACCTACAACTTTTGAATAAAACAATATTTTTTAAATTCCGTACGTACTTCTCTAGGTATTTTAGTGTAGATTGACGAGAATTTTTGTTTTTTGTTCTAGGTAAAAAATTGTGGATGCTAAATGTCACGCCGCGGAGCGCCTAAAAAAAGATAACCAAAGAAAATAATAATAGCCGGCCATTTTGTACATCGAAAAAATTCTAACAGCTTGATACTCATACTAAATAGATGTGTAATTAATTTTATGAGCGAATCACTTTTTCAGACGAAAAAAATTTGTTAACTTTGCACATGATTTCATACCCTAGCCTAAGGCCTTAAGTGTCCTTGGATTTTGTTGAAACTCATATATGTGATGAAGCATTGGAAACTGTGAGACACGTATTTTTTTTTATCGGCGGAAAACGGTTATAGGTGGGGGGTAACCACCCCTCAAAGATAGGCGTGCTAAGGGGTGGCTTTGGAGTTTCACCCACAAGCAATTCACCGAACTGAATGAAAAAAAAAACCACATTTTCTAATGTTAGGCGACGAAGAATCCACTATAGAAGTATTTAAAAAACAATTATATTTAGGGGTTACACGCCGTTCTTTGGGGGGTGATTTCCACCCTCAAAACCGATTTTCCGTCGATGAAAAAATACGTTTCTAATAGTTTTCATACTTTATCACAAATATGAGATTCAACAAAATCGAAGGCGAACATTTAAGGGGTTATGCCTAGTTGTAAAAGTCGAAAAATCACTTTTTTCAAAACCAATGTATTTTGACACAATATCATCTTATGAATGTTCCTGGGAATTTCAAGGTGATGGGATCGAACCTGATGGAATTGTAGGCTGTCACGTTGACGCCCGTCGGAACTCTCGGACCGCCCCTCGAAACTCTAAATCCTTTTTTCTCCAAAGTACCGTTTTCAAAGTCAACGAGCAACATATCTCAAAAACGACTGCATCGACCTTTCTGAAATTTTTGGTGCTTTTTCTAAATGTTAAAGTATAATATGTCATCGAAGGACTTTTTTCCGGAGTATACTTTCGATTTGACGAACGAAAAATGCCAATTTTTTCGCAAAAATCAAGACTCTGACATCGAACACGCACCATTTTTTTCTAATTCGATATTTCTGGAATTCCTTCGATTAACCATAAGACAAACTAGTATATTGACCAACGAAATCTGTTTGATTTTTTTAAATTAGATAACCTGGTTCGAACAGGCATTGGTCACCACAAAATACGTTTTCGAGGGGTGCTTCCCGGACATCGGCTGTAAAACAATTATAATTTAATATTTTCACACAAAAAAAATTACAGCCTACTCTTCAGATGATAGTTTTTCAAACACGTAATTTTTGTAGATAATAATGATCAGGATTTAAAAAAAAAGCCAAAAATGATCTGTTTTCGACTATTAAGGGGTTACGTGGGTTTCGAAGCCAAAAAAGCATATTTTTCAATTAAAAAAATATATAACCTATCAATTATTTTATTCAAAATGTTAAGCACATAATGGAGCAAAATTCCAACAATATTTTCTAAAATTTAAATTTAAATTTTTGTTACAATTTACACTAGGTATAGCTTTGTAAAATTAGTTTTAGTCGAAAAAAACCTTCGTTCAATCACTACTCAATGCTACTTTTTAATTGCAATAAGATCGGTGCATTAGTTTTTCAGAAATCGTATCTACTGACTTTAAAAATAGTGTTTCGAGGAAATGCGATTACCTGCGTCGCGCCCGGCCGGTCTTTCACAACGCACAGTAGGAGAAAAGCCCAAAAACCTGGCCAAAACCCCAAAAAATAAATTTTCGAAATAGGGTCAGTTGAGTAGTCATTCAGGTAGAGGACTAGTAACTGCATTCTATTGTGGAAGGGAAAGCCTTTTAAGTGTATACCTGCGCCGCAGCGTCAGTTGGCAGTTAGTGTTCGTGAAGAGTGTACGTGTCACGCGCTGAACAGACGAAAATAACGCTGACTTCAAAAACCCATAACTCTAAAGTGACGGGTTTAATTTCAATTCTGCAACATGGATACGACTTCTGGAGGTATGTAGAACATGTTTTTACATCGGTTGAATCTAAAGTTTATGTATAAATGATTGAAATGTAGTATAGCCTTCGGCATAAATAAAATTGAATAATTTTGAAAACTTATATTTTCAACGGTCCGAAAAGTTATATATTTTGTCACATTTTGCAAAGCTCCTAGTCTCGGCCTTTAGTTTAATGTATAAGCTTTCGAAATTTACAAGAGTTACCTGCGGAAAACGTGCGTCTTGTCCGTTATGATTTTTTTCGCATCGTGCGGTAGCCGAGCGTGCACGCGGCACTATTGAGCAGCCTCTGCGCCTCTACCTGAGAATGGGTGAAGTAGCATCATAACGGACAAGACGGCTGTTATACGCTTGAAATAAATTATTTTAATATATATGTATGTGTATATATATATATATAAATTTTCTGTGATTTAATTATGATATATACGTATGCATATATATATATACATATTAAAATCAACCACATAAAAATTTCTTAAATATGAATGAAATGTTATAACATTCAAATAAAATATTTGAATATATATATATTATATAGTAAGCAAAGCTTTCTTTTAACCAAATCCATGTCAATATTTTCTGTCTAATTTTTTTAAAATTATTTCAATTATTGCGGTTATTTATTTGGTAAAATAATGTACATTGTTCAAGTTTTTGTATTAATTGAAAATTTTATCTTTTCCTTTAACACCAATTTTCTACAATTTTATGTCTTTATTATAGGATCCGGTTACAAAGAATTGGTGCTGACAAGGAAAGAAGTATTTCTGATAATCAGCGAGCATGTATCCGATAAATTCGCTTCCTTGATCGAATTTATGGTAGAAAAAATTTCCAAGGACACCGGACGTACAGTTGTAGTGCCTGAGGACTCGAAACAGACTTTTTCGATATTGCTTACACGTGTCTTACAAACTCGGCATTAAAAAATGGCAAGCTCGAAGTGCCGAAGAAAAAAAAATTACCCAGGAACGCAAGAGGGCCATTCAAGAAGGATTCAAGAAGCAATTGGGTCTAAATATCGATCGCCAAAGCCTGGATACGGCAGCAGCAATGATGGCAACACAGCTCGGCGATTCTTTGAAAATTCGACGGTTTCCGCTGCGATAACGGGGGTCAACGAAGAAGTTATTAAACGCTTGTACGTAATCCTACAAGTTATATCGTGTGGCCACGAGATAAACTGTGAAAGATTTGAACAGTATGCTATTGAAACGGCAAGAAAGACCGTTGCATTATACCCTTGGTACTCCATGCCTACTTCGGTGCACAAACTATTAATTCATGGTCCAGTGATAATAACTCATGCTCTATTACCAATCGGCCAATTATCCGAAGATGCTCAGGAAGCTCGAAACAAAGACATCAAACGATATCGAGAAGATTTTGCGCGAAAAAGTTCCAGGGTTAAAACTATGGAAGATGTTTTTCATCGGCTCTTAGTTACTTCTGATCCGTACATTTCAAGTGTCAGAAGACTACCACAGAAGAAGCTGAAGAGTTTGTCGCCGGAAGCTGTAGCGATGTTGATCGCTCCTAAAGTGACTGCTGCAGCAGACGAATTTTGCGCCGAGATTGAAGCCGTGCCGGGAGTTGTAATAGATACAAACTCGGATAATGATTCTGACTCCGACTCCAACTCCGATTACGATTTTGATTAAGAATAAAATTTTCTATTTTTGAAACGTTCCGTATGTATTTTGGAAATAAAAATAATAATTGCGTAGAATACACTGTTCACGTTTATTTTATTATGATGATTTTTTTAAATATATTAATTTATCTATTTAGCAGGATACTCGGCCATTTTGTTTATAACAATTTGCTGTAAGCTCTTTGTTGCAAGTTATAAACAATAGATATCGGATTGGTAATCAGCGACCTTGAAAACCCGTATATACCAATTTTTGTCAACATCTGGTAACTTTTTAACGTTCATGTCGGCCATATTGGATCGGCCATTTTTTTTACGATAATTTGGCTTGCGGATTCGTAATCAGCGACCTTGAAAACCCGTAAATACCAATTTTTGTCGACATCTGGCAACTTTTTAACATTCATGTCAGCCATATTGGATCGGCCATTTTGTTTACGATAATTTGGCTTTCAGATTCGTAATCAGCGACCTTGAAAACCCCTGTAAGCCAATTTTCATTCCCGTCAAAGGTCATTTGAGGTTTTGGCCAGGTTTTTGGGCTTTTCTCCTACTGTGCAACGGGGGGAATTTGCGAAGGCTCTCTCTCCTAGTCTTCTACTCCGATTGATTTGAGGCCTTACCCCCACTTATAGCGCAAAAAAGGCCTTTTTCATGAATTTTTTTAAAGAAAACTACAGAACTTTTTTAATCGATCAATATACCATCTTAAAGAACACATCTTGAAGAACTTTCAGTAATTTTTTATTGTAAAATATTACATTGTTTAGTGGCAAATGGCCGTCAATGAAATAATGTTTTTATATACACGGTTTGCGGTGACCAACATTGCGGCGAAGTGGATCATCTGAAAAAAAAATGCGAGTGGATTTAGTCAAATATAAGTATAAACTAGTCTTTAATCGAAGGATTTTGAAAAATATTCACTTTTCACAAAATGGCGGACAATCAAAGTTGATGGTTCGATTTTAACGAAAAAAACGGCCGTTTTTTGGCTATAAAACGGCCATTTTTTTCGAAAAAAAAATCGAACGATTAAAGACTACATTTTTATGTATTAAATAAGCCTGCAAAATTTCAAGAAGATCGGTTCATTAGTGTTCGAGTAATTTTGCTCACCGACTTCAGAAATGCCATTTTGAGAAAAACGCGTTTAAAGTTTCAATTAGCCGGTCGTTTACACAACGGATTCTTCTCTTTCAACGCTCATATCTCAGTCAATTTTGTTCGGATCGACTTGAAATTTTCAGGACATATTCTCAGATACTTATACTTCAAAAAAATGCAATAAAAAAATCGATTTTTTCAAAATCGCAAGTGGGGCTAACCCCTTAAAACTCTGGGAGAATATTCTAGATATATTGCACTATTAGATAATAATATATTTTTGGAAATTTTTAAACCCACGTAACCCCTTAAAACTAGGCATAACCCGGTAAGAGATGTTCCTTGTTGTTATATGTAGCATCCACGTAGCCAAGATTCCCTACGCACTCCCAACATTCACAAAAAGTTTTCTTCACCATTTCTCTCTCCCCCCCCTCTCTCTCTCTCTTTCTCTTTCATAGGTTTTAGCTACTACGGGGTTGTATGAAGCACCCCTAAAGTTAGGGAGAACGCTGTTACATTCGTCATGTTCAGAAGTCTCACTGGCTTGAAACCCTCGTTTGGCAACGTTACATCAGTTGGTGGAGTGTCGAGAATTGTTTAAAAGTGTAGGTGTGTTGACACTTGCCTAAAAGGGAGAGGGGAAAAACTCACGCTTTCTATCTCCGTTTTCCTGCCTCCCCCCTCTCTCTCTCGCTCTCTCTATCTCTCTCTTTCACCAGATTCGAGACCAAAGCACTATCGGTCAAATGGATGCAGCACCAGACCAGTGGTGATATAGGTGGAGTGAGAAAGATAGAGCTCGCGGTACCTGACGGAGCGAGATTAATTTATTTAAGGGCTAGACGGTGACTGAGATATGTTTGTATACGGATGCATATGTACGCATAAAATATATAGGCAAAGATTCTGGAATTGTTTGATGGAAATTTAACTGCGGACACTTCTCTGCATGCGTATATCTATACCGCAATGGGAAATGTAAGAGATAACGGTACAGTTTGAATAAAAATTATGGGAACGTCACATTGGGTTTATTGCCCGTGATAAAATAAAAACATTGGTTTTTTATACTCCATAAAATGGGACAGGGAAAATAAAAACGAGTTGTTGTTTCGACAATGTTTTGTGTATTTTTTGTGTGTGCGGGCACCATTGATAAAAATAAAAAAATCTCCGTCATCAAAGACAGAGAAGGAGTACATTGCAGTTCACTGCAACCATTGCTTTTTATTTCTTGTTGCATTTTCTGAATTCATTAAATGTTTTTTACCTGCGAACCACACTCTCATTGTGCAATCTATTTTCATTAATGTCAAACCTCGATGGCGATTTATTTCTTTTCAATAAGTCGAGGCATATTTACCTAGGCATATTTTTCATACTAGATAAAGTAGCTACATCGGCTAAGTACATATTCACGCATTCCATTTTTTTTTTCAATAAAGGCTTAGGTCGGAAATTGTAAAAGGATAATATGAAATACATTTTTCAAATTCTACAGGTACCCGATAACACGTGAACATGCACAAGGGAAAGAAATAACTTTGCACATTGATTTATCGTTGTTTTATTTCGCTGACAAGACTCCGTCCATAAACGAGACGGTTTTTCGCAATTGTTTTCCTTATGGAGGAAGTTTCGTGAGGGAGATACAATGATGAAGAAAGAATATGAAAGTTTGTAATTAGGGGGCGTACACAAATTACGTAACGCCAAATTCTCCAATTTTCGACCCCCCCCCCTCCCCCTACGTACCAGGACCGTAACGCCTGGTCGTACCCTCCTCCCCCATCTATTCCGTTACGTAACGGGTGCTTTGTCGTTAATAATTACGATTTTTTTCATAGACATAACTAATTATCCAAGGATCGGGTTTATACTCATTTTATGAAGTATATATTCGTTTAGTTTTATACCAATTTTTATGAAAACATATTTGAAATTAACCGAGATATATGCCTTGATTCGACGACGAAAAAAAATACTCTTTATTGTCCCATCGATATATTTATGAAGGGTTATCTGTAAATAAAAGTCAACAATTTATGGGTATCTATATAAATCGTTATGCGTAGCCGTTTTTTTATTTTTGTTTTTTTTTTACAAAATGCTGACAATTTGGACAATTTTTTCTATATTCAAGGCCCTTTTTTTAATTCAAGCAATCTTTACAAATAGTGATTATCAAAAATTTTAAAATTGCCTACATACAACCTTAGTCACTGCGATTACAAAAATGTCAACAAAAAAATTGAGAATCGGTTGATAAGTTTTTGAGTATTCGCTGGTGTGACAAAGTCGAAAAAAGTACTTTCGGGAAAAAAGCCTTCAAAGTTTTCGTTCTGTTTTTCTTCATATAAATTTGTGTTTTTTCTAGAATATTGATACTTACATTAAAGTATCTAGTCGCGTGCGATTCGACAATTCTTCATCTTCATTATGTTTCACACAATAATAAGAGCCTTCATATATTGTGAACGATGCGACACCTGTAGGGCCTGTGGGCACTAACCAGTCGCGCCACCTGTTGTCACTAAAGTGACTGTAACTTCGCCAATTTTCGGACTTGTGAATAAAAATGTTGCCAACATATTTTTGAATATATGTACTTTCAAGGATGATAAAAAACAAAAAAAACAACTTTTACTTGGGAAAAATGGAAGAGGGGTAAAGCTACTGTGCAAGTTCTTGCATAGTGACTTCCCCCCTTAACTGTCATTTCGTATCGAGAGCTGTCAACGTTTCGCGGTAAAATTGCGCGCGAGTTTTTAATTAAAAACTTGAACATGCAGAAAATTTGCTATTTCTGGCAGTTCTAAAATCGTGACGTAACGCAAACCTTAACCCCCCCCCCCCTCCCGTAACGTAATATGCGCACGCCCCCTCATACGCTATGAAGGGGGGGAGGGATGATAACATTAATTACTAAATTTGAAAAAGTCTATTTCCTTCAAATACCGCAAATGACTTTCATCTCGTCGTCCGCGATCCTATCATGTTCTTGTCGTGTCGAGAATACAAAATTCAAATGACAGTGTCAAAGCTGCCATTCATAACGCCCCATAAGTGGAAAATTGATGATGCTTGGTAACCGGTATATTTTATTATTTCCACATTTTGGACAGTGATTGTCACATTTTGTCACCGCCTCCGGTCTGACGATACTACATTCTGGTACAATGTGTAAGCCCTTGCCGACGGGCTTACATTTATCACTTTCCGCAGTGACAGGCCGAGAGGTCCGTGGCGTTAACGGCAACGAATTCGCGCGTGAAATTGCTACGATTGAATTGGTCATTACTGATTTCCGAGCGCAAACCCGAATACGATCACCTAGTTCCAACAGAACCATCCCCTTGGGGGCGTTCGCTCGTGTTATACCTTTCGTGATTTTAGTTACTCGTAGTTCGATTGTACAGTGATATATATATATATATATATATATATATATATATATATATATATATATATATATATATATATATATATATATATATATACATACATACATACATATATACATATATACATATAGATTGCATATAATGTATATCGGAGAGTCTGTACACTATGGGTCGCTTTATGCGTTAAGTCCTTTCCCAATGATGCAATAGCAAAAACGGGTTCCTATAAACGCGAATAAAACAAAATTCCCAAAATTGTAAGGCAGTTTTTTCAGGTATATAAAAACTTTTATCGACTATTTTCATTGATATCCATAAATTGTAAATTGTAAACTGTAAATTGTAAAAATAAAGCTACGAATTAAATGTGCACATAAAATTACCTTGGTGATTTCGATAATGTACCGCAGAAATTATTTTTTTAACAGGTCATGCATAGTTGTAAAAGTCGAAAAATAATTTTTTTTCCAAATTGATATATTTTGACAGTTTAATCATCTTAAAAATGTTTCCTGAAAATTTCAAGGTAATTGGATCAAAATTGACGGATTTATAGGCTGTTATGTGGACGCCAGTCCGAACGCGCAAAGTGTCGTTCAAAACTTTAAACGCTTTTTTTTTCTCGAAAGTACTTTTCCAAAGGCTGATGCCACACGGCGTGGTGCGGCGACGCAACGCAGTGACTTACTTGAGTTAAGGCCTTAGGCCACTCTAGAGGCCGAAAAATAGGCTTTTTGGGGATTTTTTTTTTCAGAAAAACTACAAAAAAATCGAGATTACAAAAAAGGGTGTTTACCATACATATCAGTGACTGTATACAATAATTTTTTTGAAGCGATTAATTTCAAAATGGGAGCTGTGCAGCGTTTATTTGAAAACTGCATTTTTTAAATTGGCCGGAAACATAACTGAGACATTTTTCAACCAATTCACTTGAAATGTTGAATATATCTTGAAAAATACATTGTCTATGGAAGTACGTAGGATTTTTTTTGTATTGTATAGTTTATTTGTTATGAACAATTATCTGAAGATTTTTTAGGCAAATTTTGGAAAGTAAAAAATTGCCTAAAAATTCGTCATATAATTGGTAATACGCCGCACCATGTAACATCAGCCAAAGTCAGTGAGCAAAATGTCTCAAAAACTACTACATCGATCTTTCTGTAAATTTTAGGACGTTTTCTAAATGTAAAAATATAGTATTCAATCGAAGGGTTTTTCTGTCCCCTCCTTTCGATTTGATAATTCGAAAATTCCTCCGAAGAATCATAGGATAAGCTAATATACTAACGGAGAATTTTTTATTTTTTGATATTGCATAACCGGGTTCAGAAGGGCGTTGCTCGCGCAAAAGACATTTTCGAGAGGTCCTTGTCGGATATCGTCGGCAGTAAATCGCTTATAATTAAATATTTTCACACAACAAAATTACGGAGTGTTCTTCAGATGATTCTTATTCAAGTACACAATTTTTGTAGACATTTAACATCACGATTTTCTATTTAAAAATACCAAAAATAAGCTGTTTTCGACTGTTACGACTAGACATAACTGGATAAACAAAGCTTCTCGTCGTCATTTCGTCAAATCGTAGCAATTTTATCTGCGCAAAATTACAGTTATGCTATTTCGACTGCGAAATAAGCACTGTATGGAAATTCGATCTGGTCTGCTCGCAAATTTACTAGGGGCTCCGTTATTTAAGAATTACAAAAGTTGTTTTGGTGCTGGAGTATTTGGAGCTGATTTTATATGAATATGAAGCCCTGAATTTAAATATGGCATTAGTTTTTGCCTAGGTACTCAAATTTCTATGATATAACATTTTAGTGAAATACACGTTACACTATTAAAAGTTAAATCCATGGATCAGATGAAAAAAAAACCAGACGAGAAATTTTATATTATATAATTCTATATTATTATATTATACAAATATTATTATATTCAAATATTAAGCGAGGTCAACTTCGATCTGCAACTAAGTGAACGGCAGACTGACAATAAGGCAAATATACAGGAATCAATCCTTTTATATGTGATTTAAAACTACACAGTTCGTGTAGAAGAGCACGTTAAAAAACACCGATCTAAAAAAGTACAGCAGATAGAGAAAAACTGATTTCATATTTAGATCCAGCGCCCCAAATACAGCTTAAGGGGGAATCGCTCTCTGGAACCTTCAAGAAATCATTTTTTTGTACACCGTTATAGTGTGAACTTTCAAGAATGTTCTAAAACCCACCGAAACCTCAAATTCTAAAAATTAACGAAGTTACACCTATTTCAGTGGAATAGTGTGCGTCGGGTTAAGGATGATTCGCGTGTAACGAAAGCGGCAATCAAAGCACAAGAACTCTCAAAAGAGGCCTGAACTGCCTGCAGATTGCATAGATTACATGTGCAACAAGATCTCGATGATGAGGAAGGACAATTGTATGGTACCGGAATCGCTGACTAGCGGTGAGACGACAATATTTCACAAGATCGTGTAAAATATGTACCAAAACTTTCAATACGGTTATCTCGAAACTTCGTATCTTGACACGGTGGGATTGATATCTCGAGTAACTTTCACACTATTGACTTGAATCTGCACAGTTAGCGTTCAAACAGTAGTCATTTTCGGTTCACGATCGCATTTTTTAATTGGATGAATCATTTTTTTAATAACAATGACTTCAGCATGATGTTTTTCAAGAGAGAAATGAGGTTTTCTTTGGAGAAGCTGTCATTTTTCGTATTTTTCAAAATTTCGATAAAGTGGATCGTGAACCCATAGCCAGTTGGATATATTGGAAGACATTTTTTTTTGTTTTCGTTTCAGATTACATCTGAGCTTGGTAGAGATCCCGCCGTTTCGGGCCTTGCCGGTGGAGGACTGCAACGCCAACTGCAGCACCACGAAAACTTTGAAAGATTTTCTTCCGAAAAAATTACATTGTAACCATAAACATGTGTTCAACATGCTGGGAAAAATTAATTTATTCGAACCATTGTGTTACTAAAAAAAAACATTCATTATTCTGACCCTTCAAACTGGGCTTCCATCGAGGGATACCCCGTTAAATCAGTTCTAAAATCCTAGGCACCAAAAAATCTATTTCTTGTAGGTCTGTGTTATGGTTAGTCCTGACACTCAGCGCAAAAAAATAGGAGGTTTCGATATTCTCTATTTTCTTTGGCAATGGCGGGGTCCACATGCCATTATTGATATTCCAATGAAACAATTTCGTTCGCCAAATAGATCGTTGCTCGAGGCAGCCGAATTCGTGATTCCGTAAAAGCGACAGAATTCCGTTGCTGGACAAAGTATTGTATCACTGTTGCGTTGGATTTATGTTTGCAAAAGCGAAATTACAGTCGAATGGCTGCTCTGACGTGGAATGCCACGTACTGATCCGTGGGTTAGCCCGATAGTTGAAGCGGCTACTATCGGGAGAGTTTTGTGGTGGCAGGCCCATTGATCCGAGCGATTAACGTTCTGAATATCATTCGACGCTACTGCTGGCCGCTGCTCGCTCTCATCTTTCCGTCTCTCTCACACGGGCCAATACTTCGTCGGAGGCGTTGACACGTAACCACACAATGCCGATGATATAGCGATCCTGAACACCCACCGATTCACCTCCAATCCGCATTATACAGTTATATACATAATGTCGCGATGCCTGAAAAGGCAAAAGTCACTATAATCCCCCATTGGCTGTACGTAAAGCGATTAGGGTAAAGCTCTTTTGTTACCGAGCGACACATCCTCGTGAATTTAATAATGAACGAAATATTGACATAATATAATAATTGGGCAACAATTTAAAATGGTTATTACCGTACTACCTTTATCCCTTATTTTAAACAACAATTTAAAATGGTCCCTTAAAAATCCCTTATTTTAAACAACAATGTAAAATGGTTATTACCGTAGTACCCTTTATCCCTTATTTTTCATTATTAAGGAGCTACATCTACTTAGAGGCCCTGAATTTTTTCTGGGAAACGGTTGGTGCAAAAGAAACTCATTTTTTGAACACAAAGGTATATTGACAGCCTTTTAAAAAATCACCAAAAAAATACAGATAAACAAATAACTGCAGCGGGCAGATGACATTTTTCGCAACGTTTGGCGGTGGACACGCCCCAGCTTAAACGGTCCATCCGAAACCGCAAAACCAAAGGGTTATTCGAGTTAACAATAAATACGAGTCGTTGACGATCGTCGATTTTTAGAATCATTTTTTTAAAGAACGTTGTGACGAATTGAAACTCGAACTTACAAAATATATGAAAGACGTTGTCATTTTTTCGTAACTATCAAAAATTGAAGATCGATTTTGAAAAAGTCAGATCGTCAACGACCTTCAAATGTTTCTCATCGTATCTCCTGTAAATTTGGAAAGAATCCATCAAGTGGTTCTCGACATATCATGTCCACCGACTTTGTAAGCAGTGTTTCGAGAAAAACGCGTTTAAAGTTTGAAGTATGGTGCTGCTACCGCTCGCCCGGCCGACTGTTAGAAGTTGTAGCTCATTCAATTTTAGGAATATTTCAATTAAATTTTCGGGGAATATAGCTAAGAGGTGATACTAGTGAGTGAAAATATTTTTGGAAAATGTAATTTTTTTACCCACTTAGATGGATGTAGCCCGTTATAGTTCTTTCGTTGGTCCTCAAGAATGTTTACGATCCTGTCGCCTTCAATTTTGTACCATCCCTGTCACTCCGCCATTTTTAGTTCCTTACAAACCTCTCAGATATCATCGACATTCGGTATTTTCAAACACACTAAACTGCATCGCATTTGCACGAGGGCACAGGGAAACTGAGGAAGACGTGCTATATCCGCAAAAGTGGCTATGGTGTACGGAGTTTCACTTGTGAAACTAATAAGGAAACTGTTTCCTGTTTTCTCCTCCGATTTCGTTTCATTGGTGATGTGTTATTTTCCATTGAAATTCATGTCTCTTACAGACATTTACTTTTATATCGGCAGAAAACTACTTCCAAGGGATGAAAGTCGCCGTCAAATGTGGACATCCTTAGTATGATTTTGACTGTTTCAGTATTTAATTTACCGTAAAACAAGCTTAGGTGTCTTAAATAAAAATCCTGAAACTGAGTATAATCGTGTGATAACAATATCTCTGATTACCAGACTGACAAGGAACATCCCTTAGGTGACACCCTTCGATTTTGTTGAAATTTGGATATGTTATAAAGCACCGAAAAGTAAGCGATACGTATTTTTTTTATCGGCGGAAAAACGGTTTTAAGGGCTGAAACGCACCCTCAAAAATGGGGATGTTTTTCGTTTGTCGTCGATAACGTTTTAACGGTACGAGATATTAAAAAATTTCAAATTGCAACAATGTTTATTTTTTTGCGCACTATACATTGGAGATGGGAACGACAACGTTATCGACGAAAAACGAAAACACCACTATTTTCGAGGGTTCGTTTCACCCCTTAAAACCGTTTTTCCGCCGGTAAAAAAAATGCGTATCGCTTACTTTGCGGTGCTTTATAACACATCCAAATTTCAACAAAATCGAAGGGTGTCACCTGAGGGATGTTCCTTTTGAGAATAGGACACTTTAATATCAACCATGTCCACCTATTTGATCGATCTGCAGCCAAACTTTGTGTTGCGTGCAACACAGACCATCGTGCAACATCTCATTATTGTGTGCCCTAAATTCCAAATACAAGAAAAAAATGTATGCCTCCCCTCTTCGCTGAAAGAGTGTCTAAAGAAAAAGACGAATGCGTCTAAAACCATGGAATTCTCCAAAACGATAAACGTATATAAAAAATTGTAAACGTGCCTGAGATTTCCATACTATGTACAAATGTAAATATGTCGTCGCTAATAACCTTGCTGTTGATGCGACAATAAATAAAGAAAAAAAACATTCTCTAGTTACTATTGTGCCAAATTAAATACGGTTAATGAAACTGAATTGATCCAATTTGTTAAACATTTAAAAAGTTGAGCACCACAAGCTTTTATTTATAGCCACATATGGTGACTTGACAATCAAAATTATATTCCACTTTTTAGTACATTAAATAAAAGCTTGTTTTTTAGAAATATTTTTTTTACATATACATTTTTTTAATTACACACGCACTCTTCTTGCGACGTGTTGAGCATCAGAAGAGAAAAAGGGTTCGATCAGAAAGAGAAATATTTCGACTTCCGCGATAGTTAAGCTTTTCTCGCATCGACGCAGATTAAAAGCAACAGCTCACATTGACAATGTCCATAGACTTAATGTCCCTTCGTTTCTGTCAGAGTCGTAAAATATTGTGGTACGACTTTCCGCAGCTCGAATTTTACGATGGACTGAATTCAGTGGAGAGGAGAGGAGAGGGTTCCATAAAATTTCAGGGCAATACGAATCGGTGAGATTGATAACGCATTCGTTATGAGCGCGTGAGGTTGATAAGTGCAGTTCAACAGCTCAGCATATACAAAAATCATATACCTATAAAGTTCCGATACTTCGATTATGGTAGGGCCCACGTGGTCTGCGGCGATCGCCCATGCTGAGTAGCGTTAGCTTGGACCAATACTTGGATGGGTGACCGTTCGGCCGCGCAACGGCTTGTAACCCAACTAATTAATTGGGTTGCAGACTAATTAGTTGGGTCGCACGCCAGTTGGATATATTTCAAGTAAACATTTTTTGTTTTCGTTTCAAATTACATTTGAGCCTAGTAGAGACCTCGCCGTTTCGGGCCTCGCCGCTGGAGGACTGCAACGCCAATTGCAGCACCACGAACACTTTGAAAGATTGTTTTCCGAAAAAATTACACTCTAACCACAAACATGTGTACAACATGCTGGGAAAAAATTGATTTATTCCAATCAATGTGTTACTAGGAAAAAATGCATCATTCTGACCAGAGAGGGATATCTCATTAAAGGGGGTAAACTACCCCCCAAAGAAAGGCGTGTCACTCCTTAATTGTGATTTTTTTCAATACTTCTGTGGAGGATTTTTCATTGCTTTAAATTAGAAGAAATTTGGTTTTTGTTTCATTCAGATCGGTGGATTGCTCGTGGTCGAAACTGCAAAACCGCCCCTCGACACGCCTTTCTTTGAGGGGTGGTTTCCCCCCTAAAAGCGTTTTCCCGCAGATACAACAAAAATACGTGTCTAACAGTTTTTTAATGATTAATCACATATATGAGTTTCAACACAATCGAAGGCGGACACTCAAGTGATGTTCTATGTCAGATGTAACGCCTTGATTATTATAAAAACCATCAATATCTGGAAATCGATTTATTCCTCAATCTCATGCGATTCAAGAGACATCTTGAATCGCATGGGTGAATCGGGTTATACCAGTGTGAACGCTGAAAATTTTGGTCATTTTCGGGAATCTTTTGGAAGAAAAGTGCTCAATTAAATGTTTCGGAAAATTAAGAATATATTTGGCTATATTTGACCTATATTACATAATTTTTTTCTAGAAAAATATTGAGATCCAAGCGACTTATGCGCTGCCTTCGGAGGCGCCAAAAAAAAGTTCCTCCACTGCTGATATGATTCCGGTCGATTGAGTAGCTGAAACCGAAAAAGGAAAAATGTCGTTAAACTGAAAGATATTTCCTGTACAAAGACGTAGGACTTTCGAAAAATATCAAAATCTAACAAAATGGCGTAGTTATGAAAAAAGTCTGTTTTCTTGCCTATAAAATCGTCATTTTTTTCAATACCAAATCGTTAATTTTCATCCAATCAAAAATATCCTACGTCATGGTAGAGTAAATACATTCAAGAGTACTCAGTTCAAATTTCAAGTCAATCGGATAATTGCTCTTTGAGTTACAGTGTCAGCAAATTAAACAAATCTCATTTCGAGAAAAACGCGATTAAAGATTTAACTATCGATTTTTGCAAGATAAAATGATATTGATATAAATGATATAAATGATAATGATATCCTTGAAAGTATAAACTGTCGAAGAAAGCAAAAAAAAAATCGATTTTTTCAAGTATCACACTGGTATAGCCCCTAAAAGTAAACTTACTGATTGTGGCAAGAAATTTGATGCACCTTTGATTTCCCATGCACGGGACATTTGCCTTTCGTATTGTACTGTGCTGTTTTATCACCTCTCTTTTGGCAATACCGGTTTGGCATGCTCACGTTCTGGGATGTATTACACAATCACTTGTGGAGAACTTCTTGTTTGGTACTGAGCAAGCACAGAGCGAGAGAGAGAGAGAGAGCTAGAAAGTCAGCGAGAGTTTGTGAAAGAACTGAGACCACAAGGAGAGAGATGGAATACCAAGGGCAGAAGGGGTTGGTCGTGGTGACATGTGCGGACTGCGAAAAAAGTTACGTAAATTAGTGTCAATTGCGGGCGTCCGCCCTTCGAGCAGTAGCAGCAACAGCAGGCCGCGTAAAGCGAAGGGTGAGAAATGACATGGGCGGACTGTGGGATGTGAGGACCGACAGATTTTGCTGGTGAGGCGAGCTGGTCCACGCTCTTGCGGGCGAGCAGATAGTACCGAGACAACAGTAGTGTATATATATATATATATATATATATATATATATATATATATATATATATATATATATATATGATATATATACATAAGCACACACGTGTGTCTTCTGTACATATGTACAAACTTCTAACACTCAAAAAGACGTAACTCGTAGGATTCGACGCACAAAATGATACGAATTGCAGCCTCCTGTTTGTTTTCTAGCAGTAGATGCATGTATACATTGTACATACAACAACGCATGTGTGTGTGCGTATATGCCTGTAGGTATATGTGGAGCTGTGTGTGATTGATGAGGCAGTGATAGCGACGGGTCTGCACTCGACACCTCGCTACTGCCGCGCCAAACAATGCATATTCATCGGACGTATAAATAATGCTTGGCTAATACATAAATATACATTAGCATGAGAACCCCCGACTCTTACCCCCGCGCCGCAGCTAGTGTCATCGTTTCAATCTTTCGCATATCGCACCACAATCCTATAATTTAAAATGTATTTCGCCTCTTCTTGACCTCTGACCTGTGCGGCAAACTTTTTAAAATTGCATCTCCCTTTTACCCCCGCACGTCGTTATTTTCGTATTCTTTTTTGGTGTGTAATGTGGAGGCGGTTTTAGGCTTTGAATCGGACTGCGTGACATAAGTACGTGTGTGTGGTGTGGGGGAGAAAATGGTTTAATCTAATTCAATGTGGCATAGTAAAAAAAGTTTCAAAGGTCTTTCGCAGTGTGTGTATATACTGCGAAAAGCCATCGCAACTTGGACAAAACAAAAACAAAAAAATTATCAAGTTTAAATTAAGAGGAATACGTTTAGAGGCATTATGGGTAGGGATAGAGAGATGGGGTAAGCAATTTATTTATAATTTTTTTTTAAACACATGTTATTTAATGTACTAAAAAGTAGAAAATATTTTTGTTTCACTAAGCCGCAATAGGCGACTATAAATAAAAGCTCGGGGTGCTCAACTTTTTAAATGTTCAATAAGTTTGATCAATTCAGTTTCATTGACCGTATTTAATTGAATATGGTTAATGAAACTAAATTGATTAATTAGAGTACCTAAATATTAGATCAGAACAAATATAAGATCAAATTTAGTATTTAAATATCTCCAATCACTATTGTGCTAAATTTGGGGCAATAGTGATTAGAGGAAAAAAATATTATCACGCGTTTATACTCAGTTTCAGGATTTTTATTTAAGAAATCTAAGATTGCTTTACGGTAAATTAAATACAGTTGATGTGTTGACGGATTTATATAAATTAACGATTATATGTCTACATTTTGAGCGCCCCAAACTTTGAGTTATAGTCACATATAGATGACTTGGTAAACAAAATTATTTTCTACTTTTTAATGCATTAAATAAAAGCTTGTTTTTTTATAAATCATTTTTTTAATATAAATTATTACCTACTTTTTACTCTCTAATTGATTTTACGAATTAGTTGCTACTAGTAGTTCACGAGATAGCGAGTTTGTACGTTAGGAACATGGAATGCTTGTAAAGAATAAAAAACACTCTGTAGTTGGGATTGAACATACGACTAATTGCTGCATACAAACTTTGCACATACAAAGTCGGCTAAGAATTTGTTTTCATGTGTTAGTGAGATTTTATATGGATTATTAGATATCGCTAATTTTACATGAAAAGTTGAAAATTGTATGGATACATTTTTTTTAAGTTGATCCATGCATTGTCATCTTTTAGATGTATATTTGCAAATTTTAGAGCTCTAAGTAGTCGGAAAGTGGGTGAAATGTCGATTTTCCGTTTTGCATCTCACAGAAAGTCAAGTTAAAAAAATCGAAAAAACGGGGAGTATAAAAGGGCAAGGTTTTCGTAAGAAAGGAGCTCACTTGCTCGAGACTCACTAACAAGGAACATCCCTCAAGTGTCATCCTTGGATTTTGTTGGAACTCATATATGTAATAAGGCATTGAAAACTATTAGACGCGTATTTTTTTCATCAGCAGAAAAACGGTCTTAAGTGGGGAATCCAGTCCTCAAAATATCACTAAATCAGTAAAATATCAGAAAATATCGGTTTAAAAATAAAATAAAACGATGAGTGTAAAAACCAAATGAACGAATAAACGAAAATCTACAGGCGTGCTAAATGATGCAAAGGGTGATATTGGAAACTATTAGACGCGTATTATTTTTTATCAGCCGAGAAACAGTTTTAAGGGGGGGAAGCTCCCCTTAAAATATCAGTGAACCAGTAAAATATCAGGAAAAATTAGTGAAAAAAAAAACGATGAGTGTAAAAATGAAATGAACCGATGAACAAAAATCTACAGATAACGAGGCGTGCTTAATGATGCGAAGGGCGACGGCGAGAAGGAGAAGGGAGAGAGGAAGAGAGATTATAGTGGGTGAGCATTTCACATAGGGCGACCCTTCTCGCTATCTTTCGTAAGATTTCCCGCAACGACGCTGAAAATTAAAAAAAAAAGTTCAACAGAAGCGGTAGATTCGCCATCGATCGGATTTCAACATGGTTGAAGTCGAAGGCGAAGCTAATCAATATATAAATATTTCTCTTTTTCGAGCATAGCTCTCACACTGGCTTCGACTCAATTCCCTTAGCTATTCATTGAAATGATAATTCGCATATTAATTACTTCCATTAATGCAAGGGTTTCAATTTTTAATCAAGCCAATTCCGAGGCAAAAAAGGATCAGTTCGTGAACAACCGATGCGCAACTGGTCAGAAATATACAGGGTGCCCCTCTTATCTCTGCCACCCGAAATAAATCGGTAATAATCAACGTCACAAAAACATATTCCAGACAAAAGTTGTACGGTGTGAAAGGGCCCATCAAATGCGACCACTTTTTTTTTATTTCGGTGGAGGTGCTGACGCACAGTGAAGGTCACCTCCACTCATTTAAATGGTATGGTACATTTTTTTCAACCATCTTGTGGAGCACCTCAAGCCGCATAAAAACCATTAGGGGTCAAAATCGTTCAAGGTCATTCAAGGTCACCGATTAAAATGACATACAAAACTAAATATCTCGGATCACTGCCAAATATTTGGTAGTGATCCGAGATATTTAGATTTGTATAATCGATACTGACCTTGAATGACCTTGAACGACTTTGGCCCCCTTATGTTTTTTATGCGTCTTGCACGGAAATAAAGAAATAGTACGAAATACAGAGGCTACACAGTTCGCATTGGACTCGAGCGATTGCACAGCGATATTTACTGAAACACAGTGCTCAAAATACAGTGTGCTCAAAGTAAATTATTACACTTCCTATAGTGTCCTCTTTGGACGCGAACCGCTCTACTGTATATTTCACTGGAACACACAGTGCAAAATACAGTGTAGTCAAAAGTAAATGTTGACACTTCAATACTGTAATATAAATTTAACAAAACTTGTAATTTTACAGTTGGTCAATCTGTATTATGTACAATCAATGCGCCAGTTATGTCAACAGAGTTTATGTAAACACACAAGAAAAAGTTTATCCATAAAAGAAGTTTGAAAAAAATGTGTAGAAAATATTTAAAAATAAGTCACATACACAAGAACGTACCTTTTTGTATATAATTATCTCTTTTTTATAATTTCTTGAATTATGTCGTACAAATTTCAACGTTCGGATCCCATCGACCACGCACTACTAACGGCAATCCTTTGTATCCTGACCACGTGCCTCACCCTACACCGGAGACAAGTCCTAATTAGACAAGAACGTACGTTTAAAAAAAAAATTCTCTCTTTCTCTATAATTTCTTGAATTCTGTCGCACAAATTTCGATGTCGGCGTCCCTTCAACCACGCACTACTAACTAGCAATCCTTTGTGTCCTGGCCTCGTGCCTCACCTCGTGCCACATTTGCGTACAGTATAAAAATCAGTGATCGCATTTAAATTTTACAGTTGAATATTTTTACTGAAATCACTGATGTATTCACAATATCAAACTGCAAATAAACCAGTGTAACTGTAAAAATCTCAGAGTGCACAGATAACGTCACGAACTGTCGAAAGAAGAGTAAAACTACCGTGCCACACTGTACAATTTAATGAATCACTCTGTACTCAACGCAGTGTACACTGTAACCCTTGCACTTTACGTGCAGTATAAAAATCAGTGACCTCATTTAAATTTTACTGTTGAATATATTTCCTGGAATCACTGATTTATTCACAATACCGAACTGTAAATAAATCAGTGCAACTGTAAAAATCTCAGAGTGCACAGGAAAATTCGTCATTTTTGTAGGACAGGATTTGCATTACTTTGTTTTACTGTAAAATGAAATATGGCACCCTGTTTTTTATGTGGTTTGTACTGTGATTTTCGCTGTTTCTTTTTTTCCGTGTGAGGTGGTCCACAAGATGATTGAAAAAAATGGACCATTCCGTGTAAAGAAGTGGAGGTGACCTTCACTGTGCGTGAGCGTCTCCACCAGAATAAAAAAATGGTCCTATTTGATGGCCTCCCTCATACCGTACACCTTTTGTCTGGAACATTTTTTTGTGACGTCGATAATTACCGTGTTATTTCGGGTGGCAGAGATAAGAGGGACACCCTGTATATTTGGCTGAGTCACGCTGATTATATCGAGAGAGGAAGAACGGAAGGAATATGCAACCGAGAAGAGACTGACGACCGACCGAAGACTTTGTCTTTCGAATTGTAAGAAAATTGAAAAAACGAAGGAACGAAGGGCAGGGAGCGGATACAGGAAGCCGGTGAGGTGCTGAGCTCCGTGGAAAAAGCTCCGGGGACCACAGAGGCCAAGTCCACCGTCCAACACTGCACAGGGGCGGAAAAGAGCGAAAGAGAGAAAGGGAGAGAGTGAGGAATAGGGACGGAAAGGTCTGAGGGTGCTTTTGACCGAGACGCGGGGCAAACCCCCATCTTTTTCTCTCTCTCTCTCTCTCGTCGTTTTCCCAAGGATAATAAGTGAGACGTGCCTTTCACAAGGTGCTTTAAAGAACTTTTTCTCAAAAAGAAAAATGCCTTGCTCAACGCGAACCTCGTTTTGTTTCGTTCTCTTTCGACGTCATTGCGCCCCGTTTTCCCGACACGTATACCTGTATACACACTTTTGCATTGGCCCAAAGACGTTTATTAATGTGGTCGAGCGTTCGCGAATGTTTCTCTCGTAAGAAAATTTTACGCCCGATAACTCTACGGCGTAACTTTGCGAGTTAGGCATTCGCGTGAACGCGAATTCACGGTGGTTCACTGGCATCGCGATACTGTTGGAACGACATTTCGCTCAAATGAAAAATGAAGGTACTTTTGTGTCGTGTTCTTTCGCAAAAAAAAAATAGGTGGCTCGATCCAGTCCATTGCGCGGCGAGGAATGATTTCGATTAAAGTATTGTACATTCCGCAGAATGCTTCTCAATATTATTATTTACTAATATCGCTCATCAACTAGAAAAATTCTATTTTGACAAAGAAACACAAATTAATTTTTTTTTGACATTCATGAGGCCACTGTGACGTTAATATTTATCTAAATTAGCCTGTAATGATTTTATTCATTGTGAAATTAATTAACCGTTTTGAAGGTTATAAATAATATGTAGTCAATTGCAAAAGACGATTTTTCTGTGTTATGACAGTTTTTTAGAGGACGAGCGATATAGCATAGGAGAAGTTGAAAAGAAACTTTAATTGGTGAATTTATTCGAATTTTTTTTTGTATAAAAAAGACGACCAGTTACGTTTTTTATGGAACTGAAGACAATGAAAATTATCATTTCTGAATTGCTTTAATTTCTTGAGGCAAATTTTGTCTACAAAACTTCTTCACAGATTTTTTTAGAGATTTATTTAGAGATCTAAAATATAAATTTGGAAAAACAGCTTTTGTGTAATGATAAAAATACGGAAATAAAGATGAAGTTCTCGTAAAAGAAAATATTCGTTGCGTTCCAACGATGCAAACTTCAACACCATCGCTTTTGTTCCATACTTTAATTTAAATTAACGGGAGATATACACCAGATGGTCGAGGTCGAGGATTTAGAAGCGATGAACATTCCGTCGACCGTAGAAGACCTACACTAAGGGCCTGGTATCGATGATTCCATGTATGTTGACAAATTTCATGATTTATCTATTCCCAAATTTTCAAACGCGTTTTTCTCAAAACCATGTTTCTCAAATCGGTACCCAAAATTTCTCCAAAAGCAATGAACCGATTGCCTTGAGGTTTTTTGTGGTTATTCTATACACCATTATCTAGTACGTGTAATAGGATTTTTTCTTTCGTTACTTAGTTTTTGTTTTATAGGCAAAATAATAACTAATTTTTGGCCTAAAAATCACTATTTATGTTCAAACGTCCGCCATTTTGTCATAAGTCGATATTTTCAAAATCGGCTATTATAAGTACTAGATTATAGTATCTAATTTAATAATCTTTTTGGTTTTTTTTTCAGATGATTTTTGAAGAAACGCCAGTGGGTACCGTATACGCAGATTTATTTACGACGCTCCAAGATTCATACAATATCCTTGTATACTTTTGATATTTTTAAATAAAGAAAATTAAACATATTTTTGAATGTATATACTTTTAGACAATTAAAACCCCAAACCGAAATTTAAAATATTCTTCCTTGTAAAAATTCACAAAAATGACCTTTTTTCCGGCTCCTAGGTGTATATCTCCCCCTAACGCGAGACCGGGTCAGATATTGACCCCAGACTTTTTCGCACGTCGAAACGTTCCTATAGAGATTAAGAGCCTCGTGAGTGCACGAATTCCGCCGTTTTTTAATAAGGGCAAGAATAGTATGTGACAAATTTTATTTTATTGCCAAGCTTGGTTAATGAAAAACGCCCATTTGAAGACAGTGAAAAATGCAGACGCAAATCTCATTTTTTGTAAAAATGTTCCTACGAAGATAAAGGGCCTCGATGGTTCATGAGCTCCGTTTTTTTGCAATAAGGGCAAGTATGGTACGTGGCAATATTGATTTTATTGCGAAGCTCAGTTAATGAAACCCCCATTTGAACTTCGAGGAAAATATGACCAAAACCTCATTTTTCAATGTTCAACTCCGCTTGACACCTACCTCGCTTTTAGGGTCGAACATGCGGTAAGGTGATTTTGAAGACACTTAACTGGGAAGACCGTTAACTTAGCAATTGGGACTTACATAATATTTAGTATGGGAAGAATGACCATAGTACATGTTTTTTATGTCACAATTTTTTTTGAATCGCCTGGGGATCAATCCTAAACACATTTTTATAAAGGTCATTTCAACGATCGCCCTATCCGAAAAATGAACGATTTATTCACGGTAGGACACCACTGTGACGGGTAAAAAGAATCGATTTTAATGCATTTTCTCAAAGTATACACATTCAAGAATTAAAAAAAATTCAAGTAAAAATATTAAAAATTGACCAAGTTACAGGCAATTCGGTGAAAGCAGGTAGTGCAATGATTTACTCTATACTAAAATGTTCAATCGCGTTTTTCTCGACCTGGTCGAAATCGTAACTCTAGCTATAATTGGCCAATTTTAAATTTAGAAATACCAAAATTTTCCCAATTGCAGTGGCTATTGCGTTGCTGTTTTTTTTTCTTCTTAATTCAGTTTTTTTTGGCCCCCGAAGATAAGTAAAAATCCCCACACTTTTTTGAACACCCTCCATTTTGTGAATTAAAAAAACGGCTACGTACAACCCGAACAACATTTATATAGATTATAAAACATTTTTATTTTTATTTTTCAGACCAATCGTTGTCAACTTATCGATCACGCCGTTAAAGCACATTTTTTATACAGAGAACTTATTATAACCTCAATAACGTTGTTAAATTTGTATCATTTAAAATAAATATTTACACGAAATACGTCCAATGTATGCTCAGTAACGTACCGTTTCTCCAAATCCCAAATAAATAATAAATTCAATCAAGACAAAAAAATCGGGGAAAACGTCCATATTCGGCCCGTCACTGTCGTGTCCCCCCGTAACAAAATTCTGGTAGTCAGCATTACATCGATATAAAAGGTTTCAAATATAATTTCCCCAAACATAACTGTATATATGTATCATTTTGCTGTAATGCGCTGTTATTTTCTTCTTAACGTGACAGAAGTAATAAAACATTCGTGAAATGTTCTAATTCGTTGTAGGTCGTGGTCTCATTTATTCTTCTTTCAAAGCATGATAAACGAAACATTTTAATTTCAAATGACAAACGCTTTGCGAAGGAGATTAAAAATTTCGTGAATATGCGTTGGACCCGTGAGAGGTTTTTCATTCCACGGTCAAAGGATTATAGCACTAAGAGGGCTACTGTATGTACTTTTGTTGTTCATTCTACACTTATGTACAAATATACAAACCCTTGCTTTGGCACACACACACACACACACAAACACACACACACACACACACACACACACACGCACACACACTCACACTCACACTCACAAACACACACACGCACACACACACACACACACGCAGAGAGAGAGAGAGAGAGAGAGAGAGAGAGAGAGAGAGAGAGAGAGAGAGAGAGAGACCCATGTACACAAACATACTTGCACACACACACACACACACACACACACACACACACACACACACACACACACACACACACACACACACACACACACACACACACACACACGCACGCACGCACGCACGCACGCACGCACGCACGCACACACACACACACGCACACACGGGTGGGGATCCAAATATCGAAGGACCAAATATAGATCGACAAATATTTCGAAACGACAGAATTATGAACTCTCAAAATAACGAAGGTTTAATTATTCGAAATGTTATGTTTCGATCGAAGAAAAAATCGAATGACTATCAAGCAAAGCATCATTTATTCGAGAGCTCATTTATCTGAAAACGTATATTCAGATCGTCTGCAATTTGAGACATACAAATATAGGTTGGAACAATCTATAACATCCATATCTCCGAAACAGAAAAAAGCGAGTATCTAATATTCGTAATACCGCCTATAGCGAAAAGCAATATATCGAAACGCAAAATATCGATGGTCCGAAATGGCGAATGCCAAAATGGCAAACATGGTATGGATGCCGTCCCGGCCGACCGCTAATGCTATCTGCCTCGAGATCACAAGTTTTCGCCATCCGGGCCGTTCGACATTTTGACCCTTCGCTATTTTAACCACTCGACTTTTTGGCCGTTCGATTTGATGCTTTCTGTTTTTTGAACCGTCGCTATATTTACAATTCGAAGATTCGTCTTCTCGAATTATTTGGTGTTATTTATATAAGCAATTCGATATTATGTCTCTCAATATTTTTTTTTATCGGTTTTTGTTTTTCGCTATATTTCAACTTCGAGATATTCGCATTCGGAATTTTTATTTACGACTATATAAACCCTCCGAACATTGATCTATCTATATTCAAACATTCGACATTTTTTAATTTGATATTTCAGCCCATCCAAATATTGATCCATCGATATTTCGACTCCCGCCCGCACACACACACACACACACACACACACACACACACACACACACACACACAAGCACACACGTACATGCATGTATGCATGCATGCACATACAAATGTGTATAGGTATGTAGAAAGGCTGTTGTATAATATCAGAGTGCTGCTGCCGGGCTCAACTGATGCATTTGCAAGAGCACCAGCTTCAAGGGAGAACACGCCAAACGCCGCTGCTGCTATTTTAAACCACATTTTACTCCGTGCAAACGTAAACGAATTCAGGTACATGCGCATGTGTGTGTATGTGTGTAATGTGGATCAACACGAGTATGCATGCATACCCGTAGAGTCGGACAGAATTAAAAAAAAAGGATCGTAAATTATGCGCTTTCACAATTATATTTTGTGCTTTCGTGCAATTAAAAATATTAATAATGGGCGCAAATGTGTGGCATATATTCAGAGGACTGAATTGCGGATAAGGACAGCGAATGAATAGTGCAACGCAGTTACGTCCCTCCACGCTGGAGTTAATTTACGCTTATGATTTATTCGTGAAAGCTTTAGATGTGTTGTCGCAGATAAATCGATCTACAATATGTCCTATCGTGTGAACAGCGAATGGGAACGAACACACGAGCACCTATAGTCACTTACGATTGACAAGTCACGTTCTGATTGTCTCGTAATAAATCGCGTTTATTATTTCGATACTGACGCTCTAGCTGGTGGATGATCTTTCAGTGAGGGCTCGATTTCATAAAACAGTGACTTACGGTCTGGCTTTAAATATTCAATAACGGTCGAACGAAATTCGATTGAAAAGTACGTTCGGATTGTTTCGTAAATCTCGTTTATAATTTCCATAGGGATGGTGAAAAATGTGAATTACCTTGATTGATGAATAAATCGTAGCTGGTAACGAAAGCGGACATCGAAGCACACGAACACTTAAAAGAGGCCCGAACTGCTCGCAGATTGCATAGATTAGGTGTGCAACACGATCTCGATGATGAGGAAGGATACTTGTATGGGGCCGGAATCGCTGAGTCGCGGGAAGATGACAATATTTCACAAGATCGTGTAAAATATGTACCAAAACTTTGAACACGATTATCTCGAAACTTCATATCTTGACAGGGTGGGATTGATATCTCGAGTAACTTTCACACTATTGACTTGAATCTGCACAGTTAGCGTTCAAACAGTAGTCATTTTCGGTTCACGTTCGCATTTTTTAAATTGGATGAATCATTTTTTAATAACAATGGCTCCAGCATGCTGTTTTTCAAGAGAAAAATGAGGTTTTCTTTGGAGAGGCTGTCATTTTGCGTATTTTTGGAAATTTCGAAAAAGTGGATAGTGAACCCATTGCCAGCTGGGTATATTGGAAGACAGTTTTCTTTGTTTTCGTTTCAGATTACATCTGAGCCTGGTAGAGATCCCGCCGTTTCGGGCCTCGCCGCTGGAGGACTGCAACGCCAACTGCAGCACCGCGAAAACTTTGAAAGATTTTCTTCCGAAAAAGTTACATTGTAACCGTAAACATGTATTCAACATGCTGGAAAAAAATGGATTTATTCGAACCATTGTGTTACTAGAAAAACATTCATTATTCTGACCCTTCAAACCGGGCTTCTAGAGAGGAATACCCCGTTAACACTGTAAGTAATCATGGAAAGAAGCCCCGCATTATGGAAAAAATAGCATATAGTTTTCTTGACAAATTGTACCGTATACACGCAGCCGTACGATGATAAAAGACAGCCCGCGAAAAGTGTCACTTGAGCAAAGTAATAACACGAGTATTGTTCTTTGCAGGCGATCACACAAATACATATGAGCATCCACACATCTACACTGTCGGGATTTAGGGGAGTAAGGTCGTTGAAACTTTTCTTCTATTATGAAAACTTTCAAGGTTAAAGCATTGCCAAAGAGAACAACTTTGTTTTTGATAGACACGGGGTTGGCGATAACCTTTTCTTTATAAATCATTTGCTCAAAAAAATATATAAAAAATGTCGACCTACTTTGGTAACGATTTAGAATCCGGATTACGTTTCGAAAAACGTTGCTATTTTTTTAAATGCATTGCAGCAACTTTCCCATGCCTCGGACAATAAGTTCAAGTTGGGGGAAAATATCTAGTTCCACAGGGAATTTATTTTCCTGCGCCACATGTTCTTGTCTGAACGAACGCAAATTTAGTTCGAATTTTTTGTCTAAAGAGCTTTCGGCTCCTTACTTCGACGTTTTTTATCATCACGGAACAGCAAGACAGCGTTAAAAAACGCCACCCAATTTTTTGGTGAAGTCCGGATTAAAGATTGTGTCAACTATTTTTTTCTGATATTCTAAGATTTCTTGCGTTCCAACGATTTTCACAGTGAAGATTTACAAAAAATTCATATAAAAAAATGTCACTAGTCACAACACATTTTTTGAGTATTTCTGAAATTTAAAAAATGATCCAGTAGCATTTATAAGTAAATATATGTTCGCGAAAAATATTTAAAATCTGCTGAAAAAACTTGCTAGTTTCAGAACAATATGCAACGGCTTTTAATAATGATAACGTAAATATAATAGATTGAAGCCAATGTGTTAATAAGGTTTTTATTTCGTTAGGTAAACGTGGGAGTGAGCTTTGAAAAAATGATTAGATAATTATAGAAAGGGGTGTTGGTAGGAACTTATTTATACCATTCTGTGACTCGCAAGGAACATCACTTACAAGGAACATCACTTTGGTGTCCTCCACCGATTTTGTTGATACTTTTTTATGTGGCAGAGTATCAATACTAAGAGACACGTATTTTTTTCGGCGCAAAAACGGTTTTAAGGGGTGAAGCGCACCGTCAAAAATGGGGATGTTTTTCGTTTTTCGTCGATAACGTTTTAACGTTTCAAGATATAAACAAATTTACAAATGGAACAATATTTATTTTTTTGTGTACTATACATTGGAGATGAGAACGATAACGTTATCGGCGAAAAACGAAAAACACCCCTATTCTCGAGGGTGCGTTTCACCCTTCAAAATACGTGTCTCTTAGTTTTTGATACTATTCCACATAAAAAAGTTTCAATAAGATCGGAGGAGGACACCAAAGTGATGTTCCTTGTTAGTGTCCGCTTTCAACTTGGTTGAAGCTCATATATGTGATGAAGCATTGAATACTTTTAGACACGTATTTTCCTTTATCTGCGGAAAACGACCCCTCAAAGAGAGGCGCGTCGAGGGGTGATTTTGCAGTTTGAAACAAAAACCAAAAATCTTCTAATGTAAAGCGATGTAAAATCCACTATAGAAGGATTGAAAAAAAAATTAAATTAAGCAATGAAACGTGTTCCTTGTAGCGTAGTTTTCCCCCTTAAAAACTTTTTTCCACCCACACAAAAATACGTGTCCAATAGTTTTCAATTCTTTATCACAAATATGAGTTTCAACAAAATCGAAAGCGGACGTTCCTTGTCAATCAAAAAGTGGTCGAAAATTTTTAGTGTTTCCCTATTAATCACATATCGCCAGCTGGGTTGTCGGAGTATTTAAAAAAAAATGTCCATATATCTTGCCGCAATAATACAAACGCAATTTTTCAGCACGTAACGACAAACGAAAGCTTATTATTCGTAATCGCTTTACTTATTATTACTGTAAAATATTTTCGAGAAGATCCCACCACCGTTCTTCTTTCTCCACTCAAATGTGAGTATTTTCCTTTAATCGGACTACTTGTTTAGCAAGAAGTATATTCAGCGAAGTCCGAATGGAATTTTTCCCTCAAACGTTTTCAAGTTAAACGCGGTGAGGTGGGAATGGAATACAGAACAAAAGTGTTATATTCTGGACTTAAGGAGGTACGGTGATTGGAGCGAGTCCAAGATAAAAGCCCGATTTTTTTTACTAACATTGTCGAGACCTTCGTCCATGCGTATGCGGAGTTTCCACGAGATTTACCGTACAGTTTCCGAGTTATTAATTGTTAAAGTTGGTGAATTAGTCACACGTAGACGATAAAATGTGCCTGTCCTCTCATATATCGATTTTTTTGTACTACTTGGAGCCAAGACACACGTAAAAAAAACTGACGGTTGCGTTCGTTGATTCGTTGTGATCAATAAGGCACCTTCAAGTGGAAAGCTCACCGCAGAGATAAGCAATAAATTTAGAAATGAAGGCGCGAAAAACCGAAGTATTTAGAGAGAGAGAGACGTCTCGTGACGTAACAGCAGCCGTCTTGCTCGAAGTGTGGCAACGCCGGATACCCGCGCAAATTTGATTCGTCTATCGGATATTTTCAACACGAATTAAAATTATGATTATGTGAAGCCGTACATTTTTTATGGCTTATAAAGGGCCTTTCGTCGATATTTACTTGAAGTTCTTTTACGTACAGCAAAGGCATCTCAATTTTTCTGGCGACACGTACCTATACAACGCATCTATATATAAATTCAGCATAGGAGAACCGTCATATAAAATAAACGATGCTTTTTATACCTGCAAATATTGTGAAAATTGGGAAAGGGAAAAATAACATAACAATCGGTGAAATATATGTTTTGACTTTGGACAGATTGGACATTGGACATTGAGGTTAACTTCAACGCGACGTTTTTTTATCTGCAATCGCAATATTATCTTTTCATTTTCTAATTCTTGTCCGTCAGAATCTACATTTGTCTCTAAACTGGACTTCAGGTACAATCCCGTTATTCCTCGATAAACTCCCACAGTATTTTCATTCTCCATGTTAACCGGATACAAAAAATAATAAGCCGGGCCCGTGGAACCGATGACAGCCACCGAAAATGCGACGATGCTAAACGTCAACGATATGGCGTACTACTAAAGTCGAGTAGTACACTGTAAAAAATTTCTGTATCAAAATTAATATACAAGTGTAGGAAGTTTTATGCGGATACCGCTTATGAAATTTCAGATACGATTTTGAAAATCCATAACAGGTTATTTTAAAAATGAAAGTATAGTTCCGTAATATTAATATACTTGTGCGTTTGAAAAATAATGCACGTGTAAATAAATAATCACATCCAAGTATATTGAAATCAAGAACCATTTGCTGATATCAATATACAAGTGTATATTAAATTCAAGAACCACTTGCTAATATCAATATACGGGTGTGTATTAAAATTACTGATCCTAAGTATTAAATTTATTTCAGAAATTGATAATTGCAATACGTTTTTATGTAAAAATGATCAAAATTAAGACCACTCAATTTCATATACTGTATGATGCTTTCGTTCACCGCGTGTGTGGTAGTATTTTTTTCTTTCCTTGTATTATGGGGGGCACCCTCTTCTCCTTTATTCCTTCCATAGTCCTCTCCCCCCCCCCCCCTAGAGTATTTGGCTCCATCCGCTCTTTCCTAATGCACTACTGTATCGCATTTGCACGAAGGCCCAAGGAAACTGTGGAAAACTTGGGCCGATACAGGCGGCCATATTTGGCTGAGTTTCAGTTGTATTCATTACCATCAGAAACTGAAACTGTTTCCCCCACCGCAGAGGTTGACGCGTAAAGCCAGTGCACGGGCAAACGGTCACCGCTCCAAGTATTGACCGCGCCTCATGCTGCTTAACTTCGGTGACCGCCGAGCCCGCACACCGACCGCGCGCCCATCTCCGTCCACTGTACGCGTGTATTTGAAATTCATGTGATTATGAGATATCGTCCGGGTCAACAATTATGAAAATCATAAAATGTTTCTTCAATATTGATATACGAACACATTAAATTCAACTTACCTGTGATTGGTTTTTGACAAACAATTGTTAATCTCAGTGGCTTGGTAATTTCTGAATCGAATCACAGTATTCATGTACTGGATGATATTATTCCGAGAAGTATATCATCGATATTCCTAAAGATTTGTCTTATATTTAACTCAGCGTCGATGAGAAATAATATCAGATAGGGGTACAATCACGATACTTTCCAATTCCAATTCAGTTGCACATGTATTATATTTTTCAGGCAGCCGTAAATAAATTTCAAACTTGTTTTGTATTTTCAATACTCTGTTTTTTATAGTTGATTTATTATACATCTGTAGTAATTTTCAATTGAAGACACGGGTTAATACAAAACATTTCCCACAAATTTACAAACTTGTCTTTGAAATTCCATGTTGCATCTATTAAATTATATATCCACATTAGAATTTCATGTTCGTGTTTTAAATTTACGGTACAAGTGTCTTAAATTTAATTTCATATACTGAGTTCGTAAAATTCAATTCCTTCTGTATCTTAAATGTATTGTAAATTTCATATCATTTTTTACAGTGTAGATTATTAAGGTAGTTTCCATATTATAAGAATAATAGGAAACTCGAAATTCAATACTTAAAAAATATTTCTCGAAAAATAGGCCCTATACATATATCTAAAACGTGGCGGTATTGCGGCGTGAAATAGACTCTAAGTTTACTAGCATGGTCATCACTGTACCTCCTTAATAGACTCGTGATCACAATCGCACCGCAAAAATCGACGCGAAAGAGTTCTAAAGTTGCCGGTAGAGGGCGTCAGTCACTCCCAAAGGGAAAATCAAAGATAGACACACACACACACACACACACACACACACACACACACACACACACACACACACACACACACACACAAATACACAGCACGCACACACATACACGCACACACACCTTGTTGCATTGTGGATAACCGACGAGACGAGAAAAACAGATGAAAAAGGAAAAATAATTCTCGACCGTGGAAAAAAAAAACGAAAGCGTCGAGAGTCTCAACGACGTAAGAAACTTTAGACGAATGCATACAGCGACTCGCTCGGGTTGCTACTCCGCTTTTCCTCAAGCTGCGTGTCTCGGTCCATAGCTCACCATGCAGATCCGAATATAAAAGATTCCGAGTCGCGGGATACCCGTGGACGGGAGTATGACGGAATAAACAAAAAAGAGATGTTCCTAAAAAATTGGGGGTCAAAAGCACTTGCCGCCGCTCTGCCTTCCACTAAAGTTAGCTGAAATGCTGTGTTAAGGCGGGACATCGCTGTGACGGGTCAAAGAAGCGATTTTTTTGCATTTTCTTGAAGTATAAATATGCAAGAATATGCGCGGGATATCATTGTGACGGGTCAAAGAATCGATTTTTTTTGCGTTTTCTTAAAGTATAAATATTCAAGAATTTAGTGAAAGCAGGTAGAGCAACGATTTACGTATACCAAAATTTTCAATTGCGTTTTTCTCGAAACGACATTTCTCGACCTGGGCGGAATCATAACTCTGGACATAATTGTCCAATTTTCAATTTAAAAAAACCAACATTTCCGTAATTATGGTAGGTACCATTGTACGTAGCTGTATCCTTTTCTCGTAATTTAGTATTTTTGGAGCCCCCGAATATAAGTAAAAAAATTCGCCCAAAATTACATTTTGTGAACACCCGTCATTTTGCGACTTTTTTCGAAAAACGGCTACGTACAACGGGAACTACATTTATATAGATTATAAAACATTGGTATTTGTATTGTTCAGACCAACTATTGTCAAGTTATCGATCGGGTCGTTGAACCACATTTTTTATACAGGGGCTCTATTATACCTCAATAATGTTGTTCATTTTTATTTTTTAAATACAAACTAAATTAATTGAAAAAAATCACTTAAATTGAAAAAAATTAAAAACGAACTATGTTCAATGTAAGTTAAAGTGTCTCAGTAATACACTTTTTTCAAATCTCAAATAAATAATCTAGTGGACAAAAAATATATCTGCAGTAGATCTGCAAGTATACTTCCTAATCAAATTGGTATCTAGAAGTGAAAAATACTCAAATTAAATTAGAACAGTGCAAAATTCTTCAGACCGATGAAGATGTGTGTGGGAACATGGCGTTTTAAAACTTTGTTTAGCCTCGTCAAACTTTTCATCAATTCGAAATGATGAGAGAACGATAAGTTTCCGCATTTTATTTGCCATACTCATCTCGGTATCACTTTCCGCATGATACAATATTGACAGGACAGACAGTAGTGGACTGGCTAGCTTATTATTTCTATTTATTTTATTTATATTCATTTCATTTATGTTCATTTTATTTATGTTAGTTTTATTTATGTTAATTCTATTTATATTCATTTTATTTATGCTAATTAACTTATCAAATAAACATTGAAATTCTGTTACCACACATTACTTATGATTACCCATATCATAATGCATGATAAGAATAATGATTTTGCTAGAAGGAAGTTGACGGTCATTTTTCGATTTTTAAAGATTTATGGCCATTGTTCAAGTGTTCCTTATATTTTGTAGTGATTAATTAAATGAATTCAGGTTGCGGTTTACGAAGGTCCCGTTAGAATTGTGAACAATAATTATTCAAGTGCCTGAGCATATTTGACAAATGAAGAAGATCAGATTATACCGTGATACAGTCTCCCTCAATGTAAACTTGAGAATAAGAGAGGGCACGCTGTGCGTAGTTGGGACCGAGGCGTAATCAATTTAACACGGTCGCGAGAGTTGCGAGCACTCGTGTAACGCGTGTTGACGATCCACTGATCAATTAGCTCTCGCGTGCAACCTTAGCTGTGCCACCGAGCATACCGCGTACAGGACATTTCAGACCGAATTAAACCGAGAACATCACTCATTTTTTTTCCTCTCGCTTTAAAACGCTGCACGACAAAATCCTTCGAAATCCGTACGTTTTAAGTATGCCAGAGAAGAAAGCGTGAAATTGAAACCACACTGGTTGATATAAAACTTTTCGACGTGGTTTATTTTCCCTGATTTATATAACAATATATTAAATGTGACAAAATATATTTTTAATATCAATATATCTATATTATTATTATAATTATTATAAAATAAATATTTTTATTAAATGTAAATATAATGGGGGAAAAAAATTATTTACAAAGGGAGATTTTGGTCTGCCATTATATATTGGCATAGAAATATTGGGGGGCAAAGTTAGGGAGACGAAGTTTCATTTGAAAAATCGTATTGATCATTAAGGGTCTTCGTAAACAATTTTCGATACTGAAACCATAGAAAGAAACTCAATTGTGGCTAGCAAATTTGAGTGCACTTCAATACCGTGAGTTCACTTTTACAGTGCATGGTAAAATGTTTTAAGAACAATGCAAGTGCGATTGATCTGCTTGATATCTGCTTGACGGCAGCTACGGCAAAGTTGAAAGTGGTTCTGGTCCTTTTTCCCTGCAGCTCCAGCATTACTTTCGTCACACACGTTGGACTGCTCGATCGAAATAACGACTATCTACCGTAGAAGAAAAAAATTCGCTTCCAAGCATCAATAGGACGTAATGGAATGACCAGTATATGTCGTCAATCATATACTGCCCTTTTCTGCAATAATATTCTGATTTACAATCACCTATCTCATTCAGCGTATAACTTGGAACCTTTTCATGAAAAGGCTTACGAAATATAAAAAATAAAATATATGCAACAATCGTCAAGATACCTAGCACTCATAAATTAGCGATGAAAATGACGTAACGCAGAAACAGCAATTGATTAGTTATGTCATGTGTCGGCAAATTTGTCATTACTTGCATTGATTGTCATGCATCGTATGAGCATTAAAGAATGAGGAAAATAACTCAAGCCCTTAGACAGTGGTATTTTTTTCGGGTTTTAAAAGGTCGTATCAGAAAAAAAAGTAAAGAATAACCATGCGTCTAGTTGGCTCAGAATACATTGTATTTGGGTCACGGAGCACACACACATACACACATGTATGTATATGCGAGTAGAATCTACGCATAGGCGTGAATATTATGGAGCTATCGAATGTTCAAAGACCGTGTATTCTGTGTAACAGAAAATAGACGAGGTCATAAAATGCGAAACACTTCCTTCATGCTGCTGAGTTGAGGGAGGACACCACTGTGACAGGCCGATAAAAGCTAATTTTTTCGGATTTTTTAATCTTCTACATTATTTATTTCGGATTTGGAAAAAAGGTATGTTATTAAGAATACATTGAACTTATTCCGTGTAAATATTTGTTAAAAAAAATAAAAAATTAACTACGTTATTGAGGTATAATAGAGCCTCTGTATAAAAAATGTGAAATGTGAAAAAAAAAGTTCTATAATCTACGCAGCCGGTTTTTCGAAAAAACAAAAAAATTCACAAAATGGCGGGTGTGGAAAAAAAGTAATTTTAGCGACATTTTCACTTATTCTCGGGAGCTTAAAAAACACTGAAGTTCAACAATATAAACTGTTACGTACAACGACAGCTACTGCAATTGCGGAAATTTCATTTAACTTTTTATTTATTTTCGATAACTTGAAAATCTCTGGAAAATAAAAATAAAAACGTTTCATTAAATTAATTACACGTATTTGTTAAAAAATAAAAAAGTTTGATAATCTATATAAATATTGTTCTCGTTGTACGTAGGCGGTTTTTCGAAAAAAAAAAAAACAAATAATTTCACACAATTTCGGGTGTTCAAAAATAAGTAATTTTAGCGACATTTGTACTTAAATTCGTGGGCTTAAAAACTCCGGAAAAACGATTTTAAGGGGGAATCTACCCCTAAAAAAAAGGCGTGTCGAGGGGTGGTTTTGCACTGTCACCCACAAGCAGTCAACCGATCTGAATGAAACAAAAACCAAAATTCTCCTAATGTAAAGCGATGAAGAATCCGTCATAAAAATATTGAACAAAAAATTAAGGGGTGGCACGCCTTCCTTTAAGAAGCCATTTCCACCCTTAAGCGGTAAGACAACAGTAGAATTTTCAAAAAAACGATTTTTTCGCTAACACGGTGCTTTATCATCATAAGAATAAGTTACTATTCGATTTATAGCAAGAACATTATTTTTGACTAAGTTTGAGCGTATAACGTAAGCCCACCACTGGCACGGCCATAGAGTACTTAAAACATTAAATGCGTTTTTTTTTCGAAACAGCTTTTTTCCAATTGGCGTGACAAATAACTTCAACAATTTACACTCGATTTACTTCAAATTTAAAAGTTATGTTCCTAATTGCATTTCGCAGAGAAGTACGTACGGAATTTCTGATTAATCGAAAACTTTTCATTTTATGAGCAGTTTTATACGAAATTTTTCACTGAAAATTCATTCAAATACCTACAACTCAATTCAAATACCTACAACTTTTGAATAAAACATTATTTTTTTAATTCCGTACCTTCTTATATTCTATTATTCTACTATTCTTATATCTACTAGGTATTCTAATGTGGATTGAAGAGAATTTTAGTTTTTTGTTCTAGGTCAAAAATTGTGGATGCTAAATGTCACGCCGCGGAGCGCCTAAAAAAGATAAGAAAAGAACATACTAGTAGTCAGCCATGTTGTACATCGAAACAAAAAATATATTTTTTTTCTAACAGCTTGATATTCATACTAAATAGATGTGTAATTCATTTTATGAGTGAATCACTTTTTCATACGAAAAAAATTTGTTAAATTCGCACATGATTTTATACCCGTTACTGTGGCCTAACCCCTTAGCAGATTGTAAAAAATACGTCTCTAACAGTTATCAATGCTTTATCACATACATGAATTTCAACAAAATCGAATGCGGACACTTGAGTGATGTTCCTTGTTAGATATACCTATTCCATTTAAAAAACAACGAAGAGGTTCATATGTAAGATCCATTGTCGTGTATAAAAACCTTTTTACACTCCTAGGGGTCCACGAACCCATGATCCCCAAACGGAAAAAAATGGGATTCCTCGTACAGAATTAATTTAACAGCATTGAATTAATCAAGACTCTCCAAAAAACAGATTATCATAGCAAAAACACTCGCTCGCCCGAACAAAGATGTTTCTAAAAGTAACTCACCGATATTTTCCCAACATTAAAAAAAAAGAAATATTTTTCCAGCTCCTGCCTACCCACCCACCCCACGTACTCAATATTGTCCAACTGCAATTGAGGTGCGCAACAACTTTTTTCTATAGCTTCTACAAAAAAAGCGAGCAATTCTCGTAGGAAGAGCCTTTTCTGCAAACTCAATAATGGATACAGCGTGTTGTCTCGAGACGCGGAGACGTTTTGCTCTTGCCTCGACCGAGGTGAAAATGTTCAAGAGAAATCTGTCTGAGAAAGAAGAAGATGAAGAAGAAGGAACAAAGGAACTTTTGCGCGACTATACGGGCCGCAAGTATGCGTTTCGGGGTGGTTATACCGTTGCCCAGCGCTGTGGCGTGCCGACAGTAGAATTACGAGAAGATCGCGTGCTAAACGATTCCGCCTCGGCTGTGCACCCCCTAACGCTTGCCAGCAAAACACCACAAATTGTGGCCATTACCTTCGTCCCGTTCCACTGATTCTTCTTATACGCGGCGTTCTCTGGTGTGTGTGTGTGTGTGTGTGTGTGTGTGTGTGCGTGCGTGCGTGTGTGTGCGCGCGCGCGCGCGCGTGTTGGTGTGGGTGTGTGTGTGTGTTGGTGTGTGTGTGTGTGTGTGTGTGTGTGTGTGTGTGTGTGTGTGTGTGTGTGTGTGTGTGTGTGTGTGTGTGTGTGTGTGTGTGTGTTGATGTGTGTGTGTGTTGGTGTGTGTGTGTGTTGGTGTGTGTGTGTGTGTGTTGGTGTGTTGGTGTGTGTGTGTGTGTGTGTGTGTGTGTGTGTGTGTGTGTGTGTGTGTGTGTGTGTGTGTGTGTGTGTGTGTGTGTGTGTGTGTGTGTGTGTGTGTGTGTGTGTGTGTGTGTGTGTGTGTGTACATATAAATACACATACACACACGTTTATACACATATATGTGGGATGGATAGTTTGAACTCGTTATATCTATACAATGTTGACCATCGCCCCATTTAGCTGCTTTAAGGACGGTCTTTAAAAGTTCTCAAAGCAAAATCATGGCTGTCGGATACTGGAGGGTTCTCGAAAGTGCCTTTATACACAAATACGCCTACATTAATCCGACATTGATTTTGAAGAAGTTGGGGCTAATGCAATGTCGGGTAAGGGGACAATATGCTACTATGAGGACAGTCCTCTAAGTCGGTAGTCTTTAAAACGACTTTTAAACGCATATATATATATATATATATATATATATATATGCGTACACACTCTCTCTCTCTCTCGCTCTCACACACACACACACACACACACACACACAACATCTACTGCTGGCAAACTTAAGGGCATAATTTCCATTGGGCTACGTGCAGCGTAGTGTATGTTCATTTATGTTGAGTGCAATCCGTTTACATGTATAGAAAACCCAGGTACAAGACCCAGGTAGCTAAATTGTTTTACAGCCCGCTTCATTCCCTTCCCATCTTTCTCCCTACTCCATCAACCTCGCATCGTCATCGGTAACAATTTACCGGGTGGATTATTCACGAATTTATCATCGTGTAATGCATGCGAGCTGCACGATCGCCACCTGAATTAACTTTCACGGTGATGCTGAACGGACAATTTGGGCGAATTTTCGAAATTTCAACTTTTTTTAGCTTATTTTGCGTGATAGGTATACTCAATTTTAAGTTATAAGTCAACTTAACGGCGTTTAATTTTTCAAGACGTGGATTGTGAGATCAACTTTGGCAGTTATAGTGGAATGATTTTTTTATTTTGTGACGTTTTCCGTATCCTACATGGGTTGCCAAATTCTCGAACTTGTATTTTCGAAAGTACGGGATCGAGAAGGGTCGTCCCGTACGTAAGGGAAGACGAACTGAAGGAAGATTTTTAATACGAATTCGAATGAAGAAATGATTTACAGAAAAATATAAAATATTTTTGACATCAGTACATTGAGAGCTTTCGAACGATACGTCACTTCCTGTACACAAAAAAATGGAGTCTTCCTTGACGATCCATTTATAGAAAGAAACATTAATTTTTGGAAACATTATAGAAAGAAACATTAATTTGACGATTGGAGTACCTGCGGATCGACTAAGTCTAAATACATGTCAAATTTCGAGTTGCCAGCTTTGACAGTTCAGAAGTTACAGGCATGTGACAGTCTTGGCAGTTAAGGTCACGCGAAAAATAATACACATATACACATGTAACGCTCCAGTTCGCCACGTGCAATTTCCAAAAAGTTCTCTAATGGTCGTCATAATGCAAATGCAGCTTCAAACGTGTCATCCGGACCCAAAATGGAAAGCAATTTCTTATTTGACAATTTTTTTCGTTCCCAAAAACATCACACTTTCACTATCATTAGAGACACTGTTCCTGCTATTATTGTTTGGCGAAAGAAATAAAAGCGAAAAAATATCATGCATATTCGTAATCGCGGAGAGTGCACGAGAGAAATGTGCTGGGAAGCGTTGAATTTTTTTTAAAAGGGCGGGTTAGGGTGAATGAGAGTTGGCCACAACTGTGCCTTGGCCACCACTATCTGCTTACCGAGTGTACGTAATACCAGTCGGGAAATGTATATGCAAGGCAGCCCGCTTATAAAGTCGCGGTTCCCTTGGACTTTGCTTCTACAGGCTGGCGCGGTGTATGTCGCACTCGCACATATATTTGGAATAAAAGAAATATGGGTAAAAGAGCTTTCAACGGCTACTGCGAAGTTTGTCAAAAGTTACGATGGTAATGATATTGATGTTACGTGTGTGTAATGTCTCATTAGTTTAAATTTATGGTCGGAATAATAACAGTATCGATTATCACTTCCATCATCATAATGATAATAAAAATATATACGTCGAGTATTCGAGAGGAAGGGTTGTACGTATTCTACCTCCTTGTTTGTTCGTCGTATGGTGAGATTGAAAATTACTATACAAAATGAAAAAAAAAACTACTTGGATGTGAAACAATTGAGCCATCAAGGAATGTGACACAGGTAAAGTTGAAATGAAGATTTAAATGGCTTACGACCATGATCAAAGAATTTCAGTTTTGAGTTAATTGTAATGCAAAATTTGTAGGGTTCATTTCGCATGCGGTTTGAATAGCTGTCTTACGTGGAAAGTTTTGTTTTTTAATGAATCTTGTTCGAATAAAACTTTTTGTTGAATCAAGTATAATTCTCTTTGCTTATAGGTCTACTAGATTTTTGTTTAAGGCGTTACATCTGAGTAGAAACAAATTTTGACCGTGTTTTTTCTATTGGCTTAAGGCGGGAGCCTGAATTAGAACGTCCAAAAAGCGTTTTTTCGGGATTTTTTTAGAAGGGGAATAAACAAGTGAGCCCAGTAAACATTGAGGTACCTTTTCGTGTATATTTGAAATGTAAAAAAAATTTCAACATCAAACAATAGACTGCAGATTTATCAGCCTATTCCATGTGCGTCTTGCCACTGCAGTCCCCGATCGGCGTGAAAGATGCAGCTCGTAATTCCTGACTGAACCAAATAAACCAATACAATTTTCAATTGTCATATATTTTTCTTCTGAGTGAATTAAGAAAACGCTGATAAAATCGTGAAATTACAATTTTTCTGACGTTTGAAAAAAATGTGTTTAGAAAAAACCCTTTAACGTGTTGAAAAGAAAATATTTAAAAAGATTTTTTCAACGATTTTTTAATTCACTTAGAAAAGATTTTCATACTGAAGAAAATAAACTTTGGTTTGAGTGAATAGGTCATTTAGTTTTTTTTTGCTATCACGCGCGCCAATTTGAAAAAATCGTGAAAATGAAAACTGGAGAAAACGCGCTCCAAAGTTTTCAATAGAAGAAAATATCAATATCAAATATCAATCGCTTCTCTGCTTTTGGCCTTGTATCTTCGAAAATATTTACAATTGGCCTCTGTAGCTTTGTAAATATATTCTTGGATGGTTTATCTATCGATATAAGCAATAAAAATAAACGATTTTTCGGAACTTTTAATTCAGGCTCTCGCCTTAAGTGATGTATAAAGATCACAAGTATGATATACTAAGGGCTTGAATGAAAGAAAAAGCATCACATTTATATGATTAAAATACGCGGAATTTCTTCTTTCAATTTTTAAACCTCGTTTTTAAATCGCAATAAGACGAAACAGCAGCAAGAAACAGCCTGGACAGTTAAATAACCAATTCGAAGTCGTTGTATAAAAAATATACAACAGCGTAACACCTGAAGACCTACTACCAAAATGCATCCGTGGGTAAGCGCAGAATTCAAATGAGGAATCCATTGTAGGAGCCTGACGTTTAAGTATAGGAATTCAATGCTGTGACCTATTGGATCCCCATCAGGAAGTAGCGACAAGTATGCGAATCCCAATGGTACCCTAGGAAAATTTATGCACAGAATGTTCCAAATACGATAATTTCTTAAAGTTCAATAAATATTCAGGTAGCAGGAGACAAACTCATAATTGCTCTTAACAAAAATACGCTCATCTTCGGCATTGAGTTTTGTCGAACTGAATATTTTTACCGCTGCACTGCTTCGCTTCGTATACCTAACGCACCGAAATTGCAATTATCTTTTTGATCAGCACTTGCACGACTGAGATAACCCATAACGGGGTTAAATTGACATTAAGGGTAACTTTGACAGTTTTCGGGACTACTTTAACAGAGCGCCAAGAAATGGTTTAAATGTGTGTGCAGCGGGCGCACACATTTATAGATGTGAGTTCAGGTTTTGTCGCCATGCTGCAGACTGGATATGCTGTAATGTTGCTGAAGTTGATTTTGACCTCTGTGATAATTATAAGACTCATTAAGTGCCTATAATAGTACCCTAGGTACCCTGTGGATATGAAGTGGAATAAGATCGGGAATGTATTAAGATATTATTTGAAAACAAAAAAATCACTACCCTAGGTACTTGATAATTTTATATAAAATGTTTCCAAAAAGATGACAATTTGATTGTAAAAAATCGTTGTTTTTTATTTAATTCCATGTATAATGTCTGAAATATTATTTTTTTAATGAAAACGATGTCAAAGTAACCCTTAATCTTTGACATAAATTGCATTTCAATGTCTTGTCAAAGAAATCCCTCATTCGAGGTTACTTAGACACTTTGAAAAATCATATAAAATTGTAGGTTTTTGGTGAGGCTTGACTTTCTTATACATTTGATAGCCAAATGACACATTGTTCTATTGATGCAAAAAAATGGACTTTAGGATGTTAAAAAAAGTGACCTACGAAAAACGGTATCTTTTTGATATTACTTGCACGAAAAGACTCGCCAAGATGGCGTGAGAAAAAACTTCGGAAAATGTGTCATGTACATACTCCGCCGGAAGGATTTTATATACGTGCATAAAACACGAAAGCGCAGTAGTATAACTCGTTGCGGCACGAAAGAGAATCGTTCTCGTCACCGAAGAAAAAGATCAAGCCTGAAACGATCAGGGGTCGAAGCGAAGCGTGGCGGTAACGAAAAAAAAAATTGGAATAATGTGCACGAGATGAAAGGACGGATCGAGGGAAATTCAAAGATGGGAAATCGAGGATGGGCTTGAGAGAGAAAATTGGCGAGAGCGAAAAAAAGAGATGTGCTCATCGTGGCTCGCACAGTTATCGCGGAGCGAGGGTCGAATGAATGAGAAAATAGCCTGGGAAAAGTAGAGTCAGCCAGAAATGGTCAGACGGAACGGTAAAAACATCGACACGCGCGCACATATGCACACACATACACACACATATGAGCATTTGTTTCATTAACAAGAGATCGGATCGGACCAGGATTATTCTCGGTCTGGCACGTCGGTGTTACGAGACATGCAAAAAAATCTGCGATTGTTGCCATCCCGAACAAAACATTCCTGTGCCACAGATAGAGAGAAAAAAAGGAATAAACGAATACAAAGGATCGTAAAGCCTATCCTAACGGGTGTCCAATTGAACAATCAGTGCAAAACTCCGAGCTGTATCAATTATCGTGAAATTCGAGAACTGAAATCACAACACCACATTTTTGCACCAATGCATCGTGTAGAGAATCTAAAAGATTCAAATGATCTTTGGAGAAATGTTTTTTTTTTTCAAATCAGGTTGAACGGTAAAAATTTGGTCAGAGGGAGTATGACGAAAAATAAAGAAGAGGCAAGTCGAAATTAAGGGCTTACACCACTATAAGCGTCTAAAATTAAGTGATTTTTTTTTGGTGGAACGACAAGTAAGAGGATAATAATATTCAAGGATGTTATTAGTCATATCTTCATGTGGACAAAAAATTATACAAAATGGCGACGCTGGAGCTATTCTCGCGAGGCATGTTGATTTTGAGACGCTCTGCGCCACGCAGAATAACTGACGCAAATTTGGATTTGGAAAAAAAAATTGAATTCTATTAATTTACATGATTATATGACATGATTTTAGAACTATGAATTTTTGTGTAATTTGAAAGCATTTAAAGTAAACACTCAATTTTCGACAGAAAAAAGGACAATCATTTGTTAATAACTAATGTTATGATTAACTAATGGAAAATCCCGTATGTAGTTTTCTTCGGTATTTTATTTTAAAGGTGCGCTCGACCTTTGGAGTGAAAAGAATAAAAATTGTTGGAGTTATGCTGCGTGTCGTTTTGAAAAATTGTGTTCCGAGAAAAAAGGTCGACGTCTGGCACATGGACCAGCCATTGCCAACGCAGACCCTCACAGGCACCTTTATTTTCCAGGTGCCAAACTTTTTTCTCCTCATTCTAGATGGTTCAAAGCATCTCTTGAGCTAATAAAAAAAAATTAATTCTACAGTGCTGTTACCCCTTAACGGATATCCGGTACTCATTTGTATTTTATTTTGAAACATTTTTTTCCCTTCGCAGGAATCCACATCTTTGTACTTTTACTTACTGTTTCTCAAGATTGTCTCTACCTTTTTATGAATTATTAACTGCGAATAAGTGTATGCTTTAAAATTACGACGAAGCAGTCCCTTTTGATTGTCAATACTCATAGGGAAACATTTTTAACGACGGAAAAAAAATTCAACACATTTAAACGTCCAAATCGCGGCAAAACCAAAATTCTTATAATTTGGAGGGAGCTTACGTTATTTAGTTATAATTCTCGCATGCAATTAGAGAAAAGTTCGTTCGTTGCTTCGTATTATCCTCGCTATAAATAATGTGGGCATTTTTATTTTGCTGAATTAAGGGGAAATACCACTGTGACGGGTGAGAAATCGATTCTTTGCTTTATCTTAAAATATAGATATTAGAGAATATGTGAAAAAATATAAAAGTTCAAATATTGAAAATTAAACAAGCTACAGACAATTGAGAACATGTAGCGCAACGATTTACGTGTACTGAAACTTTCACTCGCGTTTCTCTCGAAACGACTTTTCCCGACCTGGCCGGAATCACAACCGTAGCTATAAATGATTTTTAATTAAAAAAAAACGTAATTTCCGTAATTGCAGTAGCTATCATTGTACATAGGCCTTCGTTTTTTACAATTTAGTATTTTTTGAGGACCCGAATACGAGTAAAAATTTCGCCAAAATTACACTTTTTTAACACATTTTTTTAAATTAAAATTCACACGAAGTAAGTTAAACGTATGGTTAATAACAAACTCTTTCTCCAAGTGTCAAATAAATAATCTAGTAGATAAAAAAAACCGGAAAACCCGAGCTTTTTTCGGCCTGTCACAGTGGTGTCCTACCTTGAAACTTTGTTAAAACGTCTCCAACAAACGTCATTTCTTTTCATGTCCGGTGACGTCGTAATTCAAGGAAATATCGAACTATCAACTGAAATGTACGAACCACATTATCGCGAGACCTATAAACTGTCGTCAGGCCTGCACCCAATTCTTCCCTTCACTCGATGTACATTAAGTCTGTAAAGCGGGTCAATTTTTTTTTTTCGGTCGAACATAATTGTGGGAATTGCGACGAGTGGAAACCGCAATTACGACTTTTACGACTTCCACAGGGCTTGAGGACTGATGATGATGAGTAGGAAGAGCTTAATGAATTTTTAACATTTGAATTATTCGTGTGGAGGTACATGGAATGTTAATGCGAGCACTACGGTCAAGTGTGAAGTATTTCGGGCGGGTAGGAAGAAATCCATTAAGGGGGCATTAAGTTTCGAGGCTAAGGTCACCAAATGTTTAATATTTTATCGATGCGGTCGAAGTTTGCGTCGTTGGAAAGCAACGAAAATTAACATTCCTGAAATCCTTCAATTTCTATTGGCAGATTTTTCCAACACAAGTCCGTCACCCGTTTTGTAAGATATTTTTTAACGATCTACAATATAAATTAATGAAAAATATCTTCTATAATAATAAAAATAAGGGAAATAAAATGTAAAGAAGAGGTTTCGTTGCGAACTTCACCGATGCTAAACTTCAACATAATTTTTATAGTTTATAGATGAGTATTCGAAAAATCTAGATACCAAAAATAATAAGATATCGTCCAGAATAATTTAAAAAAATCTATATATATAAAAGAACATACCCTGACTGATTTATCAACGCCGAGCCAAAACGACTGAAGCTAATTACATGAAATTTGGACAGTAGGTTGCTTTTGTGACGTAAGCACCCACTAAGAAGAGATTTTTCGAAATTGAACTGAAGGGGAGAAAAGGGGTGGCAAAGTTTGTATGGAAATTTGAAAAAGTCTGGTCGGATTTACTTTAAATTTGGTATTCATGCTTCTTGACACCATTAATGAAACACGGATTCCAGCTTTTTTAGAGATTCAACCCCTAAGGGGAGAAAGAGGGTGGCAAAGTTTGCATGTGAAACAAAAAAGATCTGGTCAGCAGATTCACTTGAAATTTAGTATTAATACTCTTCAACACAATTAATAAAACACGTAGTCTAGCGTTTTTCGGAATTCAACCCCTAAACGAAAAGGGGTGGCAAAGTTGTTACGGAAAGTTTAAAAAATTGGGTCAAATTTACTTGAAACTTTGTATTACTGCTCCTCGACACAATTAATGAAGTTTCACCGTGGAAATTCAATCCGTAAGGGGAAAAGGGGGTAGGAGAGTTTGTATCGTAAAATAAAAATCTGTTCAAATGTACTTGAAATAGTATAAATGCTTTTAAACACAATTCTACGTGTTCCCAATGAAACATTTCAGAAGCACATTTCATTGAGGGGTCTTCTCACTTTAGACGCTAAGAAAAGGCTATTTTCATGATTTTTTTGATAGGTTTATATTATAGATATTGATATAAAAGTTTTTACACTTAATAAATACACCTTCTGAATACATTAAAAACAATTTTTTTTTAAATTCAAGTCAATATTTATAGACGAAAATGTTAGTTAAAAAAATGTCCTAAAAAAAATGTAAGTCTGCGCTGTTGATGAAATCTCGGAGATGGATCATCCGAAACAAAAAAATCAAACGGTTTTAAATTCAATATGTTAATGGCTACAGCGCATATCATACAATTTTTCGGGGGAAAAAAAACGTGTTTTTAACCATTTTGGCAAAAAAATAGTAAATGTCAAAATTTAAAAAAATCCTGTTAAAATTTCATAAGGATCGGTTCGGTAGTTTCGAAGTTTTCATCAACAAGCCGTCGAAAAACGTTGTTTCGAGAAAACTTCGTTTAAAGTTTGGGTTACATAAATAAATTTAAAAAATGTATGTATTTAGAAAGTGTAATAACTTTTATATCAATATCTATAATATCAACCTATAAAAAAAATCATGAAAATAGCCTTTTTAGCGTCCAAAGTGAGAAGAGCCCTTAACCCTTAGTAGTCATACTTAGCTGGAATCACGTTATAGTCATACTCGGTCCATGGGACCCAGGCGTTTTTGAATTCTCATAAATAATGAAATAATGCATTGAGCGATATAAAACAAAATAGTGAGGTATAATTTGAACCTCGTTAAATACAAGGATATTGGTTAGAAATCAAAAATTAAATTTTAAATATGCAAAAAAAAAATATGCAAAATGACTTTTTTTACAAAAATTGCTGTAATTCTTGTAATTATTGACAAAAAAATGGTTTTATAATCTGGAAACAATGTACTTTGAAAAAGACATGGCGGTTTCTGTGGACTTTTCAAAAAGTATATTTATTTCATCCAACGCAGGTGCGATTTAGAAGGAAAGCATGAAACGCTTACGCATATAAAAAATGTATGTTTTATTGAAAAAAAAAGTTGTACGGCTTTAAAATAATTTGTTTGGGTCTCGTGGATTCAGTGTGACTATGAGGGGTTAAGGAGTATTCATCGTAAGTATACGCGAGCAAAGCCACGGGCGGAATGCCAGTGTACAATAAAATTCGTCGATTTAAATATGCGTTCATTCGACTTTTTTCTCCTCATTTTTGCCGTCAATCGACATTTCGCCTACCTTACATCTGCAATAATCCCGATGTAATCCGACTTTCTTTGCAATCTCGAACTACTCTCTCCAACGTCTGCATCGATCCAATATTTCACTGTCGACGGTGGGCTTTTTTCGCCGCGGCCTCTTCGCGATGATGTACGTCACAAAACGTGTCTAAGTCTTCGTATAAACGGCAAAGAAACTCTGGCACACGTTAATATCAACGTAATCACATGGCCGGATTTGCACGAGACACGAGGGTATTTCAGCGTTTAATCACGAGCCTGCAATTGAGTAATAATTCACGAACTTCGAGCTTCGCGCACATTTTTCGATCGAATTGATTTTTTTTCATCCCGAATACGAGGAAAAAGGCATGATGCTCACAAAACGAGTGGAACGAAGTCACGTTTTTATTTTATCCCGTACAAGAAAAGCCATCATTGACAACACGAACTCCGCAAATTCGACAAAAAATTCTTCGGTGTTTATACGTGAAAAAAAATAGTTAAAAAATCAGTCGATGAAGGGAAAAAACGAGTTGAATCGAGGGTACGATTATTCACGTAATTTTTTTGGAGGAATCGTCCGGCGTACGTCGACACACGTGTAGTACGGTCCGAATCGCGAACTTTCGCGTTTGAGCGAGGGCAAAGAGAGGAGCGTCGATATCGCGTGAGTTCGCGCCGATGCTTGGTCGGAAACTGCGAACTATGTGTCTCCCCACTATGGCCCAAGGGGTGCAGGGGGTTAGAGGGGCTAAAACGCCCCGTCGTCTACGAAAGCTCCGACGCGCAACTTCGCTCCGCCTCCATTTCGTCCAAAAGCCACCCCTACCAAATTCAAGATTGTTCGCCACCGCTACCGTTCACGTACACCAAGTGACAGAGAGAAGGCAAGAAAAACGGGTCAGGGAGGCTGACTGATATCGAAGAGTGTCTCCGAAACTTTCGAATTTATCATCGAAAAGTCGAACTACCTGTCTTTTGCACCGTAGAAAATAATTTGCCTAAAATACCTTCCGTCTGTAAAAAAACGCTGATACACTTTCTTTCGTTTTTAGGCGATTTAAGGGGTTGTGGGTAGTTGTATAAGTAGAAAAATAACTTCTTTTCAAAAATAATATATTTTGACAGTATATCATCTTATGAATATTCCCTGACAATTTCAAGGTGATCGGATGAAAATTGACAGATTTATAGGCTGTCATGTTGACGCCCGTCGGAACGCTCGGAGCCTCGTTCGAAACGGTAAACGCTTTTTTCTCGAAAGTGGGTTTTCAAAGTCGGTGAGCAAAATATCTCAAAAACTACTGTATCGATCTTTCTGAATTTTTCAGGGCTTTTTCTAGATATAAAAATATGGTATTTGATCGAAGGAATTTTTTTTGTCCGATGTATACCTTCGATTTGATGAACGAAAAATGTCCATTTTTGGCAAAAATTAAGACTCTCACTTTGAACACGCGCTTTTTTTTTAAATTTGATATTTTGGAAATTACTTCGATTAATCACGAGATAAAGTAATATACTAATAATATCTATTTGATTTTTTATATTAGATAACCTGCTTCCCTTTGCACAAAAAAATTACAAAGTGTTCTTCAGATGATACTTTTTCAAGTACCTAATTTTTTTAGAAATTTATCATTACGATTTTCTAAAAAAATCCTAAAAATCAGCTGTTTTCGACTGGTACATGGGGATAATCTAGTTACTGGGCATAACCCGTTAGGGCGGAGCGAGGGGGGTGTACCCAAATTACGTAACGCCAAATTTCCCCGTTTTTACCCCCTCCGCCGCTCTGTTCCGTTACGTAACGGGTGCTTTGTCGTCAATAATTGGAATTTTTTTCATAGACATAACTAATTATGAAGGATTGGCTTTATACTCATTTTATTAACTTTATATTCATCTAGTTTTCTATCAATTGTTATGAAAAAATCTTTACAATTAACCGAGATTTTTTTATTGATAAAATTAACCGAAATTAGCCTTGATTTGACGATGAAAAACAAGTTCACCTGTCACCTTGTCAGTTCACCTTTTTTAATTGCTGAGAAGCTCTCCATAGCGTTGCCCACCGCTCTTTCCCAATGCAGTTCTGCATCGAATTTTTATGAAGGCATAGGGAAACTGGGGAAATCCCGACGGCAATACAGCCGGCAATATTTCACTGAATTTCAGTTGTGTCACCATAAAGAACTCCGTGAGAGTGGCCCCCGACTCAGCAGTCCCCACGCGCGCGAGTACACGGCTAAACGGTCACCCATCCAAGTATTGGCCTAAACTAACAGTGCCGAAGATAGAAGCTCGTCGCAGCCGCACACCGACCATATGTTCCCTACTGTTGCGTGTGATAAATCCATTTTCTCACCCTCTGGCTCTGGAGTTGTAAAAAATTATATTTTTCATAATTTTTCTGAAACTGTATTTTACTCGCCATAGTTCGGGGTCAATCGATTTATTCAGGAATGTAATGTAAAAAAGTAAACAATGGATAACATAATTTCTTGCAAAAAATAATAAATATGAAGGCGTTACACCACCTTGGCACTTCGAGAAGTAGATATAAAAATAATTAAAAATGTTATGCGTCTATAAATATATAAAATCATTTTTGTTTTTCACAAAGGCATTATTGTTTCATTTCAGCTGCGCAACAAACTTCGATTTTTACCAAAATCTTGAATGTTAAAAATTGATAAAAACTAAACGCAGCATTCGATCAAAAAAAATCCTCCGCGATATATTAGATAATATTATAAAGAATATATGGCATAAATTTCATCAAAATCAGTTTAGTAGTTCTCGAGACATTTCGTCCAGTAGTTTGAAAAAAATACTATTGGGAAAAGTGAAAAAGAACGAGAAGTACCACGTCATCGGCGTGAAATCAATTTTTTAAATATTACCTTTATTAAATATATGATACTATATTTTTAAAAAATTGTAGAAATAACAGCTACGAAATAAACTTCGATTTTTACAAAAATCTTGAATTTTAAAAATTAATAAAAAATTAATGCAGCGTTCGATAAAAAAATCGTACGCTTTATCCTAGATAATATTATAAAGAACATGTGGTATAAACCTCATCAAATCCAGTTGAGTAGATCTCGAGATATGTTGTCCATGAGCTTGAAAAAAGTACTTTTGAAAAAATTGGAAAAGAAAAAGTAGTACCACGTCAGCGTATTAAAATCAAATATTTTTTTATATTACCTTGAACCTTCGATTCCTGAATCATACATAAGGTCCTCCATTGACGTTGCGATGGCCTCTGACTTCTTTTGTGCTGCTCTTTTCTACTTCCTGGCCTCTTTGGTGTCTTGCCGGGCTCTCATGTTGGCTATCGATATCTGCTGGGCATCCAAGTAAACGCTTTGTCCGCTCGCACTCGTAACTCCGGTAATAATTTCACTATTGGCATGTTAAAACGCTTAAAATATTCTTAAAAGAACGAATAATAAATCTCGCTAAAAAAATCGATTTCTTGAAAATCTCAAAGTGGCGCAACCGCTTAAGCTATTTTTCTAAAAATAAAAGAAAATAGAGTGGAAAATGGCTGCCAAATTAAAAACTAGTTTGAAAAAGGGTTTTTACAGTATTTTGACAGCGCGTCGATATCAATGCTCTCGAAAAACGTGAATGAAATTATAACGTCGCTGAACGAAATAATTCCGCTCACTATAATAAATTGCATGAATTACACGGTCGACTTCTCATAAATTCGCGATTTTTTTATAGCACCAAATCACGATGAATAATCACCGGACATTTACCAGCGGGGAAATATTTCCGTGTAGGCAAAACTATACGTAGATCATAGCCGTTAAAAATTGCTCTGACATACATTGATGCACTCGACGACATTAATCTTCTATATTTTTTGACGAAGTATTTCCGAGTTGTGTTCTACTTGAAAATGTATCAATATTCAAAATGATTCCACTACATTGTTTATGAATCCTGTTATTAGGCTAACAATAATTGAACGTAGGTATAATTGAGAGCTATTATACCAGCCAATTGTCCCATTAACGAATCATGCCCGAATGGCGTATCGAATACGATCAATATTTAAGACCAATCGATTACTTGTAGAATGATAATATCCGTACTTCGAATCGAAAAATATTCTGACCCTTTTTCCGTCAATGATCGGAACGTGCGGTATCGATATGTGGCACGCATTATCAGATGCAAACAATGATGCAATTTTCCGTGGCTGAAGCAAATGATGTGTGCATAATAAGTCAACCTACCGTGAAATGTATTTGCATTGAAAGAAATTGATTTGAATGAATTTCCGATTCAGTTGTCGACTCGTCTGATTGAAGTTTACGTTCGAGCACGATACAATTTCTATAGAATTGAAAAAAAAAACAATACACTAGTTGAATTAATTCTGGACACGTATAATGGAAATTAGCTTTTTTGATATTTACGCAGAAAATGTATATTCTGCTATGCCGAAACGATACTGTATTTTTTTATTTCCATCTATAATGTTTCTAATCAATATTTGCCATAATAAGCCTACTTTGATAATAATATAGCGGAATTTAAGAAAAATTGAAAAGTTTCCACAATTGATTTCAATAGTAAATGAATATAAGTGATTATAACGTAAACATAATTAAATATAGTGAAATTCTAAAAAAAATAATATTCCGAATTAATTCAACTAGTAAATTCCACTAGTAAACAAATTTAAATGATTCTAATGTAAAAATGTTCAGAAAAGCGAAATATTACATTCTTTTAATGTTTAGAATTAATTTCACTCGTAATTAGATTTTTTCAACTTCGGCTTCAATTAGTGCTCAATATTGCTGCATCGTCGATTTCATCGTCGTACCACAGAAGTCAAACCCGCGTCATCAGTGGAACAGTAACGATGTGTCTACGTAAACGATATATTCTATGGGTGGATTTTTCACACGTTAGAATATTTCCCGAATTATTTGAAGTCACCCTCGTCGGAGAGCCCTCTCTGGGACACTCGGATGACAAACATCCCTTTATTCAACATCTCAGAAATGGAATTATTTGAGGCCCGAGGGCAGCTTAAGGCACCGGAAGGCTATGTATTTTCAACTATTTTCATTTTTCATCCCTCGATCGATATGCATACCACAATCAGGCCCTTTGTCTCTTTCTCTCTCACTTTCTTGCTCCATGTCTCTGTCCATGGGTTGAGAGCTGCTCGTCGAGCTACTCCGTGCGTGTGATCTTAGATGGAATAAAGATGAAGAAAAAAGTGGCCTAAAATGATAAAAGCACGCCGAACACAGTTACGAAAAGAAAGGGAAGAAAAAGAAAAGCAAAGGCAGACGTAGAGTGGGGAGTGATCTCTGCGAAAACCCTCTATCGAAAGACATCGGGGTCGAGTGTTTTTATTCCATTACCCAGCGACCTCTTAACCACTTACTTAACCCGGAGAACCTTCTCTCTCCCTTGTCTAACCCCTCGCCCTCTATGCAGGCTCTCGTTTTCGAACCCTACACTATTCTCTTCACGAAGCTTCAAAAGCTCCCTGCTCTCTCTCTCTCTCTCTCTCTCTCTCTCTCTCTCTCTGTCCCTCTCTCTCTCCCCTCCCTCCCTCTCTCTCCTGTTCAACACCCATCAGTTCGTACTCAATGGACTTTGACAACTCAAATATTATCGGTCGTCCGATCCACATATAGACACTTATTGTTAGTGCCAGGAGGAACAGAAGATGGACATCTCTTGATAATAACTTGGAGGCCACGATAACGAGAGCGATGAAAGGCGACAATTATAATTAACATCGACTAGTCTCCAAAACGACTTAAGACCCAATTGACTTTGACAACGCGAATCATCGATTAAGCTTCGAGACACGTGGCCCTTTGAATCATATATGTATACCAGCTATCTCCTCGACTTTATCCGAGTTGGAATTCTATACATGGCAAAACTACCCTCTAGGTGCTATATTTTTTTTCAATTTTTGGTATGATTGTAGAACATCTTACATACGATACCGAGAAGGGTCCATATTACTTCACGATGTGGGATTCGTACGCACGAAAATCTCTCACCCCACCTGCCTCCCTCTCACTTCTGTCTCTATCACCCCCTCACCACTTCCAATTGATTTCGTTATATAAACGAGCTGTAACGAAATTTGGTAGAAACTGAAAAATTGGAGACAAAGCACCCCTTACAGTTTTATTATATGGAGAGATGGAGATTTACAGATTTGGGGATAACACACCTCTTGATATTTCTAAAGTTTTTGTGAGGTAGTATTCTAGGAGAGGAATTGGGAAAAATCGATTTATTGGGATTTTCTTAAAGTACCGACTCTTAAGAATATGTTCTCAAAAGGAAATTTCGAAATTCCAAATATTTACGCCAACAAACGAGACCAGAATAGGATTGACCGATCAGAGGTAGGAACTTTAGAAGATTCTAAGGAAGCTAGAACTGCTCGCAGGAAGGAACGAGCTTGAAAAAATGAAAATTCCGAAGTCGAGGAAGACACACTTACGACGCAGGAATCGATCGATTAATATCACGTAATTGTAACATTGCATTATAGCACTTCGATAGTTGCAGTTGTTCAAAATTGTACTCAAAGCTTTAAGGGGAGGGTTGGGGTTTGCACTTTTGAAAAAACGAAATTTCAACGAAAAATACAACGAACGAAAACTCTCGAAGTTATTGACTATTTAGTCCCGCTCCTCTAAAAATGTAGCTCCGACTTCTCTAAACTTCAAACGCGTTTTTCTCGAAACCACTTTTTCAAAGTCCGTGTTCACTGCCATTTGAAAACTACATGACCGATTTATTTCAAACTTGGTACACACTTTCTACATATAAAATACCTCCTCCCAACGGCTAGTTTGAGAATTTGTTTACATTGAGGGGGTTTTCCACCCCCAAAATGGCAGAATTTTCGTGAAAAATAGCACTTTTCATTTTACATGACCACCAAAAATTTAGAAATGAAAAAAAAAAATTATCAAAGACAGTTGGGGGAAGGATTTGATGATACTTTGACTAAATTTTAATGATACTTGATTTCAGATCATTTCTAGCTGAGATACAGTGAACACCGCAAATCGTGTTTTTCCAAAGGCGTTCTTGGAAAAGCTTTGTCACCGGCTTGTTTGTGGATATTTTCGCGTACAAATTTCACGGAATGTTCTTGAAATGACACTTAACAATATACAAAAGGTTTCAATAAATTTACTCTATCCATATAGATGAAAAAAATTTGCAAAAAAGTATTTTTCACGCTGAAACCCCTATTCTCACCTTAAGGGGTTTTCTCACTATAAACGCTAAAAAGGCTATTTTCATGATTCTTTTGATAGGTTTATATAATAGATATTAATATTTTATGTATTTATGTATTTATCTAACGCAAACAAACTTTAAACGCGTTTTTCTCTAAACAACGTTTTTCGACGGCTCGTTGATAAAATCTTCGAAAAGAACTGACCTGATAGTTATGAAATTTTAACCACATATTCTTTACAGCTATAGCTATAGCGCATATCAAGGTTTTTTTCAAATTTTGATATTTACTATTATTTTTTTTTGCCAAAAACGGTGAAAAACACGTTTTTTGTCTTTTTTTTAATGTCCGTCATTTTGTTATTTTGGAATTTATCAAAAATTGTATGATATGTGCTATAGTCATTAACATACTGAATCTAAAACCGTTTGATTTTTCTGTTTCGGATGATCGATCTCCGAGATATCATTAACAGCGCAGACCTACAATTTTTTTAGAGAATTTTTTAACTACCATTTTCGTCTATAAATAGTGACTCAAATCAAGAAATGTTTGTTGTGAAATGTATTTCCAAAGTGTATTTATTAAGTGTAACAACTTTTATATCAATATTTATAATACAAACGTATAAAAAAAATCATGAAAATAGCCTTTTTAGGGTTTAAAGCCATTTTCAAAGATTAATAATAAAACATACCCTAAGTGTTAAAAATGCTGAAGCCATATGTCCTTTAAAAAAAATCATGAACATCATCCATTTTTTTCTCGCCCAAAGGTAGTAACGTTGCGTTACAAATATCGAGACTATCTGAGAAAGGTGAGGTAAGCGGGCTGGCGTAGCTCAGTGGTCAGGCCAGTCGACCGGCAATCGAAAGGTCCCGGGTTCGAATCCTGACCCAGAAGCGGCACCGCATTTTTTCTCGGATAATTCTCGTGGAGATTTTTCGGATCCCTCATCTCGCCCCTTAGATACTTGCCTAATGAATTGATGAACTTGATAAATTTTGTTTTATTTTTGTACATAATCTCGAAGTTAAATATTTAAAGTTTAATTACAAATAGTTATAAGTAAAGAAACGTCTGTGCTTTTACTTTGACAAATCCTCGGAAAAAACTGTGGCCAACTTACCTCGGACTTAGCCTAATAGAGTGCAAAAGTTCAAAGTTCTCCGATCTTTGGAGAGAAAAATGGCATATTCCGTAAATGTTCTTTGCCGAAATTGTTTCGGCGCATTGCGATTGCCGATAAAATGATAAAAAAAAGCTGGGCTACCCGAGGAAAGCGAAGCCAAGTGCAGGAAGAGGCGATACCGAAATGAGGAAGATTCGAAAGCGACTCGAGCGTCTACGTAATTGCTCATAACACAATAACAAATCGACGTCGATCGCAAAGTCAAGAGCTATATTGGCTGGATCGTTATCGCGGATACGTGTGCGGCGAGCTTATATGGGAAGCACAGGCTGCGAGCTTTTTCGAGACTCCTGCTACTTTACCATCGTGTTACAACGGAGCTTCGTGTCTGTGTAGACGAGAAAAAGCATTGGGAAAGGAAGGAGAGAAAAACGCGCAAGCACACCGTTGAGCACAACTGCGACGAGGAAAGAGATAAGACACAGGGTAGAGCCACTGCTGGCTTGTTCTCCCTGATAGCCAACACTTTTCCCCATAGTTGAGCACCAGGCGTGTGCCGCATCCCTCACTTCCAACCTGATATTGGTTCACACCAATATAGAAAAGACCGGGCCGAGCGAAAACACCCCGACCAAAGGCTTCCCCATCGAGACGACGTTTTCTCTCAAGGTTCGCATCTACTTTTTCCTGAATTTCCGAAATTCATCGTTATGGTTATTTTTATACCTTGGTATGCGTTTTATCTCTGACACGAGGTCGATTCGACGTCAAATGACTTTTTCTTACCGAATCGCCAAATCGCACGTTTCAGGCTGTCCAACAACGGGATTTGGATACCAAACGGCTGAAGGTTTTGAACCAACAGAATTGCAAGTAAGCCTCTCATTTCGAGCGACGTTGGTCCGGAACGGTACTTGGATTGGGAGCCGCTTGAGGCAAAACTTGAAAGGTCCGAAAAACCGTTTTTTCGGGATTTTTTTTTAGAACGGGAAAAAGAAGTGAGCCCAGTGAACATTGAGGTATCTTTTCATGTATATATGAAATGAATTAAAAAAATGAATTGAAAAATTTGAAGGTCCGAAAAAGCTTTTTTTCGGGATTTTTTTTAGAAGGGGAAAAACAAATGAGCCCTGTGAACATTGAGGTATCTTTTCATGTTAATATGAAATGAATTTAAAAAAATGTCGGACATGAAACAATGAACTAATACAGTACAATAAATAACTGCAGATTTATCAGCCTATTGATAATGTGCGTCTTGCGACAGCAATCCCCAATCGCCGGGAAAAATCGTAATTCTTGAGTTACTTTGACATCAAGGGTAACCTTGTCAGTTTTTCGGGCTACTTCAACAAAACGTCAAAATACGGTTCAAGCGTCTGCGCAGCGAGCCCGTGTGACTTTTTGTGGCGGGCGGCGGGTACGAGGAATAAACTTGAACAAAAATTTGTTGTCCAAATTTCGGTCAAATTTATGAGTAAGAAAAGTAAAAATAAATTGGCAAGAATTGGAAATTTCGAAGCTCTCGAGCAACCACTAAATATTCATTGGCCACCTAGAGTTTTCGCGAGGTTAATTTTTAAATTATAAATCGTAAAATTCATAGGTGAGAAGTGGACGAAAATAAATCGATTTTTTGAATGAAAATTTTTAATTTTGGGAGATCGTGAGCAACTTATTATAAAGCGTAAAATTCATAGATGAGAAGAGAATGAAAAAAAAATCAATGAATTTTTTAAATGAAAATTTGAAACTTTAGGAAGCTCTTGAGCAACCACTAAACATTCGTTGGTCGCCTAGGTCTTTCGCGAGGTTAATTTAAAAATTATAAAGCGTAACATTCATAGGTGAGAAGTAGACGAAAAAAATCGATTTTTTAAACGTAAATTTCAAATTTTGAGCGACGTCGAAAAAAAAAGTTTGCGCATGCAACTTTCGCGACATTTTTTCTTCTTCTTTAAATAAGATAATTGGATTGCGAGGAAGAGGAAAAAATAGACCTCAAATTTGTGCCACCCTACTGTGTACTGAGGACAGCTGTTGAAAAAGGACCTGGAGTCGAGTCGACCCCGCTTTTGCAGTAGTACGGTGAAAGGGAACATTTTTTGTTGTTATGAAATTCGGTGTTTTATCACTACATGTTAGTGAGTTAAGGGGTTCGGCCACTCTAAAGGTCGAAAAATAGGCTTTTTGGGGATGTTTTTTCAGAAAAACGACAAAATAAATCGAGATTACAAAAAAGGGCGTTTATAATACATATCAGTGACTGTATACAATAATTTTTTGGAAGCGATTAATTTCAAAATGGCGGCTGTGCAGCGTTTATCTCAAAACTGTATTTTTTAAGTTGGCCGGAAACATAACTCAGACAATTTTCAAACGATTCACTTGAAATATTCAATATATCTTGAAAAATATATTATCTATAGAAGTACGTAGATTTTTTTTATATTGGATAGTTCATTTGTTATTAACAATTATTAACAAAGTAAATATCAACATTTAAAAAAATCCTTGATATACGCTTTAGGTATGGTTGTAAAGAATATGTTGTTAAAATTTCATAAGGATCGCTTCAGTAGTTTCGAAGATTTTATCAACAGCCGTCGAAAAACGTTGTTTCGAGAAAAACGGGTTTAACGTTTTTAACGAGCAGGTGAACGTGCTCAGGTAGTAAAGTAAAGGTGACACAAAAATATAGTCAGACTCCTCCGATCTTCATACAAATTTTGTATGATACTTTTTGATGTGTATACTTTCACAAAATGTAATAATGAAAAAATCGATTTTTTGACAATTGTAAAGTGAGAAGACGCCTTAATGATTACGATACCAAAAATATTGTATCACTCAATCAACACTTTTTTAGTGCCGATTTTTTACTATCAATATGCTAATTATTTTGAATAAGTTACGGCAAAGATACGAAAAGTTTGGTGACATATATATATTGATTTGACACATATATATTTGACATATTGGTTTTATACATTGGTTCGACGACAATGCAATTGCGAATTTCTATTTTTAGCTGAAGATTCTTTTCAACAAACCCTTAAAAATACATCGAAATTATCGAAGCAACGTCTTAATGGTGTCTACAATGTTCGCGTCTAATCGTTGCAGCGAAATTTAATTTGCCCTTCATGTGAATTGTATGTGAGAGTGCATACCGGTCTGTAATTAGCCAGCCGTTATAAAAAGGGACATGGAACGATACTTGAAAAACGTTTTCTCGTCAAACTTTCATTTCGTTCCCAAAGGGTGTCTTATATTTCTCCTGTCTTTGGTGTATAGTATATATGCGCAGGCGGGGACGGGAGAAAGTTGGGAAAAAAAACGAGTGTAGCTTAAGGGGCAGGGGGCAACTGCTCCACTCGGACGCACGTACAGCGTACCAATGGCCCGTAAGCGCAAGAGGAAATCGGGCGTGAGGTCGAAGGAATGCTCAGTGCCCGACACCCCACCAAAGTGCCGTAATTCGAGCTCCAGAAAGTGGGTCTGCGCAATTTCAAAGTGTCAAAGTTGACTTTCCACTTTTGTTTTAAATTGTAACTTTGTACGTACATAATTGCATACAACATAAAAAAAATGAAAATACATTGATTCGTATTTCAAGGTCAAAATTTCGAAATACCAATTTTTCTTAGCAATTGCCACCGCGATTTAACATATTTTGACAACGAGAAAACACCATGTGATGATATATAACCCTGTCATTTTTTGCACATAAAATTTTACTAAAACATTCTATTCTTTTATATTTTAGAATTTATTGGCATCGCGCTTCCAACGTCCATGCAAATACTGATTGAAATGTCAGAAACATTGCATAGCCTTCGAATGACAATAAATAAAATTGTAATAATATGAAATAATATAATATATAGTAATAATAATATAATATAGTAATAATATAATAAATAGTAATAAAAATAAAACAAATAAATAAAGCTACAACCTTTTATTAACTGATGAAAAAAATAGTAATTCATGTATTATGGCGGAGCACCACGGTAACGAGTAAAAAAATCGATTTTTTCGTCTTTTCTCAAAGTATACATATTCAGGATATGTAAAAAAAATTTAAGTTTAAATATTGAAAATTGACCAAGTTACAGGTAACGCAACGATTTACGTATACTAAAACTTTCAATACCGTTTTTCTCCAAACAACTTTTCTCTACCTGGCTAGAATCATAACTCTACTTGTAATTGTCTGATTTTCAATTTCAACAAATCAAAATTTCCCTTACTTCAACAGCTATCAGTTGAACGTAGCCGTTTTTGTTTTGTTTAAAAATCTGTATTTTTGAAGCCTCCGAATATAAGTAAAAGTTTCGCCAAAACTACCCTTTTGTTACATCCGCCATTGTGTTATTTATTTTTTTGAAAAACCAGATTCACAGGATGAGAACTATATTAATATAGATTATAACATTTTTTTATTTTTATTTTTCAGACCAAGTTATTGTCAAGATATCGATCCGGCAATTGGACCACATTTTTAATAGTGGCTTTATCATACCTCAATAACGTTGTTAATTTTTCATTTCTTTAAATAAAAACTTGCAAGAAATATGTCCAATATATGCTTGATAAAATATCTTTTTCCAAATCCCAAATAAATAATATAGTATCCGAAAAACAATCGGAAAAGCGACCTTTTTTAGGCCCTTCACAGTGGTGTGCCGCCCTAATTAGTATATCGCCTATATAAAGTTATTGATATATTAATATTCAACGGGTAAAATTCATCGTTACTTAATTATATTCCAATATTGGGAGATTTAAAACTGTCGCCATTTAATTAAATTCAGGTTATACGCGTATCTTAATCAAATAGAAATATCGGGAAAGTGCGACCTCCCAGTACGTTGACTTATACGCTTTAGGGAGTCAAAGAAAGATTGTCCAGAAATTCAATACTAATTGCGGGATGGAAGAATATGTTGCTCGAAAAAAGGCTCCCACGAAGAAACAAAAAACAACTGGATCTCACGAACAGTTGTGAATTGGGTAAGAGGCGAGATAAAAAGTGGAAGGAATAGAGATAGTTTCTCGCTTCGAGTATACGGTAATATACCATAGTACGCGTACATACTAAGCAATACCCACACACATACATATGCATATATTTATACAGGGTGTTAGGAAGGTCGATGCAAAGCCTTAAGGGGGTGATAGATCACCTCGTTAGGAACATATCTAACCTAGGTTACCTTCGTCGAAAGTCTAAGGATTGCGAGTTATCTTGGTAAGTATGATTATTGGAAAATTTCCCAAAATTAGGTACTAACTCGTTTACCTCTTATGTAAATGCTATTTTTTTTTAATAGCATAATAATGCTTTTAAATAGCATAGCATGTAATAGCATAATACATAAGAGGTACTTTTATTTTTTGACAAGTTTTTAATTATTTAACACGTCCCATTTAGTTAGTTGTGTGGATAGCCATGATTGTATTGGTGTTTGTCGATTGAATATACATTAAGCTAAGATGCAAATAAGATTTTTCCCACCAATTATTGGCTGTTTGAACATTATGAACGAGTTGGCACCTAATTTTGGGAAATTTTCCAAAAATCATACTTATCATGATAACTCGAAATCCTTAAACTTTGGACTAAGGTAACCTAGGTTAGATATGGTCCTAACTAGGTGACCTATCACCCTGTGGCTATCACCCTGTGCCTATCACCCTTAAGGCTTTGCATCAACCTTCCTATCACCCTGTGTGTGTGTATATATATATATATATATATAAACGCAGTATAATGTACACGTACCTACGTGAAGCTCAAGCGAATATTAAAATCGATGCGGGCAACAGATGTGCGCCTATTGCTTTACGATTGTCGGAGCCAATAACGAAAATCATTAAATTAGCTTGAACCACCGGTGCACCAAGCCGAGGTATTAACGGGCTCTACGCTAATTTTATTATTTAGCGTTTACATAAAAATTGCCGTTTCGGAGACTCGGCAGGGTGAGGACGGGATCTACGTGGGGCAGGATATCCAGCGGTGGGTGCCCTCGACGCTCGCGGTAATAACTATCCTCGACAATGTTCTTTGCTCCCTCCAACCCTTCCGAGCGATACACGACCGGATTGAAACTTTTGTCGAAATGAAAGTTCCCACTTTGCAACGATCGAGGGCGTTCGAGAAAAAAAAAACAGTACGGAGAAATAGAAATGACTAATTGATTGTGGAAATTATCATAATATTTAAGCACCGTGAATGGTTCATAAAAGCGACAGACGAATTTAATGAAATTTAACAAAATAATCGCCCAAAATCATTCCAAAAGGTTGAATCGATGAAAGTAACGGAATTAGTCGAGATTTTCTCGGTTTCCACAAAGATAATACGCTGAGAGAAACGTCTGTGGTACTTACAATAAACGTTTATGGTAAAAGTGGGGCTAGTCAAATTTCCTATAGTTCATTGCAAACCGCAATTATAATATGGTTGATAGAACTATAAGGTAAAAGTTTATCTAAACTTGTAATTTGGGTGACGTGTTTGGGTACAAATCTGGTCTAGAGCGAGATTTTTGACGTAATTTTTGGGTTGGAATAAGTTTTAAACCGTTGAATTTGTCTTGAAGAAATTTTACATATGTATTTATTGTTCCTTTGAGAATGTATCCACATTAAAAATAAAATTATTTTAAATATTTTCATGTAGTTTTTAATTTTTTTACAACATGGTCTGCCGAAAACCGCCTCAATCGGCGCCCACTCTGGGTGATGTTGTGTGCATCTGAAAAATATATATATATTCTCGATCTGTATGAGTATTCTGAGCACTGGTAGCATAATTAGTACTTAAAAAAATTTGTTACAAAATGGCGGCCTGCTAAACTTTGATTAACGATATTTCATACATTTTCGGATATTCAACGAGTTATAAAATATGGGCACAATTATTGTTCGACTCAATTCTGCTACCAGTTCTCAGAAAGAGGCTACCGAAGGTATGTGCAAAATTTGAGCTCGATCGGTCAATTAGTGATCGAGATATCGTGGGCGTCGATTTGATGTTCTGAGATAAACGCGTTCAAAGTTTTGATACCGTTAGATGAGGTTTGCGCGCAGCTTGCTTATAATTTCTATTACTCTGCTAATTTTTTAAATGTCAATAAACGGTTTTCACGAGCGTATTAAGAAACGTCGAAGGAATAATAAAATGAAAAAAAAAAAAAAAAAAAAAAAAAATCGATTTTGTCAAATTTCTAAACCAGACTACTGCCTTAAGCAGTGATTGATATAATAAAGAAAGATTTTATAATAAAGGCAGAATTTCTCCCAAATCGGAGGTAACAGTTAATCAGAAGTCAGCCGGAATCACTTTTGTCTGTTTTGTCATATGTGCTATCAAGATGCCACAAGTACTTGGTAGTATAGTGGCAGGGTGCAGTATAGGATAGGCAACTGGGTTGTAGGTTCGATTCCATGTGTAGGCGAAATATTTTCTTCAATATTAATCATCACAGAAAGGCGGGAAATGACGAGTTATAATAAAAAATCATCGCGCTAGAACTTTCAGTTGGTTATTTTATTTTATTTTTGATTTATGAAATATTCTAACCATTCAGCAGATGCGCATTGATGCCTCGAATCAACACTTGCATAACACACCCAATCCTCATATAGCAGGTCGTATCTTATAATACGGTACAAGCGATGATAAACTTCGTCGCAAATCACAGACAACATTGCTAATCAATGTACAGATCTATATTCTAGTCCTGTTCACTATAAGGATCTTGGGGGAGTGAATTTTTTACATTATCAGGGAATAGGGGAGAGGTATCATTTATCAGATACTTTTATTTGAAATTAAAAAATAAAAGTAAACAATTGCTTAGACTTTTAAATTTTCCGATTTTATTATCTTCATGTCAAATACAACAAGATGCTAATAATTATTCTACACATTACATTTGAATATTTGGAGTTATTTTCTTATATCTGATATTAGGAGACTATTTTTGTATGAAATAAAACAAAACGTTTGATATTTTAACTTTGTAATTATTATCAAACCATCAGTCTTTGATTAGGTAGGAACATTTTGGTACAAAGGGATACCCAATATTAGGCTCCGATCAGGTATACGATATTAAGATTTGACATGGCCGAATATGAACAGTAATATTTTTGTACATATTGCTATTTTTGCGAACATTATGCATTTATTAAAGGGTTAGGCCAGTCTAGAGGCCGAAAAATCGGCTTCGTGGGGATTTTTTTCTTCAGAAAAACTACAAAATAAATCGAGATTACTAAAAAGGGCGTTTATCGTACATATCAGTGTCTGTATACAATAACTTTTCACTTTCCAAAAATTTGCCTGAAAAATCGTCAGACTATTGTTAATAACAAATGAACTATGCAATATAAAAAAATCTACGTACTTCCATAGACAATGTATTTTTCAAGATATATTCAACATTTCAAGTGAATCGGTTAAAAATTGTCTGAGTTATGTTTCCGGCCAACTTGAAAAATGCAGTTTTGAGATAAACGCTGCACAGCCGCCATCTTGAAATTAATTGCTTCAAAAAAAATATTATATACAGTCACTGATATGTTTGATAAACACCCTTTTTGTAATCTCGATTGATTTTGTAGTTTTTCTGAAAAAAAAATCCCCAAAAAGCCTATTTTTTTCGGTCTCAAGAGAGGCCTAAGGCCTTAAGAAAAATGAATGCTACAGTTCATCAAAAATAACGAAAACATAAATTATTTGGACTTACCTCAACGAAAACAACACATTTTAACACAAAAAATATGTTTTCACGCTGGCGAAAATCAACGTCAGTTCACTGTTGTGCCATTTTTGTTGCTAAGCAACTAAAAGTTTTGCAGTAGCGAAATCTTACGACTAGTTATTAGTGTATAAAATAAAATAAAAAAACAGATGTCGCTATCGGAAAACTCGAGATAGTCCACTATCCGAAATATGGTGCTTCTCCCTTATGCATTTTATGAAAACCTACTATAGTATAAAGCATTGAACAATAAAAGTATGTTTGTAAGATTGTTGGTTGCGTTTAACATATCTGCATACTCTATGCAGCTGCTGAAATATCAATAAGTGGTACTAAACTTGTGCCAGTAACTATGACTATAAAATATTATTGTCCCTTCAGGGAAATATAAAATGAAGTTACAATATGCTTAAAATCATCATACTTTTTTCTCAGTGTATAGAACCGGTAGTTTTCTCGCCTACTGATAATGCCGTTAAGGGGGAGGTACCTGAGTAAACGGCGAGAAAAACAGGTAAACTTTGGGAATTTTTATCTCAAAAACTAATGTTTCGATTGGATTCGGATTTTTTTTTTTGGAAAATATGTACATTGAGGTATGTTTGCGAATTTTTTAAAATCAATTCGTTGGCTGGAAGCGATTCAAACGCGATCATCTCGAAACATAGTTTTCAAAGTCGGTGCCAGATGTATCTCGAAAACAGCTTGTCCGATTCTGTCCAAAGGCCATAGCCGGGTAAGTAGGGAAAAATTGCCCCCGCATTTTTTCCAGCCAAATTTGGAGTATATTCTGCAGTATAAAAAAAAATTCAGAAAATTTCATGCCTGTCAATGCAATGGTTTTAGAAAAATGAATTTTTTTTTAATACCAAAAAAAAAAATTCCGGAAACGGTACAGTGGATCGATTTGATCTTTTTTTTGATACTTGTTCCGATCAAACGTGTTACGAAATAAAATTACAGAACATCTTGCGAAAGATTAAGGTTTGAAAAAAAATAATGTTCCTTGTTTTATTATTTTTTACTATAATCCACTTGGGGTACAATAGCGAAAAATTTTCCATATAATCTTTGGGCACCTTATTAGATTGTATAATTTTTTCAAAATTATCGGTTTGGTACGCCACAGTGAAAAAAAAAGAAATACACTTTATTGATATATTTTAGTTATATAGATATATGACTAAAATATATCAATAGTCTGTTTCTTTTTTGTTTCACTGTGGCATACCAAACCGATCATTTTTAAAATATTATATAATCTAATAAGGTAGCCAAAGGTTATATGAAAAAAATTTCGTTATTATACCCCAAGTGGATTATAGTAAAAAAAAAATAAAACAAGGAACATTATTTTTTTTTAAACCTTATTCTTACGCAAGATGTTCTATAATTTTATTTCGTAACACGTTTGATCGTAACAAGTACCAAAAAAAATCGAATCGATCCACTGAAGCGTTTCCGGAATTTGTATTTATTTTTTTATTTAAAAAAAATCATTTTTCCAAAACCATTGCGTTGACGGGGATGAAATTTTCAGAAAATTTGTTTTTTTTTATACTTCAGAATATACCTCTAATTTCGCTGGAGAAAATGCGGGGGCAATTTTTCCCTACTTACCCGGCTATGGCCTTTGGATACAATATTCTTCGATAGTTTTTCTCGTTCGCCACGTAGGATTTTTTTGAAATTTTCATTTTTCACTGAATTGCGACTGTTTTAATTCAATATTCGTTTTTCGTTCGCAATTTTCGACGATTTTGGATTGCATACACATTGCATAAAAAAGCAATGGTTCAATCAAATGAAAAACCCCCACGTGGCGAACGAGAAAAACTATCGAAGAATATTGTATCCAAATTTGGACAAAATCGGACAAGCTGTTTTCGAGACACATCTGGCACCGACTTTGGAAACTATGTTTCGAGATAATCGCGTTTGAATCGCGTCCAGGCAACAAATTTATTTTTAAAAATTCCTAAACATACCTCAAATGTATATATTTTCCAATAAAAAAAACCCAGATCCAATCGAAACAATAGTTTTTGAGATAAAAATTCTCGAAGTGTACCTGTTTTTCTCGCCGTTTACTCAGGTACCTCCCCTTAATAGCACTGACAAACTATCGTCGAGGTCATTTTTTACTCGACATTTTGCAGTTTGGAATTAGCGCAAAGAGGGGAAGAAGAAAAGGGCTTAGCAAAGCTGACGGTAAGACACATCAGTCTTCCAGTGTCGTGACTGGTTTTTCAACGATACGACGAGCCCGATCCCGAAGAGATTCCAAAGTCTCGGTATCCATCGCCTCTGTCTCTTGCCCGTACATCCTTCCAATTCGAATACACGCGATGTTCCTGCGCGATCCAAGACGCCTCGTATTTTTATTCTCCGACTGTCTTCGCCTCGTATCACCCATCCAGCAGCCGGTAACGCAGAATTTACGAAATTCAAATATCCACTCGCTCGAAATCGCGTCTACGTGAATCACGTACGAGGAGTATCTACTGAATCAACGGGCACCTCATCTCTGACATTTCGTACACAGGTTTGAAAATCCCCTACTCCCGAAGTTAAACAATGCAGGCAGCCACATTCGTGGCCCTTTTTTTATTATTAACAAAAACGATAAGGTCTTAATTTCTCAACATGGTCGTCATTTCCAACTAATTCGAGGAATTATTTATTCAGGTAAAATCATTGTTTTATTGAGTTTAACGAAAAACCTTTGTCAAAAAAATTGCAAATTTATTACGAAGGTAAAATTTTTAACTCGAAAGCTCGCCAAAAGTATGTGCTATTTTAGAAGAAAAAATGTAGGATACTTTTTTCATATATAATTTCGATTTTAAGGCGATATTGTTGTCTAGAAATTTGAAGAAGAAAAAACGTATTTTTAATTTTATTGTTCTAGAGACCTTTTTGAATAAGTATGTGAAAACTGTTTAATTGTGCTCATAAAATGAGCCGAGTTATGGAAATTAAAGAGAGTTCGCTAGGAGCGCGCTGTCGAGAGGCAGCAAACTTTAAACTGTTAAACTTTGAAATGTTTTTCAAATCGGCAATCACGATATTTCGATAAACAATTGGCTGATTGAGGCCAGATTTCGCATACACCTTCAGTAGACGTAGTAGTTTTTCAACGTTGGTAGCAAAATTGAGTCGGACATTTTTTTTTTGCATATTCAACTCGTAGAATGGTCAGAAAAATAGGACAAATTCATAATCAAATATTAGCATGCCGCCATTTTGTACTTTTTTGTTGCTGAATCTGGTCCCAAACATCACAACACTTATATAGATTAGCAGTATGGTTTCTTTTTCAAATTTCCACAACACTGGTCGCCAATTAAGGGCGTTTTCCGCGCACCGTTGTAAACAAACATACAAACGTACATGATAATTAATTTTATTTTTTATTTATATTTGTACATATGCCCACAGAATCAAAAAAAAGTTTAAAACATTTCAGAAAGAAAACCGGAACAACATAACGGTTATTCCATGCTAAAAAAGATCTCCAAAACAACGCGCTAGACAACAATCCCACCTTAACCCCAAGAATTGAGTACGTCAATTTTTAAAAAATAAACGTATTTGAAGTAAACACATTTAGGCTAGAGAGCCTCCGATGTGTCCCGGAAGGTTAAAAACCACTAGATGAAAACGTACTCTTCCCCAACCTTTTTTCTCACCTAAACATATCCATTTACCTTTGCACGCAAAGTACAGCACGAGGTTTCAAAAATGCGACCGCCTCCCATCCCCACGCTTGGAAGTTCACTATATTTGCATTTGCGTCCAAGGATTGAAAAAGGTAAAGTTCAAGCCCGGTATCAATGCGAGAGTCCAAGAGAACAAAGGCGATTGAAAAGAATGCCAGAGAAGGAGGTACAGAAGAGTAAAAGAAATGGAAGTATCGAAATACCAGATGCAACGAAACTTTTGTGTTCCAAAAAGTTCGAAATTCTCGCGACAATGTTCCAGAAACAAAAGGGCGTAACTAGCATACCTCCACCGTTCTCAAGAGGTGCAGTACGATGGCCCTCTGCTTTTCATCCGGCGACAAGCACAGCGTTGGAGGTAGCGAGGTGGAGATGTGTCAAGAGCCGGTTGGCTACGTGTGTGCTATAATACTGAGCTCTGAATGAGGGGTTGGATTGTATTCGCCATGGCCTTTCCCTTTGGCGTCAGACGTTGCTGTTTCCACTGAGGAGGGCGGAGGTTGGGGCTTCGCCACATCGCCACTGCCCTTTCGAGTTTTGGGGCGACCTAAGAATGACGAGAAGCTGGTTGTGAGTTCCCCTGCATTCGATAAGGCAGCGGCGCAGCAGGAGGGGTGGAAGTGGGCCAGAGGGATTGTGCAAAGAGGCAGACAGCCTCCCAGTTGAGAAGTGGTTGCAGGTCGAAACAGAAGCGGAAAAGACGGAGAGAGTCAAAGTGAAAGCGAGAGATGCGGACGAAAGGTAACGTTGGGGGGAAAAGAGGAGGGGAGTGTCAGAGGGAAAGATAGAGAGAGAGAGAGAGAGAGAGAGAGAGAGAGTCGCAAGGAGCACACCGACCTGCATTCCAAACACACCCGGTGAACCGAGTTCATTATTTTCTCGTTATAAGTTTCTACAACTCGGGGTTGTTGTCGTAACGCTGTTAACGCGACGCGCCGCGAATTGTTAAACCCTGAAGAGGGGGTGTGCAGGGAGAAGTGTGTTTGCGAATGTTAGTAGATCGAGGGAGAGAGAGAGAGAGAGAGGCGTAGAGGATAAAAGAAGCGAATAGAAAAGGATAATAACTCGCCACAGCAGCGAATGATGCAGAAGCGTCCCGCTAGAGGGCAGAGCTCCATTCTCTCTCTCGCGCGCTTTTCTTGTCGTCTTATACGGCCGCGTTCGCCCATTCCAGCGCATTTGCACCCGCGATTTTTCTATACCTTCTCGCACGTTTCTCCTCAGCCCCACCACCGTCCGGGGCTGTCGCCCACACCGTGCCGCATTACCTCTCCCACGGGGACGTTGAGAACACCTTAGACGCTTTTTATCCCTCCCTCACCTACTCGCTCTCTCTCTCTCTCTCTCTGTCTTTCCTCCAGCCGGCCTATGTGCAGCAAAGTCGTAGTTTTTCGTTTGCGTCTTACTTTGCTTCAAATCTTTCATTAACGAACGAGTCTTGCGTTAAAAACCAACCTGTACCACGTTCTCAGACTCAGACTGGTAATTTGTTACTCGGACCCGCAGGGGAAAACATTTTAACAGCTTTTTTCACGAGTAATCAGAGCAAGCGAGACCCCAAGGTTTTTCTGTGCAGTTGCCAAAGTTTTTGTGCAGTTTGTGAAAAGCGTTTGCGTGGGGAGGGCTTGGCAGTTTTGTATGAGATTTGCGATTTTCGGGTGACGAGAAACGACGTTTTGGGGAAGGGGATTGATATGTAGTTATTCGGATTCGGGCACTTTGATGGTATTCTTTGGTAACTCGTGGAACTCAGAAACAAATGACTAGGCTACACAGGGTGTAAGGGCACGTGCCTTGGACTGCTTGAGCATAAGAGAAAACACCGCTGTGATGGGCCGAAAGAGGGTCGTTTTTTTCAATTTTAAAAATTTTACTAGAATATTCATGTGAATATTCACTAGAATTTTCACTAAAATTTGAATCTTCTAGAATATTCATTTGAATATGCCCTAGAATATTCAAATGAATATTCCCTAGAATATTCAAATTCCCTGAAAATGAATATTCCTTAGAATATTCAAATTCAAATTCCCAAATTCCCTATTCCCTAGAATATTCACTAGAATTTGGAAAAAAAAGGTATTTTATTAAGCATACATTGAACTTATTTCGTGTAAATTTTTATTTTTAAATGTTGAAATTTAACAACCTCATTGAGGCATAATAGAGCCTTTGTATGAAAAATATGATCCAATGACTGGAGCCGATTTTTTTCATTTTTCACTATCCCGAAAATGCTCAAATTCAAACCTCCGAATAAATACACTTTTTGGAAAGACGGTCGGTACTGTCTTTTTTCCTATCTACAAACCTTACTCTACAAAAACCTCAAAGGATTTTTCAAAAATCTTTTGAATAAAAAAAATTATTATCTTTTTCATGCAAGTACGTATTTTTCAATGCATCTCCCACTTTGAACGAATGCTTGGGCACTAAATTTTCGGTTTTTCTTAAAAAATAAATTTTGGCCTGTAACATAAAGATCATTGACTACAAAAAACGTCTCTACGGGAAAAAAGCATATTTACCGAAATACAACTACCGGAAAAACGTCTGGGGTCGGATCGACCCCATATGCAGTCAGAGGTACGTGGCGGAAGAGTGCAGTCGAAGGGTTGAAAAAAGTGTCATTTTGGGGAAAATTTGTACTTATATTCGGGGGCTTAAAAATACAAATCAGAAGAAAACGGCTACGTACAACGATAGATACTGCTATTACGAAAATTACGGTTTTTTAAATTGAAAATCGGATAATTATAGCTCGAGTTTTGATTCCAGCCAGGTCGCGAAAAGTCGTTTCGAGAAAAATGCGATTGAAAGTTCCAGTATACTAAAATCATTGCGCTACCTGCTCTCATTAAATCGTCCCTAATTTGGTAAATTTTCAATATTTTGACTTCCAGGTTTTTTCACATATTCTTGAATATGTATACTTTGAAAAAATTGTTTTTTTTTTAAATCCACAAAACATGACTACATTTTTCCACGTCGGCAGTTATTTGCTTTAGAGGTAAAAGAAAATTATGCTTCGACGTGAGTCCACATTATGAATTTTGCCATAATTTATTCAGTGATATTCGGATTCCTTTAAAATAGAAAATAATTGATGCGCCATTACTATTTTCCTTTGCCATTACCGAATGATGTATTGGTGCATTTAATCTAGTGTGATATTACCGAACAACTGTGCCGAATGATGAGTTGTGGTTTGCGCATCAAGGGGAAATTAAAGCCCACTTCGATATATCCGTCAGTGGCTAACGATGCACTTCATACAGTACACTATTGAACGTTGTGTTACGATAACCGGGAGAGTCTTCAATCGCGTATATAAACTTCTCGTTTATAATCGAGAAGCACGTACTCCTCCGGTACACACGGTTTATTGCACATACTCGAAGTTGAGATGAATTATCCACATATATGGGGAGTTTTTAGTAAAAAAAATTCCCCTTGAGCCCTTGCAAAATTTCCCACTGAGCACTTGCAATTACCGTGAGTAAAAAAAGTTATTTCAAAAGCACATCCCCCTTATAAAAAAGCTCTTCGAAAATACGACGGTGTTTTTTGTTTATTTTAATGTTGTGGTTGAATGATCCCCGAAAACACACGGAAAAAGTGCGGTGAGGAAATATGTCTTTTAGCCACCGAATATTGGGAAAATAGAAAGAAATATTTTCTATTTCGTTAAAAATATGACCAGGAAGAAATTACAATTAATTAATTGTCATCCATGAAAACTAAATAATAATTGGAAATTTAAAAAATACACCGAATGTGTTGTAAGGTGTCTACAATGTTTGACTGTTACTACTTTAAGGTGGGACAGTACTGTGACGGGTAAAGAAATCGATTTTTTTTTGCATTTCCTCAAAGTAGCGGGAAGTCCCGTAATGCCGGATGGCACCTAGTGGCGGACCCTTGTACTATCTCGGCAAGTCGCAACGTTTTACCAAAGTTTGATTTAAGTTTTTAATTATATTTTTTTTGTTTTTAAGTATAAGTATGCAGAGGATGAATTTTTGTTAATTTATTTTGCTTTTAAACTTCATTGACGTAGTTATTTCATAATTAAAGTTACATTAAATTTTTTTGTTGTCTGAAAACCTTAGGTGTCCGCCGGTGAGGGACTTCCCCCTAGACATATTCAAGAATATGTTAAAACGGTTCAAGTTTAAATATTAAAAATTGGGCAAGTTACTAACGATTGAGTGAGAACAGGTAGCGCAATGATTCACACATTTACACATTTGCAAACTTCAAAACCCCATAACTTTTTATGGGAAGGTGGAATTCAGCTTCCCCCGACTGAATATCATCATTTATAACCCAATGAATGAGAAAATAGCAAAAAAAAAATTTACGCTCATTTTTCGGAAAAGTCACTAAAGTAAATAATTCCCCCTTTTTTTATTTATTATTTTTTAAGCCTCCAAATATAAGTAAACAATGTTTTCATTAGTACCCTTTTTTTAGCACCTTAGCACATTTGGTGATTATTTTTTTCGAAAAACGGCTACGTACACCAAGACCTAGATTCATATAGATTATAAAACTTTTTTGCTTTTATTTTTCCGAGCAACTAGTGTCAAGTTATCGACGCGACCGTTGGAGCACATTTTTTATACAGAGACTCCTTAATAACCTTAATAACGTTTTTAACTATTGATTCCTATTAGTGAAAATTTCGTGAAACAAGTTCAATGAATGCTTAATAACATACCATTTTCCAAATCCCAAATAAATTATCTAGAAGGCGAAAAAAAATCTGAAAAAACGACCTTTTTCGGCCCGTCACAGTGGTGCCCTCTTGTAATGTAACAAAAAAATCGAATGCTGATGTTTTCCAACCGTTCATCTTTCCACGTTTTCATAATAATATCTCTATTGACATATAATGTTTAATAATATACACGAAAGAGACTGAATTTGATATTCTACAAATCATTTCCGTTCAATATCCGTTCTAACGTTCAATTACAATACTCATCATTCACTATACTGAAAAATAAATAGTGTTCGTTTTGTATTCAAAAGGACAGCAAACAAAACCAGGCAAATCTGAAACATTATACGTTATTTTCATCCTGAACTTCGGACAGATTTTATTTTTTTAGGGCGTCGGTGAATTTTAGTTCTCCTTTTAGAGCATTAGAAAACAGATCGACAAATTTGTTGACCACAAACGAGCATATTTTTCAGTAAAATTCACTGGAGGATTTGCTTTCCCTGTATATATGCAACTCATTGATTATAATTGAAATTATAATTGTAATAAATACGAATAAAAAGTTGTACTGTGAAAAGCTCCTTGGATGAACCGCGAAATGTGAATTCCAAACAGTTAAAATTCATTAATCTTTGAATAAAAAAGAAATGTTGCAATTAGAGAATTCATATAATTGAAATTATAATTGTAATCAATACGAATAAAAAGTTGTATTGTGAATAGCCCTATGAATGAAAAGTGAATTGTGAATTCCTAACAGTTTAATTTAATTGATCCTTAAGAGGTTAGGCCACAGTAACGGGTATAAAATCATGTGCGAATTCAACAATTTTTTTCGTATGAAAAAGTAAGTCACTCATGATATTAATTACACATCTATTTAGTATGAATATCAAGCTGTTAAATTTTTTTTTTTCGATGTACAAAAACGCCGACTACTAATATTTTCTTTTGTTATCTTTTTTTTAGGCGCTCCGCGGCGTGACATTTAGCATCCACAATTTTTTACCTCGAACAAAAAACTAAAATTCTCGATAATCTACATTAGAATACCTAGAGAAGTACGTACGGAATTTAAAAAATATTGTTTTATTCAAAAGTTGTAGGTATTTGAACTTAAGAAATGAATTTTCAGTGAAAAATTTCGTTATATCTGCTCATAAACTGCTCATAAAATGAAAAGTTTTCGATTAATCAGAAATTCCGTAAGTACTTCTCTGCGAAATGCAATTAGGAACATGACATTTAAATTTGAAGTAAATCGCGTGAAAATTGTTGAAGTTATTTGTCACGGGAATTGGAAAAAAGCTGTTTCGAGTAATTTCGAATAGTCAACCATTTTGTACATAAAAAAAAATATTTTCTAACAGCTTGATATTCATACTAAATAGATGTGTAATTAATTTGAAGAGTGAATCATATTTTCATAAGAAAACAAATTGTTAATCTCGCACATGATTTCATACCCGTTACTGTGGCGTAAGGCCTTAATTTAAATAAAATCGCTGTTATGTTATAGAGTTCACCATACGATACCAGCACACATGACGATGTGTTGTTGGATCACGATTGCTCAATTGGCGATTGCATTGGATTGTACCTGTGCTTGCGAAGACCTTCAAATCCTCCCCCAGCCCCCTTTCTCGCTTAGCTCTCCGTACATTTACCTCTCTCTCTCTCTCTCTCTCTCTCTCTCTCTCTCTCTCTTGCCGTTCTAGCCTCACGACCGCGTTGATTGCATACACGCGTTTAAGGGCTTAACAATCGTCACGAACCCACCATGAGCAATTATCAGCCCAGGCCTCTTCAGCAGCTGTTCGAAATGATCGCCCGTTACGTAGGAGCCTCAGTGTGTGCCATGATTATTATTACGAATCCTGTTTTCGTGAATCAGTATCGGCGCACTCCCGATGTCTCAATTACGCAATAGCGTATGCCTCAACTTTATTGTATATTGTATTTGGTGTAGTTTAATGAACAAAAAAAAACCATTTCGATTGTGACACAAAAGAAAAACCATTTTAAGCCAGATGTACTTGTACTTTACAAATCTCATTTGAATATTGCAATTCGAAGGTAGTACAGTTTTAAAAATCGATATATCACTAGACGCTTGAGGCCAGATACCAATTAGACGGGTAAAAAAATCGGTTTTATGAATTTTCTCAAAGTATATATATTCAAGGATTTGTGAAAAAAAATTCAAGTTAAAATATAGAAAATTAACCAAGTTACAGACAATTTAGTGGCAGCAGGTATCGCAACGATTCACGTACAGGTACAGAAACTTTCAATCGCGTTTTTCTCGAAACGAGTTTTCTCGACCTGGCCGGCATCAAACTTCAGATATAATTGTCCGATTTTTAATTTAGAAAAATCAATATTTCCGTAATTGCAGTAGCTATCGTTGTACGTAGCTGTTTTCTTTTAAATTTAGTATTTCTGGAAGCCCCCGAATATAAGTAAATACTTTGCCAAAATTATACTTATTTTTGAACACTCGCTATTTTGTAAACAATTTTTTTTCGAAAAACCGCCACGTACAACGAGAACTACATTTATATAGATTATAAAACTTTTTTATTTTCATTTTTCAGTCCAACCACTTTCACATTATCGGTCTGGCTGTTGGACATTTTTTTCACAGAGGCTCTCTATACCTCATTAACGCTTTTTTTTATTTCAATAAAAATGTGCACGAAATAAGTTCAATGTATGCTTAAGGGGGCAGTCCACTTTGGAGCCCCGAAAAAGGCTATTTTCGCGATTTTTTTGAGGATTTTATAAAAGATATGAATATGAAAGTTGTTGGGCTTGATAAATAAAGTCTTGAAATACATTTAAAAATATTGTTTAATTCATTTTTATTCATTTTTAAGTACAAAAACTATAGTTTAACGTAACGCCTCAAAAATAGGTAGCTCCATCACAACTCGGCAACGGCTTGTCTGAAACGAAAAAATCGAAGTCCATTAGATTCAGTATGACACGAGCTACAAAATGACTCTCGGATATAAAGTTTTATCAAAAAATAAAAAAATGGCAGATGAAAAACGAAAAACGTTTGAAAAACGCAGTTTTTCGCAAAAAAACAAGAGTAAAAATAAAATTTGTAATTCAATGGAAAATCAAAAGTTTATTAGATTCAGTATGACACGAGCTACAAAATGACCCTCGGATATAAAGTTTTATCAAAAAATAAAAAAATGGCAGATGAAAAACGAAAAAAGTAAAAAAACGCGTTTTTTCGCAGTTTTTCTCAAAAAAAGAAGAGTAAAAATCAAAATTTTAAAACCATCGAGGGTCATCTCATTGCGAATCATGTTTACAATATGTGGTTCAAATTTCAAGAAAATCGGATTATTAGTTTTAGAGATACGATGGAGCTAGATTTTGAAAACGTTGTTTTGAGAAAAACGCGTTTGAAGTTTATACTATGAAAAACTCTTACCTAAACTCAATCGGCAATCCCTGCACCGTACAAAATCCCTTATGATTGCTCATCATCGTCGATTTCTACAGGTTTTGCTCGCTTTCGATTTTTTGAAATTTCCAAAGTGGACTGGCCCCTTTATAACATACCTTTTTTCAAATCCCACATGAATAACCAAGTTGACAAAAGAATCGGAAAAACGATGTCCTCCCTCAATAGACAGCAATTTGTTGCATTATTATTATTGCTTGTGTATTTTGATTATCGTTGTTGTTGGTTGATTGCGTCGAGTTAGTCGTGGCATGTGTACATTTCTCTGATACTAGCTTTCATCCGGGGATTCACTCGCAGGTACGTAGATAATTTGGTCGATGTGTTTATCGGGAATTTAGGGTTAGATCATATCAAAGATTATATACCAAGTTTAGTAAAAAAAAGTCAACCCATGTATAGGTTAGTAAAAAAAGTCGAGCCATATTGAGGGTGACATACGAACGTACTAAAAAAAAACGTTTTTTCTATATAGTTTTATATATACCCATAACTATATTACTGGATAAAAAAAATAGTAAATTGAGACAGGTCATATTTTAAAGTAATGAAACTATTTTAAATTGAGTATTCACTGAAGAGTTTCCTCATCAATGGTGAAGGGTATCACGGGCCACTGTCCTTTTGAAGAAAAGTCTTATGTTCTCATTTTTTGCTTAACAGCCTCGAAGAGCCTCGGGCCCTCGGTTGACTTTTTTTTGACAGAGTACAGAGTGAAACGCAGTACAGAGAAATTCTGAAAGCGTTTATTTTTACATATTAAGGGTTCAGGAGAAAAGCTTCAGCCGTTTTTAAGTCACCTTCGCTCAGACAGCCAAATTTTCCAAAAATCATAAATTTCATCTCAGCATCGTATTCGAATCGCACCAGCTCAATTTCAGCCCGAAAAAAAACAAATATTCGCACAGACGCAATTTTTTTATTTTTTAAATCTATTCCACCATTCTAGGTGCTTTCCCTTTTTACGTGCCCACCTTATTCCATTTTCCCCAACTTTACAGACCAACACTACAATTTTCTAATATTAGTAAGATAATCGGATTTCCAAATTTTAATCTGTCAATTAATTTTCAGTCAGTCAAGCAACTATTCCCAGTATAAAAATGTATGTCTTATCACGTTATCATAATTTTGCCATTGCTCATTTTTATTTGAAAAGGTTTTCACTTATGGTACGGAAATTATTGGACGATTTCATTGTCACGTACATTTGCAGTTACGAGACAATGTAAGCGACTATACTGCGTAGGATACATTGAGGGAGTTGACGTATATAGCGCGGTGGTTGACGTATAAGTACCACAAACCGCTCGAGTTGAACCCTGGTGGGGTGGGCCGGGGATAAATGGGGCGCAGATGATGTGTGAGATATTCCAGTTTATATCGACAGATTTTAAACCCTCCCCGTCTGGAATTTGGTCAACCGACTTTTCAAACACATTTTCTACGAGAATCTTGACAGAAGGTATCATGAAGCCGCGGGGCCTCCACAATTCAATTTTTTGTGTGAAATTAGCTGACCAACGGTATGCAACGCTCACAAGGAACATCACTTAAGTGTTCGTTTTCGATTTTGTTGAAACTCATATATGTGATGAAGCATTGAAAACTATTAGACCTTTTTTTTGGAAAAACGATTTTAAGGCGGAAGCCACCCTTCAACGAAACGCTTGCCGGCCCTTAATTTAACAACCAAAAATACTTCTATACTGGATTTTTCATCACTTCACGATAAGAGAATTTTGGTTTTTGCTTCATTGAAATCGGTGTACTGTTTGTGGGTGAAACTGCAAAGTCACCCCTCGACACGCCTTTCTTTGAGGGATGGTTTCTTCCCTTAAACCCGTTTTACCGCCGATAAAAAATACGTGTCCAATAGATTTCAATGCTTCATCACATATTCAAGTTTCAACAAAATCGAAGGCGGACACTTTAGTGATGTTCCTTGTTAGTACAAAAAAGCCCTCCACAAATCTGTAAAGAAAAAAGAGCCATTGTACTTTCATTGACTGCTCTTTGTAAATTATTTTCTAAAATATATATGTTTGTAAAAAAAATTATGAAAAACCCTAAAAACGATGATATCTTTGTAAAAGAAAAGATTTCATGGATTATAATCTTAAAAATGTTACGTTGATTGAGCCAACCATTAATTTCATAGAATCTGGCGGTATATTCGAACAAAAAACAAACATTTGTTTACTCATATTATTTTTTGCAACTGCTAAGAAATACCCACAAAAGTTTGAGTACTTAGCCCCAGAAGCTTACACTGGCCAGAATGTGCTATTAATGGAAAAATAGAAAAAGAGAAGAAAAAAAACAGTGAAATTTGTAGGTCCAACTCTTCTGCAGGAGATGCTAACCCATCACCAGAAGAGAAATTGAAAGTGCCAAATTAAACAATTACCCCAGTGCTCGATCAGCTATCTGTTTCTCTGCCTGTAAGATTGTATGCATACAATGCTATACGTTCGCGATTTGGATTCCTTAATCATTTATAAGAGACGGACGCAGCCAATTTGTACACTGCAGGAATTAGAGGAAAAGATGAATTAGTGAAAGTTTGGAACGATGATTCCTAAATCATCGTTTAATATTTATTTAAGATTTAAAATTTATTTTAAAAAATTAAGGCCTAAGTAGCCAGTTTCGGAAATGAGTTGGTCCTATTTATCCAATTAATTGATCGGCACATAAGGTGGATTATAAAGAAAAACAACCCAAGGAACTGTGCCATTATCAAATACTCCAAAATCACAATTTAAGAGCTACATTTCCTACCAGTGATATTACATTGCGAATTTACTTGGTGTTGATGGTGCCCAACTGCACTGGAGAGCATTCATTAAGAAAAATGAAAATTCTAGAGAATGAGCTACAAACAACGATGAGACAAAATCGCCTGTCAAAATTGATTACTCTTCAGCACAGAAAATGATTGCCTCCGGCAGCTGAATTTCATTTAAATCAGTAATGATTTTTCGTCGAAAAAATCTCGGAACGTTTCATTCTTCCCAACGATGGAGTTTAATTTTTTGTCTTCTCTTTTACAAAATCTACGTGTGTTGTTTGAAAAGATCTTATTTCTTTGCAATAAATGATCTTACGCTATAGAAAAAAAATCATGTTTGAAAAATAACTCGAGCACCCTCATAACTCTTTTTGCCCTAGAGCCTCTACAACTTTGACTCTTCGTAACTCAACAACGTGAAAATTTAACAAAAGCTGACTTTATGGAAGGTTTTAATAAATAAAAAACAGGTATCACTTAGTTTGAACAAATTTAGTCAGGGGGCTAGTTATAAAGCAACAAAGGGAGTGTGACAGACATGTTACATTGGGTCGCAGCATTCCTTCATGATGCATGGAATGCTTTGTAGCAGTGGTTGCGTAGCACAAAGCCACGCCACATTTTTCCCACACCGTTTGTCGTTTTGATACTTTTTTCGACTTTCGCAAACTTTACGCACACTCGAATCTTCCAATCTCGCCATGAGTCAATTTCGAACAAACTTTGATCCAACTAACACTATCTAGTTTGCCCAAATTACACTTTTAAAAAACAATAGAACGGTTTGTAGTCGTCGTGTGACATTGATTTAAGGGGTTTTATACTGGTAAAATTTTCGAAAAATCGATTACTTTTTTTCGTAATATACATATATTTAAGTACATACACAGAAAATGTCTTGTCAATCCGGCGAATATTCTTGAAGTTACACGCACATTTGTAATGACGTGTCAGAGCGTTGGAAAATGCTTTTGAAACTTTAAACGCGTTTTTCTCAAAACTGTGTTTTTATAGTCGGTGATCAAGATTTCTCGGAAACGGTTGAACTGATCAGTCCCAAATTTTAACACAATATTTTACAGTATATATTTTTGAGATGCCGCCATTTTGTCAAAAATTATTATTCTGCTTATTCTTTCGATCAATTACAAGATAATCCATTATATTAAGGAAATATTTTTGGTTTCTTCATTTTAGATGATCCAGTCCAGAGATATCGTGCTCACCGCAAGACGCCTTTTTAGAGGTGTTCCCGGAGATCAGCTATAGCAGCTTTCAAAATAATTATTTTTCCAAATAAAAAATGTTAAAATACAGTTAAAAGTTATTATAATATGTGTACAAACTTTTACGTTAATAGATTCAACGGTATTCTGATTAAAAATTGTTGAAAAATCGATCTTTTTGGGCCTCCTGACTGTATATAACCCCTTAAGGTATTCCTTTCGTGGAGGGCCGTATTTTGTGGGAGCCTAAGCAGGGCCCTTCTGAATCATCGGTAAATTAAAGTGGCGCATAATAAAAAAATTAGTTACAATTCATTATTATATCAAACGATAAACTAGAATAAAAAATTTCGGGCAAATTCAGTAGATTTAGACATTTGGACATTTTCTTTGAAACGTCACGGCTGCGAAGATTTTTTCTGCTAGTCACATTTTTCCAAGTTTTATCATCAATATTTTTTCTTTAAACACTCGGTGACCCTCTGTTTCTATTGTCATTACACAATTTTTAGATTTTTTTTACACCTGTGAGCACTTTATATCAGACATCTAAAGTTATTTAGAGTATAAATTATTAGATAGAAATGTGGCCAGTGTGAAATCTCAAGCGCCGTATAAATGAGACAATTTTTAGAGTAGTAATTTTTTGTTAATAGTTCGGTAAATTGGCTTGAAATTTTCCCAGTGTACTAGGATGTATTTTTTATTTTATTATAGACGAAAATCAGTTAACTGATAATTATTTGGGTTCGTGAAAGGAATACCTTGCAAAAGGATTAAACGTCAATATGGGATTTTTTGAGGGCTTAGATGGTTCGTTACGGAACTGTCACATGGTAATACAAAGGGTCAAGCTTTACCCTGCCTATGAGTCATATTTAGCAAATTTGGAGATCATGCCAAAATTCCCTGCACTTTTCGCGAAAGAAGAAAATTCTTAAGGCTAAGTTATTCACCATTTTTTCCGCAAAAATCAAATTGTCCGTGGTAGAATTTCGCTTAATTATATTTTGGTAGCCCCCTTCGGAACTTTGATCGTCAATACAGGCGGGGTAAAATGTTTCGCACGGAGTCGAGCTTTTTGCTGAGCTCTTTCGTTGGCGTATACAGATAGAAGAACTTCCCCGTCGATAAATATTTGAGAACGAAAAACGCCCTTTCTCGTAACACCTTAATACGAGAATGAAATAATTGTACATATACGTGTGTACAGACATGGGCCTATGGTTATAGGATATTTTTGATGCATGCACGAGGTTACTGGCGCGCGTTAGTTCGGAGCTCGAACGTGGACGCCCGCGTGTTTATGTTAATGTAATTTTGTGCGATAGCGCGCGCGAACCGCGCGACCGTATATGCCCATATATATGTATATATATTCAGGGCTGAAATAACGAGTATACGGGAGATAAATCGTTTCTGCATACACATGTGATATGCATGTTCGTTTTAGCGGGGTAACAACGCCGTATATACCTCGACGAAAGAGCTAGGCGTATAATTTTACCGGAAGTAGTATCCGTTGATGGTTTCCACCAATGTACTGATACTTTAATAAAATTAAATAAAATGACGCCGTCTTTCCTGAAACTCGAACAAATTAGCACACGATCTTGGCTGCATCCTAATTACCTCGAAAGACCATTCATCCTTTTTTTACATGTAATTGTACGGCGATTGAGGCGGGAGCCTGAATTAGTAGGTCCAAAAAAGCGTTTTTTCAGGATTTTTTAGAAGGGAAAAAACAAGTGAGCACCGTAAATATTGAGGTATCTTTTCATGTATGTTTGAAATGTATAAAAAAATGTTCAACATGAAACAATAAATTACTGCAGATTTGTTACCCAATTGCATATTCGCCTTGCCAGTGCAGCTCGTAATTCTTGACTGAACCAAATAAACCAATAAAATTTTCAATTGTCATATATTTTTTTTCTAGGTGAATTAAGAAAAGGCTGAATAAATTGTGAAATTGTAAGTTTTATCAAGTTTAAAAAAAATGTGTTAAAAAAAACAGTTTAACGTGCTATAAAAGTTATTTAAAAATACTTTTTCAACATTTTCAATTCACTTAGAAGAAATTTCCATACTCAATAAAATAAACTTTGGTTTGATTCAATAGGTCGTTTAGTTTTTTTGCTATCACGCCCGCCAATTTGGAAAAATCGTGAAAATGAAAACAGAAGAAAACGCGCTTCAAAGTTTTCAATAGGAGGAAATATCAATATCAAATATCAATCGCTTATCTGCTTTTGGCCTTGCATCTTCGAAAATATTTACATTTGGCCTCTGTAACTTTGTAAATATATTCTTGGATAGTTGATCTATCGATTTAAGTAATAAAAAAAATCATTTTTCGGGTCTTCTAATTCAGGCTTCCGCCTTAAATGATTATGCAATAATTTAATGGACGACTAAAATTATGACAATCCGAAGACATGAAGTGTACCTTTAAGGGGTCGTAAAAACCTTATCGTAAAAGTAAGAAAATAACTTTTTTCGGAAAAAATATGTTTTGACAGTATATCATCTTATAAATGTTCCCTGAAAATTTCAAGGTGGATCAAAGTTTCCAGGTTTATAGGCCGTTATTTTGACGTCGATGAGAAAAATATATCAAAAACTACTGCATCGAACTTGCTGAAATGTTTAGGACTTTTTCTAGATGGAAAATATATTATTTGAAGGAAGGATATTTTCCCCGTTGTATTCTTTCGTTTTGATGAACGAGGAAGGCTAATTTTTCGCAAAATTCAAAACTCATACTTTGAACACGTGCCATTGTTTTACATTTGATATTTCGAGAATTGCTTCGGTTAATCAGCGGATAAACTAATGTACGAACGAAATCTCTTTGATTTTTCGACATCAGATCACCCGCTCACCGCAAAAGACGTTTTCGGGAGGTGCTTCCCGGACATTAGCTGTAAATCAAATGTAATTTAATATGTGTACACAAAAAAATTACTGTGTGTTTTCCAAATGATACTTCTTCAAATACCTATTTTTTGTAGAAATTTATCATCACGATTTTCTATAAGAAAAGGCCCAAAAATAAGCTGCTTTCGACTGTTGCAAGTAGGCAGACCCCGTTAAGTGTGAATGAATAAGAAATGTCGTGTGAGATACACTGAGAATCTTTTGTGACGATCAAATTTGCTACTATTGAATCGCGGATCGATTTTTCTCAGCCTGAATGATCCGATACAGCAATATGTGAAATCCTTCATTACTTCTCGATCAATTCTAACCTACAAATCGTTCAATTTTACCTTCTTCATGGAATAAATATGCAAACACCGAATTCGCTAGATTTGAAGAAAAAAAAAGAACAACAAACCTCACATACGAACTGAGTACTCATTGGATTCGCCAGAAATGAACATAAGACTTTTTGTGAACCGGTTTATCTGCTGAAAGAAGAAACGCCTTCATCGAAGAAGAGACTGATTCGCAAGAATGTAGTCTGGAATGCCCGATAGACGATACAATGAAGCATCCAACACTTGTCATTCGCCGCCTTGTTTATTAACTGCATAAATGGCTGATTGCACGATGATTAACATCACAGAGAATGAACAGAGAGTGAAAGACAATTATGTACTGATACAGGTACGAAGTAGAAATGGGCAAACCGATCGGACCAGAAATCAAATCGATATTTTCGGATTATTTCGCGACGCGTGTGCCGAATACGTACCTCCGGTTATCGAAACGATTGATGCGTGTATATTCAGCGTAATAGCTTGGGTCGTTCATATACACGTGTACGTATACAGGGTGTCCCGCTTATCTCTGCCACCCAAAATAACTCGACAATTATCGACGTCATAAAAAAATGTTCCCGACAAAAGTTGTACGGTGTAAAGGGGACCATCAAATGCTACCAATTTTTCTTATTTCGGTGGAGGCGCTGATGCACAGTGAAGGTCACCTCCACCTTTCAAGGGGTTAGGCCACAGTAACGGGTATAAAATTATGTGCAAATTTAACAATTTTTTTCGTGTGAAAAAGTGATTCGCTCATAAAATTAATTACACATCTATTTAGTGTGAATATCAAGCTGTTAAAAAATATGTATATTTTTTTTCGATGTACAAAATGGCCCACTACTCGAAAATTCTCGAAACACCTTTCTTCCAATTGGCGTGACAAATAACTTCAACAATTTTCACTCGATTTACTTCAAATTTAAAAGTTATGTTCCCAATTGCATTTCGCAGCGAAGTACCTACGGAATTTCTGATTAATCGAAAACTTTTCATTTTATGAGCAGTTTATGAGCAGTAATAACGAGATTTTTCACTGCAAATTCATTTCTTGAGTTCAAATACCTGCAACTTTTGAATAAAACAATATTGTTTAAATTCCATACTTACTTATCTAGGTATTCTAATGTTGAGTGACGAGAGTTTTTGTTTTTTGTTCTGGTTAAAAAAATGTGGATGCTAAATGTCACGCCGCGGAGCGCCTAAAAAAAAGATAACAAAAGAAAATATTAGTAGTCGGCCATTTTGTACATCGAAAAAAAAATATATATATATTTTCTAACAGCTTGACATTCATACTAAAAGATGTGTAATTAATTTTATGAGAGAATCGCTTTTTCATACGAAAAAAATTGTTAAATTCGCACATGATTTTATACCCGCTACTGTAGCCTAACCCCTTAAATGGAATGGTACATTTTTTTCAACCATCTTCTGGAGCACCTCAAGCCCCAAAAAAGACATTGGGGAGTCAAAGTCCTTCAAGGTCATTCAAGGTCGCCTATTTAGATCTGTATCATCGATACTAACCTTGAATGACCTTGAACGACTTTGACCCTTAATGTTCTTTATGCGGTTTGAGGCGCTCCGCAAGATGGTTGAAAAAAAATGTAACATTCCATTTTAAAAAGTGGAGGTGAACTTCGCCGTGGGTCAGCGCCTCCAACGAAATAAAAAAAAATTGGTCGCATTTGATGGCCTTCACACCGTACAACTTTTGTCTGGAACATTTTTTTGTGACGTCGATAATTACCGAGTTATTTCGGGTGGCAGAGATAAGAGAGACACCCTGTATATCCATATATCTGAAAATGCGTATTTCGCCCGTCACTTTTGTGTATACACTACTAAATTGCTAGTAGAGCAGCATAGCCATGGGCAAACGGATACATAAAGCGTTCAGAATGACGTGAGGGTGAAACGAAATTCCTTCATCAAAATCAGTCAATCGCACTATCCGCGAAACACGATGAAAATGCAGACAGGGTGAGGAATAATTCGTGATTCGATAGGTATCGGAAAATAGCGATACGATAGCGAAAAACAACGAGCAGAGCGAATGGAACTTCGTTTTTCAAAGCTCGTCATAGCTTTAACGAAGAGAAATCTTTCGATGGGAATGATGTGTCTCCATGCGCAAATGAACTCAAGCATTGGAGCCAGTTCCGATTTCAAAAGATATATATTGGCTGTTAAAGAAATTGAATCGTTCGATGACAGTAGTTGAAGAGAAACAAAAATATCGCCGTCACAATCGATAAAATATCCGCACGGATTTTCTTTGAGAAAAAATAGTTTCGACCACGTTCCGATCACACTTGGGAAAACGAATTGAAGAATGAAGCGTTATTAAGAGGTGCTATATTTCTACCTTTTATTTCCTCTTTAATTTTCAGTTGAAGCTTCTTGCCTGAGATAGCCAACTCAATGAATTTCCCAAATGATGGAGGCACGTTGAAGGCAAATGGAGTCTCTTCGACTGCTTTGTGACTGAAAGCAGCGTTGAGTGGTATTACTGGACCAGTAAAGTCCAAAGGTATAATTAAAAACGACTATCATATCGAATAGTGGCATGTTGAAAACGTGGAATGAGAGTTTATTTCCCTCCAGTCGAAAACTTCAACAACAGAGTTGGAAAAGAAAAGAGAGAAAAATGAATACGGTGTAGAGCAGATGAGAGACCAGGCTTGGAAAAACACAGCAAAGCTATACGGGTGATCCTTTGGACACCGCGAAAGCTTCGTGTGGATCTCCCTATGGGATAGGGTGGCAGGAGGGATCTAATCGTCCACCGAAATGTGGTATGTACACACGTTTTCCCAGCAACTCGCTGCTTTTCCCGTTTTCCTCACTTTTATACAACGAGCGCTGCTCCCCCCTCTCTCTCTCTCTCTTTCTCTCTCTCTGCTGTCCTCTTTCCCTTTTGCATTCTCGAGGGGATCCTCATGCCTGGCATTGCCATCCTGTCGGCAAATATTCGCAGACATAATGGAAATACATATAAACATGAGATATTAAGCGTGTGGGATATGATACCCAAGATTTTTAACGTGCCGAATATTACACGGAATAATCAATGATAATTATACGATAAGGTAGAATGAAAGGTGGCAATGTGGCCTATAAATTAAGGACGGAGGATTGGATGGAGGGCCATAATATGTCCTCCATTACAGTTGGGTAGATATTGGAAGAGTTAAAAGGATAGAAACATCGGTAAATGACTTCAGTCGACTCAACTTAAGAGGGAATGACACCTTATCGCGGTCGGTATGGTAGAACAATTATAGATTCCCAAAAATCTCTGGAACGGCTCTGCAGATCCCGTCGAAACTTTTCCAAACGACGTCAAATACATAGACAAATACCTGTCTGCCCTTCAAGTTTTCTGAATTTGAGAAAAAAAACTAAATTGGCTTATGATAAGCCAATCTACATTTTTTTTCTCAAATTCAGAAAATTTAAGGGGTTGACAGCTATTCGTCTATGTATTTGACGTCGTTTGGCAAAGTTTCGACGGGATCTGAAGAGCCGTTCCAGAGATTTTTGGGAATCTATAATTGTTCTACCATACCGACCGCGATAAAGTGTCATTCCCTCTTAAGGGGAAATATACACCTGAGAGCCAGAAAAAGTTCATTTTTGTGCCCATGTACGTATTGCAAACTGGCTTGGTATTGGCACTGTACTGATACCAGAGCTGCCGATACTGGCAAGCTACCAAGGGCCAAGCCTTGCCCAAGTCGGAATCAGTATTGAGACAACGTTGGTTTGTTAACACCTGTCCAACTTATGACGGCGTGAATCGGCCCGACACTGTTTAGGGGTATTGGCTTAGAATAAGTGCCCAGTTTTGGGCCAGATATTATTGCCAGTCTTGAGACAAACCCTAAATCAGTACTTTGCCGGTACATGCCCGTGTGTAGACTCGGGACTTAGCTGAGTCTTGGATCAGTACTGATGCCAGAGCTGCTAATACTGGCAGGCTACCAAGGGCCAAGCCTTGCCCAAGTCGGAATCAGTATTGATACAACTTTGGCTTGTTAACACCTGTCCAACTTACGGTGCCGTGATTCGACCCGACACTTTTTACGGGTATTGGCTCAGTATCAGTGCCCAGTTTTGCGCCAGATATTGTAGCCAGTCTTGAGACAAACCGTAAATCAGTACTTTGCCGGTACATGCCCATGCATAGACTGGAAACTTGGCTCAGTACTGACGCCAGTACTGGCTGGATACTGAATGCCAATATTGGGTCGCCCAATTCCGAAATGATAACACTGGTCCTACGCTTGGCAAAGGTTGGCACAGTATTGGTGACTAGTACCGGCTGCCAATATTGGGCCAGAGTTGTGGTGTGTTCCCGGTCACCGGCATCAGATAAACATCGATTGGTTGTCGAAAATATGGCCGCCGCAGTGGTTTTTTTCCCGATTGTATCTAAAAAAATATCTGAAATCAAAATATTTTATTTCATTGCACCCACTTCTAAAAATTATATTAGTAAAAATTTGAAAAATATTTACCATCCATGCGTTTGTACGTTATTGTCGCACTGAAGGATTTTTTCGTTATACCGTTCGCGCCTGGTTTCCCCGTGGCCGAGTATTTTTCCTGCACCGCCTTCGATATCAGGCCAGCGATCACATTGCGGATAACACCTTTTCCGTCGGTCGGTGAACCCAACAAGGATCTCATCATCTCCATCTAAAAAGAATTGAAAAATATAGCCACTTCCAGAGTATTAAGTATGAATTAAGATGCTCTTCTGTAATTTCACTTCAGCATACATAATTTCGGTCAAAGTAAATAACATTGTATTTACCAAAGCGTTTTCTTTCCCCTTGTCCTCCGAGACTCCCTGATCAAATTGAACAAATTCTTCAAAACAAATTATAGAATAAGTAAAGAAAGAAAGAAAGAGAGAGAGAGAGAGAGAGAGAGAGAGAGCGCAGTCCTACAGCAAGTAAGGAACGGAGAGAGAATAAATGAATTATCTATTATGCCTTAACATGCAGTAGACAAAAAACACAAAATAAAATGAAAAAATAAGTATAAAGAAAAAGTCTTTGTATATCTTACCTGGTTCATCTTATAAAACGTTTGAATTTTTATAGCACACTTAGAGCACTCGAATTCGTTTTAGGATGAGAAAAATTAATTTATGATAATAGAAAAACTGCACCGTATAAAAACGAATGGGAATATATGAAAAGCACTTGGGGATTGAAATAAGTTCACACGTAGACGGCACGAGAAAGACTGATGCTCAACGCTGCCAAAGAAATCCTAATTCTTTGTTGACGCTGAGCGTGGATCAGCGTGTGGGTATATAGGTGCATATACCCACACGAAGTGTATACTAGCCGCGGAGGGATAGCATGCGGGAAGAAAATAATCTTTAACCGCGTGCGCCCGACGCGACGTAGCGAATGACCACTGACACACACGCATTGCGTCGAGGCATAACAATGTCTGTCTCAACGCAAGAAGGCGCGAGAGCCCGTCGCGGCGTACGTTCAGAACGAACACGCGAAATAGTGAAACAAAATGACATCGTCTACTTAGCCAATTTATCTTAGCAAATTTTATAGCAACTTTACTTTTACAGTACTTTGTGTAAAAAAATCACCACAGTATCTTGATATATGCAAAAATTAGAGCGGTTTGACATATTTCGAAAGTGTCCAAAATTCATAAAATGTAGACCATTCGACCGATCATTCCTAAATTCAATACCAGCCGTCCTTTCATGATATTCTATTTGTTGAAAAAAATTATTTTACAATTCTTTTAAAAAATTCTTTCTTTCAAAGATTCTTTAAAAAAATTCTTTTACAAAATTCTGAAATTTTTTGCAAATTAACGTGTTCACAGACATTTTTTTAATTAAAAAATGAAGTTAAGTTTGTAATTTTTTAGTTCTCTCGACAAAATTTGCAGGGAATGAAGAGATTGTATAGATTAACATCTGAGCGAAACAGGAGTTAACCCTTCAACCCAAACCGTTCTCGAGTTACAGACGTTTTAATTTCACAGTGCCAGAACGTACATGCGCGCGCATATGCACACACACGCACATGCATGCAGACATTGTTTTTGAATATGATTTTTCGAGGTTTTGGAACATTTTGAGGACGTTGACATTGAAAACTGAAGAAAAAAAAATGTTTTCATCGTCGCAAAGTTTCTCTATGAGGAAGCAAAACTTACATTTTTCATTCAATCCATATTTTTTGGACTGGCACCGTACTGATAAAATTGTCTGCCTATACCGAGGCAGTACTAAACCGAAGACTCGTTAACCAAGACTGGAATGGTAATATTGCCACTGCTGGGGCAGTACTTCCAGCCAAGACCCACCCAACCTTGCTTACCATGACTGGCACTGTTCTAATAAAATTGTTTACTAATACTGGGGCAGTCCTTAACCGAAGACTCGGTAACTAAGGCTGGCATGGTACTGTTGCCAATGCCGGGGGACTACTTCCAGCCGAGACTCGACCAACCTTCCTTACTAAGACTGGCACTGTACTAATAAAATTGTTTATCAATACTGGGGCAGTACTTAACCGAAGAATCGGTAATCGAGACCGGCACGGTACTAATACTTTCAGTTGCCAGTGCTAGGGCAGTACATCCAATCAGCTTTGGTTACCAGGACTGGCGCCGCACTGATGAAATTCTTTACCAATACTGGGGCAGTACTTCACCCAAGACTGGGTAGCTGAGACGGGCACGGCACTGATACGTTCAGTTGCCAGTGCTGGCGTAGTACTTCCAGCCGAGACTCAACCATACTTGGTAACCAGGACTGACACCGTACTGATAAAATAGTTTACCATTACTGGGCCAGCACTACAGCCAAGACTCAGTAACCCAGACTGGGACGGTACTGATACGTTCGGTTTCCAATACTGGGGCAGTACCGCCAACTGAGAGTCGGTCGGCAGGACTTGCACAACTCTGGGCCGTATTGGTAACTCTGGCGCAATACCGACATTCGCATGCATTTTTTCAAGGAAAACTATTTAAAATTTCGGTTTGGGGTTTTGATTGTCTAAAAGTATATACATTCAAAAATGTGTTTAATTTTCTTTATTTAAAAATATCAAAAATATGCAAGGATATTGTATGATCCTTGGAGCATCGTAAAAAAATCTGCGTATACGGTACCCACTGGCGTTTCTCCAAAAATCATCCGCAAAAAACCAAAAAGATTATTAAATTAGATACTATAATCTAGTACTTGTCATAGCCGATTTTGAAAATATCGATTTATGACAAAATGGTGGACGTTTGAACATAAATAGTGATTTTTGGGCCAAAAATTAGTTATTATTTTGCCTAAAAAACAAAAACTAAGTAACGGAAAGAAAAAATCCTATGACAAGTACTAGATAATGGTGTATAGAATAACCACAAAAAAACCTCAAGACAATCGGTTCATTGGTTTTCCAGAAATGTTGGGTGCCGATTTGAAAAGCGGGGTTTTGAGAGAAACGCGTTTGAAAATTTGGGAATGAATAAATCACGAAATTTGTCAACTTACATGAAATCATCGATACCAGGCCCATAGTGTAGGTCTTCTACGGTCGACGGAATGTTCATAGCTTCTAAATCCTTGATCTCGACCATCTTGGTGTATATCTTTCCTTAATGATGAAAGTTACTGAAGTACCGACGGAAGTATAATTGTGATCGGTCTGCGGATGCGGCAATCTTCAATTTTAGAAGACGTTAGCCACAATCCGAGATTAATTTTTTAAATTCCTATGTTACTGGCGTGAATATACTGAGTCTATGATTTTTTTTCACCACAGAACATCAGGGATAAAAAATAGTTTAACGTGTGTAATTTCACGTGCGGTTAGATAGGCAAGACGTTCAGGCGACGGGTTATGTATTTTTTTGGCAATTCAGCACCAAGATAAACCATTTCTCACAACGGATTATCGCAAACTAAACCATTTAGGAATAAAAACCCATCTTGTCTATCGTAAACCATAAATATTCAATATTGAACCGTCAATGTTTGATGAAAGATTACGAATCTTGGCCGCCGAATGAAGAGCAACGCTGTCAACCTCAATGTCTGCGAAATTGCCGTATTTCGGCTACACTTAATACTAATTAAGGGTAATGATGAATAATCTCGTGACATAAATTTAAATGGGCATAATCATAAATTACTTAAAATGTCATTTTGAGTTGTATAAAACATTCGCTGACGCAGTCTTTTCACAATAATCATCGATAATATTATTCTTTTTCAAATTGGTAATAGAACAAAAGTTTTTCTTATTTACGGAATAAAATATAAAAATGCATAATTTTACCCATTAATTATATATTTTATGAAAAATGTGCATCTCCGGAATAAATCTATACCTCGTATCCATTTTCTTGAGATTTATTGAAAGAAAAAATCCATAAACTGTCATTTGACTCGACTAGACCGATTTAACCTCCTTGAGCAGCGTGCGCCTGGGGCAATACCCGGATGGATGACTACTTCACCGTGCACTAGTTCGCGTGCTGGATTTCAACGGAAAGCATTTTCACTGCGTTTTCAACGTCAACTTATCTGAGGCTCAGTAAAGTATACCCGTCTGTATGAGCACAAGTTTTTCGCAGTTTCCCTGTGCCCTCGAGCAAACGCGAAACAGTTGTGTATCAAGAAAAATTCTTTGTAGATAGCTACGAGGTCTCTATGGAACTGGAGATGGTAAATTGTCAAGCGTTGAATTAAGGGGTAACAACACTGTAGAATTTTCAAAAAATCAATGTGCCCTTGGAAGGGCAACTTTTTGGTCCTGGGATAGCAGATTAATGGTAAGAGTTTTCTAAAAGTAAAATTTTCCATTTGTTCGTATCTATAATACATTTCAAAACTTCAAACGCATTTTTCTCGAAATATGATTTTTCAAAACGGCACGCAGCATAACTCCAATAATTTCCAATCTTTTTATTTGAAAATTTAACCACAACATTGAAGTAACATTTCAAAGTGAACCACGTAGGGAATTTTCGATTAGTGAATTTAAACAATATTTATTAACTAATGACTGTCCTTTTTTGGTGAAAATTGAACGACTTTATTCAAACACTCGCCAATTACACAAAAATCATTATTTCTAAAATCCTCTACGTGGTTCACTAGCTACACTCATGTAGATGACATCGATTTTTTTTCTCTTTCAGATTCAAATTGGCATCAGTTGTAGTGCGTGCTGCAAGTCGCGTCAAATTCAACATGCCTCAGAAGAATTCCTGCAGTGTCGCAGTTTTGTAATATTTTCCTACCATTTTTTTGTAATATACTTAAATATATGCTCAATAACTATCCCAAGTATTATTTGTCAATCACCTTTCCTTTCACCCAAAAAAATTGTAAAAAAAAACGCTTTTTTTAGGTCACTACAGAGGTGTTTCCCCTTAAAGTGGAGAGATAAGGATCGTGAAAACGCGCAAGGAGATAAAAAGAATAATTATCAATTAAAAAAAAAAGTTCTTAAATATGTTTCAGAATGAAAAATATTGCAATGATAATGTTTATGATACGGATATTTTACTTCAAATCCTCGCTTTCCTTTATTTTGTTGAAAAGTCTGAAAAAAAATATATTGTATGACGGAAATTATTATTAGAAGGCTAACAGCGCTGTTTTTATACTTTTAAAGCGGTTATAACATTCGCTGGGAGAAATAAAGAATATTTGGTTGGGTTCGTTTGGGTCTTTATACTTTTATAGCGGTTATAAAATTCGCTTGGAAAAATAAAAAAATTATTTGTATACTGTCTGACCATTTTGGGCAACTTTCTAATATATTACAATTATTATATTATTAACAATAGCGAGGTCCACTTCGTGAGTTTTTCTTCAACAGCGGGTTTTACCACGTTTGTGTATCTTTTGTAAGTGTGGAAAAAAGCGTTTGCGAAGTTGTAGAAAAAAAATAGAGGTCACGAGAAATGAACGATGTTCGCATGTCGCCTCCGAGACCTGCCGGATATGTCTGCTCGCGACGAACAAATTTCCATTTATCCATGGAGAGAAATGTGAGTGGGATTAGGAAGAGCCGGACAGCCTTCCTACCAGTAGTCAGTAGGGAGGGGGCGGGGAGTAATCCCCTCAACAGGAGACCCGAGCGAGGTTAATCAGCGAAATGATCGTTTCAGGACTACACCGGTCTCGCTATGAACAATTGGTACTTTTTGCGTCGACTCTCGACGGAAACTTCTAGACCTCGCTTGCCAAATATTCCCCCACAAAAATGGACGCGAATACTTTTTATGAAAGATAAAATGTGTCTTTAGCGTTAGAAAATTTACTGCACTTTATTATTTGTATTGAATACTGATAATTCGATATTCGATATAATGAGTCTTCGATATTTCGATAATTCTGATATGATGGGTTTTCGCAAATATCGATTTCAAATAAAACATAAATCCGCTGATTCAAATGGAAATTCACTTGTACCAATATGAATAGCACAAATGGATCTTTCGGCGATTATCGAATGGGCAGAATTAATTCACGTATGGGATTACACACAATTGAGTTGACTTTTAACTAAGCAGCGTTGCACTTGATATCGATGCCCTCATTTATATATGAATATATATATAAGGTATTCCACGTGAATCCGGTAGACTTTTTCCCTGACCCCCGCCAATTCGATCCATTTTTCTTTATCTGATTCCGTTGACTCTAAAAGACACCCTGTATTTTTTACATTTCGTAACAACCCTTAGACTACAAAAAATCCGGCAAAAAACGCCCCGATTTGAAAATCCGAAAAAAATCCCAAAAATACGCGATTATATGTAAAAAAATTCAAGCTATCACCCGCAGTCGAAGGATGATTTGTTCTGTGCTTTCTGTACTTTCTGAGACTTTAAAAAATAAATCGAATTGGCGGAGGTCAGGGAAAAAGTTCACCGGATTCACGTGGAATACCTCATATACACACACACACACACACACACACACACACGCACGCACGCACACACACACACACGCACGCATATTGTAAAGGGGTACGTATCGATTCCGAGTACACATTTTGGGGAAAACATATAGGTATATTGATTTGCATTAGTAATTTGATGTATGCATTACCTGGTATTTATATCGCTACGCATATAATAAAAAATGAGTGAAAAGCATTTTTTTCCACTTGTAGATGAATTGAGGCGGGATATACATTTAGACAGGAAAAAAATAAGCAATATTGAGGGATTTTTTTAACTAACACAAATAATTATTCTACAATTATCAAACTTTAGGTATACTTTAATAGTATGTTTAAGTACACAAAATAGTGTTTTTTTTCAATTAATTCATCATCAAAATGAAGGAGCTGTGGCAGAGTGTTATAGCAAGGTCGCCGCGGGAGTTGCGAATCGGCGTGCAGTCTAGCTTCCCGTAGACTTTGATTTGCAATGAAGTTCAAACATTTTTTCAGTTAGAAGATGTATAGTTTCTATGTGACGGTAATTAAAATGAAGAAAATGCAAATTTAAGAAAATGGCACGCATTTACAAAAAATAATCAACATTTCACGCAAAATTTCTAAAAAAGTGGATGAAAAAAGTCGTCTTTTTTCCAATTTTTCATAAACAATTCTCGTCAAGTAGAAGGTATCAATATTATCAATATTTCTACCAAGTTTCAACTTAATCGGCTCAATAGTTTTTGCGTAAGTCTGCACGTCAATTTCGATAATGCAGTTTTGAGAAAAACGCATTTGAAGTTCACGCCCGCTCCGAATCCGAGCGGTGAGGCACAGCGCTGACGGACGTTTAAAGTTTTTTGAATTTCGCTTTCAAACGTTGGAAAAATATTCTACATATATAATTCTATCGTTTAAAGAAATAAAGGAAATCGATTTTTCGATCGTTGTAATTGTATATCCCGCCTTAAGTATAGGTCCGCAATTATTTATGAGTAGGTACATTAATATCTGCACCATCTTTAGGGTCATTAACATTTTGTTAATTATCACTAAGATGGACAAATCCGACCAAAAATATGAATAATAACCAAAGCAATACGTGCTTCAATAATTCTCATGGAATATTAACATAATAGAAAACATCCAAGTACATTTTTATCGCAGATTGGCCAGTTTCCTTTTCAGAGCCGGTAGTAACACAACGTCTAATGAAACGATTTATCATTTTACGCACGTTTCCGAATAGGACTTCGCTAGACTTAGAGAATGGCCTTGGCCTCATGACGATGTGTGAATTCCTTTTTTGGAAAGGTTTTCCAAAAATCAAGAAAATCACACCTTAAGGGATTTGAGTAACTTTCACACTATTGACTTTAATTTGCACAGTTAGTATTCAAACAGTAGTTATTTTCGGTTTACAATCGTATTTTTTAATTGGATCAATCATTCGTTAATAACAATGACTTCAGCATGCTGTTTTTCAAGAGAAAGATGAGGTTTTCTTCGAAGAAGCCGTCATTATACGTATTTTTCGAAATTTCGAAAAGTGGATTGCAAGCCCATAGCCAGTTGAATATATTTGAAGATTTTTTTTTGTTTGGTGATTTCCAATATATTCTCCTTCAACTAGAAATCATTTTCAGTACCATCCTGACCCGGAAGAGCCATGAATCATTTGAAAAATTCCGAAGGCTGTTCTCCAAAATAGACAGATGTACTGATAGCCATCATTACATAGATATAACGGGTTCAAACTGTCTTTTCTATACAAATATGTGTATCTGTGTGCGTTTCGTGTTCACATAAAATAGATGATGAAATTTTCTGCATAAATAGACGTAAATACGATCACGTTAAACGACTCATCGAGGCGATGATGTATTGGATCTGATCACTAAATTCAACTGATTTAAGGGGCTAGGCCACTCTAGAGGCCGAAAAAATAGGCGTTCCGGGGATTTTTTTTTCAGAAAAACTACAAAATAAATCGAGATTACAAAAAGGGTGTTTATCATACATATCAGTGATTGTATACAATAATTTTTTTAAAGCGATTAATTTCAGAATGGCGGCTGTGCACCGTTTATCTCACAACTGCATTTTTTATGTTAGCCGGAAACACAACTTAGACAATTTTTAACCGATTCACGTGAAATGTTGAATATATCTTGAAAAATACATTGTCTATGGAAGTACGTAGGATTTTTTTTATATTGCATAGTTAATTTGTTATTAACACTTATCTGCCGAAATCTTTCACTTTCCAAAAATTTGCCTAAAAATCGTCAGATAATTGTTAATAACAAATGAACTATGCAATATTTAAAAAATCCTCCGTACTTCCATATACAATGTATTTTTCAAGATATATTCAACATTTCAAGCGAATCGGTTGAAAAATGTCTGACTTATGTTTCCGGCCAACTTAAACAATGCAGTTTTGAGATAAACGATGCACAGGCGCCATTTTGAAATTAATCGCTTCAAAAAAATTATTGTATACAGTCACTGATGTATGATAAACACCCTGTTTTGTAATCTCGATTTATTTTGAAGTTTTTCTGAAAAAAAAATCCCCAAAAGTCTGAAATTTTGGGGATTTTTTTTATATACAGAAAATTTTACATAATTTCTTTTTACATACAGGAAATACAGAAAATTCTGTATTTCTGAAAAAAAATCCCCCATTTCGGAAAAAAAATCCCCAAAAAGCTTATCTTTTCGGCCTCTAGAGTGGCCTAAGGCCTTATGGGAAGGGTAGGGGTTTCAGCGTGAAAAAAAAAACACTTTTTTGCCAATTTTTTTCCTCTATATGGATAGAGTAAATTTATTGAAACCTTTTGTACATTGTTGAGTGTCATTTCAAGAACATTCCGTGAAATTCGTACGCGAAAATATCCACAAACAAGCCGGTGACAAAGCTTTTCCAAGAACGCCTTTGAAAAAACACAATTGGCGGTGTTCACTGTATCTCAGCTAGAAATTATCTGAAATCAAGAACCCTTAAAATTTCGTCAAAGTATCATCAAATCCTCCCACCAACGGTCGTTAATATTTTTTTTTTAATTTCTAAATTTTTGGTGGTCATGTAAAGTGAAAAGTGCTATTTTCCACAAAAAATTCCGCCATTTTGGGGGTGGAAAACCCCCTCACTGTAAAAAAAATCTCAAACTAACCGTTGGGAGGAGGTATGTTATATGTAGAAAGTGTGTACCAAGTTTGAAATAAATCGATCATGTAGTTTTCAAATGACAGTGAACACGGACTTTGAAAAAGTGGTTTCGAGCAAAACGCGGCACCGGCTTGTTTGTGGATATTTCGCCTACAAATTTCACGTAATTTTCTTGAAATGACACTTAACAATGTACAAAAGTTTTCAATGAATTTACTCTATCCATATAGATGAAAAAAAAATCGCAAAAAAGTGTTTTTTTTCACGCTGAAACCCCTACCCTCCCCTCAATGAATCGAGACCGAAATTGAAAATTCTAAAGCTCAATCATAAGCGTAGTTCGCCATCAGACCTTAATCCACGGTCAAGGTTGTCTAAAAAATATCTCGCTGAGCTACGTCGTCATATAAAGTAGAGCGACCGAGGAGACCCAGGGAAGTCGGCTACGTCAAGACATTCATCGCCAGAGGTCAGGATATGTCTTTGACGATCACAAGCTGCCGATCGGACTCAATTCCACAGGGGCTTGCGGTAATGGCACGTACGGACGATTGGTGTTCACAGTACATCCACTCAGAATTCGTGTGATGTCTATACGTATACGTATTGACTGTAGCGAGCGTATGGGATTTGGACCCAACGATTTCGTGAGGAAAAAGAGATGATTTACGCCCTTTTGTCACAAATAGCAAGTCATATATATATATATATATATATATCGCTATAGAATGCTGCACAAACGTGCTATAACGTTTGAAGAGACGTATAAGAGAGTAGATTCTATGTATGCAGGGTATACGAATGTATGTAGTCACGGAAGGTATAGGTAGATCGTAGGTCAACCATCCCTCGGGGCTAAAACCAATCACGCCCGGTACCTCTCCTGGGTCTGGTTGTTTCTGCTCTCTCTTTCTCTCCCGCCATTTATCCTGTTTGCTTCTTCCACTCACCCCCACACACACGCACACTATACACATGTGTATGGTTCCAAAAAGAGAGAAGGCTTTAAGAAAACGACGTAGCTCCGCACGTTGAGTTACTGAAATTGCTGAAGTTCTGTCCTCTCTTTACTATATAGAGCCTTCTCACATCGTCTTTTATATATGTATTGCGGCACCTTCCATATATGCATTCATAGGTATGAATACTTATATACGCTGCCATACGTGTAGAAGTGCGCGCAAAAGCACACACATGCATGTGTATAGTCACTTTAACGTGCACGAGCTTGCATGGAGATGTGTGTGTGGGGGTGTGTGTGATTTTGTAACCCTCGAAATTCACGTTTCAATTTGATATTCTCGGATCGCACGACACGCTTAAATTTCCACTGCTCTACGGCATCATCCACTCGCTATATATTTATACATACACGTGCACAGTTATCACACGTATAAAAGTGTATATACATCGATGGGCTTCGCAAGAATTTGGATTACGAATTGGATTTACTAATATATAGGATAAGAGTGCAGGTTTGGTGAGTTTCATATGTCTCTATATATTCGGAAGGTAAATTTTGAAGACCTTCGACTCCGAGGATCATGCTTAGGGAGGCCAGATATGCTGGTAGCCAAGAATACATGGAGTGGGGTCGAAATGAGCAATATACAAGAAACATCGCACGCCAGTGAGCATACCTCACACCCTCAATCCTCTTGGATATCGTTCATGATTTTACATAGGGTAGCGTGGTCCGAAACCGACCGGTGGTCCCATACGGATCTCTCCATATTTCTCAGTACTTGTGCTGCAACTGAAACTGTTGGCGGTGGCATTTGAAAGCTCTCACAACACTGACAATTTGGAGGTAGAGAGCGATCGTTTTCTCTCATTTCATTCTATTGTTTTGCGTCGCGTTGCGTTTTGACAACGTGAAAGTTCATTTTTGAGCTGCATGGAACTGCTGTTGAAGTGTTTTATTTTTTCTTGAAAAATCCAAATAAAAGGTAGGTTGTTTTGGTTGCTTATGGCCTAGGCTTGAACACGCACTAATAAATTTAGATCACTTGCATCGTTGTAAGTAAACGGCGAGTCATTGTTTGAAAAAAGTCTCGGTGGTCCGAAACCGACCCCCAATGAGTGGTCCGAAACTGACCCCCAATGAGTGGTCCGAAACCGACCCCTACATTTTTGCGCACTAAAGATTTTCTAGCGTGTTTTTGATAGTCAAACTGTGATTTAAGGACTTATGACGGTAATTACACATGGTTTTCTTTAGTAATGGGACGATCGTTCAAACGTCTAAAGCCAACACGAGATCCGACAATTCTACGGCGAACACTTGCTGCCATGATATTAGGACTCGTCCGTCGGCTATTCGCAGTTATTGTGACGCAGAAGACAGCTCAAACAGCGATTGAATTTGTAATGTTTGCATTAAGGGGAGATATACACCTAAATGGTCGAAAAAATTGATTTAGAAGCTATGAACATTCCGTCCACCGTAGAAGACCTACACTATGGGCCTGGTATCGATGATTCCATGTAAGTATACAAATTTCATGATTTATTCATTCCCAAATTTTCAAACGCGTTTTTCTCAAAACTACGGTTTTCAAATCGGTACCAAAAATTTCTCGAAAACCAATCAACCGATTGCCTTGAGGTTTTTTGTGGTTATTCTATACACAATTTTCTAATACTTGTCACATGATTTTTTTCCGTTACTTAGTTTTTGTTTTATAGGCAAAATAATAACTAATTTTTGACCCAAAAATCACTGTTTATGTTCAAACGTCCACCATTTTGTCATAAATCGATATTTTCAAAATCGGCTATGACAAGTACTACATTATAGTATCTAATTAAATAATCTTTTTGGTTTTTTTCAGATGATTTTTGGAGAAACGCCGGTGAGTACCGTAAACGCAGATTTTTTTACGACGCTCCAAGGATCATACAATATCTTTGTAAATTTTTTATATTTTAAAATAAAGAAAATCCAACATATTTTTGAATGTATATATCTTTAGATAATCAAAACCCCAATCCGAAATTTCAAATAGTTTTTCTTGAAAAAATGCACAAAAATGATCTTTTTCCGGCTCCTAGGTGTGTATCTCCCCTTAAGCGAGTAAAATTGTAATCAATGCATTCATTCAATTATATTTGCTAAAAAAAGGCCTTCGAATGTTCTAAAATAAATTTGAAAATATTTCCACATCGTATTGTTTTGCTAAGAAGTTGCAAAATAAATTCAAAATTTTGCCGTTTCCCTTGATTCGCTGTAAAAAAATAGGGGGTCGGGTTTGGACCATGGGGAGGTCGGTTTCGGACCACGACTTGTGCTGACTTTCATTACGGCCTCGGTATCTTAATCAATCGGTACCCGAAAACCTCGTCAAGCTGCTCACAACTTACAATAACGTTCCCTCTAAACAATAAAAATTTGGTTTGAACAAACAAATTAATTTGATGCACTTCCATTGCCTTTGCTGATTAGGCGGCCGATTTCGGACCACGATACCATAGCGTACTTCCTATGCTAAATGGTACTTGATGTTAGTTTCTTCAACGGCATTTCAGGCTACAATAGGCAGCATTTTCGGATCACAAAAACATTAAAAGTTGGTAACAAGCAGTTTTCTGAAAACGACTAAACGCTGCTGTATTTTGTGTAAATGATGTCAAGAATGGCCGAATGAGTTATAGAATGATAATCGTACGGTTGGAGTTTAAGCTGAATCGTGGATTAAATGTAAACAACACGCGTCCCTCCATTGTCGAGTGTCGTTCAGAACTTTCAGGTACGCGTACACACACCCTCAACTATATGCATACTGGATACGTTAGATTTATGTACTGGAAATGTGAACGTCCGATCGGACATATCGAAAGATTTCCCTTTTCGTTGGGTAAAGTTCTTGGCGGCTGAGAGCGGAAAAGGCCGAGCGACCGGAAATTGGGAATGGGACGTTCGGAAAAGGGAGGAAGCATACCTATGTGAATCCGTTCCGTGGAATGTGAGATAGTGGGTAAAACCGGATAGTGATGCAAGAAAACGCTGAGAAAGTTGGGATCAGAAGCGAGAGGGAACACGGAAGAGATGAGGGGGTGAGAGGGAATACGTGCTTCCTCTATACGACTTGTATTCTTCAGAAGTGAGCAAAGGCTCGCGGAACGTCTCCCATGGGGAGCGTTTTCTTCTCCAATACCGAAATGTATACCGCTTGCGCGGGCGCGTGATCGGCTGATTTTATGGCGGCAACTTTTTTGAAAGATGCTCCCGAGGCGTCCAGAGTCTCTCTCTCTCTCCCTCTCCCCCTCTCTCCCCCCTCTCTCCCCCCTCTCTCTCCCCCTCTCTCTCCCTCCCTCTCTCTCTCTCTCTCTCTCTCTCTCTCTCTCTCTCTCTCTCTCTCTCTCTCTCTCTCTCTCTCTCTCTCTCTCTCTCTCTCTTTTTCTGTTGCGCTTCTCCATGCTTTTGACAGCCTCGCCGAGAAGGGACGAGACGCCAGTTCAAGAAGTATATTAAACGCGTCCTTGTTCTCGGTGCTTAATGTTAAATCGTGAGGAAAAGAGCTGCAGAGAAGTCGAAACAGTTACTGCGGGAGCGTCAAAACAAATCCAGCCGAAATTTTCGCGTGTAATTGAATGCTCGAATTTTTTAAATTTCTTTTGGAAAGTTTAAATGGTCATGATGCATATATACGTGCACATTGACTGACGCCGATAAATTTCGAAGGATCTCGATAAAACGTGGTATCCTAGAATTTTTAAGGCGTTACCCCCACTTGTAGCGCAAAAAAAAAGGCCTTTTTCATGATTTTTTTTAAAGAAACCTACAAAACTTTTTTAATCGATCAATATACCATCTTAAAGAACACATCTTGAAGAACTTTCAGTAATTTTTTATTGAAAAATATTACATTGTTTAGTGGCATATGGCCGTCAATGAAATAATGTTTTTATATACACGGTTTGCGGTGACCAACATTGCGGTGAAGTGGATCATCCGAAAAAAAAAATGCGGATGAATTTAGTCAAATATAAGTATAAACTAGTCTTTAATCGAAGGGTTTAAAAAAATATTCATTTTTCACAAAATGGCGGACAGTCAAAGTTAACGGTTCGATTTTAACGAAAAAAACGGCTGTTTTTTGGCTATAAAACGGCCATTTTTTTCGAAAAAAGAAATCGAACGATTAAAGACTACATTTTTATGTATTAAATAAGCCTGCAAAATTTCAAGAAGATCGGTTCATTAGTGTTCGAGTAATCGTGGTCACCGACTTCAGAAATGCCATTTTGAGAAAAACGCGTTCAAAGTGTCAATTTCCGGTCGTTTACACAACGGATTCTTCTCTTTCAACGCTCATATCTCAGTCAATTTTGTTCGGATCGACTTGAAATTTTCAGGACATATTCTCAGATACTTATACTTCAAAAAATGCAATAAAAAAATCGATTTTTTCAAAATCGCAAGTGGGCGTAACCCCTTAAGTCACTAGATCGAGCTCAGGGACTACACATTCGACATTCCTCTGTTAAGGGGTTACACCTAGTTGGATTTTTTTTAAATCGTCTTTTCGTTTTCGACGGATTCTTATAATATAACCTTTGAATAATATTGTCTGAAAATTTCAAGTCGGTCCGTCGAAAATTGGGGGAGTTATGACCGTTTACGCGTAGGTCCGCTTGCCGCTTTACCGTTACAGGCAAAAGCTTTAAACACGTTTTTCTCGAAATGACTTTTTCAGAATCGGTGACGAAAATTTTTCAAACACAACTAAACCGAACTGCTTCAAATTTCACAGACATTTTTGGTATATCAAAAGGCAGTCTTTAATCGGAGGATTTTTTTTCAATGCATACTTTTTTTTATATCAAGGAAAATAAAGTGTTTTTTTCACCGAAATTTCGACGATCCCTTTCAATCGGCGACCAACACTTCCCGCAAATGGTGCTTATTTGGGACGAAATTCGGCATTTCCACCGCAGTAAAAATTAGACTTGATGGGCAAAACTCAAAGATCTGTAAACCATATTTGGTTAAGAGATGTTGATACTTCACGATACAGCAAAAATCAGCTGTTGCCGTCAACCATTTATAGCACCGAGAGCCATTTTTTGAAAACGGACCGAACTAAGTTGTATACCTAATACTTTAAATGATATCCTTTACTATGAAAAAAAGTTAAAAACCTGCACCTATTTCCTAGAAGCATTGAACATTTTCGATGCCTCAGCAGCGCAAAATATGTTTCAATGAAAAAAATTATTACAATATTACGAAATATTTGTACCAACATTGATGAAAACATTCTAATCAGTCAGTTAGTTCTCCAGCTAACATCAGCGTGTCGTATCTACCGGAAGAGGTGGTAATCAGATGCAGCCAAGTCTGGAGAATACGTCGGTTGCCGCAGAACTGCCTATTCGAGTTCCAAGAGTGTGTTTTTCAAAGTTTACACAGCATGTGGTCGGGCGTGATCATGCAAAAGAATCACTTTGTGTCGATGACTGGCTACGGATGGCCTTTTTGCCTCTATTCATCACTCCACAGGTAGAACAGGTAGACCAAGTGGTTGGTCGCGATCGGTGTAAATCAGACCCAGTAGCTCGTCTGAGACGAAACACGCCTTCCTGGTTCCTTTAAACCCCAACAGATCCAAACAAACCCAAGCCTTATGTCCACGAATATTCCAGTTTAATGTTCAAGAGGGTGTCTCAAAATGACCTGACATTTTAAACCGCGCGCCATTTTTTTGCGGCGAACATAGAGTACTAATCTTTGACAACCGGCATCAGAAAGTATTGAGGTTCAATCATGGAGAATCACACGATCGAGTAACGCATAGAAATTTTTATTTGCTGCATTCTTACTGCATAGTTATTACAGACGAAGTTTAATGGTCGTGTTATCTCGAGGCGCGGCGATATAAATTGGCCACCAAGATCGTGCGATTTTGGGACATTCGACTTCTTTCTTTGAGGTTTTCTGAAAGGACAAAAGTATGCCAGTGATCCGCGGACCATTCCGGAGCTCAAGGAAGCAATTGGACGCACCATTAAGGGGTTACGTGGGTTTCGAAGCCGAAAAAAAGCAGTTTTTCTCTATTACAAAAAAATATAATATATAAATTATTTCATTCAAAATGTAAAGCACATAAAAAAGCAACATTTGAACAATATTAAAAAAAACTTCATCCAAAAGTTTGGGAAATTCGGCCGGTCAGACCTGGTTTCCGGAGAGCCCTTAAAAAAAAGTGTCTTCGTGGTGGTCAGGATAACTCATGATGGCTTTATTTGAAATAAAAAAAACCACATTCTTTCTGCCAGTTGATAAGTATAGCTCGTGATTTTAGCAGAGTTGAATGCAAAGTAGTTCAATTTTTGGTACAATTTACACTACGTATAGCCTCGTAAGATTAGTTGCAATCGAAAAAAAACCTTCGTTTAATCACGAGTCAATGCTATTTTGAAAAAAGTGTGCAAAAATTCAATAAGATCGGTGCATTCGTTTTTGAGAAATCGTGTCCACCGACTTCAAAAATAGTGTTTTGAGAAAAATGCGATTAAGTAGAAATAAAACGAAGAATTGTTTTTTTTTTACTTACATAGACTCGTTGATTCCAGCTCCATAAAGCAAAGATCCTGCTGCAGCTGCGATGTCCAGGCATCCTTTGGTTCTTGCCTTGATTTTTTGAAATGTTCAAACCCACGTAACCCCCTAATAAAATACGTCTGCAATTATGCCAAAATGTTATTGAAAATTTCGTCAAAAGAGTGAACGTTTGCAAACAGGGACGAGGCGGCCATTTATCGGACATTGTGTTCCACACATAACCTCCATGTTTCTACCTTATATTGAAATAAAAGTATTCGTACTTTTCAAACAAATAACGCGTTTTATTAATAAATAAAAATGTTAGGTAATTTTAAGACACCCTATAGATGGTTCCCTAGGATCCACTCACTTCTTCCACTTGAAATTATCGGAATGGATCCATTTTCCATCGCCAGTGACAATACGCCACAAGAAATTCATTTTTCTTCGCCTCGCAGGCAACTCATAAAGCAGCCATTATCCTTCCTTTTTAATTTTTTTCCAAGGCGTGTTAACCTTTAGGAACAGCCATTGGAATACCATTCAACGCTCTGATAATTCTGAAAAGAGGTGGATTTTCGTCCAGCTTGCAGTTGGGGATCCCTAAACTTTTTCGGCTTTCCTGAACGTTCCCTGCCTTCCACACTGAAATCACCACTTGAGAAGGGTCGAAATCATTCCAATAATGAGAAGCCTCTCTGCTCTACAAATTGCAGAACAATTATCAATACAATTCTATCGCAAAAAAGTGCCCGGTGGCGAACAATCGCGTGTCCATTCACGCGATACACTTATTTCGTAGGATCTATGGAGAGGTTCGAAAAACGATTTACAGGTTTTCGGTCACTACAAAAATTCGATTGAGGTAATGAAGCCCTCGGAATATTCTGAGGAAAAGCCAAAACTGTACATGGACAAGAGGAAACGATCGTGCTGCGAAAAACGAGAAGAAAGATAAATGGTAACTAAAAGTGAAAATGGAAGTGCGAGATAGATGTATAAGTGAATAATATGGACACAGCGATAATGGGGAAAAGAAGAGAGAGAGAGAGAGAGAGAGAGAGAGAGAGAGAGAGAGAGAGAGAGAGAGAGAGAGAGAGAGAGCAGGGGTAATAGAGAGAGCCATAAAAGTTATAAAAAAGTGAGAGAAGAAAGCAGAGGGTTTAAAGGCACGCTGTTACGATATATATAGTTGCCAGCAACTTAGCTCATGAATTAATTTCACAACGGAATCGCTTATACTACATTAACTTTTAATTTGCCAAACGCCCGGACCGCAAGCGGGGCTAGGAGCGTTCTGTAGGCTATCCACACGAGCACGCCCCATAGCCGCCGTGTATTCACATTAACTTTCTTTGTTCATGCTAAGTAATGGATAGCCCCCGGGAGAAGCGGTTGTCCCTGACGTCAGGCTTATTGCCTTTCTCGTCGTTGTAACCATCGTCGTGTTTGTACCTACAGTCGCGGCGGCACGCACACATACATATACATGTGCGGGGGTGTCTGACGCGAGGAAGAGAGAAAAAATACATTTTTGAGCCATTACATGTATGTAATGTTGGCGATCAGTAGAGCTGGCTTTTTGAGACGGTCCTTAAGGAACTTCTGAACGAATGGTCGATTTCGAGGAGCGGGGTGGAACTTGAAATTTGCTTTATATGAATATGCCTACATTTATGCGAAGGTTATGTTGAAGTCATTGGGGTCCACATAATGGTGAGTAGGGAAACAGTAAGCTACTATAAAAAAGATCCTCAAAGTCGAATGTGTTTAAAATAACGTTATATTATATATATATAATATTATATATATATATATATATATATATATATATATATATATATATATGAATTTGATCAGGACTATTATTTTCGATAGGCTTCTATTCTCACCCCTTGCGCTTCTATCTCTTATCATCCCCTGATTCAAATGTACACGACGAGAAAAGTATTTACCAAACAACAATGATGACACGAGTGAACGAAATAAAAATAAATTCTTGCTACCTCCAAAGTTCGTACGATTTTGTCAAGCGACTACTGGGGAGACCTACACCAACCTATATTTCAAGTTACTACACAGGGTGTCTAAGGAGTGAGATGCAGTCAGAGGCGTGAAAAAATGAGCATTTTCAATATTTTTTTTATAGTAATTAAGTTTGTTTTATAAAAGTGGTTACAGAGACTTTTTATGTTATATTTCAACTTGACTTGTACAAATTTTCAAAGAAAAATATTGTTTATTTATAAAAATATCACGTTCTTTGTCTTCATCTGAAATAAAAAAAAAACAGAAAAAAATAATTAGTTTAATAATAAATCTATTCCTTAATCGAAGTTTTTTTTCAAAAATTAACAAAATTATTCATTATTATTCAAATTCATATTATATCAAAAATTAACGGCTTTCAACAGATAACTTTCGATTTTCGACAAAAAAATCGCTCGTTTACTGTTAAAACAAAATAAAAATTTCCAACGAAAATGAAAATCCTTCGATTAAGGACTAGTTTTTTTATGCTATCAATAAGCACACCAAATTTCATCAAAATCCATCGACTGGTTTGCTTGCAGCTGTCGTCCGCTACCTGCCATGGGGATCCGACGCCCCTTCACTAATTGTGGGATGTCCCGGAAACTATTCATCGGATTGACTTGAATATTTTCGAAACATCATACTTCAAGAACATGTTTAAAAAGCGATTTTTTGAAAATTCTCACTGCATCTAACCCCTTAAATGAATTTTATTTTCATACTGAGTGTCCTTAGCAGTTCATTTAAAAAATGTTTCTTTTCTCAAAATGATTCGCTATTATAAAATTAATTCAGTCATATGTCGACGGTAGCAAAGCGAAGACGAGCTTGTTCGAAATGCCTTAAAACGAATACAGATTTCGTGAAAACTGCTTTTTTGTTTTTTCTTATTGCGGGGTAGAAATAAAGGATCAACATGAATTCGCAGGCAATCTTGGCTCCTTCAGTAAAAAGAAAGGAGAATGCTTCCACCAAGATATGAAAATCATGAAAGGTAGTTATCAGGGAAGATGGAACAGACATACATGATGGCTGATTACCTTTGGAGTTTGATGCGCGACTGCCTCGGCAAGTTTTACTCAAGAAAATTACGAAAAAGAAGCTTATTCAATGTAAACATATTTAATAAAACTCAAAGGAAGGTTCTGCCTTGTTGGGTAAAAAAATGTTCCATTTTTCACCAATTTTTTATGCGAAAAGTATTGAATATAGCATGTCGATATTTGGTATGTCGACTAAGCGGTCTTTATTGAACATCAAAATATTTTTTAAAGTTTGACAAAACGTGGTGGTTGGAGTGGGAGGAGCCACGTATGTCGGTGCGCGGGCGATGACATTCTTCGCTTGCGGAAGTCCTAAGTCCCGGACAGGTGATCTGAAGCAAAAAATCAAACATATTTTTACTTTGTACAATATTGTGTATTAGTTGACCTAGAATCAAGAAGAAAAAATGAAAAATAAAAAAGTAGTGAGCGATCGGAAGGAAGTTTGATTTTTTTCCCAAACATTATCGCAGTTTTTTTGCTCACAATTTTTTTATTTTTCAATTTTTCTTCTTGATTCTGGGTCAACTTATACACAAGATTGTACAAAGTAAAAAAATGTTCGATTTTTTTGCTTCATATCACCTGTCCGGGACTGAGGACTTCCGCAAGCGAAGAATGTCATCGCCCGCACACCGACAACCGTGGCTCCTCCCACTCCCACCACCATGTTTTGTCAAACTTTAAAAAATATTTTGATGTTCAATAAAGACCACTTAGTCGACATACCAAATATCAGAAAAAATGAAAAATAAAAAAGTAGTGAGCGATCGGAAGGAAGTTTGTTTTTTTTCCCAAACATTTTCGCAGTTTTTTTCTCAATATTTTTTTATTTTTCAATTTTTCTCCTTGATTCTAGGTCAACTGACACCCAATATTGTACAAAGTAAAAATATGCTCGATTTTTTGCGTCAGATCACCTGTCCGGGACTGAGGACTTCCGCAAGCGAAGAATGTCATCGCCCGGGCACCGACAACCGTGGCTCCTCCCACTCCCACCACCATGTTTTGTCAAACTTTAAAAAATATTTTGATGTTCAATAAAGACCGCTTAGTCGACGTACCAAATGTCAACATTCTATGTTTAATAATTTTCGCATAAAATATTTGTGTAAAATCGAACATTTTTTCGCCCAACAAGGCAGAACCTTCCCCTAAATTTTTCAATAAAACTAGATTTTATGGAAAAAATGTATATATTCGTGTTTTACTTAAAATATCGATATTAAGTGTTAAAATAGGATCAATATAGAGATAAGATCCAGAAAAAATATTACTATAAAACGACTAGGAAACGACTAGGAAATCATCGGTGACCATCAGGGTTACAACGATCATCCCCTTTCTTGTTCCTTATTATGACTATTCGTGATCACTGCCGTAAAGTTGTTACCACCAGGTTTTTTCTTCATTTCTCAAGCGGGCCTTGATCGGCGGATGAAAATCCACCAGCGCGTGATTTGCGTTATAGTAACATCAGCTATGTAAGTAGAGCAAAATAAGACTGGCAACGAGAAGAAGATGCAAAAGTTTCAGCGAGACAAACTGGGTAATAGCTGCAGCATATCGTAAGAACGATAGAGGGAGGGGAGGGAGAGGAGGGACGGAGGGAGAGAGAGAGAGAGAGAGTCAGCGAAGAAGAAACTGCGAGAGAGGGAAAGAGAGAAAAACAGGGCAAGAAAGGAGAGCAAAAGGGACAGCAATAAAGCGGGAGACAGAATCCGCGCCTGGAAGATACAGAGAAAGCAGGAGAGAGAGAGAGAGAGAGAGAGAGAGAGAGGGGGGGGAGAGTGAGAGAGAGAGAGAGAGAGAGAGAGAGAGAGAGAGAGGGAGAGAGAGAGAGAGAGAGACCAAAGAACAGATCTGAGCGCTATTAAGCACTATGTGGCCTAAGATGCACTATGCTCAGGCGTTTTCGCATAGCGTTGCCTCTCACTACTTGCCCCCTCTTTGTCCGCCTCGCTCCTTTCCATCTGCCCTTCCGGCGTTGGCACGCTGTAATAATACGTAATATCTTTACTGTTTTAGGCAGCCTCGCGCATTATTCGGATGCCAAGCGTGCCTTGGAAGTTTAATTTCGAATCGTATTATATCCGCACACGGACGTTGGAACGGAGAGGCAGTGGCTGTGGGACCGTGGCTCCCTCGATGTATATGAGACTTTCAGGGTGAGGAAGGGAGAACGAAAGAAGGAGGCAGAGAGGCAGAGAGAGAGAGAGAGAGAGAGAGATCCAAGATGGAGAGCAGGACCGTGGAGTAACGTCTGATATACCTCTGCGTATATCTACTGAGCATGGTGAGCATCTGAGAATACTGCGAAGCAACAAGAACGGAAGCTGTAGTACGGAGGAGAGCAAAGAGATGGATGTGGAAGAGAGCCATGAGAGGCACCCATAGAGAAAGCGATGGTATAGGTGAGGGAAAAGGGCAAACCATGAGAGCGAGAGGGTAGTTGGTAGGCGCCTCAGTAGAAGCGTCCCGAAACCGAGCAGACCAAAGTGAAACTCGCAGAGCCGAGTTGCTCGATTACCATGCTATTTCTAAAATGTACGTATACACGGTATTTCCTGTAATTGCGATACGAATTCGAAGCAGTCTCTGACATCAATTAGTATCAATTAGCATCGTTTCATCGAATCGACGAAAATCCTCATGAATTATCCATGGAATTTTTCGGTATGTTCAATCGAGCCAACAATGGGACATCAGTTTGATTGTCAGCTGTAACATCCTAGGCTTAAACCTATAATAAACCCGTCATTGTTCCAAACTGCGATGTATGAGAGCGCGCCGGCTGTTCTCGAAAGCTCTTTACATAATTATTGTCGGCAACCGTAAGACTATCGCGTGTCTTCGTTGTGATTAATGGATTATGAGAAATGGCTGATACGGGCGTCTTAGGTAGCGATGAGGGAACTCAGCTCGAGACAAATGGACTTGATCGAAATACGGAACACGGGTATTTTTAATTTTTTCGATAATACTAGTCACAACGAGAAACTTACTTTTTCGCAAACGCATATTGCATATCGCTCGGCCTCGAAAAAACTGCCATAACACAGAAAAATTTGTAATTGGATTTTTATTGCAATTGACTATATATTATTTTAACCCGCAAAAGGGTAAATTTGTTTCAGAATGAATACAATCATCACAGGCTAATTTAGATAAATATTGACGTCACGGTAACCTGCGGAATGTGGAAAAAAATTATTATATTAGCATTTTTTGTGTTATGGCAGTTTTTTAGTGGATGCTTTTATGGTAAGCTGATGTAAGGATGGTCAACGCTTCATGAGGTCACCAGTGGCTGAAAGAAACAGCGGTTCAACTGTGAAATATGAACTCGCAAGACTGTCTTTTTCTGTCGTGGTTTTATTTTTCTTAGTTTTGTGAACAATAACGTTGATGATAATAATAATAATGATAATGACAATGGGAATAATAAATGTGCTTATTTCTGAGATAGTATTGGAGAACATGGCTACTGATAGTAGTGGAGGCTTGCACGGTGTGCGGCTTCATCGTTCTCCCTTGCCCATATGAAAATGAAATATATAAAAAATATATCGAAAAATATATAAAACACGTATTAAATATAATTGGTTCGAAAAGTTCGATATACCAATTATATTTTTGGGTAAGAGTAAAACCTATACGATATATAAATATAAATCCATTTAAGATACATCTTAAATATATCAAACATACAAACTGAATGTATGTTTTATATATTTTAAATATGGTTGGTTGAGCAACTTGAGTAACAGATGACGTTGCAAATGAAAAACATCTTCAAGTCGGTATCTTGCGACGACCTAGCCGCACTAGCCGGAATAAATGATCGGACAAAAAAATTTAAGGTTATGTAATTCTATTCGATTATCGCTCTCTATGCGAACGCGATTAAGTAATTGATCCGATAATGTTAGTTACTCTTGTAAATCCACACATTTCTCTAATAAACTAATATTGTGTATTGTACGATATGCAGACGATACGAAAGTTAATTTAACAAGTAGAACTAGCTCAGTGGGGAACGTCCCAGGTCATCACTCAAAGGTCCCGGGTTCGAAACCACCTTACGGCGTGTAAGCATTTGATATAATCTGAATTTGAACCATTAATATATTTGAACCGCAAACACCATAATCGTAATAAATGACAAGGAACAATATCGCAAAAGGGTGCAATGATGTAAATAACGTCATAACAAATTTTTTAAGAATATTTCAAGTATAGTTAAAATGTATTTCAAGTATATCTTAAATACACGTTGAATATATTTCAATAATATTTGAAATGTGGTATGAACTTATTTCAAGTATATTTTAGATGTAGTTTAAATACACTTAAAGTATATTTCAATTATAAGTCGAATACAGTTAAAATACATTTGTAATATATTTTGAGGGTAATTTGAGTACATTATAAATATATGTTCAATATAGTTTGAATATACGAAACCGCCTATCCAACATATATATTTTTATATACATTCTGAAGATTTGTTTTGGCTGAAAACTTAGATATCACGAATATACCTTTAATGCATTTCCCGTACTATATTGCATATATCTAATCTATATCTAAGATGGATAATATATGTCTGAAATATATTTTACATCCATTTTTAATATATCGAAAAATATATTTTTACATATATTTTATTTCCGTGTGGGTGTCCAGAAGCGCTGGCAGTGACCAATACTTGGATGGGTGACAGCTCAGCAGCGCACTGGCATACGCGCTAACTGCCGAGCGGAAAGCTGTTTCGCTGACAATAGGACAAACGTCGGAGATTCAGAAGACGAGAAAACATCAATTTGGAGTTTTTAGAAATATTTTGAATGAGCAGACACATTCGAAGTATAGAAAAAGCAACCGCGATAAGGAAATACATGTAAGGGATGGTTTACCCACTTATGTTTGCTGTACTGCAAGCATTAAAAAACACTTAAAATATAATTATATTTCCTTTCCAAAGTGGTACCTGTTTCATTTAATTAAATGAACGCCTTTTATATGTGGGAAGAGTGAAAGAAAAATAAAAGGGTTGTTCAGCATTGACTCTTTTTTCAATGTACCCATAGTGGATTTTTTATCGCTCTGCATGAGCAGAATTTCCGTTCGTGTCTTACTGTAATTTCACCCACAATTTTACCCACATGGTGGCCTCCATGTGGGTGAAATTGCGAAATTACCCTTGACATGACTCACTCCAAGTTTCACCCCCTAGAAACGTTTTTCCACCAATATAAAAGATGTGTCTAATACGCTACCAAATACATGAATTTCAACAAAGTCGAAGATGGACACCACCGTGATGTTTCTTGTGAGTCTGGTAAACATTGGTAACATTTCTAAATTTCTAAATTTAAGATTATTATTATCTCACGATTATGGAGATACATTTTATAATTCCGGCCCGCCAAAACGAACGAGATTTGAGAGTGATGATGATTGACGATTTCGAAATAATCACGGAAAAACTTAACGATATATAAAAAAAGAAACTACCGCTGGAAATAACACGATTAAGAATGTTTTTAATACCGACGTAACCTACTCACCTTCCACTACCTCCCTTCACAACGCTGATGAATAAATAAAAACAAACCGGATAAAAAAATAGATTGAATTCTTTATAACAAAATGCTCTATAAAAAAAAGTAATAAGCAATTTTATTGTCAAATTTCAAATTAATTAATAATCTTGCCTCAAAGTTCTTGTCCCCTAATTTTTCATCTTTGTTCGTTTATAACTTTTTTATTATAGACATTAGCGCGTCAAGTTGTAAGAAAAAGTTATGGATAATTGTATCAACTACAAAAAAAGCTCTCGACAGAATTTTTGTCAGCCTCACGGTTACGGAGATAAATTCAAAAAACTCATCACACCCTTAATTTCAAGATGGTGGCCGTACGACCACCCTTAACGTCCCGGAAAATGAGTTTCACACTCATGGTCGAACCCCCCATGAAATGAAAAATTAGCGTTCGACCCAACATTTTCACGGGGTTTTTTTACGCACCATTTGACCATACTATATGTAGGTACTACCCCTTCGTTCTCATATAGAATTCGATGTTCTTATTTTACTGCTAATATTTTTAGCCAACACGGACGTACGCTCGACTGTACTTACTGATATCAGCCAGACGATTAAACAACATGGACGCTGTTTTGAGTTCGTATTTGAGGTTGCATATAGCTTGCGGGGGAGAAAGGTTAGGTACATACAGTGCGGAGGACCAACGTCGAGTGTAGAATTCAGGCAACAAACCGAGCTCAACACACACATATCCCTATTGCGGTGTCGGCAGTGTGCGGTCTTCGCAGTCGAGACATTGGGAATAGAATCGCGGTGAGATGAGACCGCAACTCCACGAAGGACTATTGCCTTGACAGACCATGGAGGAGGGAAATCGACGAAGAAAGGGGGCCAGAAAGGGGGTAGGAGGGCGGTAGCTCCTATAAGACTTTGTATTCGTTGTATCGAATTGGAAAAGTACGCGTAACATTATTTTTCCTCTAAATTGTCTTTCCAGTCTACCTCATCTCCATGACAAAACTTTTTTACTTACCCTCGCGTAGTCGTCGGCTTCGTTTTCTTAAATTCGATGCTATATAAGGATTTGGGATCTATAAGACACACGCACTGAGAGAAATTATTTCATAAAGTGAACGACATGTGGTATATTTTACGTATTTTTTGTTTGAAGCGATACAATCTTTGATTACTTGCACTTAAGAATTAATTAGACTTAGAAGAATAGTTATATTTGAGGAGGTGGGTAATTAGAATCCACAATTAAGGCGACCATCCCATGTGACAAGTCCAAAAAATCGGAAAGATTTTTTTGCAGTTATTGCAAAAAATGTTTGCGTGCTATATAGACCCGGCATAGCAGACTAATGATGAGTCAACATTTTTTTGCGTACATCGTACTTGAACTTTTAAACGTATTTTTCTCAAATCGGTTTTTTTAAAATTGGTTTCCATGATATCTCAAAAACTATTGCACAGATTTCGCTCAAATTTTTATGGTATAGTCAGCACATCTATAATTTTCACCCGAAATAGAATATTTCTGGTATCCGCCATAGTTTTTTTTAAGCTGAAAAAGTGACGAAACTTGGAATTAAACTTTTAAAACCGTGCCAAAAAATCAATTTTAGATATTTTTACTTTACTCTAGTTCCGGCCATAGCCTCAGTATACAAATTGAAATGAAGGTTGATTTTTGTATGTCAGATCAGCAAAACCTCCAGAGTCATGGCAGCCGTCAACCAACTTTTTTACACATGAGTGTCTTCCGAAGGGTGTAAAGTCGATTAAACTCGTTATTTTTGTTTGATAAATTTCTGAGGGACTGTAAAAATGTTGATAAATGTGTGGTAAAAATTCAAAGATATTGGGTTTTAATGGTTCATAAAAAAAAAAACTTCCAAAAAAAGCGAAAACAAATTGCTGTCACGAATGCCACTTCCGAAAAGTCATGACCAAAAACTTGTATATTTCCGAAATGTCACCATATGAAAAATCTATGGCGCATTAACATTTAGACAGTTGTTGCTATTAACTATTATCACTAACGGCACCTCCCAATAGAATAGTAAATTCCCATCGGTCAGACGTCTATGAATTTTTATTTGGCGTATGTTTTTTTTACGATTTTTAACTTATTTGTCAATGTAATACGTTACTCTTGTTATATTGGCAAAATTAGTCTTGTCAGATCGACATATAAGTAACAAGATGTTGAATAATAACTCCTTATAAGGCTTTCTCTCCTAGACTTGTATTCCAATTGACTTAAGGGGACTTCTCACTTTAGACGCTAAAACAGGCTATTTTCATGATTTTTTTCATAGGGGCCGTCCATATATTACGTCATCGATTTTTGCTGATTTTCGACCCCCCCCCCCTACAATCATCCTATCGTCATTTCCTAATGACCCCCCCCCCCTCTCGCAAAATTGACGTCATTACCAGTTTGGCAAAATTAAAACGTTTGCGGATTTGAGAAAAATTGGGTAACATTAAAACATTTTGTTATAGAATCATCTTTTATTATTTTGTACTTTGGCAATGTTTATTAATATAATAATATTATTCTTCCCTATTCTTTAGTTTTCTTTGGATAGCTCCCACATTTTGTTATAGAATCATCTTTTATTATTTTGTACTTTGGCAATTTTCATTAACATAATAATTTTATTCTTCTCTATTCTTTAGTTTTCTTTGGATAGCTCCCACGGAGTTTTGATCACCCATTCTTGCAAATCCTGGATCACGGGTAATATCTCCGTATCCTCCCCATATTCATTTTGGCTCGATCGAACTATTTTCATAGGTACGCTGTTATTTGAAGTTCTCGAATATAATGTAGACAAACCTTATGTAATAAATAAATAAATAATGAGTTCAATAATTAATACCATTAGGTACTTGCAAAATATTTTTCATCACTCATGCGGGGAAACCACTCTAGTTGTACAATATACTATTGTACATTTTGAAGTAACTGGTATCACAAGAATGACGTCAATTTCGAAACGCCCCCCCCCCCCCTCATCCATCATTTACCGTCATCCGCAGACTGAACCCCCCCCCCCCTATTTTAAAATGACGTAATTTATGGACGGCCCCATAGGTTTATGTTACAGATATTGATATAAAAGTTGTTACACTTAATAAACATACTTCCGAAATACCTTTTAAAAAATGATTTATTTATTGGGAGTACAACTTTGCAGTGACCGTTTTTTTCAAAAGTTTAAGGCTTTATTATAAAAAAGTGGCTACATATTTTTTAATCAAAGTACTGCCCGTCGCTAGCTACGACCTCGGCCCATCTTTCAGGTAGTATTCGAATCCCGCGTCGATAAAAGTCTTGGTCCTTGGAGGCAATCCAGGAATCGACCCAATTTTTGACTTCTTCGTAAGTACCGAACTGCTGGTCAGCCAAATTGTGTACCTTTGACCGGAACAAGTGATAGTCGGAAGGGGCAATGTCTGGAGAGTACGGCGGGTGGGACAAAACCTCCCATTTCAGCGTTTCCAAGTACTTTTTCACGACATTTGCAACATGGGGTCGGGCATTGTCATGCTGTAGTATCACCTTGTCATGTCTTTCGTTGAATTGTGGCCGTTTCTCTTTGAGTGCCTTACTCAAGCGCATCAACTGACGTCGGTAGAGTTCCCCTGTGATGGTTTCGGATGGTTTGAGCAGCTCATAGTACTCCGCCACCATGCTGGTTCTCGACCTCAAAATCTCCACTTTTGAAGCGTTGAAACCACCGCCGACACGTTTTCTCACTAATAGAATCCTCCCCGTAAGCATCTACAAGCAAGCGGTGGGCCTCAGCCGCATATTTCTTGATGTTGAAGAAGTAAATCATAACCTCCCGCAAATGCTGAGAATTCGGCTCGTAGGTTGCCATGTTTGAGTGCCTATAACTTTATAATGTATACACGTATCCGTTAGCTTTTTTAAATTGTTTACATTGGCAGAGCCTCTAGTTTAAAATGCCACTTTTTTATTGAGCTAGGGCCACTACTTCGGCCGCAGTGGCTCTCGAAGTAAAACGGTCACTGCAAAGTTGTACTCCTCATAAGTCACTATTTATAGACGAAAATGGTAGTTAAAAAAAGTCCTAAAAAAATTGTAGGTCTGCGCTATTTATGAAATCTCGGAGATTGATCATCCGAAACAAAAAAATCAAACGGTTTTAGTTTCAGTATGTTATTGGCTATAGCGCATATCATACGATTCTTTATATATGCAAAAATAACAAAATGGCGGACATTTTTCGGAAAAAACAACAACAAAAACGTGTTTTTTCACCGTTTTTGGCAACAAAAAAATGGTAAATATCAAAATTAAAAAAATCTTTGATACGCGCTATAGCTATAGTTGTAAAGAGTATGTGGTTCAAATTTCATAAGGATCAATTCAGTAGTTTCGAAGATTTTATCAACAAGCCGTCGGAAAACGTTGTTTCGAGAAAAACGCGTTTAAAGTATGTTTGGGTTACATAAATAAGTGTAATTTTTTAAATGTATTTCAAAAGTCTATTGATTAAGTGTAACAACTTTTTTATCAATATCTATAATCTAAACCTATCGAAAAAATGCATGAAAATAGCATTTTTTTAGCGTTTAAAGTGAGATCCTAAATCCTTTTTTAGCGTCTAAAGTGAGACCCCTTAAAACCTTGGGAGAATATTCTAGACATATTGTACTATGGGATAATAAAATACAAAAAAATGGATGTCTTAAAATGTTCAAACCCACGTTACCCCTCAAAGTGAATCGCATGAAAACACACGAACTACACCGTCTCATAAAACAGAGTCTTGAGGAAAACACAAAAGATCACAGGATAAATGACTAATCAGAAGAGGATAGCAGAAAATAAATGATAAATGAAAATCGCCATAAATCAGTACATTTTTGAAATTTTTACACAATCTTCATTGCAAATTAAAGTTAGGACCCTAGACTACGAAATCATGCTGTAAGAAAAAATGTATTTGTGAAATTTCGATCTCATGCACCCTTAAGGTGCAATTAATATCTATCTGAGAAATCAGTTTTACAGCCGTTTTATTTTCAAGAACGAAGGAAAATGGCGAGAATTCTCCAGAGATTTAAGGGATAAGAAAAAGTCGAAACGCTGTCTCCCGGACTCGCTGCTCCTTTCCAAGCTGATAAAGTGATTCAGGGATGCGAATCGAGAACACGAGAATTCATGGGCTCCGGATATGGCAAGCTGAGAATTCACTCTCGTGTAGCCGCTCCGCTGATACCTAGATGGTCCGGTACAAAGGAAAAAAAGAAAACGAACTGAGAGAAAAAAATTGCGTGCGAAAGGGACACCGCTCTGGTCCGATCGTGACAGCTGAGAGTCACCGGAACTCCGGCTAAGTGTAGCTTCCGGTGCTATTACCGGTCTTACGGCTGACCGCGAATCCTGAGACTCTTCTTACTCGCTTTAACGTGTTCGCTTCAACTGTGTGCTTGCACTCTCATTCCTATATTCCGTTCTCCTTCCTGTCTCGGTTGGATTCTCGACTCGCGAAATTCATTCCTTGATCCTGGAAATCAAGCATTCCGATCTGTTCAAGTAGAACATATTTTTACGAATTACCTTGCGTATTGGAAGATGTAAGCATAATGCAAGTAATAACGACAAAATGCCAATTGCGAGCGTCACAAAGAAACGAAGTTAAGGCCTTGGCCCACAGTAACGGGTATAAAATCATGTGCGAATTTAACAATTTTTTTCGTATGAAAATGTGATTCACTCATAAAATTAATTACACATCTATTTAGTATGAATATCAAGCTGTTGGAAAATATATGTATTTTTTTTTCGATGTACAAAATGGCCAACTACTCCAAACTTCTCGAAACAGCGTTTTCCAATTGGCGTGTCAAATAACTTCAACAATTTTCACTCGATTTAATTCGAATTTAAAAGTTATGTTCCTAATTGCATTTCGCAGCGAAGTACCTACGGAATTTCTGATTAATCGAAAACTTTCCATTTTATGAGCAATTTATGAGCACTTATAACGAAATTTTTCACTGAAAATTCATTTCTTAAGTTCAAATACCTACCACTTTTGAATAAAACAATATTTTTTAAATTCCGTACGTACTTCTCTAGGCATTCTAATGTAGATTGACGAGAATTTTTGTTTTTTGTTCTAGGTAAAAAATTGTGGATGCTAAATGTCACGCCGCGGAGCGCCTAAAAAAGATAACAAAAGAAAGTATTAGTAGTCGGCCATTTTGTACATCGAAAATATATATATATATTTTTTCTAACAGCTTGATATTCATACTAAATAGATGTGTAATTAATTTTATAAGTGAATGACTTTTTCATACGAAAAAAATGCTAAATTCGCACATGACTTCATACCCGTTACTGTGGCCTTAAGACGATACTTCCCAGCAAAAATTCGAAACTAATTCCAGACCATACATTTGAAAAAGAAAGGCGAGATGCGAATTAGAAGTAATCACCAATCGATGGAATATGGCACTATTTTTTATTTTTTTTAAATACGAGACATTGTGACAAATGACCACGCTTGTGGAAAAATTGTTTTAATCAAATAGATTTTCATAGAACTTTGACCTGAAGGACTTTTGCTCGATGATGAAATGAAGTTATATACACTGGGTGGCCTGATATGAATGGATAATCTTACAGCTGTCGACAGGTCAGATCATGTCCTACTATATGCTGGAATTCCAGTTTAATAAGAATCCCACGGCTTTCGAGATCTTGGACTTTATGTTATTTAAAAAAAAATCAGCTGCCAAGTATGCTTGACTTTAATACTATAATATAATATCAATACAAATCAGCTGTCAAGTGTGCTTGACTTTAATACTATCGTGCTCAATTTTCATAACTAAACACTTTTGCTTTTAGTGTTCGTACACAAAGTCTTGGATCTTATCACGTTGAAAATGGTGATCCATACCGACGGCTAAAATCAATAACAGCAACATCATTTTTATAGACAAAATCACGAATGTTGGGCTTTGTGGTTATTCGTAATTCACTACACAATACAATGTTTCCATGCACATTTCAACGTATCGTATACTCACTTGTCGCCTGCTAAACATAATTGACATCTATAATAAATCATATTAAAGATTCATGTATACTTGTGTAAATTTTTATTTCCAACGATGAGTATGCTTCAATTATCGCAATTTGTTTAAACCTCATAAATATTTCGGTGTAAATAGTTAAAAATATAGTTACCTTAAACAAAAATACGACATATGTGTTGTGTTCGATATACTCGGATAGATCATTTGTCTCAGTCGCATTGTTGAAAGCGCGATCTTACAAACAGTTCTCGGGACGAAGATGGCGGTGGAAATGGATAGCCTAACGTTCGAAGATTAATTTGGCTCTTAGCCGCAAGGTCCGCGCTCCGAGTTATGGTCCGGATAGCGCGAACTTCCTGCGCTTGAAATCATTATTTATTTTATATATATATATATATATATATATATATATATAAATTTTCGTTTCATCCCTTTTCTGGATACATATATATCATTTTTTATATATTTATATAAAATTATATATATATATATATATATATATATATGTCGCATCGCCATGGGAATGGCTTTTTCAACAGCGCTTTCGATTTCTTGACGATGTTTATGGAGAGTCAAGTGGTGGGCATCGAGTGACGAAAAGGCGTCAAGGCGTTCGGAGAAGAACCTACCCCGGTGGTAGTGCGTGGTGTATGATCCACGAGTGTGTTGTGTTGCATAGAGGCCTAGAAGAAGTGGAGTGGGAGACGTATGCGTTTCGGGTCACGAAGTCACTCCTTCTCGGGTCATTGGGTCGAAAGGACTAATTTTCGAAAAGGCTCTGTGTAACACACCTCACTAGCACTGCTATCCGGTGATTATACTTTGTACCGAATATTTTATTGTATCGAGACACCAATAAATCGTGTAAGCCGTGTCACTGCGGCAGTCAGTGAGATAGACATTGTTCTCTAATTCATGAACGGAATTCCTGGCTCTCTCTATATTCTTGATATCTGACATCAGAAGTGGGATAAAGAACGTTTAATCCAGAGTTTCGGGCGATAGAGTTCACGTGAAAATTGTGTCGGTGTAAAGTTTGAATACGACTATGACGAAAAACGGTGAAAAAAAGTGTGAGTGAGACAAGCAGTGTGTTATCTGAGAATCGGAAGAGAGATTATTGTCCAACGTCATCGGAATCGGAGTACAATGCTGATGAGTCCGTGCAAAAGGCAAATAAACGGAGGAAACGTGCTTCAAAACCGAAGAAGGAGAACAAGCGATTGATTACATTGCTTACCCAACGAGATCAAGCTCCTATGGATCTTGTAAAATTTGACCCGAAAAATACCGACGCAACTGGCTGGGCAAAAATGGTCGATGAATGGATTCGACGTTATAAACCGGACGATTGGGAAGTCGTCCAGCATCTGGCTAAAGCCTTTAAGGACGAAGCAGCTCAGTGGTTCACCGGTATGGATCCTTCCGGGAAAACCTGGACCGAAATTCGTGCTGAATTCATGAGCGCGTATGCGAAGAATAAAAACGTCGCTTCAGAACTTCATACCATTTGGACGGACGACGCCGAGTTCACGCTCGAAAATTTTATGAAGAGGGGAAGGAAGATCAAAGCGTGGCTCAAGGAACGGAAATCGGTGGACGAGACCGCTACCCAACTGGCCGGGTTGTCATACTCTTTCCAGAACCGATTTGTGCGGAACATCTTCGTACGCGAATCGCCTCGTAATTTGCAAGAAGCAATGTCGTACCTCGATGGACGAACGACCGATCACCATCGACCGCGTGCATCCTTCGGAGCCCTTGGTCCACATACTAAACCTTCGACGCCGCGAGATGGGAAGTCGCACCGTTCGGAAATCGAGTGCTACAATTGCGGAAAGAAGGGACATCGTAAGGCTGATTGTAAATCATCCTCGAAGTCGCACAGCAGTCAGCCACGGGACAGCAAGGGGTCGTATTCCAGAAAGGTGGTGACTTGTTATAACTGCAAGGAAGAAGGTCATATCTCCCCGAATTGTCCAAAGAAGGACGAGAAAATCGTGAAGCTTTGCAGCTCAACCTCTACTGAAGGTACTTTGAAGCTGGCAGAAGGTAAGGTGTTGACATTTACCTTTGATTCTGGTTCGGATTGCTCTCTTGTGGGAGAGACATTGGAAGAAAGATTGCCCGGTAGCAGACGATGCGTCTCTACGCGGCTGAGAGGTATCGGAAATGGATACGTTGATTGCTGTAAGCTAATCTCTGTGTGGGTCGATCTTGATGGCATAAATGTTGAGATTGACTTATATGTGGTACCGGATGAAAATTTGTCTACAGATTTACTTTTGAGTAAAGAATTGTTAGCAAAAGTCTCAGTCAAGTGGGACGGAATCACGATTAAATTTTCAAAATTAAATAGATTTGTTGGCTCGTGCAGCTTGGAGATCGACGTCAATGCTGTCGATTGTGACTCAGTCGAAATGAGAAAACCACTGATCAAGTTGTTGAAACTGTATTCTCAACATATGAGTGCGGAGGCTCCTAAGATTCGAGTAACTTCGGGCAGGCTTGAGATAAGATTGAAAGACGTAAACAAACTCGTGCAGAGAGGCCCTTACAAGTTAGGTACTGTAGAGCGAGAAACTGTAAGAGGTTTGGTTGACAAAATGCTCGAGGCCGGAATCGTTCGGGAAAGTAAAAGTCCGTTCTCCAGTCCAATCATTTTGGTAAAAAAAAAAGATGGTTCAGATAGATTGTGTGTGGACTTTCGAGAATTAAATTCTAACACGGTAGCAGATCGTTATCCGTTGCTGTTGATTCAAGATCAATTAGATCGCTTAAGTGGAGCACAATATTTTTCGTCGTTAGACATGGTAGCCGGGTTCCATCAAATACCCGTCGAAGAAAATTCGATAGAGAAACTCGCGTTTATTACACCTGACGGACATTATGAATATTTAACGATGCCATTTGGGCTGACGAATGCTCCTTCCGTGTATCAGAGGGCAATTAATAACGCGTTGGGAGACTTGAGATATTCTTACGCGATTGTTTATTTGGATGATGTGCTCATACCTGGAAAAACTGAACAAGAGGCCTTAGATCGACTGAAAGTTGTAATGGAAAGACTCGCCGCTAACGGATTTTCGTTTAACTTAAATAAGTGTAAATTTTTGAAAACACAAATTGATTATCTGGGATACACTGTATCGAAAGGAGAGCTGAGGCCCAACCTTCGAAAGATCGAAGCCCTGGTGCAATCGCCCATCCCTCGAACGCAGACCCAGGTAAGGCAGTTGTTAGGGTTAGCATCTTATTTTCGTAGATTTGTACCAAAATTCTCACAAACAGCAGCTCCTCTGTATAGACTGACGGCAGGGAATGCAAAGACAATAAAATGGACAAACGAACACAATGAAGCTAGGACTAAGCTCGTCGAGTGTTTAACGTCAGAACCGTGTCTCCGTATATTTGACCCTAGCCTACCGATCGAATTACATACTGACGCTAGCGCCCTTGGATACGGCGCTGTGCTCCTTCAACGCATCGAAAAAAATAAACATCCAATCGCATACTACAGCAAACGCACCGTAGACGCTGAAACTCGTTACCACTCATACGAACTCGAGACCCTTGCAGTCGTAAACGCGATAAAACACTTTCGACAATATTTGGTTGGCCGGAAATTTTTGGTGGTCACGGACTGTAACTCACTAAAGGCTGCAAGCCTTAAGAAAGATTTAACGCCACGAGTGTATCGATGGTGGGCATTCCTACAATCTTTTGACTTTGAAATTGAATATCGTGCGGGCGAAAGAATGAAACACGCGGACTTTCTATCGCGTAACCCCGTTCTTGAAGACAAAGTATTGAAAGTAGTTAAAAAAGACATGAACAAAATAACAGAATTGGCAGATGACTGGTTAATCGTAGCTCAGCAGAAAGACGATGGAATAAAAACATTATACCGCGAAGTATTGGACGGATCAGAAACCACAAAGACTTACTCGATAAAAGACAAAATCTGAATGCGAACAATAGAAAGAAAGGCTTCGGGAACACCGAGAGCTAATGGTCAGGTTGAAAGAATTATGTTCACGATGAGGAATATGTTATCTATAAGCAAAGCTCAAGGAAAGCAATGGCAGAACGAATTAGGAAGAGTACAGCTAGCAATAAATTCAACAGTTCATAAAACGTTGGGGAAAAGTCCCGCTGAGATTTTGTTTGGTACAAAAGTAAACTCGATAGAAATCGAACGCGTGAAACACGACAGCGTGATAACTCATAGCGTTGATTTGAGCGAGATTAGAACTGCAGTTACAGATAGAATGAGAGCCGAAGGGGCAAAAGAAAAGGCAAGGTTTGATAAGAAGAATAAACCGGTAAACCCATTTAAAATTGGAGATTTTGTGATGGTTAGAAATAATGATAGAATAAAGACAAAACTGGATGCCAAATATCGAGGTCCAGTTGAAGTTGTTGCGGTGTTACCGAACGATAGATACCTTGTCAAGAAGGTAGGCCCTGGATTACGAGGCCGAAATAGTATCAAAGTATCTCATGACAAACTGATCGCAGCTCCAGGAAACGAGGCGAGTCAGGATAGCTATGTCGGAGAGAAAGAAAAAGGTGAGAACAAAATTGTACAACAATCTGTTTGATATGATTTGTAGAATTATTTCAGTGCTTGATCGTGAGTGCAAACATGGTGTTTGGCAAAGGGAATCAAGACTATGAATTATGAAACAGACGCAGTCTGGTTTTATTGGTTGTTGAATGCTGTTGAGGATTCGCATAGAACTTCTGGTTCTAATTGAGGCGGATTTATATGTAGAAATCCGCAGGGAGCATGAGACTGTTGGTTTCCATTGTTTCAATTTAAGAGTGCGACTTTGGCCCTCGATGTTCGCTGGACTTGATCACCCAGAACCCTCGAACCCAAAGCCTAAGAGTAACTTAAGAATGATTCAATGTAAACTTGTGGGCATTATAATAGTTAGAAAATGTACGGATGCGCAAGGCATGCCTACAGAGCTATTATGAATAGAAGATAATAGTTAGAAAATGTACGGATGCATAAGGCATGCCTACAGAGCTATTATGAACAGAAGATAATAGTTAGAAAATGTACGGATGCGCAAGGCATGCCTACAGAGCTATTATGAATAGAAGATAATAGTTAGAAAATGTACGGATGCATAAGGCATGCCTACAGAGCTATTATGAACAGAAGATAATAGTTAGAAAATGTACGGATGTGTAACACATGCCTGCAGAGCTATTATGAGTAAAATATAATAGTTAGAAAATGTACGGATGTGTGAGTCATGCCTACAGAGCTATTATGAGTAAAATATAATAGTTAGAAGATGTACGGATGTGAAAGACATGCCTACAGAGCTATTATGAGTAAATGATAATAGTTAGAAATTGTATGGATGTGTAAGACATGCCTGCAGAGCTATTGGTGCCTTGGAGATCGAATTTGTGAGAAATTCGTTTTGACACTTTAAAAAAAAAAGTTGCAGTCTGACTGTACAATACTGATGGCAAAAAAAAAAAACGGGAAACGATACACATGGTTGCACACGTGAATGGAGACAGTAAAAGCCTGTAGGGCAATAACAGACTTGTAAAGTCAGGAAAGCCGAACGTAAACTAACGCTTGTTTGTTCGATGCCTGTTTTATTTCAGAAGTAAACTAGACGGATAGATGCTGGGCACTCGAGACGCGTGCTAGTCAGTATGGCCGTGTCGCATCGCCATGGGAATGGCTTTTTCAACAGCGCTTTCGATTTCTTGACGATGTTTATGGAGAGTCAAGTGGTGGGCATCGAGTGACGAAAAGGCGTCAAGGCGTTCGGAGAAGAACCTACCCCGGTGGTAGTGCGTGGTGTATGATCCACGAGTGTGTTGTGTTGCATAGAGGCCTAGAAGAAGTGGAGTGGGAGACGTATGCGTTTCGGGTCACGAAGTCACTCCTTCTCGGGTCATTGGGTCGAAAGGACTAATTTTCGAAAAGGCTCTGTGTAACACACCTCACTAGCACTGCTATCCGGTGATTATACTTTGTACCGAATATTTTATTGTATCGAGACACCAATAAATCGTGTAAGCCGTGTCACTGCGGCAGTCAGTGAGATAGACATTGTTCTCTAATTCATGAACGGAATTCCTGGCTCTCTCTATATTCTTGATATCTGACATATATATATATATGTGTGTGTCCAGAAATTGGCAAATCAAAAATTAATATGCCTATTACACTTTGCATAAAGGTATGAGAAACATTATAAATATCGAACCAAACCTAAAACTTCGTTAAGCCGAACGGCGCAGATTAGCATGTGTGTTTTTGATTCACGTACACAATTGAATTCTACTTGAGTCGACACGTCGTGATAGGGCTCTTAAACTGATGGTGTCAGGTTCAATGCCACATTTTTTTTTGGGGGTTTGCAATTTTCTATGATAACCGGGTCTGCATAAGCACGAGGGCCGAAAAAGCGGATCGATTTTCAATAACTTTTTCTGATGACAGTATTGGCATAACGAGATCGGAATTATACACACAATTAATACATAGTCTTGCGAAGTTTGACCTCTTAATTGAAAAAGGAAGAAACGCCAATTGGCGTTGTTGTTTGTGACAACTAGGGTGATCTGGAATGAAAAATAGACAAATGTACTGGTATAATAATATAAATTTCGTATGGCTGGATACTTTTTCGAAATATTGAAGATTACGAAAATGGCAAGCTGTATAAAAAAAGTTTGATATTTGTCCGAAAATTAAAAAAAAAACAATTTGTTGTTATCAAGTGGATGAACATATTTTTTTTAATCATTCGATCAGACCATAGAAAATATTATAAACTATGCTCTGTCCGAATTTGATGTGAATCTGACTAATAGATTTTGGGATACTTCTTACACCGTTTCATAACACATAGTTCCAAGAAAAACGCGAAATAAAAAAGAGATAAATCGCAGTGGGGCAGTTCGCCGTAAAGCGGTGAGCAATCTGATCATTCACAAAAATCGCCATAACGTGGTCAATGTTGGAAATTAAAAAAAAAATAGTCGATGTTAGTAAAAGTTAAGACCCTAGGCTATAAAACTGAACAATCAAAAATTCGTATTTCAATAATTTCAAGTTTATGCAGATCTTAAGGGGTCTTCTCACTTTAGGCGCTAAGAAAAGGATATTTTCATGATTTTTTTCATAGGTTTATTTTATAGATATTGATATAAAAGTTGTTACACTTAATAAATACACTTTCGAAATACATTTAAAAAAAGATGTATGTATTTATGTAACCCAAACCAATTTTAAGCGCGTTTTTCTCGAAACAACGTTTTTCGACGGTTTGTTGATAAAATCTTCGAAACTACTGAACCGATCCTTATGAAATTTTGATCACATATTCTTTACAACTATAGCTATAGCTCATATCAAGGATTTTTTTAAATTTTAATATTTACCATTTTTGCAAAAAACGGTGAAAAAACGATTTTTTTTTTATTTTTCAAAAAATATCCGCCAATTGTTATTTTTTGATATATCAAAAATCATATGATATACACTATAGTCATTAACGGCGGGGTAAAGTTAATTCGGCGAAAAAAAGGCATGTTTTTAAGATTTTTTTTGGCGTAACGAATAGTGTTCGTTTATTGAAAAATTTACATATAATGAAGTAACATTTGAACAACATTCTCCTAAATTTGCATTGCAAAATATTCAAAATTGAACGAGTGAAAATTAAACCCCGGAGGCGCCTCGAAAAAAAGTTGGTTTGCGGTGTGCACCATAACTCGCAACAGAATCATTTGAAACAAAAAAGTCAAAATGCATTTGTTAAAGGAGATGTTTCTCGAGGTAATGACGGGAGGATATTTTTTTTCTATTTTTCGTAGCACTTGGGAGCCAAAAACCCGATTTTCGCTAAAAAAATCGGCTAATTTGTTGTTGAAAAATTAGTAATTATTAAAAAAAACAAAGAAGCTGTCGACAATACCTGGTGAATTATGTGAAGAAATACTGTGCAAAATTTCAAAGCGATTGGTCCAGTAGATTTTGAGTTATCGTGCACACGGACTTCAAATATGACAAGTCTCAGAAAAACGGATTGAAAAACGCAGAAGAGAAGAGAACGGCTTGGAGCAATGGACGCTCAAATACGCATAAATTCGTCAATTTTACTCCGATCGACTTGAAATTTTAACACAATATTCTTGATATATTATGCATTCATTTAAAAAATTTAAAAAAATTAAAAAAAAATTTAATACTTTACCCCGCTCTTGACATACTAAATGTACAATCGTTGGACTTTTTTTCTTTGGGATGATCCATCTCCGAGATTTCATCAACAGCGCAGACCTACAATTTTTTAGGGCATTTTTTTAACTACCAGTTTCGTCTATAAATAGTGACTTAAATAAATAAATTTAAAAAATAAACTTTTATATCAATATCTATGATATAAACATATTTAAAAATGCATGAAAATAACCTTTTTTTAGCGTCTAAAGTGAGAAGACCCCTTAACTGCGTGGGTGAGTTTCGATTAGTTTTAAACGCTTTATCGGCTAACCGTATCGATCATAATTAATTCACAACATTACCCGTGGAATTAATAAAATGAATATCAGTTATTCGAGGTTGAAGTTCATTTTCCTCTCACTCATTGTATTAACAAAGATTGTCCCCGGCGTTTCGTATTATACTCTAACCAGGTACCATAATCAAAGGGCAGGCGTAGTAGTTGCAAAAATCCCGATGACTCCGAGTACCCAATCACACTACAAAAGTTCGAATTGTTAGCATCAATATCCATGTGTGAAAGCGTGCCCAAAACTATGCTTTCACAACCAAAGATAAACCAAGGTCCTCCATCAGGAACGAAACCATTCTCAAAAGTAAAAAAGGGTAGTTAATGATTCGTTTCGCGGCACAATCAATTTGGCATGAAATATCCCACACGTAGATTAACGTGAGTATGGAGTCCTTCCTACAACAACGTTCCGACTGGTAGTACTTCTCTCTACACGCTGTTCCTCTTTCCGTAACAGTTTCGCTTTTCCCGGCACGTACCTCATTTTTATTTCGTCGCCGACTAATAAAATGCCAAGCCCCCCCCCCCCCTTGTGTAGCTAATTTCGTTTGAAGGTAGCTCTCCTCTTGCCACTTTATCGTAGTAGTTCCTCGCCATCTCAGCAACGCCTGCGTTCGCAGAATACCACGTAGTGTACCAAACGTATTGTGGGTGTGTGTGTGTACACGCACACCTACACTTTCATTATATCCCGACGCTCGCCGTTCCAGAGCCGCCGGATCGACTTATTTAGCCTTCTTAGGCAAATCATCCCTTTCGCGTATTCCGCCAATGTCTCTCTTTCTCTCTCTCTTCCTTTTTTTCTCCTCCCTTTATAGCTGAGAATACTTTTTCACATCCCAGCTCTCTATACTTTTCTCCTTCTCGGGGTGATCGAATTATTTTGAACTCGAATCCATGTAGCGTAATTTCGCCTGCTCCTCTGGAAGCGTCTTTCTTAGAGCCTGACGAAAGATATCCCGTGGCAAAAGCCCTTATACCACGTTTTCGCGCCTTACTCTCATATCCACTCGTTCCTCGATTGAATCATCTTCACTTCGGGTCTACATCGTCAGGAGAATAATTTCATTCGAGGAACAAGTGCACGTATATATCACGTCGAAAGAGATGCATCCTCTTTCGACGATAGTCACGCGCATTACTTGCCACGAGGGTGAAAAAGAGATGAGAAGGGCGAGCGAGCGAGAGAGAGAGGCGAGATGTGACTCTATTCAGGAATTACGTGCAACAGCGGTCACGGAAACCGTCACAACAGCTCCCCCTAGGCATTTCTTCTCTAGAGCCGCGCTTCAGGGTCGGCTGACCAAAGAATAATAATTCGCTGAATGCAGAGGAAAATATTCGCGGATTGTGCCGAATTTAGCATGCGAGAGTCTCTTTTGTCTTTTTCTACTTCCACCTCCCACCCCCCTGGCCCTTATCCGCGACCTACAACGACAAATTTACGTGATATTCTCCGAAGCGTAGATGGAATATTCTTTGGTGTGGGCAATTCCGTTACCCCAGTATGAGTGTACAATCCTGAAGATGGTAGTTCTTTGAGCAGCATGTGTACAGTGGAGTCTTGACTCCGCCGAGACCCCGAAAACGGTGGTCGATGGTGGGGCGAGCCCTGGCCCAATCGGACGCGGCACCCCGTGCGCGTCGAGCGTACCCATTGGCGAGCGCGAGTGGTGGGGGCTCGCGCTCCTCCCACCGATCGTCACAACTATCGGAGTGGGAGGCAATCTAAGAAAAGTCAGGTTGATACAAGCAAAGCTCAACTGTACGCCTGTTTGGCGCTGGAAGTCTTCTCACTTCTCACTTCTCAGTCAGTTCAGACACACGCGCGAACTCTGGTTTGGACGCACCTCCAACTGGAGTGGTGACTAATGCGCGTCCCGTTAACTTACGAGCGCCACACGTATATTTGCAAGTAACTACGTGGGAAACTACATTGCATGGAGGATCCTAATTTACACTCATTTAAATTTTCAGACTGGACCTTCGCCGGAGCTTATATCTCCATATCAGGATAATGCATATACATGTCTCCCGCTCTCCCCTTCCTTCCTTCGCTGAGCACCCTTACCTGCGCGTGTGTAGATTTGTGTGTGTGCGAAGACTTGCTAACGACGCAAATTCATTCCTGACTCTGCACTCATTTTGCTGGGGATTAAGAACCTCCTTGCAACGGGAGCAGTTCCTCCTTCTATCTGTTTATGTAATATAAATAAATATATACTTATTTACATATGTAAATGGTCGCGTATATATCTGGCTGTGTGTTTGGGGAGGGCGAGGCACGGAGTTTGAAAGTATTGGACTTCAAGGATCAATCCCATTGTAGCAAATTGTTCGCTTACACTATATGATGCCATGGCTTAAAAAGCACCTTTGAGTTTGCGTAGTTGAAATTTTGGAAAATTTTGATTCTTGGTTTTCAGCGGATTCTCAAAATATAAGATTTCAAAAATATTCTCTGAGTTGTTCTGAAGTTGTTCCGTTTAAAATTCAGGAATTTTCGGGCGTTTATAAATAGGTTCCGCGTACCTTTATAAGTAGGATCGGCGGACTTTAAGCGGTCTTCTCACTTTAGACGCTAAAAAGGCTATTTTCGTGAATTTTTTTGATAGGTTTATAATATAGATATTGATATAAAAGTTGTTACACTTAATAAATATTTGTTATACTTTCAAAATACATTTACAAATGTTTTTATGTATTCATGTAACCCAAACAATCTTGAAACGCGTTTTTGTCGAAACAACGTTTTTCGACGGCTTGTTGATAACATCTTCGAAACTACTGAATCGATCCTTATGAAATTTGAACCACATATTCTTTACAACTATAGCTATAGCACATATCAAGGATTTTTTTAAATTTTGATTTTTACTCATTTTTGCCGGTGAAAAGACACGTTTTTTTGTCGAAAAATATCCTCATTTTTTGTAACTTTTGAGAATCAATACTTTCACTTTTGACTCCATTTTTTCAAACATCAATACTTTATTAAATTCTTCGTCCTAGCCCTAGATAATTTCATGCAAAAACTAAGTGGGTTCGATTTTCCATTCCGGATAATGTGTTTTCGAGCAGCAGTGGTCCGCGAAGGACGTTTTTCAAACAGTGGTTTTACAAAAATTGTAAAAGGTACTTGAAACTATACTGTTCAATGTAAAAAAAATTGAAAACCTGAACACGCTTTAACCGAAAAAAAATCACGAAAATTCGTCCTTTTCCGGCCACGAGCTAGGTGTAACCCGTTTCAAAAATTTAAATACTGTCTGTCAGATAGTCCGACGTGCTGATGGCTATGTCACCGATATAATGGGTTAAAAACATATTTTCCTCATATACACATACACACACACACACGTGCGCGCGCGCGTGTGTGTGTGTGTGTGTGTGTATCCACAGTAGAACGTCGATTATCCGAACCAATTGGGACCGAGACTAGTTCGGATAATCAAAAGTTCGGATAATCGAAACGTGGGTTATTTGGGACGGGATCATAAACAACACCTTTTTACATAAAAACAGTACATACATATATGCATGTGCTGTTTTTATACATATATGTATGTACCTTTAGGGTACATACAAAAAACCCACGTTTCGATTATCTAGACTTTTTATCCGAACGATTTTATAAAAAAAATATTCAAAAAGGGATTCGACTTTTGGATTTTTTGGGACGAGATCATAAACAACAACCTTTTACATAAAAACAGTACAGTACATGTCAAATTTTAATGTATTTGTATATACTGTTTTTATGTACATACATATATCAGGAATACTCCGAATAAGAATATATATATATATATATATAAATAAAAGTCGAATGCCTTTTTTAATATTTTTTTATAAAATCGTCCATTTTTAATTGACGAACGGCCGTAACGCGTTTTTGAGCAGCTAAGTCTGGCAGCCGTTTGAGAAGGAGAAGTTGCGTTGGGTTGCTCATTGTTGCTCACGGCAGTGGCAGCGAGCAACAATGTATCTTTCGCGCCAACGTTCGGATAATTGAGCGTTCGGATAAACTAAGCCATCGTTCGGATAATTGAGGATTCGGATAATCGAGGTTCTACTGTATATATATATACATGTGTGGGGACATGCATGCTCTGTGTGTCGCCCTGTCTGTACGTACGGAACATTAAATAGCATCATGAAAATTTCGCGTTCGCATGTTGGATGGGCTTTATTATTGTTATTATTATTATTATTGTGAAATTTATCAACAAATCAATAAAAATAACTATTTCATAAAAGTTCCATAATCTGTATATGGGTCATTGTTACTTTATCTAGAGTTCCATTTCTATAAAAGAAAAAACATTTGCTTGCAAAAGAAATACCCCAGCATTTTCCGTGTATTTCGGCGAAAATTAATAAAACAATAAAAAGCGGATTCGCAAACTTACTTTGAAAACAAGAAATAGCGATTTAGTACATAAGAAATCGGGTCCACATTACGAATCACTCCTTAAGGGGTTAGGCCACTCTAGAGGCCTTTTTGGGGATTTATTTTTCAGAACAAGTACAAAATAAATCGAGATGACAAAAAAGGGTGCTTATCATACATATCAGTGACTGTGTACAATACAGTCCGACCTCCGAATAAGAAACCCGGCAATAAGAAACTTTCCCCAGTTTCTCACTCGAGCGCTTCCCCCACTCCGACTCGAACTCCGAGCTCGAGAATTTTGTGCGCGGAACCTCTGGTTAAGAAACCAGCCTGGGAGAGATTATTCGGGCAAAATAGAGTGAACGTGTAGTGTAAATTAATGTGTGCATGCGTGCGTGAGTATGTGTATGTGCGTGTGTGAATGTAACAAAAAATTTACAAGTTTATTAGAAATTTTTTGTATTCATTAAAAAGATACATATATGTATTGACAAGATTTCATATAAAATAAAAACAAAGATAAGGGCATTTGAAGATTTTCATATAAAACAGCAAAAGTTTCCGAGACGTAAAGAAAAGCGTTTTCGTCTTGTTGCGTATTATTTTGATCCGCAACGCACTCAACTGACGGTGGAATATTTTCGAAAGAGTCGAAGTCTGCCATTGAAGATGAATTCTCAGAGATATTGACTTCTTCTTCTTTTATATAAATGGGATAGAACAATATGGACAAAAAGATCTTTGTTTAAATTATCACTTTATGGCGCAGATTTTGTAATATTTTCTTCGACTTGTATACTACAGTTTGATCTCTTACGCTTCTTTACAGTTTCGGTCATTTTATAACAATTAATAGTAATTCAGATACAGTAGTACACAATAATATTCAATAGTATGTATATTAACGTGAAACAAAAATTCGCTAAATAAACGTCCACGCGCAGTCGAAATCATTTTTGCATGGGCGATGTGAATACTAAGTTGCAATTCGTTCGAGCGATTTTCTTGTTGAGAGGATCGCATGCGGAAAAGAGTGAGAGAGACAGACAGAGGTAGTGAGCGCGAAGCGCGCGCCTGGGTATGCGATATATAAGAAAAACTCTTCCCCTTGGGGGCTTTTGGTTTCTTTTTCGGAGGTCGGACTGTAATTTTTTTGAAGCGATCAATTTCAAAATGGCGGCTGTGCAGCGTTTTTGCGATGACGTATCCGTTTTTCCAGGGTTCACGACCGGACAAACAGCTCCTGTAATTCTTTAATTACAATGAGCCAATGCATTTTTTTCGATTATACATAATAACTGCTATGGAAGTACGTAGGATTTTTTTCAATATATTGATTTTTGGCTAAATGGCGCACTTCTAGAGGAGAAATTGAAAAATTTGCCTAAAAAATCGTCAGATAATTGTTACTAACAAATGAACTATGCAATATAAAAAAAAATTCTACGTACTTCCATAGACAATGTATTTTTCAAGATATCTTCAACATTTCAAGCGAATCGGTTGAAAATTGTCTGAGTTATATTTCCGGCCAACTTAAAAAATGCAGTTTTGAGATATACGCTGTACAGGCGCCATTTTGAAATGAATCGCTTCAAAAAAATCATTATATACAGTCACTGATATGTATGATAAACATCCGTTTTAAAATCTCGATTTATTTTGTAGTTTTTCTGAAAAAAAAATCCCCAAAAACCTATTTTTTCGGGCTTTAGAGTGGCCTAAGGCCTTTATTGGGTTCCAAATACGGCATATAGGGGAGACCCGCGCAGCGCGAACAGCCCAGGCAAAGCGAATACTCCCTACTACGCGCAGCGCTTGCGCGTGGCGTATTCGCTTTGCCGAGTCGAAGTATGTCGAACTTGAATAGAATAGTTTCAACATCTTAAAACTATTTCATTTTTCTCATTTTCATTTTGAAACTATATCTTTAATAGTTATAAATAGTTTCAACGTGTAAAATTATTTTATTCGCGTGATTTAATCGCATGCAATAATTTCTTTAACAGGATATTGGGCCTGAAGAAGTTTTCACTGTAGGAATATTAGTACGAGTATGGGGGTGGAAAAAAGAGTCGACTGGTGTAAAGTAGAAGGCTCGCAAGGAACATCCCTCAGGTGACACCCTTCGATTTTGTTGAAATTTGGATATGTTATAAAGCACCGAAAAGTAAGTTATAAGTATTTTTTTTTAGCGGCGGAAAAACGATTTTAAGGGGGGAAACGAACCCTCGAAAATAGGGGTGTTTTTCGTTTTTCGTCGCTAACGTTATCGTTCTCATCTCCAATGTATAGTACAAAAAAATAAACATTGTTGCAATTTGAAATTTTTTAATATCTCGTACCGTTAAAACGTTATCGACGAAAAACGAAAAACATCGCCATTTTTGAGGGTGCGTTTCAGCCCTTAAAACCGTTTTTCCGTCGATAAAAAAAAATACGTATCGCTTACTTTTCGGTGCTTTATAACATATCCAAATTTCAACGAAATCGAAGGGTGTCACCTGAGGGATGTTCCATGTCAGTGCTTTTTCATATTACTCAGCACTTTCTGACTTTTTCGTTTCAATTCCGTGTTAGCGGACATTTCCAACCTCACACTCCCGGCACTCATTTATTTTTCACTTACCATCCACTCGTGTCACCTGAGGGATGTTCCATGTCAGTGCTTTTTCATATTACTCAGCACTTTCTGACTTTTTCGTTTCAATTCCGTGTTAGCGGACATTTCCAACCTCACACTCCCGGCACTCATTTATTTTTCACTTACCATCCACTCGTGTCTTTTCGATACGTGGCCCGCGTAAGCTCGTGGTCCCCGAAACACTCTCAAAACCCAAAAGTGACGACACTTCCGGTATCGTAGCTGCCCAACCGGGTGGAGCGTGCTGATACATTCGCGAAAAATAAAGGGAACGCCCGAAGAAAAAAACAAAGATGTAATACCAACAAAAGTAAGGGTAAACGAGGAGGAAGTATGGAGGACTGAACGAGCGTGTCGACGTACGATAACACCCTACGTGTTCGAGAGACTTGGCCACAGTTTTTCGCCCCCCGTTTCATTCGACATATCGCTGTATCGAGTAATCTTCGCGAAAATTCCCACGCAATAAATTCGAGATTCACCGAAGGTAAAGGCATAGATGTATATTCGAAGCAATGTTCTGGCGATATTTAGAACTTCGATTTTATTGTAGGTCAATTGCATATTATTTATTTATGTGACTAATTATAAATGAAACGACATTAGTGGAACGCCAAGTTTTCGAACTTTCAACGAAAAATTACGGCTCTAAAAATCCTCCCATTTATACGGCACCTTATGGAGATAATACGCTATTTTTAAAAAATACCATATAACAGCCAAAAATAGAAATAAAAGATGCCCTAAATCTCAAAAATGGTGAATCAATATTTCTTTTTAAAAAAATCATAAAAATCAGCATATTTTTTCCTCGCCTAAAGGTATCCCTCCCCTTAATGAGAATGACACGCTAGCCACATTTCTATCTAAACATTTATACAACTAAAAACTCTAGATGCCTGATATTAATTGCTCATGCGTGTAAAAATTTTAAAGGTCCCGTAACGACAAAAATGAGGTTACTGAATGTTTGAAGAAAATCTTAAAGATACAATTTAGAAAAATGTGACTAGCAGGAGAATTTTCGTAGCCACGACTCTTTGGAGAAAATGTCTTAATCTACTAAATTTACGCGAATTTTTTATTCCATTTTATTGTTGGGTATAATAATTAATTGTGACTTATTTTTATTAAGCACCACTGTAATTTACCAATGACGCAGAAGGGCCCTCCTTATGCCCCCACAAAATACGGCCCTTCGCGAATAGGCTTAAGTTGAGCGCTCTTAGGAAGGTAATTTAGAGGATAGCTCCGAAAAATATCACACGGTGGTTCAAGCATTATCACGATGTGGCCATTGTTGCAACGTGCACTTTCCCCCGGAGAAATTTGTTGGGGAGTCCGCAGATACTACCACATCCCTATAGGGATTTGATGGGGATGCCGCACGTAGGAGGTCAATATTAAAATCCACATGGATTCCGCGTTATTTCCCGATTGACATCGTTTGCGAATTTTTTATTTGAAATTCTGAACCAGAATTTGTTGGATCTCCAAAAAAATATCCATTCGTGATCCTGTGTACAAATTTGTTGAGAAGTCCCAAGATGCACCCACATCTCTACAAGGATTTGTAAGGGACACCGTGGGGAGTCCTCATTCGGATCCTATTGGATTCTGCACTGTTACCCGATGAACGGCGTTTGACAATTCTTACCACTAGTCCAGCAAAAAAGACGAAAACCCAGCACTTTTTCGCGTAGAACATGAATTTTGGATGAAAGTAGATGGTTGTATACTGAAAATAACCGCAATAAAATGTTGCCTCTCAACTCGCCCCGATCCTAAGAAATAGGGGTTGAAAACTTAAAAATCGCCGTATCTCGATAATTGGTAGCGCGATCAAAAAAGGTTTCAAACAAAAGTTGTTTAAAATAATAAAATTCCTATAAAGTTATCTGACGTCCAACCCCCTATCTTTGAAAATAGCGATACAAAAACGATTCGAAAATTCGGGGTTGATGTTCTCTCGTGTTTTTGTGCCGCTATTTTCATAGATAGGGGATTGGACGTCTGATAACTTTATACGTATTTTATTATTCTAAACAAATTTTGTTGGAAACATTTTTCGATCGGGCTATTCGTTATCGAGATACGACGATTTTTAAGTTTTCAACCACTATTTCTTAGGGTTAGGGCAAGTTGAGGGGCAATATTTTATTGGGGTTACTTTCAGTATGCAACCATCTACCTTCAGTCAAAAATCCATATTCTACGCTAAAAAGTGCTGGGTTTTCGTCTCTTTTACTGGACTACGCGTTCAAATCGAAAACATGTGAAAGGTTACGAGAAAAAACTCCGCGTGTTGAAACATAACCTGCACCTTCGTGAACATGCATGTGGCAATATTAAATAAATAACAAACTATCATTAAAGTGGATTTTCAGTGATGTGATTCAAATCGATTTTTAAGATATACTTTTCTAAGTGATTTATACTTTTTCAAGATAAGATTTATACTTTTTTAAGATCCACTCGTTTTGTATATTTATATATTTTGTTTACAAAATTCAACAAGCGGAATGCGATGAGATCCATCAAGAATCGTATCGGATTCTGTTTGACTATGCGGGAACCTTTTAGGATTCAAATTGGATTCGTACATTGGATTCCAACGTACGAGCTTCACGTTTCATGTCAATATAGAGATCCAAAGCGATGACCAATTGGATTCCTATCAGGAACCAGGGACAAATATGACAGTCCAATTGGATCTCTATGACAAGTTCTGCACGGGTTCATCGGTACTGAAACTAAACTTTATCCGCAAGTAATGGATATCTTGGGCGTTGAAGTCGAAAATTAAACAGATCAGGCAACGCGAGGTCTATAAGGTCGAATTCGAGAACGGAGAATTTCGCGGGGAAAAGCGAGAATAATTGCTGCGAAGGATGCTGCAAGTGATGCGAAGGGGATGCTTTATGGCAGTGGAGAGGCCAATTAACGGCAAGGGGAAAAAATCCCCCCCCCCCACACGTCTTTTCTCTGCCGAGTTTAGAGAAGGTATATCGGAGCACAATTTATGGAAATACGTTTTTTTCTTCAATTTTCCTCTCATTTGAAGTCTGAAGAACATTATATTCAATTTCGCATTAAAGTTATTGGACAAATGAAAATATGGAAATTATGGGTGATTCACTGAAAATCGAACTTGGAACGCGATGCTCTTGAAACATGATTTTCGAATTCGGTGGAGAAAATATCTCGGAAACTGCTCGACCGATTGCCTTCAAATAAGTACACGATGTTGTTGAATAGTTTTTATTGTATATTACGTAGGTTTTTTAAAAGACAACAATTGTTTTTTTTTGTATTCAATGAGAAAGATTTGAAAATGTACGCAAAGTAGGTTAATCCAAACAATACGCTCAATTGGAATGAAATAGGTTGAAATTAGGGTTGGAAAATTTTGAAGCAGTCGGCAACCGTCTTCTGTCAGGCTTCTCTGCTCTTTGCTGCAGGGTGAGTAGCATGTGGCGGTCCCGTAGTTCTCCGCCCCGCCGCTACGCGGCTACCATCTTTCCAGCGTTACTCGCGAGCGGTCGTAGAAGCAACCGTCACTATATGAGGCATTCCACGTCGCTGGAGCCAGTTAAAAAAATCCACAAATAATTTTGAAAAATCGCGTTACTTTATTGAAAAATATTAACCAGTGCCGAAATTTTTAAAAAATGTCTGACTTTTTCTCGTTGATTACCATTTTTCAACATTTTTCCATTCAAATGGCTGTATCTTTGGCAGGATTTGACGTATTTACATTCGTAAAAAATGAAAATGTGTGTCTTTTTGAAGACTTCCACAAAAAATTAATTTAGATTTTATTGAGCAAGTCGAACGTCCGTTTCAGGGTAAAATATGCAAAAATATTTTTTTTCTCAAGCACAGACACTCGTTATTTTATTTTTTAAATTTCCCCGAATTGTGAATATGAAAAACGGATTTTTGGTATTTTTTATATTATGGGATTCCTAAACACCGTGAAGTAACACGTTTTTATATATTTTTTATTTTTTTTATTAATATTCGATTGAAGAGTGTGGAGCACTCCAAGGCTCCAATACATATGACATATATGTCATATGTACTTCAAAAACCTGGTAAACATACAGCGAGTGCTCCACACTCTTCAATCGAATATTAATAAAGAAATAAAGATAATAAAAATAGCTGTTACTTCACGGTGTTTAGGAATCCCATAATATAAAAAATACCAAAAATCCGTTTTTCTTATTCACAATTCGGGCGAATTATTAAAAGTAAAATAACGAGTGTCTTTCCTGGACAAAAAAAATATTTTTGCATATTTTGCCCTGAAACGGACGTTCGACTTGCTCGATAAAATGTAAATTATTTTTTTTCTGGAAGGCTAGAAAAAGACGCACATTTTCGTTTTTTACGAATGTAAATACGTCAAATCCTGCCAAAGATACAGCAATTTGAATGGAAAAATATTAAAAAATGGTAATCAGCGAGAGAAAACCACAAAAGTTTGTAAAAAATGTCGACACTCGGTGAATATTTTTCAATAAAGTAACTCGATTTTTCAAAATTATTTGTGGATTTTTTTACTAGCTAAAGTGACGTGGAATGCCTCATATACATCTTCCCTAGATCCTAACCAGTGTTGCCAGAGTGAGCTATCGTTTGGTATCAGACGACAGCGCCAAACCGTAACAAATTTTTAATTTTCGTACTTAAGGAGTAAGGCCACTGTAACGGCCCAAAAAAAAAGGTTTTTTCACTAATTTTTTGCTCCCGAAATTGAAGGTATTTGAAAAAAAACTTTTAATGGTGTTATCGGGCATACATTAAACTTTATTATAAATTTTTTTTACAGTAAAAAAAAAACAAAATGGCGGTTCCACAGCTATCTTCCCGGGACATGTTTTGCTTCCAGGGCTCCGCGGCACGCAGCACCACTGGTGCACTTTTGAATCTAGAACAAAAAAAAAAACCATTAATCTAGAGGGCTATAGCTAGAGAATGTCGATCGGATTTTAAAAAGTATCAATTTTTCTGGATTTGGCGTGCGTTTGAAAAAAAAAATTGATTTTTGACGAAAAAAACGGCAAGTTTTTTGTTAATAAAAAATCAATAAATAAAGTTCTTGAAAATTCCGATCGACATTCTCAAGATAATGTAAATGTTCACATCTGGTTAAAATTTCAAGTAAAAAAAATGAAAATTGTTCGAGTTATGCTGCGTGCCATTTTGAAAAACCATGTTTCGAGAAAAACGCGTTTAAAGTTTTGCGAATAGTTTTTTATTGGAAAAAATTTAAAAAAGAAGTTAAAAGGATTTAAACTATTTTTAAACTAGAGGGTTTAAACTATTTTTTAAGCCAATAAAAAAAAATCGATTTTTCAAAAAATGTACAGTGGCCTTACTCCTTAAGAGGAGGTACCTGAGTAAACGGCGAGAAAAACAGGTAAACTTCGGGAATTTTATCTCAAAAACTAATGTTTCGATTGAATCCGGGTTTTTTATATTGGAAAATATGTACATTGAGGTATGTTTAGGAATTTGTAAAAATAATTTCGCTGACTGAAAGCGATTCAAACGCGATTATCTCGAAACATAGTTTTCAAAGTCGGTGCCCGATGTATCTCGAAAACGGCTTGTCCGATTTTGTCCAAATTTGGATACAATATTCTTCGATAGTTTTTCTCGTTCGCCACGTAGGGGTTTTTCATTTGATTGAATCATTGCTTTTTTATGCAATGTTTATGCAATCCAAAATCGTCGGAAATTGCGAACGAAAAACGCATGTTAAATTAAAACTGTCGCAATTCCGTCAAAAATGAACATTTCAAAAAAATCCTACGTGGCGAACGAGAAAAACTATCGAAGAATATTGTATCCAAATTTGGACAAAATCGGACAAGCCGTTTTCGAGATACATCTGGCACCGACTTTGAAAACTATGTTTCGAGATGATCGCGTTTGAATCGTTTGCATTCAACAAATTTATTTTAAAAAATTCCTAAACATACCTCAATATATATATATTCTCCAATAAAAAAAAACCCGGATCCAACCGGAACATTAGTTTTTGAGATAAAAATTCCCGAAGTTTACCTGTTTTTCTCGCCGTTTACTCAGGTACCTCCCCTTAATTGGTTCTCCCCCTTGGTAATCCCCTTAACAATCTGAAGAGGGCGCGGGAGTTTACTTTTTCCATTGAGGATGAACTAGGGTATTCATCAATGTTTGAGTTTTTTTCTTATTAGGGTACTGAAATAATGAAAAACGTAATCGATTCACGAAAGGCGTACTGACGTACTAAATACTTTGAAAACGTACCAGATTTAGTACAATTGTACTAAACTGGCTACGCTTATCCTAACATCGAGCGCGTCTAGGACGGGGTACAGTGGCTCAGAGCAACTGATGAGTCTGTCACTTGCGAGAAACGCTGGACGATGGTAGCCGCATAGCGACGAGATGGTGAACTGCGGGACCGCCAAAAGCATGTATAGATTCTGCCACAAGTAGATGGTTGCTGCGACACCTGGCGGTAGATTGCAGCGGCTCGTAGCCAAAAACTACCACTGCTGCAATACCGCCGAGAACGCGTCAAAGTTTGGCAACGTCTAATAAATGGCCTCAAGACGGAATGACAACTCATCGCGGTCGCTCAAATTTTCTGAATTTGAGAAAAAAAAACGTAGATTCCCTTATGATAAGTCAATCTACGTTTTTTTTTTCAAATTCAGAAAATTTGAAGGGCAGACAGCTGTTCGTCTATCTATTTGACGTCGTTTGGCAAAGTTTCGACGGGATCTGAAGAGCCATTTTAGAGATTTTTGGGTATCTATAATTGTTCTACCATACCGACCGCGATAACGTATCATTCCGTCTTAAGACAGGAGCCTGAATTAAAAGGTCCAAAAAAAGCGTTTTTTGCGGAATTTTTCTAGAATGAAAAAGAAACAAGTGGGCCCAGTAAACATTGACGTATCTTTTCACGTATATTTGAAATGTATTAAAAAATGTTCAACATGAAACAATAAATGACTGCAGATTTATCAGCCTATTCCATGTGCGTCTTGCCACTGCAGTCCCCAATCGGCGGGAAAGATGCAGCTCGTAGTTATTGACTAAAACAAAAAAAAACAATCAAATTTTCAATTGTCATATATTTTTCTTCTGGGTGAATTAAGAAAAAGCTAAAAAAATCGTAAAATTATAACTTTTCTCAGGTGTGAAAAAAAATGTGTTAAAAAAACTTTAAAGTGCTATAAATATTATCAAAAAAGACTGTTCCAACGACTTTTTTAATTCACTTAGAAGAGATTTTCATACCGAAGAAAATAAACTTTCGTTTGATTCAATAGGTCGTTTAGTTTTTTTGTTATCACGCCCCCCAATTTGGAAAAATCGTGAAAATAAAAACTGGAAAAAACACGGTTCAAAGTTTTCAATTGGAGGAAATATCAACATCAAATATCAATCGCTTCTCTGCTTATGGCCTTGTATCTTCGAAAATATTTACAATTGGCCTCTGTAACTTTGTAAATATATTCCTGGATAGTTTATCTATCGATTTAAGCAATAAAAAAACACGATTTTTCGAACCTTCTAATTCAGGCTCCGGCCTTAATAGACGTTCGATAATGATTGAGGATTTTGCCTTCGTTCTTCGAATTGTGTCACGAATTTCGAATCTCGCAGCGTCGAAATTTCTCCGTCGTTTCAACCTTATCCGACAACTAGTGACAGCTGGTACGAGCTTTCAGAGTTATGCCCATCTGCTTGCAGCGAAAAATATCTCCGCTTGACGGTAATGATAGACTGGCGGTAGGTAAGGCATCTAGATGCGTTGGCCGCCACACCGACCGAGGGCTGTTAAGATCGTCATCGATTATTCAAAAGTCCCAAGCCTTGCACCTGTTCAGGTGGTTTGTTTGGCTTTTAGGGCAGCTTGCCAGTTGCAACGCATGCACGAAGGGTGAAAGAGTTTCAACTAGCAACCAGACAACTGTGTGATGGCTGTCCAACGTTTTTTGACAACATTTCTCGGGCTGTAAATAAATACCCGATTACCGGTGAGTCGTTCATGGCTTCCTTTAAACACCCAATATTCTCAAAATGCTTCTTAACTTTACTGCGCATTAACTATGCCACCGCGCGATTAAAATAATGTATATAACATATAAAAGTATATAACTCAATAAAAAATTATTTTGTTGCTTGTTCTGCATATGATTTGATATCACGCAGAGTCAAAATGACAACTAACCCTGCGGCATTTCGATTCGTGGTATAGCAAATTTGCATTCAATTCGAACGAGAAAAGTAACTTCAGTACAATAATGACGCAATTGGGTATTTCGTAGTTAACCGACCGGAAATAAAAAATTTTGGGAAATAAACCAAAGATGGCACAGACATTATTGCCATGATACGTAGCCAGCATTTTTTCTAGGGGGCTAGGGAGAGCGGCCTGAAAAAACCGTGGTTTGGTTCAATCATCTTTAAAAAAATAATATTTACATAATAGTCGATAATCACGTAACACACATAAAATATGAAGCTTTGATCACGCGTTCATGTTATCATGAATATCAAACTCTTGCAATACCTTAAAAAAATAATCATCTAATTTCTCATCATTCTTTATTCCAGTTACCAGTCTTTAAACTTTACTTCCAGTAGGTACTCAATTGAATAAGTCTTTCTATTTTTTTTTCTGCACTTTGGCCCAACACTTTTTTCGTTGACATATTTTTTAACAATTTCATTATCTATGTTTAGCATTGACAAATGAGGGAATCGTGCCAGCGGAGCTCACTGGGAGTTGCTGCTTGGAAAATTGTATATACTTTAGGGCAGCAATCCTTTTTAATATGATTTCACAAATTTCCATCATTTTTAAATGAAAGTATTTTTTCATGACCATCGCTTCAGTTTCTGAGGCTGACATATCAATTATTAAGAATTTTCATAATTGTTGACGAAATCGTCTTCGTTCTTCATATTTAATTTTAAAAATTCGTGAACTGCATCAGCTATTATCTATATATATTATCTATTCTTCCAGTATTCTTCTGGTTGTGTATCGGCTGGCAAAACTAATGTATTTTTGTGCACACAATTAAGTGAAATTTATATATCAGTTTAATTTATCTAATAAAAAGGCTACTTTTCGTACAACTTATGCAATTACGACGAAGAGAATAGTTCAAGTTTTATTGGACGAATTTTTTCTGCTTACTTGGGCGAAACAAATAATATTAATCAATTAATTGAATTATAATTATTTGGGGTCGATCTTTTTCGAGGGATGCCCTTCCGTGCCTCTCCTGGCTACGCCAATGAAGAATCCTGCTGATGTCGTCTGAAAATTTGTCTACCCTCAGCAAAGTTTATAGTGGACATTTTAAGCTGCTCTAAAAAAAGAAAAAAAAATGTATCGTAATTTTCCAAACCGATTATTTTCAGCCAACAATATGATCGAATACTATGGCGGAATTGCACGTATTGGGGCAAATCGTCTCGGGTGAAAATTTCAAACAAACATCGCTCTTCAGCAAATGGAGTTTTCACGCTGGTACGTTCCCCAGCTCCCGAATAAACCTAAAAACATCGTCAGAGTGTGCAAAACTAAAATAACTAAAATTTCACAAACCAAATCGATAATAAAAAATTAAAATATTTGACTACATCGTAAACTGACATTTTTGCTGACTTTTCCGTAAAAATAGTAGACTCGTGTAGGTTAAAAGTAAAAGCGATGGAATTGTCAACGGAATATGGAAGATAATTCCAAGTATCCCGAAAACTTTTGGAAAATAAATATTCGTCTCAATGTACACATTTTTTGAAAATCGAATCTTTATCTTAGAGGGCGCAAAAATTAATCGATTGACGTTTGTTACGAGAAGGAAGCGGATGGAAATTAATCGAGGGATCTTCCGAAGGACAGACTCAAGAATGTTGTGATCCTTACACGAACAAGCCAATTTGGGATCATCCTGTCGACTTGCACTATACTACCCAGACACTGCAGGGCTCGCCAAAGTTACTTTTGCAAATTTTCTGCCGCGACAATAACAACAGGATATTATTCGTTAGTTACGGAGTTGTTGCTGTACCTTTGTCTCCTGGCTCGCATCACCTCAAATGTTACACGTGGAAACCGATTGGTCAGTAATAGTTCATCAGAAAATCAAACTTAGACGTCATCACGATCGGTAATTTCAATTAACGAAAAAAAAAACAATTGCATTTAATCTGAAATCGAACATTTTTCACCGCAGCTTTCGAATATCGAAATTTACGCTTGTAAAATTGAATTGATTATATGCGAAAAAAGTCATACTCACAAAGATCAGCCACGCATCAAAGATTTCGCGTGCTAAAAAAATACTTACATTTTTCCGGGCCTATCGAAATAATAATCCAAGAATTTTAAAGATTTCTATCGTTTCTTTAAATTAGGTGGCTGGCAGGATCGTTTGAAGGACCGATTTTTGGGAATGACGCTGCAATTGAAAACCCCTAGTCTGTTGGCAAACGGAGACGACAGATTCGAATTACTCACGGAGAGTATGGGCACAGTGAACGTTCATCTAAACATAATTGCGAAAAATTTTGCTAAATTTGGTTGTCAGTTGTGATCAAAAAACAATTTTAAAAAAACCTGTCCCTCCTTCGATAATTTCGATGAATGAAATTAAAAGGAGGAGAAGTCTGAAAATGAGACTCTTCGCGCTGCTTTGTCTTGGTGCTTTTTTTCGGCAAAAGTGCGTTGCTATAGATATCGATGATATTAATTTGCCGAATTGTACGTCCGGCACACTTTGTGAGGATTCGCCAGTGATCACAACTCCTTTTATCGAAATCGTAAACGATTTTACGGAAAAATCGAACGGTCGAAAACACAACTCTTTAACAACTGAAAGCCCAAAAGAAAATGACAATTTCACAACGCCAACTGGGCAAACGACACATAAACCATCTACGACGACGGAGATCTCCATTACCAGTACAACAGTCGAGAGCGATGTGGAACAAGAAATCGATCCTAGCATGAAAAATCGTTCCGGCATATGCACGTGTGATGTTAAGGTAGTCAAATAAAACATTCGTATTAAAAATAGTCAAATAATAGCTAAGGGGCCGTCCATAAATTACGTCATTTTAAAATAGGGGGGGGGTTCGTCTGCGGATGACGGTAAATGATGGTTGAGGGGGGGGGGGGGGGGGGGGCGTTTCGAAATTGACGTCATTCTTGTGATACCAGTTACTTCAAAATGTACAATAGTATATTGTACAACTAGAGTGGTTTCCCCGCATGAGTGATGAAAAATATTTTGCAAGTACCTAATGGTATTAATTATTGAACTCATTATTTATTTATTTATTACATAAGGTTTGTCTACATTATATTCGAGAACTTCAAATAACAGTGTACCTATGAAAATAGTTCGATCGAGCCAAAATGAATATGGGGAGGATACGGAGATATTACCCGTGATCCAGGATTTGCAAGGATGGGTGAAAACTCCGTGGGAGCTATCCAAAGAAAACTAAAGAATAGAGAAGAATAATATTATTATATTAACGAAAATTGCCAAAGTACAAAATAATAAAAGATGATTCTATAACAAAATGTGGGAGCTATCTAAAGAAAACTAAAGAATAGGGAAGAATAATATTATTATATTAATAAACATTGTCAAAGCTCAAAATAATAAAAGATGATTCTATAACAAAATGTTTTAATGTTACCCAATTTTTCTCAAATCCGCAAATGTTTTAATTTTGCCAAACTGGTAATGCCGTCAATTTTGCGAGGGGGGGGGGGGTCATTAGGAAATGACGATAGGATGATTGTAGGGGGGGGGGGTCGAAAATCAGCAAAAATCGATGACGTAATATATGGACGGCCCCTAATAATATACAGACAGTAGTCGATACGCGGCTGGAGCAACCTTCCATAGGAAACAGTCTGCGGTTGACTGCGGTCGAACCTTCGGTTCAACAAAATTTATTGGCGATAATCGCAACATATAATAGACTGATTAAAAAAATGGTAAAATGATTTAAAAAATGCGTATATTTATCATTATTAACGGCATTATCATTATCATCAAGGCATGTGGTGAAAAGTATGATCAAAAAAAATTCAAGCAGCCGAGAAAAAATTAATTCACCTGCACAGCTCCAAAGGTTGATCAAAGATACGATGTTCAAACAGCTTCGATAAAAATTGCTTCGACAAAATATTTTTGGGCAATAAAAATGGCAATGAAAAATATTCAATTCAAGCAGAAGACAAACTTCTTTGTTGGAAGTATTTTTTGCGAATTTGGAAGTAACTTTTGACTAATTCGGAAGTAATTTTTTAAATTGACTTTGTTGTTGCACTTATTTTGTTATGGTTACTTTTGTTCCAGTTACTTAAGCGCGCGACCTCATCGAATCTTGTTCATTCGCGTGAAAGCATAGCGTTTCTATTCGTTATTATGATATTTACTTAAGGGGCTAGGCTATTATGACGACTCAAAAATCAGGGTTATTTTTTAAAAATAGTTTTTAAGGAATAAGTAAGATGATTAAATCATCGTTTGAACATTTATTTGTATATACAGTAACAGAGTTGTGTGCCAAATTTCATTAAATAATGTTAATGATTAGAGAAGTTAAAAACAATCTCGTGGAGGACCTTTGAACGTAAGGGACTCAACGGTGTACTTGATTTTGGCCACCGGGTTTATTTGAAACAAAACAAAAAACAAGTTTCTTTTAAAAATAAATAATATTGGCTAAGACCGAGCTTTTTTCGTTATCGTGCTTCAGTGACCAAAAAATTTGAATTGGTTTTCGATTTTTTGAGGAAAAATGATATCATTATTGTTAATAACTGATCAAAAACTGTTAAGAAGAAAAACGTCGGTCAAAACTAAACTACTATTGCACTGAACAAGTGTATTAAATTGCAAGTCAAACCGTTCATTAGATTTCGAGAAATCGTGTACACCGTTTTGAAAAACATACTTTCGAGCAAAATGCGTTTAAAGTCTTACCAGCATTTTTGTCGTAATCATAAATTTACATCTGATCTACGATTCCTGCACCATATGTTGGACCTTCCTCTTGAATTTGAATTGCCTCAAGCGACGAGTGTTCGTCATTTTCACAGAAGCCTAACCCCTTAATCATAGTAAATAGAAATTTACGATTATAACATTTCCACTATTCAATTACATCTGGCCGACCTGTACTGCAAGATTTTCAACCATGTTTCTTAATCCTTAAGGAGTTACCCCCACTTGTAGCGCAAAAAAGGCCTTTTTCATGAATTTTTTTAAAGAAAACTACAAAACTTTTTTAATCAATCAATGTACCATCTTAAAGAACACTTTTTGAAGAACTTTCAGTAATTTTTTTATTGTAAAATATTACATCGTTTAGTGGTAAATGGCCGTCAATGAAATAATGTTTTTATATACACGGTTTGCGGTGACCAACATTGCGGCGAAGTGGATCATCTGAAAAAAAAAATGCGGATGGATTTAGTCAAATATAAGTATAAACTAGTCTTTAATCGAAGGATTTTAAAAAATATCCATTTTTCACAAAATGGCGGACAATCAAAGTTAATGGTTCGATTTTAACGAAAAAAACGGTCGTTTTTTGGCTATAAAACGGCCATTTTTTTCGAAAAAAAAAAATCGAACGATTAAAGACTACATTTTTATGTATTAAATAAGCCTGAAAAATTTCAAGAAGATCGGTTCATTAGTGTTCGAGTAATCTTGGTCATCGACTTCAGAAATGCCATTTTGAGAAAAACGCGTTTAAAGTTTCAATTTCCGGTCGTTTACACAACGGATTCTTCTCTTTCAACGCTCATATCTCAGTCAATTTTGTTCGGATCGACTTGAAATTTTCAGGACATATTCTCAGATACTTATACTTAAAAAAAATGCAATAACAAAAAATCATTTTTTTTCAAAATCGCAAGTGGGGGTAACCCCTTAAAATGTTTCTTTACTTGCAGATATCGTCGTGCGACATAAATTGTTGCTGCGACGTCGATTGCAACGATTTTCAAAAGTCCGCATTTTCGCGATGCGATAATCACCGTCCGAAAATGTACGACAGTCGTTACTGTTACACGAAGAATTTTATTCAGCGCAATAATACGCAATTTATACTGGAGAGACTGACGAACAATTTGTTCTGCGTCGCTTATGACAATTTACCGCCGATTTCTGGCATGAGTAATGTTCCGGTTCGTATTGATGGAAGGAGAGGAAAAAAACGTCAAAGAAGCTAGTATTTATTTTCCAACTGTTTCGATTTTTGTTTATCTTAAAAAATTGCAGACTTTACGAAATCGACAGGCCTTTGAAACGGCCAAATATTCGGTGAATCCGAAAAAATACACGTGGGGTTGGCCGGATTCGATAACTCCACAAGATTTTAATTTTTCTGGACGTTACCGTGACAAGGAAAGCGTGTGGAAATTTCAGGATAACTTCGTCAAATTAATCGGTAACTAAAAAGTTGAGAAAAAGTTATTTTGTTTTCGAACGATTGCGGATTTGTTTAGAAAAAAAAAACGTATTGACGCATATTCGTGTGCTCGCCCAGACCTTCCACAATCAGGATTCACCGGTCAATGCTCATTCAGAAAAACGCTCAATTATTTGGAAATGTCAAAGTGGACGTGTATGCAGACGGATTTGAGTGACCATAATTCTTATCTGTTCGCTGATAAGTATATCAACTTTACGGTCATATCGTCGCCTCATCTTTTCAATTCGTCCTACATTAACTCGGCGAATCAGGTAATTGTTTCATTATTAAAACATTTTAAAGGTCACGTTTATACCCGAAAATTAGTGACGTTTTTCAACCGATTTGTTTATATGAATCTTAACAACCAAGTCAAAAACTTTATTTTTTGCATGAAATTAATTCGTCGATATTTCTGAGAACGTAACCGTTTTCAGTAACGTATTTTCGAAAATCCTGTATCGAAATCACCCTTATGCCTGTGTTTATCAAAATTGTAAATTAATCACTTATGAAACCACCAATGAAAATTGCTTCACACAGTCGATCGATTCTAGGAAAATATATTAAAAGTTCGCAACTTTCCAATCATTTTTTAAACTGAAGAAATTAATCCAACATAAATGCTGGAAAATGTTGTATCGATTGGTACGTTCCCATAAGGATGATAAAAATAACTCGCACGGCGAAAGTCAACTTTTCATGATTCACTAATCAATTTTTGGCACAAATTTGTTTAAAATTATTATGAATTTTCAATCCATCAATATTCTCACCACATCTACGCCACGTGCAGAAATTGTCGTACGGATCCAATTGGTTTCCTATACTTGTCCCTACTTCCTAATAGGCATCCAATGAGTCCTCGCATTTCATCCATATACTAAAACGTCGCCTTCGTACACTGCATTCAGATCGCGATTCTCTAATGGAATTCAATGTACGAACCCAATTCGAATCTTAAGGCTTAAGAGTGGACGATTTTGTATGCAAATTTTGGGAAAGTGAAAAATTTGCCTAAAAAATCGTCAGATAATTGTTAATAACAAATTAACTATGCAATATAAAAAAATCCTACGTACTTCCACAGATTGTGTATTTTTCAAGATATATTCAACACGTCAAGTGAATCGGTCGAAAATTGTCTGAGTTATGATTCCGGCCAACTTGAAAAATGCAGTTTTGAGATAAACGCTGCACAGTCGCCATTTTGAAATTAATCGCTTAAAAAATTATTGTATACAGTCACTGATATGTATGATAAACACCCTTTTTGTAATCTCCATTTATTTTGTAGTTTTTCTGAAAAAAAATCCCCAAAAAGCCTGAATTTTCCGCCTCTAGAGTGGCCTAACCCCTTAAAGGATTCCCACAATATCGAACCGAATCTGATACGAATCTCGACGAATCCCATTGCAGTGTGCACGTTGATTAACTTTTTAAACAAAATATATAAATATACAAAATGAGTGGATCATTATAAAGTATAAATCTTATCTTTAAAAGTATAGATCGCTTAAAAAGTATATCTTAAAAACCGATTTAAATCACATCACTGAAAATCTACTGTAATTATCGTTTGATATTTATTTTACTGCACTTTGACATAATATCACCGTACACGTGCACGCTCGCGAAGCGTGCAGGTTATGTTTCAACACGCAGAGCTTTTTCTCGCTACTTGTCACATATTTTCAATCCGAACGCGGTAACAATTCTTCAATGGCATTCAGCGGGGACCAGTGCAGAATCCATTTGGATCCAAATGAGGACTCCCTATGTGCGGTGTCCCTAACAAATCCTATAGAGGTGTGGGTGCATCTTCACCCACTTCTTGACCAAAATCAGGTATTGTCTTGTGTCAGTACAATACCTGATTTCCATCGCGATAATCTCTTTGCAACGTCTGGAGCGTTTAGTGACTATATTTCTGGACAGTGTCATCACACACTGATCATTTTCCATCGCGATCAAAGCAATGCTGCCAACAAATTTGTGCACAGGATCACGAAATATTTTTTGGGAGATCCACAAAATTCCTTTCAAGAATTTCAAATAAAAATTCTCAAACGACTTCAATCTAGATAATAGCGCGGAATTCACTTGGATTCGAATGTGGACTCCCTACGTGCAGCCTCCCTATGAAACTCCTATAGGGATGTGGTAGGATCTGGAGACTCCCCAACAAATTACTGCATAGAGCACAGCTGGTTTTTCAAATCTTTATTGAATTGCATCCGAACATCAATGCAAGCATTGATTAGTACATCAACGCTTGCATTGATGTTCTAATTGATTAACACATTTAACTTCGAATTTAGAATAATATGTAGAGTATTTCTAATGTTTCTTCGTATTTCCTTGCGGCCCCATCTCTTTCACTTTTACCCCACAATTCCCTATCTCCAGTTGCTCAGAGAACCCTGGCAAAACGATGTACACGTTCACTCATGCCCACATCCACGTGACAGGAACAAGATATCCATGTCACCCTTTCTTATTCACAGTTAAGTGTGTTATTCGATTAGAACATCAATGCAAGAACTGATTAGAACATCAATGCAAGCATTGATTAGAACATCAATGCAATCATTGATTAGAACATCAATGCAAGCATTGTTTAGAACATCAATGCAAGCATTGTTTAGAACATCAATGCAAGCATGGATTAGAACATCAATGCAAGCATGGATTAGAACATCAATGCAAGCATTGATTAGATCAATGCAATCATTGATTAGAACATCAATGCAAGCATTGTTTAGAACATCAATAATCGAATAACACATTCAACTTTGCATTTCGAATGATACGTAGAGTATTTCCAATGTTCCTACGCATTCCATTGCGGCCCCATCCCGTTCACTTTTATCCCACACTTCCGTATCTCCAGTTGCTCAGAGACCCCTGGCAGAACGATGTCCACGTTCAGTCAAGTCCACATCCACGTGACAGGAACATGCTGTCCATGTCACCCTCTCCTGTTCAAAGGTAAGTGTGTTATTCGATTAGAACATCAATGCAAGCATTGATTAGAACATCAATGCAAGCATTGATTAGAACATCAATGCAAGCATTGATTAGAACATCAATGCAATCATTGATTAGAACATCAATGCAATCATTGATTAGAACCTCAATGCAATCATTGATTAGAACATCAATGCAAGGATTGATGTTCTAATCGAATAACACATTTTACTTTGCATTTCGAACGATATGTAGAGTATTTCTAATGTTTCTCCGCATTCCCTTGCGGCCCTATCCCTTTCACTTATCCCCTACACTTCCGTATCTCCAGTTGCTCAGAAACCCGTGGCATGGCGATGTCCACGTTCACTCAAGTCCACATCCACGTGACAGGAACATGCTGTCCATGTTACCCTCTCCTAATGCAGTGCATCTCATTAGTACAGCATCTTCGAGAAACCTAATTTTTTTCGCGATCATTTCAGAGTTGCCCAAACAACGTTTGCCTCTCGCCTCGAACTCTTTACTGCTCGGACCATTGGAGTAATTGCGATTCGAGAAAGCCTCTCGAGCAATCCTGCACGAATGGCAAATGCACAAACGTGTTGAAGCGATTGCGTTATACGTTTTATCACAACGGAACGAGTGGTATACGGAGTATAGAAGTCCGTCTGGTGCTTGTCAACGTTTCCCATAGTTTTTACCAACATTTCGAGGTGTTTTACGAGTGGATGACGGCGCGAAGTGGGGCCAAACTTTTGCGAAGCGGTAGTCCCGGCTATACGATTGGAAAGCCGATAATCTTCGGTACGTTGACATCAAACGTAACCAACGGAGCTACCAAAGAGCACGTTAGCGTCAATAATTCCGATTACCACTTGACCTTGCCGATCCGCGGAAAAAATGGATATTGCATTTCCGGCGAACGATACGTGATTGGTTTTGGTGAAAATGTCCGATTGCGATGTCGCCACGAATCGACAACCAACAATTTTTCCGCCTCCGTTACCTGTATGCGTTTGCAGAATCAAACGTTAAGATTCATGATCGAGGATTCTCTTCGCGCCGTGACACACGTCGACAAGTATCATATTTACATATCCAAAGCTGGCGATCTACCGGTCAACGATGTCAACGAATGGACGCAAATTCTGCTGAACAAAATACCGCGCAACGTCGTCACCGGGCAAATTTTGAACAGTCAAATTCGTTGCTCAGGCCTCGTTACATCGATGCATGTCGAAATACTGTACACGATATTGCCGAATCACGAGGAAATCGAGAGTTACAAGATCGCCGGTGTAGCTTTGACGTTCTCGGAGCCTGAGGATCTCTCGTGGGCCAAGTGCTCCGGAAACAATTGCTCGGACGTCATGGGGGTCGAATTGACGAGTCTCGTTACTTTTGCGGATGTATCGACACCGTCCATGTATCATTACGCGGGCGGACCAAGTTTGGATATAAGCTTGCCTTACGATTTTTTCTACCCCTTTATGAGCAGCGCCAACGATAATCAACCCTTCGACGTTCTGCTGGGTTTGATCTTCGTTAACGTCATTTTGAATTACGTGGATGAATTTCTATCGTGTTGATGATTTCATGATGAACAAGAGCAGCAGGCCGAAATTAGCCGACTGCACATGCATCACTGTTGATGGCCTGAAGAATTTGTATTTTTCGTATAAAGTCGCTGAACGAGCCTTTTACACAACTAAGCTTTGAGGAAATTGACAGAGACCTGGAACTTCGAAATATTGAAACGGTTTGCCCAAAAAAGCATGTATTCGAACAAATAAACATATCAAGTTGGTATAAAAAGGAAAAGGGTTTCTGAATATTTTTTGGCTCTATCTCTTTTAAGGGAGGACAACACTGTAGCGGGCGAAAAAAGGGTTGTTTTTTCGATTTTGTTTATCTGCTGAATTATTTATTTGGGACTTGGAATGAAGGTAGGTTATTGAGCATTCATTGAACTTATTCTGTGTAATTTTTTATTTTAAAAAAGCTAAAAATTAACAACCTTATTGACGCATAATAAAGCCTCTATATAGAAAATGTAGTCCAACGGCCGATAACTCGACAATGCTTGTCTGAAAAATGAAAATAAAAAATGTTTATAATCCATATAATTACAGTTCTCGTTGTACGTAAACACTTGTCTAAAAAAAATCACAAAATGGCATGTGTTAAAAAAAAGTGTAATTTTGGCGAACATTTTTACTTGTATTCGGGTCCTTAAAAAAACGGCTACGTACAACAATAGCTGCTGCAATAAGAGGAATTTTGGTTTTTTGCAATTGAAAATCGGACAATTATAGCTAAAGCTTTGATTCCGGCCAGGTCGAAAACGTAAATCTTTGCGCTATCTGCTCCCACTAAATCGTCTGTAGCTTGGTAAATTTTATATATTTTGATTCCAAAATTTCTTCACATATTCTTGAATATATATACTTTGAGAAAATGCAAAAGAATGAAGGACGGATCCAGAATTTTTTCTGGGGGGGGGGGGGGGGGGTGGGACGGGGGATGTGATTGTTGTGGAACGCCTTGGCTTTGTTGTATAGTCGATTTGGACCGTCTGCCCCCAATCCGCCTCCGGACAGAATGACATTCTGTTTTCTGGACTTCTTATTGCTTCCCAAAAAAATGTTGATAACATTCTTACTTGTGAAAAAAATAAACAAAGCCGTACGACTTACCTGGATTTTGCTTAGTATTAAACTATTGAAATCTCAATTAGAGCCTGTTCGTTTATCCGCACTGAGGTGATTAAAAAGACAATACAATCAATGCGAATCAGATTGCAATCGTGCATTAAAAGTGGTGCTTATGACTTTGCGCACCTTTTATAGGAGTTAGTTTTTGCACCATTTTTTCAATCGACTGTATAGGCTAAAAACATTTGAATTTCTTTTTTATCCATTTTTATACTAAATCGTGATCGATCATCTTGAAATTTGGTGTGTGAACTTATTTTTTAGTGCCTTGATGAAATTCTGAACACAGATAGTGGTCCCGTTGAAAAGAAAAATTCGTTGGCCTTGAAATCTCCGAAGCGCCTCCACCTGGATGAACCTTCTAGCCACCACTCGATGACCCCCTTCGAACTATGCAACTTATGTAGGAAAAGTTTTCTCCTTAATGTGGTAGGTTAGTAAAGATAAATTCTACTACTAATAGTTGTTGCCTCACTCGGTATATCTTTAGTATATGATAGATTGTGTATTAATGTCAATTTCTGTTGTATATCATCCCTTCAGAGAAAAATTGCGTTTCAATCATCCGAACCACCTTCAGTTCCAATTGAATCGCATAATCGTTGTTCTACACTTATACTTGGCCACGATTTTGACCCATTGGGTCAATTTCACCCGGATAGTACTTCATCCCCATGCAATTAACAACCCTCCAGTCGGTTATTATGGAAACAAATATCAGCGATACTCTTTAAACATTTCTCAATAAGTCTGCACAATTAAAATGAGAAATATATAAAATTATATCGTTTAAAAAAATTATTGAATATTTTTTTAATTCTGGATAGAGCTTTTTACTAAAAGTACATCCGGGTCAAAATTAGGGCGCGCAGTACGAAATTCCGGAATTTCGGAACAAATTTTCCGATATTTCAATTCCGGAATCGAGACGACCAATATCGTTATTCATAAATTTTACACATTGAGTGATATTTTGATCACTTACTTTCTGAACGTGCCCAATCTTAAATTAGCCGTTTCAAATGGCCAATTAGAATATTATGGGAGAACTATCATAAAACATGTTTAATTAGAAATGATTAAAATATTGATTGAAGGGTTGAAGTTAACCTAGTTGGAATTTTTGAAAAAATGTATTTTTCGTTTTCAACGGATTCTTATAATATAACCTTTAAAAAATATTCTCTGAAAATTTCAAGTTCGTCCGTTGAAAATTGGGGGAGTTGTGAGCATTTTTATCTACATATATACCTGACGTAATATTTAAACGCGTTTTTCTCGGAACGACTTTTTCAGAATCGGTGACCAAAATATCTCAAAAACAACTAAACCGATCTGCTTCAAATTTCAGACATTTATTGTATATCAAAAGGCAGTCCGTAATCGAAGGATTTTGTTTTTCAATACATACTTTTTTTTATATCAAGGAAAATAGTGTTCTTTTCACCGAAATTTCGACGATCTCTTTCGGTCGGCGACCAATTTTTCAAAAATCATTATTTTATTGAATCCTTCGAATAAATACTAGATAATACGGTACAAAAACTAAACTCATTTGGTTTTTTGATTTCAGATGATTTGTTCCTGAGCAGAAGTGGTCACCGCAAAGGACCTTTTTTGCACAGCGGTCTGTGCAATTTACTGTATCTCCGTCGTTTATAAATATTTCCCAATAAAAAGAATTGTCAAAGATACTCGAAATGATACCCTTTACATGAAAAAGAAAGTTAACGCTTTGGAGCATAGTGACATACTGGTATGTCACCTACTTCCACTCTGTTTTTCTTGATTCAAAAAAAATTTTTAGCGCATAAAGACGAATGTAAATGTATATTTAGGATGTTAGGAGATCAATTGTTCTTACAATATCGATATTGATACAATATACAATATTAATACAATAGTGATGTTGATCATCACTACATTAAAAAAAAACACGTTTTTTAGACAATAAATGTAATTGTGCCTAATTTAGCAGGTAAACCATACACAAAAAATGAATTCAGCGACGTTTTTTGGGTCGCTGATTACGAATTCGAGCCCAAAATTCAGAAATTCAAAATGGCGAATCCAATATGGCGGACCAAAACTGTAAATTTTACTGGAATTACTGAAACATCGGAGTTGCTCAATATGTTGATTCTGTTATACTGAATTTCTAATAGAATTACGCTTTTAGCATTACCTGGAGCATATTTTTTTTACTTTTTAATTTGTTTTATTTTTATTTTATATATTTTTTTATATTATATATTATTATAATATATTTATATACTAATTAAAATATATAAATAATTTATATATTATTATAACCCAAACACACAATTTTTTAATTTGCGGTCCGCCATCTTGAATTTTCAAATTTTGAGTGCAGATTTGTAATCAGCGACCCCGAAAACCCCCGAGTACCAACTTTCGCTTTCATCCCCTGATGGAAGTCCGCTTATTGGAATTCGACAAATAATGTTGAAATCTGTTAAAAAATGTCAGAAACTGTGAAAATGAATAGATTCTAACATAATTTGATGGAATCGTACATATTTTGATAGATTCTGTCGGAAATAATCTATGAAAATCGGACAGAACCTCACATATTATGTTAACTTTACGGAATGTCATAAAATCACAGAATTCGATACTTTCTGTCGTCTTTTTGTCAGAAAATGTCATCTTTTAACAAAAAAATGATAAAATTAATTTTCCATTTTTTGACATATTGTTGCATCGAAAAGAATGACAGAAAATGACAAAAAATGATAGAAAACGATAATTTTTATCATAATTTGTTGTCACATTTTTGTTGAATTCTGACAGATTTCAGCTGTCATTAAATCACAGAGTTTGATACTTTCTGTCATCTTTATGTCGGAAAATGTCATCTTTTAACAAAAAATGATAAATAAGTTTTCCATTTTTTGACATATTGTTGCATCGAAAAAAATGACAGAAAATGTCAAAAAATGATAGAAAACGATAATTTTTATCATAATTTGTTGTCCCATTTTTGTTGAATTCTGACAGATTTCAGCTGTCATTAAATTACAGAATTTGATACTTTCTGTCATCTTTATGTCGGAAAATGTCATCTTTTAACAAAAAATGATAAATCAGTTTTCCATTTTTTGACATATTGTTGGATCGAAAAAAATGACAGAAAATGTCAAAAAATGATAGAAAACGATAATTTTTATCATAATTTGTTGTCACATTCTCAATAGTCACAGGGCTCAATAAGGAGCAAACAATATTCAATCGTACTAATTATATTTTTATCTATGTATTTTATCTGCGTCTCTGTATGTTGAATATTTTTTAAGATCTCAACAGTTGCCAAATATGTGTCACGGAATAAAAGTATTATTGAATATAAAGTCCCAAATTTCTTTCTTTCAGCATTTCCATTAAAATTTAGAAAATTATATGTAAATTCCATCAAATATTGACGAATTCTGACAATTTATTATCAGAATCGATAATTAAATGTCAAAATTCATCAGAATATATCATATATTTATAATGCAAAATGTCAAAAGTTAACAAGTTCGGTCATTATATGACAAAAAATAAAAAAGAATGATATAATTTGACAGATTCGGTCATAATATTTCATGAATGTTAAAGAATTCCATTTCATTCCATTAAATAATGACATTTAATTACGAAAATCTCGCAAAAAATAAGAAAGAATGATATAATTTGACATATTCGGTCATAATATTTTATAAATGTTGAAGAATTCCATTATATTCCATAAAAAAATGACATTTAATGACGAAAATCTCACATAAAATGGAAAACTCTTACGACATTATATGACATATTATGTAAGATTCTGACAAAAATTACTGAATTATAACATTACTTTTCTGATAAAATATGACAGATTCTGTAAAGCATGTTCCAATTTCCGGTCAGAAATCATGAACCTCTCACAGAAAATGTCAAATCTCGAAATAATATGACAGATTCTGTCGTATAAATGACATATTCTGACATTATTTCTCATTGAAAGTTGACGAAATATTATCAAATCTGACATTTTTCGTTAAAATCTGACGAATTCCAATAAGCGGATTTCCAGCAGGGTCGAACGATTTTTGCATTTATGGTCCGCCATCTTGAATTTCCAAATTTTTAGTGCAGATTTGTAATCAGCGACCCCGAAAACCCCCGAGTACAAAGTTTTGAGCTGATTGCACGTAAGGAAAAATGTATGCTTCAAAGGGTTAAAAAACTGCACCCATTTCCCAAAAAAAAAAAAAAATTCACGAAAACACCTCTTTTTTCCGTTCGCGAACTAGGTGTAACCCGTTAATAAATCTCGTTTCATGTGTAATACAAACCTTCTTTCGTTTCCTAGAAACCAAAAACAGTTATATAGTTGCCAGTTCCGGAGTTCCGGAATTAGGTCTCCAGTATCGGACCTCAGTTCCGGAATTGAAAACCTTCCGATATTGCAGGCTCTAATCAACGTGACCCATTGTGTGAACGTAGGGTTAAACTCTCGACACTTGCGAAGATTGTTAATTTTGGAAAACAAAAGCTATCGAAGAGGCCTGCCTTTTTCACTCTGCAATCTGTATAAAAATAATTGCGCATTGTTATTCGAACAGTTGTGCAAAAATTCGACTCGAAGATCATGCACTGTTTATAATTTTATTGTTTTCCTTTTCTTTCCAATCATGGGAATGGCGAATGATTCATGAACTCAACGATGAAGAGAGAGCTTCTACAATCTTGTCTAGTCCGCGGTACAGCTTTATTCAACGCACGTTGGTCCTTTGGCGTTTCAAACAAAATTCCCTAACGCAAGTACGATAAACGCAATTTCTCGTATACTTTTTTTTTTACCAGACCACGTACCGCTAAGCCACCGTATTGAAAATCAGTATTTTCTTTTTGTCTGCTTTTTCGACATGTCGTTCACCTTTATATCAATCTTTATACAAACATACGTATTTCTCTTTACAATGGACCACCACGGGTCTGCCACCTGTAAATCTACAGTGGCTGCCATAAAAATCTGTTACCCCGCTCGCTCGGGTATACCGCGCAGGATTACATTATTCAATTCGAGTGCCGGTTCCTTTTGTTCACTATAAAATTACATTCTCTTCCTCCCAGCTCGCATAAAAAACGTAAATTCGTTCGTGACTCTACGTGTAAATTCGAAAAATACTGTGCCTCTATTACGTTTGTCCATTACTCTTCTGTTCTCTTTGCATCGTAATTTGCATGTTAGTGCCTTGATCGTCTTTAAATCATAATTGGAGAATTATTTCTACTCTTTATATATTTCTTTCGTCGTAAATTTTAAATAACGATTTTCTTATTATGGTATCACCGTTAACCCGATTTTTCTTTTTCGCCATAAATATATACACACATGTGCAACCATTCAAACCGAGCCCCTCGAATATATTTGACACTAGTCGTGTTCGTTGGGTCTCATCATTTTGATACGAACAAGTGCGCATGTGCATAACGATGCGCAACGCGCAACTGCGCAATGAAACGTGCGCATCATCAAATGCGCATGCGCAATCAAAATGATGAGACCCAACGAACACGACCACTGTTGAAGATGCACGTCTGTTTCAGACAAAAGTAATACGGCTTCGAAAAAACGATAATGCGGCATGAATAAGATTTCCTTTTCCATATAGACGCACTGAAGAAATGCGAAACTTGGTTTTGCTTAAGGTATTTCTTTCGCGAAAAATGTTTAAAAATTAACTGCTTTTCGGCTATAATAAAGTAAAAATACATCGCAGTATGCTGGTAAGCTTTCAACCCAAGTTACCGAACTTTTAACCAAAAATTACGACTCGAAAAATCGTCTAATTTATACGCCTCTTTACGGAGATACACACCGGCCATATTTGTATCTAATAATTTATGCACTGAATGACTCTCGAAGCCTGATGCGTGTAAAAAATTCTAAAGATTCCGTAACGACAATAAAAACAGGGGGCCACCGAACGATTCAAAAAAAATATTAACGACAAAACTTAGGGAAATGTGACTAGCAGAAGAATTTTCGTAGCAGCGACTTTTCAGAGGAAATGTAAAATGTCTAAATCTACAAAATTAGCGCGAAATAATTGCCTGTTATTTATTGTTTATTGAGCGCCCTTTAAGGGCCCTCTTTATGCGCCCACAAAATACGGCCCTCCGCGAAAGGAATACCTTAAAAATGGAAACGTATACTTTTGGTACGCCAACGAATGCAGCTCGCTACGGCTTACTGAAAAACACATGAACTGCTATCAACAAATGATGTGACTAAGCATTTAACTCATGTCCGGGACGTTAGTGTAATCAACAGTTTCGACGATATTCGAGTGGGCCGATTTAATTTACCCGACCTGTGAATATACACTCAACTCTCATCTATTTTGCCACCAGCTATTTTGCACTGCCGGTCATTTTGCGAAATGAAGGCCAGTTACTTGACCGATGTCTCCTTTCCCTACTGCCCACTCTACGACCTCTGCTCCCAGATATAACCTCACTTACCATCCTAACATTTTTTTGCGGTAGCCTTCGCCAAAACACATATTGAATGTACGACGATTTATGCAAGTGCTTTAGTTAATTTGTCGTCGTAGATCTCCGAAAAATTAATAACAAACCCAAACAAAAATTGAAGGTTTTTTTTCAAACCAAATACGATTTGTTTATCGTCACGAGACTTTGTCGAAACTCATTTTATAATTAATCATTGATTTGCTCATTGAATCTCTTCAGTGTATTAAAAAAAAAAATTGTTGACGTTTGGCTGCATTTCAACGTTCTTTTAAAACGTTTATTGTCTTAATCGATGAAGTTCAGATTTTTTGTGAGTTTTTTAAAAATAAAATTAGATTGGGTCAATATTGATATATAAAAAGAATTCGAAAATGAATAAGTATACGCCTTTTTACTTTTTCACGGGTAAATGTCAGTTGTATCAGTCGGTTGAGTGTGTGTGTGTGTATAGGTGTATAAATTCTAGTACAGCAGTGTATGTACTTTTCGTTCGCGCGATTATCGTGGGACGTCACTGCTATCGACCCCACAGTGGGCTGCCCCACACGCCACAAAATAGACAACGTTCCTCGTTCACGAGTCGGCAAAATAGATGAGAGTTCAGTGTGTCCACCATATATATATATATATATATAGATACACCTCTTATCTCTGCCACCCGAAATAACTCGGTAATTATCGACGTCACAAGAAAAACATTCCAGACAAAAGTTGTACGGTGTGAAGGGGGCCATCAAATGCGACCATTTTTTGTTTTATTTCGGTGGAGTTCGGTGGATTCCATTTGAAATGGAATAGTACATTTTTCAACCATCCTGTGGAGCACCTCAAGCCGCATAAAAAACATTAGGGGGTCACAGCCGTTCAAGGTCATCCAAGGTGACCTATTAAAATGAAATAAAAAATCTAAATATCTCGGGTCACTACCAAATATTTGGTAGTGACCCGAGATATTTAGATTTGTATCATCGCACTGACCTTGAATGACCTTGACCTCCATTGTTTTTATGCGACTCGAGGTGCTCCACAAGATGGTTGAAAAGAAATGTACCATTCCGTTTAACAAAGTGGAGGTGATCTTCGGTGTGCGTCAGCGTCTCGACCGAAACAAACAAAAAAAATGGTCGCATTTGATGGCCCCCTTCACACCGTGCAACTTTTGTCCGGAACATTTTTTCGTGACGTCGATAATTACCGACTTATTACGGATGGCAGAGATAAGAGGGACCCCTGTATATGCGGGTGTGTGTGTACATGTCACTTGGTCGTTCGCAACAGTCTGGAATACTGTAACGTCGCTTGGGACCATAGATATATAGATCCAGGAGAAAACGTCAAATATATACTATACATACATCTATAATGACTTCAGTCGTAACAAAAACTCTTTTAGCGCGATAGGCTCCGTATTGGATAATAATCACGATAATAATAATAATAAATTAAGAAAATCCGACGAATTACGTAAGTAACGATCTCGCTAGCGAAATGCAGAACAAAATTGAAGAGCATAAGCTGCGCATTATTTTCGTCAACTCCGATTTTTCTCAAAATATCAGACTTGATATTCTCGAGCCCGAAATACAACAAAAAAAAACCGTCAAATTCCAACGTAGAATTTTTACATTGTTCCTCAAACTTAAAAAAGGATCAGCGTTAAGCAAAACAATAAAATCGTCTAGCGCAAAGATCGCAGGAACAAAATATTGCAAGCTTATAATGCACATTAAATAAATACGTTAGAAAAGAATCGAATTCATTTTCGGATATTGTGCAAGTTTCCTCGCATTTCTATTTTCTCCGTCAGTCAAAAAGCTAAAAAAAAAGGAAAAAAAAAACAATCATCGCTAAAAGAAAACTAAAACGATATACATTATTCTTTCGCGAATGATAACGAACGAATCAACAGTTGGAATATCAATATTTCAACATTTCCACTTCGCGGTCTTTAGAGTGAGAAAAAAAATCGCCTGCGAGTCTCATCTCGCGGTATACTCTATCGATACGTGTGTATAAGTTAGGTCGTGAAATTTGCTTTCGATGACCGCGACGTTCAGGCCGTTTCGCGGAAGGAGTTTGACGTTCTACTCAAGCGGCGTAAAAGCGAGAAATTGTTCAAAATCGCATCGTCAGTGATCTTCGTCAATCACTTCGTGAGAGTCAAGTTCGTCTCACCGCGTTACGGTAAAGCGATAACAAAGTGTTCTACATTTACGTAAAACTCGAATACTAAAAATACTTAAAAAATACCACGAATGTCGTTTTTCCTTTCGTTATCGCCAATGGAAAATCAGCGTGTTTCAGTTTGTGCCGACGATCAATCGAGTCGCGTTAAGGGGTTGGGCCACTCTGGAGACCGAAAAAATACGCTTTTTGGAGATTTTTTTTCAGAAAAACTGTGAAATAAATCGAAATTACAGAAAAGGGTGATTATCATGCATATCAGTGACCGTGTACAATAATTTTTTTGAAGGGATTCATTTCAAAATGGCGACGTGCAGCGTTTATATCAAAACTGCATTTTTTAAGTTGACCGGAAACATAAAGACAATTTTCAACCGATTCACTTGAAATGTTGAATATACACTACCGTCCAAAGTTTCACATGGGACATATTTAGCTTCATTTAGTTAAAGAAAAAATTACGATTTTTTTAACCCTGTACACACTTCGAAAGTTGGTCGTTTTTTAGCTTTGGGGGGGGGGGGGGGTCGTTGAGATTCTACCGCACGACTCGTGAAAACAATGTTTAACCGTTTTCCCCGTGAAAAACTTAAAGCGGAAAGTACAAGCTTCAATTTCGTTTTTTTTTTAAGTTTCGTATGATTTTATTTCGCATAAATATTCAACTTTTTGCAAAAAACGGCCATGTTTATAAAATGTAGCCTAACCCTGAAACTACTGGGTTTTTGTAAAACTACTAAGAGGATAAAAGTTACATACAATCATTTTGGATTTATCAGCATTTTTTCAGAATAAAAAAAAAATACAAAATTTGGAGAAAAAGAATGTTTTCAAATTTTGTTGAAAAGAGCGGTTTCGGTGAGCTCTCGAACATCGAGGTTGGACGATTCAGCAATGGCGAAATGTACTATGGACCGATGAATCGAAATTTTCAATTTTTGGATGAAAAAGCCGTGTAGATGAGGTTAGAGACACGATTTTTGGAGATAAAGACATATTTCGCTGACTTAAGAAAAAATGTTGAACATTTTTTTTTCCAATTTTTGATTTTTTTTTCTATTCTGAATTTTTTTTTGGTAAATCCAAAATGATTGTAAGTTTTTACCCTCCGAGTAGTTTTACGAAAACCCAGTAGTTCCAGAGTTAGGCTACATTTTATAAATATGGTCGTTTTTTGTAAAAGTTAAATATTTATGGGGAAAAAATCGTACGAAACTTAAAAAAAAAAATGATATTGAAGCTTGTTCTCCCCGCTTTAATTTTTTCACATGGAAAACGGTTAACATTTTTTTCACGAGTCGCGCGCTGAAATTTCAACCCCCCCCCCCCCACAAAAGCATTTTTTTTAAAGCTAAATGAAGCTAAATATGTCCTTTTTTAAACGCCGCTTGGTAAATTAAGATATCGTCATTTTTAAAAGAGCGACGAAACTTCTTGTGTGGCTCGGAACCGGGGCGAGTTTTTCCAAACTTTCGGACGGCAGTGTATCTTGAAAAATACATTGTCCATGGAAGTACGTAGGATCTTCTTTTTATTGCATAGTTCATTTGTTATTAACAATTATTTGACGATTTTTTAGGCAAATTTTCACTTTCCAAAAATTTGCCTAAAAAATCGTCCGATAATTGTTAATAACGAACAAACTATGAAATACGAAAAAAAAATCCTACGTACTTCCCAGACAATGTATTTTTCAAGATACATTCAACATTTCAAGTGAATCGGTTGAAAATTGTCCGAGTTGTGTTTCCGGCCAACTCAAAAAGTGCAGTTTTGCGATAAACGCTGCCCAGCCGCCATTTTGAAATGAATCGCTTGAAAAAAATGATTGTATACAGTCACAGATATGTATGATAAACACCCTTTTTTGTAATCTCGATTTATTTTGTAGTTTTTCTGAAAAAAAAGATCCCCAAAAAGCCAATTTATTCCGTCTCTAGAGTGGCCTAAGGCCTCAATGTTGCGTTCGTCGAAGCGGCGAGTGTAGAATCGCAAAAATATATTACGATTATGGCAAGTGTTCCTCATCGCCGACGGTACTCTCGGAGGCTCCATTTCTTTTCAAAAAGTCGGGGCCCGTCGACGAAAGTCAAGTTCGCGAGCGAAGCGAGATAGAAACAGAAGGGAGCGCGTGCAGTGCCAAGCGAATCAAAAGTCCAGTAATGAAAAGTATCACCCGAAGGTGTCCACCCACAGGCGCCCAATTATCATCATTTGTCCGGATCACGGTATGACCGAGATACCGGAAGTGCCCCCTTTTCACCTACTTATTCCACAAGCTTGGCCCACCGTGATATTTCGTGTCTTATTTACAATTTTCGGAGCTTCGCTTCGCCAGTATCTCATACGAGTCTGCCCGAGGCCGACGTATCTGCGACTTGCAACGCGTGGCTGTAGATGGCGCTCACGAGCGTCACAGTAGAGTGGCGTTACTTCAATCGCGTGACCACCGCGTTCCCTCCACTTTCCTTTCTCTCGGCGATCTATCAAGGCTCGACGAGCTCAGATGTAGGTAGGCGAATCTTCGAGGCTCGCCGAGCATACCTCGCAGTTGGCGGCATTTTTCTCATTGACGAGAGTACACTGCGGGCACTCCTTGCCACCGCTCGCGAGGGGTTTGTCCTCGTTGCCTTTGCGCCTCGATTTGCCGCACATTTCGCAAATCTCACGCTCGTGGGAGTTGAAAAACGTGCATGTACCGCAGCTCCATTTGTCGGCCGTGACGCAATCACGATTTTCTCGCTTGCGATTGTCCCTGCTCGTCTCGTTTTTCGACGTCGACTCGACGAGCGCGTTCTTGTATACGTTTCTCGAGCTTGGCAGCGTGTTGCTGTACTTTTTGCCATTTTTCTCGAAAGCGGCGAAAATCTTGTCGCTGGTCGCGGGAGCTTCGACGGTGGCAACCGAGTCCGGCAGGTCGAGAGACGATTTTTTCCTAAATTCCGAGCGATTTTCCTGTCCGTTCGACAGATCCAAATCGTTGAAATTCATCGCTTTGGTGGAAACGTGAAGGGGCTTTTTTTTCTCGTCTCTCGCGGCGCGAGCCTCGTAATACCTGTCGTACTTGTCGTGCTCGACGAAGTGACGCGAGTACTTGTGCAAACTCGACGAGTTTCTCGCCTCCGAGTTGAAGTCCTTCTTTCTGAGCACGTCGTCGCGATCGCCGAGGTCCTTCGAGTAGCCGCGACTCTCGAGATTCTTGTAGACGAACTCCCAATCGTCGTCTTTCGCGTTTGTCTCGTTGTTGCGCGACTTCTCGACGATCGCGTAATCCTGACGATCGTCGGGACGCTGCGTCGTCACGTTGTTGCGCCGATAATCAATGTCGTCCGTGTCGATCTCGTGGGAGCGCGATCTCGCGGAACGATTCGAAATTTCGTTCAAAACCGAACGATTTCTGTCGTGATTCGCGGCCGCTGAGGCGACCGGAAGCGGCGGATCGAGCTCGATCAAACGACCGGTTGGCACTCGCGTCACGTGACCGGGCACGATCGTCATTGCATTGGCCAATTGGGCTTGCGCTACGGGATAATAATGATTCATCGTGGGCTTGAAAATGTAAGGATTGGCGCAACGAGACGGCAAGTTTGACGTGTCGACCGGGGCGAAATAAAAATGTCCGTCCGACGGATACGCGCTGTCGGGCTTGCACGCCGCTGGCATTATCGTCGTGTTGTAATTGTTCGGTATGCCGTGATAGGGTATCGTCGTTGGTACGAGCGCCGGCATCGTCTCCATCCCGATCGGCTGCACGTGAACGTAATCGCGATAAGCGCCGATCGGCGAATTTTTCTCTCGGCTGTGGTGCAAACGCTCGAGGAAACGAAAATTCAAGGCCCTTATCGCTTGTTCCGGTGTACCGACGGAGTTGCATCGAAACTCGAGAACTTCCAGCCACGATACCGTGAACTTTTGCGACACGTTTTCCCATATCTCCTTCAGGATCTGTCGTTGCGAAAAGATATTACGGATTATCGAGGGATACACGATGTTCACTTAAGGCCTTGGGCCACAGTAACGGGTATAAAAGCACGTGCGAATTTAACAATTGTTTTCGTATGAAAAAAGTGATTCACTCGTAAAATTAATTATACATCTATTCAGTATGAATATCAAGCTGTTGGAAAATATATTAGGTGTACAACTCAGTTCGGTCCGTTTTCGAAAGATGGCTCTAGGTGCTATAAATGGTTGACGGCAACAGCTGATTTTTGCTGTTTCGTGAAGTATCAACGTCTCTTAACCAAATATCGTTTACAGACCTTTGAGTTTTGCGCATGAAGTCTAATTTTTTACTGCGGTGAAAATGTCGAATTTCGTCCCAAATAAGCACCATTTGCGGGAAGTGTTGATTTTCTGTTTCAATTGGAAGAAAAGTGCAGTTGAAGCCCACCGAATGCTGGTCAAACCATCACGGGAGACTTCTACAGGCAACAATTGATCCGTTTCAAGCGAGCTACAGCCGAAAAACGTCCAGAATATGCGACCAGACACGAGTCCACAATCTTTCAACATGACAACGCTCGGCCTCACGTTGCTATTGTGGTTAAAAACTATTTGGAAAACAGCGGGTGGGAAATTCTGGCTCACCCGCCTTATAGCCCAGACCTTGCCCCTTCCGACTACCATTTGTTTCGATCGATGCAGAACGCTTTGACTGGAATACGCTTCACGTCACAACAGGGTATCAAAAATTGGCTCGATTCATTCTTGGCTTCAAAAGATGAACGTTTCTTCCGCGACGGAATTCATAAATTACCAGAAAGATGGGGAAAAGTAGTGCCTAGCGATGGACAATATTTTCATTAATGTATTAATTCATTTTATCATTCAAATAAGTGCGTATTTTAAGCAAAAAAAACCGACCGAATTAAGTTGTACACTCAATATATGTATTTTTTTCGATGTACAAAATGGCCGACTACTCGAAACTTCTCGAAACAGTTTTTTTCCAATTGGCGTGACAAGTAACTTCAACAATTTTCACTCGATTTACTTCAGATTTAAAAGTTATGTTCCTAATTGCATTTCGCAGAGAAGTACTTATGGAATTTCTGATTAATCGAAAACTTTTCATTTTATAAGCAGTTTATGAGCAGGTATAACGAAATTTTTCCCTGAAAATTCATTTCTTAAGTTCAAATACCTACAACTTTTGAATAAAACAATATTTTTTAAATTCCGTACGTACTTCTCTAGGTATTCTAATGTAGATTAAAGAGAATTTTTGTTTTTTCTTCTAGGTAAAAAATTGTGAATGCTAAATGTCACGCCGCGGAGCACCTAAAAAAAAGATAACAAAAGAAAATATTAGTAGTCGGCCATTTTGTACATCGAAAAAAGGGATATATATATTTTCTAACAGCTTCATATTCATACTAAATAGATGTGTAATTAATTTTATGAGTGAATGACTTTTTCATACGAAAAAAAATGTTAAATTCGCACATGATTTTATACCCGTTACTGAGGCCTTAACGTTAATCGCGATAAATACAGCTCTATGCTGCTAAATTCACTGTCGCTTAGAAGAGCTTGCTCGCTGGGTACAGAATGTTTTTGTGAATATTTGGTACCGTTCAGTATGGTTGACAACAGTTATGAATATTTGGGATATTTATAGTTCTACGTCTACTTTGCCTAAAAATTTGAAATTCTATCGAATCAACTAAGGTGGCCGAAGTATCACGGAATGTGAAGTAATTTAGTAAAAAAAATGTGGTTGCCTCAAAATATGGTATTGAAGTTCGCATCGTTGGAATGCAACGCAATCGTATTTTTTTTTTGGTATTGTCGTTTTTTTTGCACATTTTAAAAGTTTCAGGACAATTGACGAAATGTTACCATTTGATTGAAATTTGTACGGTAAATTCTTTGTCATATACTGAATGCACCCGCCAAATTTTTAATCCATCGGCTACACGGTTTTTATAAAATTTGACTGACATACTGACTGATGTGACAGTTTTTCATAACATTTTAAACATTTTTTTACACTATTTCATGCGTAAAAATGCCATTCAGCGATAGGCGTAGGCATCCCCCTATGTTAAAAAGTGTTTTTTTTTCCATTGTAAATTTGATAGAAATGATGTAGACGATCGATTTAGAATTTAGAGGCTGTATTGAGTACATGACAAATAATTTACTGTATACATTTCAATGAAATAGTAACATTTAGTCAATTGTCCCGAAACTACTTAACGGGCTACACCTATTTAGGTAGGTCAAAGAGTTCCATTTTCCAAACACAAAAGGGTGACAGTATCACCCTTTAGCTATATTCCCGGAAAATTTCATCAAAATATTCCTAAAATTTAAGGAGCTACAGCTTCTAACAGTCAGTCGGGAGAGTGGTAGCAGCACCAAACTTCAAACTTTAATAGCGTTTTTTTTTTTCAAAACATTGTTTTCAAAGTCGGGGGACATGATATCTCGAGAACCCCTTGATGGATTGTTTTCAAATTTACAGGACACACGATGAGAAACATTTAGAGGTCGTTGACGATCTCCGTTTTTTAAAGCGCTCCTTATTTTTCAACAGTTACGTGAAAATTACGACTTTTTTCATAAATTTTTCATGCTCGGGTTCCAATTCGTCGCCACGTTGTTAAAAAAATGTATTTAAAAAATCAACGATCGTTAACGACCCACTTATTGTTAACTTTAATAACCCGTCCGGTTTTTAGGTTTCAGATGAACTGTTTGAAAGCTCCGAAAAAATATGTACTGGTAAAAAAGGCTATTAAAAAACGTTTCTTTTCCACGAAACGTTACCCAGAAAAAAAAATTCGGAATTCGGCCATTTTCTTAGGTCTCCAGGCAGATGTAGCCCCTTAAGCTACGGAATTCACCGAAACATTTTTTGAGAATTCTTACTAAGAATTTTTAACGAAAATATAGAATTTGTGTAAAAATAACTGCAAAAAAGATATTGGATTATAATAATACTAGAGGAATTAAAAAATTAAGAGGAATTTCCGTTGCGTTCCAACGATGCAAACATCAACACTATCTCAAAACTATACTCATGCATTCTTTGGTTTTTCTTAAACAATCGGGCGTTCGGAAAAGATGCGCGTATACCTGGCACTCGACGTAAGCGACAATTGCGTCCCTGCTGACGTTGGATACCCTGTCAGGATCAATAGGCCCTTCGAGTGTGAGGACACCGAGTCCAGTGTGTTTGTAGCCCATCAATTCGAACATAAGCTCTGCTCCTATGAGATTTGCCTCGATCTCATGCTTGTAATAACCGCTGTAAGTCTGCAATAAACATAACCGTTGGGACATTGTGCCGTGAGTGGCGCAACACTATTTAACCGATTTAAACTTCTTGTTAGTGAGTACGTAAAGCGCTTTCGATTACTGCACGTACGCGGGTAATATTTGGAAATCATTCGTGACCAAATACAATAATTCTGGTGAGAAATTTGGCGGTGCAAGTACCAACGCTACAGACCCAAACAAAATTTTGAAGAGAAAGTTTCGCGATCATGATGGATGTTAAGTTTTCAAGTTAGATGCTAACGTATTCAATACGCATTGAAATAAACGATCATTTTTTAATATGGTAATAAGAGACGAGATGGAAAAAAAAACAATGCATGGAAATATTCGACCCTTGAAAACTAAAAATACGTTTAAGCGAATGTTTCAATATAAAACCGACGTTTAATCTACTAATTTGTCGTTATGCAGATTACGTTTTCGTACAAGTGCGATGCGATAGATCATTAGCAAAGAATAACACCTAGTTGATTTTTGAAAAATTGATTTTCAAAATATAACATTTCGAAAATATTCCCTGGAAATTGCAAGTCGATTCGTTAAAAAATGCGGGAGCCATAGGCCCTTATAAGTAGGCTCCGCGAACCGGCGAAATTTATACTCGTTATTCTCAAAATGACTTTATCGAAATCGGTGACCACGATATCTCAAAAATCATTGCAGCGATCAACTTCAAATCTTACGAGCTTCTATTATATATCAAAAAGTAGTGCACGAACGATGGAATTTTTCTTTTTAATGCATAGTTTTTTTTTTTTCGTTAACGAAAATAGAGCGTTTTTTCACCGAACATGGATACTTGTACTTTGGACTGCGGCCATTTTGTCAAAAATCGATGTTTTATTGAATCCTTCGTCCACGCACTAGATATTCTCTTTAAACATTCGGATCCCCCGTTTTTATTGTCGTTAACGATTCTAATGAAATTTGGTATAAATCTTTCTAACCTTGTTGTTTAAAACACCCTAAATCCTTTTAAAAATAAAAAAAAGTATTTTTTTTATTGAAAAATGTAGCCAGTTTTTTCGGAAAATTACATATTTTCGTTTTAAAGCGTATGATTTCATCAATTTTCAAAATTTCTCACTTTTTCTTGGTTCATATTCTGCGTATGAGTGTTAATGAACGAAAAATGTACGTTGTTTTTTTTCAAATTAATTCCGGCAACGTTACGTGTCACGCCATCTGACAACATCCGCCTCAACCCGTTTGGAGGTCCGTGCCAAACCTCCGCTGTTTTTGAAAATTAATTTTAAAAGACACCATATAACAGCCAACAAAAGTAATAAAACATACTTTAAATCCCAAAAAATGTGAAGTCTTGCCTTTAAATAAAAAATCATGAAAATCAACAACTTTTTCCTCGCCTAGAGGTATCTCCCCCCTTAAGTGCCGGATAAACGAGACGATTTTCAGAGCCATAATTTTTCCATAGAAGTTCGGTAACTCGGCTTGAAATTTGACCAGTATACTGAAATGTATTTTTACTTCATTATAGACGAAAATAAGTTAATTGTTAAATATTCGGGTTCGCGAAAGGAATACGTGGGGCCGCGTTGAAATTCCGAACTCTGAATGAAGCGAACGCTCAAACTCCGAAAGAATTTTACACGAAAGACCAAAACTCCGAAAATCTCGACACCGTCAAAATAATTCGGCTATGGAAGTTTCAAAAGTTTCAAAATTTTCAATAAATCGACGAAATATGTTAACAATTTTCATTTATTACGAAGTGATTTTACGTCAATTTTGAAATTTGTCTAGACAATGTTATACGTCCTGCATCATTTACAGTCAACTGTGTAGACTTTCGCTGGCATGATCTTGACGAACCTTGTAATTTCGGAACGTTAAAATTAGGAATTTTAAACCGTCGGCGCATTCAAAGTTCGGAATTTCAATCCAGCCTCCATGTCTGGATCATGCCAACGAAAGTCTACACAGTGACTGTAATTGATGTAGAACGTACAACCTTGTCTGGACAAATTTAAAAATTGACGCAAAGACACTTTTGAATAAAAAAGAATCTTGAAATAATTCGTTCGATTTATTGAAAATTTTGAAACTCAAAACCTCCATAGCCGAATTATTTTGACGATGTTAAGATTTTCGGAGTTTTGGTCTTTCGTGTAAAATTCTTTCGGACTTTTGATCTTTCGGGGTAGTATCCTTTCGGAGTTTTGAGCGTTCTGATAATTCAAAGTTCGGAATTTCAACCCGGCCCCATCTAGAGCTTCGAAATATTGAAATTCGGAGTTTTAAACCGTCGGAGCATTCAAAGTTCCGATTTTCAACCCAGCCCCGAATACCTTAATAAGAATTGCCGTACCAGCCACAGTCTTCAATAAAAGCGAATTCAATTTCCATAACTCGTAGTTAAAATTAGGTGGAATAAATCCCTCGCGAATCTTAAGGGCCTCTACCAGTGTCACACTTTCAAAAAATCGATTTTTTTGCCCTTTTCGACAGTTTATACTTTGTTTTCACACAATGATACTTATTGTACTTATTGTATACTTATTGTACTTATTGTAATACTTATTGTAACTCAATGAGCAATTATCCGATTGACTTGAAATTCGAACTGAGTACTCTTGAATATATTCACTCTACAATGACGTAGGATATTTTTGATTGGATGAAAATTGACGATTTGGCATTGAAAAAAACGACTATTTTATAGGCAAGAAAACAAACTTTTTTCATAAATACGCCATTTTGTTAGATTTTGATATTTTTCGAAAATCCTACGTCATTGTACAGGAAATACCTCCCAGTTTAATATTTTTTCCTTTTTCGGTTTCAGCTACTCAATCGGCCGGAATCATGTCAGCAGTGGAGGAACTTTTTTGGCGCCTCCGAAGGCAGCGCATAAGTCGCTTGGATCTCAATATTTTTCTATGAAAAAATTATGCAATATAGATCAAATATAGCCAAATATATTCTGAATTTTCCGAAACATTTAAATGAGTACTTTTCTTCCAAAAAAAATCCCGAAAATGCCCAAATTTTCAGCGTTCACACTGGTATAGCCCCTTAATTCCATTACTTCCTCGAATTGATGCTTGTTTCGGAGACAGTCAGGGTCCCATGATCCGTTAAAACGATGTGCAGCATCGCACAATCGGCAAGTACATACCCTCAACGTTCTGTACTCCTTTCGCCAGGGCTGAGCGAGTAAATTAGCGGCGTAGAGGGACAGGGCTCTCCAAGCTGTGCAAGCCCGATATCCGCTGAAATCTTTGACAGTCGCGGCGGAACGGTGAAGTATATCTGCTGTCTCTTGAAAGAAATATTTCCTCTCGTTTGGCACGTGGCACAAATATTCTTTGATGAAGCCTTCGAGTTTATGGCGTGCCTGCAACTTGGACGGACTCTCGTCCAGCTGCAGATAAGTCAGGTGGCTCTCCTCGAGGCGCATGCTTATCTCGTGAAGAACGTCCTGTCCACCTATCAAGCCCATTGTATCCAGAGCCATTTTGCAGCAATCTGAGAAACCACAAAGCGGTTTTGAAAAAATTAACATTCGCGGAAACAATGGTGTTAAAGTTTGCGTCCTTGAAGAGCAACGAAAATTCTTATTTTTATTTTGATTTCCTTGTTTGCATTATTATATCTAATGTTTTTTGCAGATTTTTATTCTAGACCTTCAAAAAAGCATCGTGAAACATCGCTGAGGGATTTTCATAATGAAAAGGAGGAAAAAGAAATTCAAGCAACTAACAGGCTACATCTACCAAGGTTGGTAAAAAAATTGCATATTGCAAACATATTTTTATTCGATATCACCTTTTAGCTATATGCCCTGAAACTTTCATTGAAATATTCCTAAAATATTGAGAAAAACGCGTTTAGGTTCCAAGACTGATTTACGAGCTATCGTCCACACGCCGGAATTGAAGCTGTCATTCGAATTCTGTGTCTATCCACAGGGGCATTTTGATAGTAGGTCTTTAGTTAGTTCGTTGTATATTTATTGTACAACGACTGGACTAAACGACTCCAAAATGCTACTTTCACCATCTAGGCTGTTTCGTGCGTTTCGGAGCGCTCAGAGACAGGAAACTAGGCTCTAAACTTTTTTTCTAGGCTCTAAAATCAGAGACTAGGAAAAGGAGCTCCAAACTTTTATTTTCCATTTTTTCGCTTTCACATTCTTTCGTATATCATTCTTCTGATGTTTATACATAATTTAAACCAGAAAAATAAAACCCCTCGTAACTTCTTTTTCTACTCAGATTTAACGCCTTAAGATTTTTAATTACCACATTTTCTATCAGTGCAGCCTTTATACAGTTTCCAAGTGCCCTTGTATAAAAGGGATACAGTTGCGCATTACAAAATAATCAGCCATGGACTGTGTACGCTGCTTTGCTTACGGGCTCAAAATGGAAAAGTGAAAACGATAGCACTCCAAAAATTCAATAGAGCAAGGACAAGAACATTGTAATATAAAGAAAAAATATGAATAATTCTAGTGATACATCGAAGCGATTCGTTGCAGCAAAATCCCAAATATTTGCAACTCACTTAAGGGGAGATATACACCTAGATGTTCGAAAAAATCGATCGAGAAGCTATGAACGTTCCGTCGACCGTAGAATGCCTGCACTATGGGCCTGGTATCGATGATTCCATGTAAGTTGACAAATTTCATGATTTATTCATTCCGAAATTTTCAAACGCGTTTTTCTCAAAACCACGTTTTTCAAATCGGTACCCAAAATTTCTCGACAACCAACGAACCGATTGCCTTGAGGTTTTTTGTGGTTATTCTGTACACCATTATCTAGTACTTGTCATAGGATTTTTTTTCCGTTACTTAGTTTTTGTTTTACAGGCAAAATAATAACTACATTTTTGGCTCAAAAATCACTGTTTATGTTCAAACGTCCGCCATTTTGTCATAAATCGATATTTTCAAAATCGGCTATGACAAGTACTAGATTATAGTATCTAATTTAATAATCTTTTTGGTTTTTTTTTTTCAGATGATTTTTTAAGAAACGCCAGTGGGTACCGTATACGCAGATTTTTTTACGATGCTCCAAGGATCATACAATATCCTTGTATATTTTTGATATTTTTAAATAAAGAAAATTAAACATATTTTTGAATGTATGTACTTTTAGATAATTAAAAGCCCAATCCGAAATTTCAAATAGTTTTCCTTGAAAAAGTTCACAAAAATGACCTTTTTTCCGGCTCCTAGGTGTATATCTCCCCTTAATTCTTGGTATACAACAAATATATTTTATATTTTTTTTTCGAAATATACAATTTACTCAATCCTCTAGAAATCATAAAAATATATGACTTACTTTATTCTTGTTATGTAGAGAACAAAGTACACTGCGACCTCGATTATCGGGACCTCCGCAGATGCAACAGCCCCCCACTATGTGCCGAACATCGATCGGTGTAGCGCATGGTGGAAGAAGCGTCAGGCACTAGCGTTGGGCTCCCAGCATACTAGACAATGAGACCGGGCTTTGATGAGTACTGCTATTAGCTGCCTCACCTGCGCAAAGTCGGCTTGACTAGATAGGGTCTTGAAGTTTGCATCGCTGGAACGCAACAAAAGTTAATTATTTTTTATCGATAACATTTGTTTTTGGCTGATTTAGGCTATAAAAATCATTAGAACGATCTTACATATTTTTATTACAGATTAACGATCTTAATTTGCAAAAAAGGTTTTCGAATAATAGCTAAAATGAAGAAATAAATCGTTGCATTCCAGCGATGAAAACTGCAGCATCGTGACTGAATGGTGGGCAATCTCGTTTTTTGCGAGCCCTACATAGAGCCGGTCCAGCTGCTGAGACGGTAATGGAGGTTGCAATCCAAAATGCATATTTTAGTGACATATCTGTGATGTGTGGCTTTTATCTATCACCAAAACCCTAGTGATATATGACCGCAATTGCATGTTGATATATCCCTAGTATTCATGGTTGTCACGCATTATTGACCCATTAATTCTCACTTTACCAGGTTTTCCACACAGGTTTTACAAATATTCCAGTGAGATTGGGGTCAAATAAAGAACATATTTTTTTTAAAGATCAATGATTTAAAAATGTTAAATATTAAAATAAAAAAAACTGAATATCGAAAAATAATGTAAACACTGTGAATTAAAAAAAATACATTAAAAACAAATACAGAACCTGTTCTTTAATATAAAGAGAATTTTTTTTGTCGGTGCCAATAAATAAAAAATAAATATATCGACACTTATATAAAATAATAATTGTGTGGTTGTGCGTCGACAAATCGAATGCAAATGTTTTTTTTTTAGAATAAATTCTAAAGTCTTTAGAATAAATAAGTGTTTAAAATACATTAGTCTTTAGAATAAATTAGTTTTTAGTTTTCGAAATTTTCAATGTTTGCCACTGATATAACTTTTCAAAAATATAATGCAGAATAATATGAATATAAATAATATAGAAAAATATTAATTTTTATACTTTTCGGTTCTTTTTTAAGTTCGTTTCGTTTTTCGTAATTCTTGCAAAAAGTACATTCTGGAAAAATGCCAGAGAATGAAAAAAATTCCCCGACTATTCCACGATTGTTCCAAGAGGAAAGAAATTCCCCGAGTTTCCCCAGTTTTCCCTATTATCCATATGCGTAACATCCATGGTATAGTAACCTAACGCTCTCATTTATCACTAGCCCCGCATATAGCTATATCAATGCTCTTGAAGTTTGCATTGTTAGTATGGAACGAGGATTCTTTTTAATCCTTTTATTTCTGCCTTTCCATTATTGAAAAAAAAAAAATTTCGCACGTTTATATTGTAGCCACAGTACAACCTTGTTTATCCAACCTTCGATTAACCGACGGACCGCATTATCCGAGTCACCCAACTAATCCGGGTCTTCCGCATTTTCCAAGGTGTATCCTCGGATGAAACGGAGAATCTCAGATAAAACCAAAGAATGTACTATGCCTAAGCGTGGAGTAGTCCTATATTGCTACTTTGTTTTCTGTATTATCCAAGATTTCACTTATCCGAAATACACTCTCCTCATATTACCTCTGATTCGCGTGGTTCTACTGTACCTGAATAAGTAAATAAAAAAACTATTGAACGATTTTCGTACCTAAATTTGCCAATGGAAATTGGAGCAAACAAAAAAACATAATTTTCGTTGCATTCCAACTACGCAAACTTTAACATCGTTTATTTCACCAGAATGGCATATAGATATATCACCAAAATTGCATATAGATATATCACTATAATTGCATATAAATATATCACCAGAATTGCATATAGATATATCACCAGAATTGGATATAGATATTCCCCTAGTATTGCAACCTACTGCTTCCATATATCGCTAGTACCGCAATATATCGACGTGATATTGCAACCTATTGTAAACCTTTACTACATTCAGGTACGACGTGATAGACGTGATGTATCATGTTTTAAGTCTCCCAAAATCTTGCATCCAAAATTCCATCTCGACAAATCTCATTTGTAGCCAAAAACAATTACCGTCACATTCGGGGAATATTTTTAAAAACATTATTTTCCAGAAGACTCTTCTGTTTACATTTCGCTTGTGTGCTACACCGTCAAAACTATTTCTACCGGAAAAATATAATATACATTGGTAAAAAACACCCCAAAATATTGTTGCTGAATTACTAAAAATTCACGAAAAACACAGCGAGCAAAGGTGAAGTTTGCATTATCGGTGCTGTATTGTGACTGAACTATGGGTTTCTTTTCTTTCGTTTTTCGTGAAACGTTTTTGGAAACGAACCTCCCTATTAACCCAGTATGCGATCCCAGTTCTTTGCCTCGTAGTGGCTGGCTGCGACCTATAAATAAATACGAAACTTATTTATAGGAACGACCGATATGCCGGAGACGTTGGAAATTCTCGTCAACGTTTCTCGTTCGTGGTATTTTTGTTTACCGTCATAATGCCGTGACTCAACGATGATTGAAGTATATCCGGTGAAATATTGCGAGTGTCACATCGTCACAAAGGACGTTACACACGTCGCGAACGTACCACTCGCAGCTCGATGCTTATTTGTAAACATAAATCCTTAAATACACATTGTCAGTCGAGAGAAGAAGTTGTCGGAATTTTTGGAGGTTAGGTTGGGCGTTACGTCAGGTAAACCGTGGTCAAACGACTGTCTACATCGATCATAGTCCAGGCTCGGTGAATTCGTCGACAAAGCGATTATTCAATTTGCACTTATTCGGGAAAATTAAAAGTACGCCAAATCCGACGATTTTTGTAATACGCAGCACGAGCGGTCGAATCTCTTGAGGATTTGGTTTCAATCGTCGTCTCGAATTCAGAGATCGAGACTTGCCTCTCGGTGGATAAACTTCCGGCGTATGTTGCCGTTTGTGTCAATACGATGGTTTTTGGCGGATATTTGAAATGAAAAAAAAAAAAACAGCCACTGACCAATTTTACGATTGTGCATTATTTTCTTTTAATCAAAGACTTCGTCGATTGGCAACATCGTCACATTACGTACATCCGTATTCTCGAAGACGGCCGTTTGAAGGAGGTTAGAGCGTAGCCGCAATCCAAGATTTAAATATATATATATATATATATATATATTTAATGTTATTGTCTAGACTGTACTGGGTCTTTGCGATGTTTTCAATTTTTTCACCACAAAACACCATAGACAAAAAATAGTTTAATGTATCCAATTTTACGTGCGGTTAGATGGGCAAGACGTTCACAACTATGGGTGATGTGATTTTTTTTTGCTATTTAGCACCAAGATAACCCATTTCTAACAATGGATTAACGTAAACTAAACATTGCCAAATGTAAACATTTGCGAAAGAAAATACCCATTTTGCCTATCGTAAACCATATATATATATATTCAATATTGAACCATCCAGGTTTAATAAAAGATCGCGAATATTGGCTGGCAAATGAAGAACAGTGCTGCTAACCTGAACGTCTGCGAAGTTGCCGTTTATCAGCAACACTTAATATCAATTAGCGATAATAATAAATAATCTCGTAACATAAATATAAATAGGCATAATTATAAATGACTTAGAATTTCATTCTGAGTTGTATAAAACATTCACTGCCGCAGTTTTTTTCATAATAATCGTCGATAATGTTCACTTTTTCATGTTGGTAGTAAATAAGTTTTCTTATTCACGTAATAAAAATATAAAATGGCATAGTTTTTTTATTTAATTATACATTTTATCAAAAATTAGCATTTACAGAATGAATCTATACGTTGTACGCATTTGTTCGGGTTTCATAGAAAGAAAAAAAATCATAAACCGTCATTTGACTCAACTGCACCGCTGCAATCTCCTTGAGGGGTTACACCGTGAAAAAAAAGACACTTTTGCGAATTTTTTTCATATATATGGATAGAGTAAATTTATTGAAACCTTTTGTACATTGTTAAGTGTCATTTCAAGAACATTCCGTGAAATTTGTACGCGAAAATATATACAAAGAAGCCGGTGACAAAGCTTTTCCAAGAACGCCTTTGGAAAAACACGATTTGCGGTGTTCACTGTATCTCAGCTAGAACTTATCTGAAATCAAGTACCATTAAAATTTAGTCAAAGTATCATCAAATCCTCCCCTCAACGGTGTTTGATAACTTTTGTTTTCGTTTCTAAATTTTTGGTGGTCATGTAAAGCGAAAGGTGCTATATTTCACGAAAAATTCCGCCATTTTGGGGGTGGGAAACCCCCTCAATGTAAAAAAAATCTCAAACTAACCGTTGGGGGGAGGTATTTTGTATATAGAAAGTGAGTACCAAGTTTGAAATAAATCGGTCATGTAGTTTTCAAATGGCAGTGAACACGGACTTTGAAAAAGTGGTTTCGAGAAAAACGCGTTTGAAGTTTAGAGAAGTCGGAGCTACAGTGTTAGAGGAGCGGGACTAAATAGTCAATAACTTCGAGAGTTTTGCTCTGATTGACTTGAAATTTTGGGATTATATTCTTGAAATGCTCAACTATAAGAAAAGACAAAAAAAATCGATTTTTCAAAAGTGCAAACCCCTACCCTCCTCTTAAACTCCTAGTGTCATTCGCGTATTTTAAGGTAGTGCGTGCACGAACCTCCTCATTAGAAAAAAATGGATTTTTTTGTATGCTGTAGTAGAGATATAAAAAAAAGACGTCCGCGAAAACTCTGTAGGCCTTATCGGCTAAATACAATAGTAATTATTTCACGAAATCAATGCATTTAACGCGCACCATATATAGGGAATCCGTGTGGATCGCACTTTGGAACGGAAATAATAATAGTTCCCGGTTAGATCAGAGCTACGCGAAAAGCGACGAATAACAAGAAAACTGTCGCGGTCACGTATGTTCCATAAAAACATCGATTACGGGACATTTCGAGCAGATATCATCGATTTAATCGACTCATTTTTGCGTTCGCTAGCCGCGTCTGCCATGCTCTTGTTACAATATGCACATTACACATACACTACAATATACGATTACACATACGGTAAACAAACACATGCTTGAAATGTATCGAAAGCACCTGAATACAGCGTTGCCACGGATATTACCAGAATTATGAAATGGCGGCCTGCGACAACTCAAGTCAAAACTGATTGCGATTTTACTTCACTTACCAAACTATAATACAAACAGTTATCACACGCACTTCTCAAATAATTATTTTCTGTATCATTCTTATCATTATACCCAAATACATTATATATTTTGCTTTTTTCAGATTCGATAATTTGTAGAATTTCCCCGATTAGCCCACGAATATAAGTAAAAATTTCGCGAAAATTACACTTTTTCAAAAGTCCGCTATTAAGTGAATTTATTCTTTCAAAAAACGGCTACGTACAACGAGAACTACATTTATCTATATTATAAAACATTTTTATTTTCCAGACCAAGAGTCAAGTTATCGATCCGATCGTTGGGATCACATTTTTCATAGAGGGTCTGTTACACCTCAATAACCTTGTCAATTGTTCATTTCGTTTCAATAAAAATGTATACGAAATAAGTTCAATGTATGCTAGATAACATACCTTTTGTCCAAATCCCAAATAAACAACCTAGACGAAAAAAAAAATCGTAAAAAGCGATCCTTTTTCGGCCCGTCACAGTGGTGTCCTCCCCTAAACATTGATGGACTTGCTACGACATGCTTGTGCCAAACGATCCATCCTCCAAATATAAGATCTCAATGAATTGCACATTGATTTATTCGATAGTCTTTGATGCATACAGATCAATTGTTCTAGTAGACTCTGCATTATTTTGCCACTTGGGAGGGAACTATGTCTTACAGCCATCAACCACGCACTTTTCGCAATCGCTCGTCTCGAATTTCATCCGGGAAATGATCCAAGTCCCGCACGATAGTTCGAATGATCGAACAGCTCAATGACATGCCGAATCGTTGTCGGTCGAACAATCAAAGGCGCAATATTATCGTCAGTTTAATTCCACACACCCACACATGCAAACACACACACACACACACGCACGCACACACACACGCACACGCACGCACACATACACAGAGTGCGTTCGACCAGTTTGTGCAAAATAGGAGACGGACCGTTAGAAAATTGTACAATATATTTCAAGTAATTACAACGTATTTTGTTTGTTTGTTTAATTACTCGGCGCCGAGACTCCTCCGTGTCCCTCGATTCAATCGAAGGGCCTCTGTACGAGACATCGATTTTCGAATTGAACCAAGACGCTTTCCCTTCTCGTATCGTTCAACAATAACACATTGCGGAATTTTGGAAAATCATTCGAACGTGAACTCAAAAGGAACGCCGGTCTTTCTGACCGCACACAAATTTTCGCAATAATCCTAAATCAATTGTACCCGATGTCGGTACAATATTGAATAATCATATGGATAATAATAATTGTTATTAGAAGCCCCGGAATATGCGTCAATGTTCCCGTTCGTTACTCGACGAGTGTCCAAAAAAAAAAGTCAGTACCTCATTCTCCCGTCATTCAAAATTGGAAATAAACGTGTACGTCCGGTAAGGCGATCGCGTCCGTACTTAGGGCGAATACGAGAAAGAAACGAAGTCACGGAGATGAGGTAAAAAAAAAATGTCGATCGCTTCGCTTCCCTTTGTCTGGTGTTTTATGGACATCTTTCCGCTATCGCGCGACGGATTCTACGAACGAAGGAACGACCTATTAGCGAGGCCTATACTTGCGAGTCGGATGAATGTTGCTTAGGGATATCGTTGCTTGGATGCTTCGTCGCTTGTGCTCGAGTTATCGGAGGCCCCCCGCTTACGGGGTGTTGTTCAGCTCCAGACGAGGCCTCTTGCTGCGAGTTCCGGTCGTCTCGTCCTGAGATTCGCCGCTCGGCGTCAACAGCTCGCGCTTCTTTTCTGGATTCTGCTGAAAAAGCCGAGAGGTCCAGTTGTTGAAGAAAATAGAAGGTACTTCGCGAATTAGGAAGTTACTTTCAGGGACTCTCAGTGGAGACGAACCTTTTTGTCCCATTGCTGATGGAGATACCGCAGGAGTATCGTGGTCTTCTCTGTGACTATAACTACAAATTTGTATACGTGGTGAATTTGTCGTTGGAACGAAAAATTCGAAAAGAAGAGGGTTTACTTTGCTCGGACGGATAATCCTTCGTCGGTAGGTAAACGGACGGCCTCTTGACGCACGTGCGATTACCATTGTCCGTGTGAAAATTGGCAAAGTTGTTTTCGTCGTGCGAAGGCAAACCCTTGAGAAATTCTGCGACTGACTGCAAAAGAACGTCACGATAATTGCTTGTTTTTTGCGCGATCAACGTCAGATTCCATTTTGATCGAAATATCGCGAAGGGAAAATTATGGGGTTTGACGAGCGGCGGAGGTCGCTACGCGCTGCATGTGAAAAGAGTCGAGTGAGAATAAATGCGGGAGCTTCGGGTTGATGGGGAAACGGCTAAAGACTGAATCATACAACGCGTATAACCTCAAAGTTAGGAAAAAGGGAAATAATCATAGGTGGATTTTTACAGTATAAAGGTACAAACCATTATCGAGATGTTTACAATTGTGCGGTTACGAATAAAATGCTGTAACTTTTGTAAAAGCGTCGATTGACGGTTCAAAATACGAAATAATTACTCAGCGTAAGTGTAACAGAGAGCTGTCGTCTCAACCTGTGTGTAAACCACGGTATTACCAGAGAACATAGATTTACATGGAACAACAGGCAGCAGTTGGCTTGTGGTACAGATGAAGTAGTTCCGCGTTTCGACTGCAGAGCGCGCGGCTGTATCGCTTTGTGGCGACCACGGTCTTACATGCGGGCTCTGACAACGGCGGTAGTGGGGGTAGGCACCCTTAGCGGTTTTGTTTTTTATTCCGATTTCTGCCGCTTGGTGCGTGACGGCAAGGGGAAGTAGTGGTGCGACGAAGAGAGAAATGCTCTTCTGTCCTTTTCCCTCCTGAACGCAACGCATGCGCCCTATGCCCTAACTTAATTTACCGTACTGTCGTATAAACTGCATAATATACGAAACCAATAAAAAAAATGTGTTGATTAAAAAAAAGACGACTACTTTCATCGAAAAAAACTGTAAACTTTTTGAATACATTAATTCATACCAACACATATTACGATCATTTACATTTTTTTTTTCCAATGTCTCATCACAATACATCGTTCTTCGAAATGTTTTTCGCAAACTCACTGACACTCTTTCAGTCCCGGAATAGTATCGAGCCATTTTTTGTATCGTTCGACGTTTCTGGGCACGCGAAACACGGAGCATTTCTGCTTACAATTTTTGTACCCCGTTTTACAATTGCGAACCGTGCAACCCTTAGCCATTTCGCATTTTTTTCGCAGACACTACAAAAAAAATCACACTTATGCGTAAAAACACAATAAAAAATGTATCACGGTAAATCGCGTAGAACCTCTGGTACATAGTGGCACATAAAGGTTATTTCTACAATCGCGCCACAAAAACATACGTAAACACCTTGAGCTCATTTGCCGGTAAGAGGTAAGGGGGAAACTACTTCCCCTTGCTAGTAGCGACGCCTAGCGGCAACTAGTGAATCGAAAAGTGAAATCGATAAGCGTGCCCACCCCTGCTACGAAAATTTAGCTTCGTTGCAAAACCTGTATGTAAGACCGTGGTGGCGACTCGGTACGCTTTCAAAGATGGCCGCAAGGCGGCGCGTCAGTTCTTAAAACAGGGTCGCCAACTACAAACAAAATAAGTCTTATAATAATAATTGATATTATATATATTCCTGGTTGGACGGGGATAAAAGGAGGCCACAGCTGAATCGCGAGCTCTAGGTTGACCAAGACCGTCACGACATAGATTATAACATAATTCTTTGATAAAAATACAATACAACAGAAAGAGATTAAATTATTTTGTGTGAGTTTGCTGTGCCCAGCCCCCTGACACTGGCCTACTATTCCTATACGATAAGCGAAAACGCGCTTCGTCCCGACGTTTCAGTTCTTGAAATCGCCACTGCCTAGCGTTTGCTGTTGTGTGACAGCCTTCGGCTCTAAATACTCCGATCAGCTGAACGATTTTACACTTTCGTGGCTTTCGCCTGTTATCGTTATGGCGACGTTATTTAGTGTGTTCAAATGGAAAATCATTAGAACCGAAAATAATTCCAAATATATCAATAGACTCCTGTTCATGTAAGATATTCGAAATACCGGCGCAACATACATATATATGCATGCCTGACACACGACTACTAGCGCCACAGTGCGGCAAGGACATTCTGCAAACAGCATTTACCTACCAGTGTCAGGAAGCTGATTGTACCCAAATCCCGCAGCTTCTGCCACCCAAAGTGCTGGTAGATAGAAGTTAGCCAATGAAACGCAGGTTCGAGCAGCTGTGTAAAGGCGCAGATTTTTCAAAATAAAAATAGTCTGTTCGGTTTAGCTACCCTTTTTACAACTTAAATAGATACAGTAATAGAAAGTCCTCAGAAGGCGTAGAAGTGTAGAATAGTGTAGTCAAAATGAACAGACCCAATATTTTTAAGAGCGATATAAATGGAAAATGATTGAGTATTTTTTCACTCCTGAACCCCCAGGCAGAATGGAAATTATTATTTCAGTAGACTGTATTTCTCATATGTTCGAACTTCTGTAATATTCTTATTTGGTCTTTCACCACTTAAGTAGATGGGGTATGAACAAATTTGTGCGGCCTAAATTTTTGTTCCTTATAATTAATGTTTATTCTTAGTATATTGCATTGTTGTTTGTTTCGACAACTTGTATTTTTGCTATTGCATTTTAACAAAATGTTAATAAGAACCTGAAAATAAATATAATGGAAGAGGAATAAAAGAAAACAAACGCATTGTCTATGTTCAAAAGGCACCGTTTTTATTGATTTGCCGTTTGGCGGGTTTGTTGTTTACAAAACATTGTTTTTGCCGTGTTTGGTTTTGTTGATAGGCGACCTGGTGCATCCCCAATCGAATTTAATAAAATATAGCAAAGGGTAAGCCCGGGTCCACTCTATGTGGTTCTACCGGAGCGTTTCAGGTAGTTTAGATTTCTAGAAACGTTGTGAACACATGTACTGGCTGTCAGGGGGTTATTTTTCCATTGCTGTATATCTATATCTACAAGACTACTTCTACTGAACAGCGCTTCCAGTGGATAAATGAAGAACTACGTTTTTGCCTCACTAACGATGACACTTTCCACCCATGCAAAAACGCCGGAGTTTCCAGACCTGTATGTAAGACCGTTGGAAATATAATACTGGCAGCCGCAACGGTCTTACATTCAGGTCTGGAAACTCTGATGCTGGCAGCCGCGATCAGATGGATCAGTTAGTGCGACAAATTTCGGTCTCAGCGCGGCCACTAGTTGTCGCTGTGGTTCCAAAACCCGGACATACATAACCTCAATACGGCGAGCAACGGAGTGAGCGGTTGGAAACGTGGGTCGGCGAGTCGCTGATAATTGTTGGTTTTTCTGCGTTTCGGACACAGTACGTTTTCGATAAAATGAAAGCATATTCTTTCAAAATGATGATGTGGTGCGCCGTACGGTGCATAAAGGGGCAGCATAAACAAATTCGAAAGGATTCATTTTGCTTACTTCGACATGAAAACAAATGGACTAAATTTCATAAAAAACACGAGAATGATAGATGATAGAAAAAAAATGAGACAAGTGGCTCTGAACCTACAACAACGCGAGTATGAGGTGAGTACGGAACCACTCCGTCAAAGTTTACGTGCAATTTGACAGTTTTAAAATCGTATGTATATGCTTATCACGCTCGCTTGACTTTAGAAAATTTGTTTAATTAAGATTAGGATCACATATTTTTTTATTGTATTAATTTAAACTGACAGGACTAATGCCTTATCCTGGCTCTTTTAACAGTGTTTCGAACTCATAATAGATATCCGTGTAACGAACATGAAGGTGGGACAGAGATAGGGGGATAGAATCATGGCCGACTAGTGCTGTTTCTGTCCGACCTCCGCCCCCCCCCCCCCCCCGCCACAGCACCGCGCTGCAACGGGTATTCTGATCGCAACGAACCTAGTAGCGACTAGTGAACTACCAATTCTCTTCAATAAGCTGCCTATCCCTTCTATTGGAGTTTCCAGACCTGTATGTAAGACCGTGGTCTCGCCACGGTCTTACAAACAGGTCTCGCAACGAAGCTAAATTTTCGTGGTCGGGGTAGGCACGCTTATCGGCTTCACTTTTCGATTCACTAGGCACTGCTACGCGTCGCTACTAGCAAGGGGAAGTAGTTCCCCTTTACCTCTCACCGGCGAATGGGCCCAAGGTGTTTACGTATGTTTTTGTGGCGCGATTATCGAAATAACCTTTATTTGCGACCATACACCGGAAGGTTCTACGCGATTTACCGTGATACATTTTTTATCAAGTTTTTACGCATAAGTGTGAATTTTTTTGGTAGTGTTTGGGAAAAAAATGAGAAATGGCTAAGGGTTGCGCGGTTCGCAATTGTAAAACGAGGTACAAAAATTGTAAGCAGAAATGCTCCGTGTTTCGCGTGCCCAGAAACGTCGAACGATACAAAAAATGGCTCGATGCTATTCCGGGACTGAAAGAGTCTCAGTGAGTGTGCAAAAAACATTTCGAAGAACGATGTATTGTGAGACATTGGAGACAAAAGGATGTAAATGGTCGTAATATGTGCTGGTATGAATTAATGTATTCAAAAAGTTTTCAGTTTTTTTTAGATGAAAGTAGTCATCTTTTTTCTAATCAACACATTTTTTTGATTGGTTTCGTATATTGTGCAGTTTACATGACAGTACGGTAAATTACGTTAGGGCAAAGGGCACATGCGTTGCGTTCAGGAGGGAAAAGGACAGAAGAGCTATTTCTCTCTTCGGCGCACCACTACTTCCCCTTATCGTCACGCACCAAGCGGCAGGAATAGGAATAAAAAACAGAACCGCTAAGGGTGCCTACCCCCACTACCGCCGTTGTCAGACTTGTATGCAAGACCGTGGGTCTCGCTCACGTCTATGCGCGAGTGTCGATAACTCTTTCTTGCTCGCCCTTGCACAGACGTCTGCTTGAAAGTTGAGAGGTAACACTCTCGAGGTCCATGGATCAAATACTGATATTGGATGATTTTTTTTACGTTAATTATTTTTTCATTCGTATATTAGTATTTTCACAAATTCCATTGATAATAACTTCCGTTATAATTAACAATTATAATTGCGTATTAAAAAAAGATTTGAAAATTCGGCTGAACCAAACTTTTCGTTGAAATATTTTGTGTCCATTTATTTGTCCATTTGGTTTCAAGAAACCAATTGGAGGTATGTTGAGAATAATCAAATTTCAAATTGAAAATGAAAAGAAAGTTTATCAGTAATCGGCCGGCGACCAATCCAGTAGGTTGAAAGTCAACGCTAGCCATTCTGTTACGCTAGTGTCCATACAGTTTTTATCAGAAAACCGCTATTTGAATATTATGTGTCCGACATTGTGATTATTCTTATCATTCAATTACAACCATCATCATTGAATTAAAAAAAAAATTCAATCAAAATTTCAACAAAAATTATTTTGTTTTCGCGTGAAACAGTTTATCTGAGAAGTCTTTTAATCTTTGAAACTTTACAAACTTTGTTTTCTGTAAAGGTAACTGTAAAGGTCAGTCGCTTATTTTTTTAACAGAACGCCAGACACTCTTTTCCCTCTAGATTGAATGAGTCTAATGAGTTTTCAAACTGGATGTGATTTTTTTCTTCAGAATATTCCTGTTTCCTATATTTTTCAGAATATTCCCTTTCTCTAATTTTTTTCTCCGTTTTATCTTATGACGTGCTGTACAGCGAGTTCACTTAGAGAATTAACGAGAATATTAAGACATACACTTAGCTTTTCTTTCCCAGTTTGGCTCGCTCTCAGCTAATATTATTCGTATTACGTAATAGTAATAATTGTAAAATGAAAAACCGGGACACATGATTATGGTGATTGATATTACTCAACAGAAACCACGTGAAGGCAGCAAGTGTTGTCTGTCAGGATGGAAAGGCATAGGAGTAGGGTAGGGTAGTGGAAGGGGGAATTGATGAATTGAATAGAAAAAAAAACCAATAAAACATAAATTATAATGGTGTTTGTGATGAAAAAAAAAATCATCGAATTTAATTTTGACAGCAAAATAAACGCAGTAAAAAAAGAATTTAGTTTATAAAAAGAGGTAAGTTTTCTAAAAGAATTGCGTCAGGTATGAGAAACTTTCTAAATTTTGCGGTTTTGTTTCACACAAACGCCGCTGTTTGGCCTTTTTTATTTTCTGCGTCCCTCATGTCTCGAGAGATCGTCGTTGTTTGTCAACCAGAAGTCACTCCTCGAATATCGTGTCCCCCTTATTGACCCTCTCCACGAGGGGCGCTAGTAGTCACCCGCGTTACCCCCACTCCGGACGCATACGAAGCGTTTGGATTATTCATTATCGATACGTTACAATTCCAGAGTAAATTTTTACAAGGGAAGGGATAGGATATTTACACATAAAAGTATTATTGTATTATAAAAAATATTTGTTGAATGTAAACGGATAACGATTATTTAATTTTTAATTAATTTTTCATCACGTCAAACACTACGTGGATAATTTTTTCTTATCCAAATTAACTTTGTTTTTGCTCAGCGTTGAGACGTGCAGAATATTGCTGCATTCGCATCGTTATGCAACATTACGGGGCTATACTAGTGTGAAAAGCTTCAGCCTCTCAGCAGGCATTATTCGAGGAAGAGGAGGGTCCATTGTATGGGCCAGGTATAGCTGATTAGCAGTTTTTATGGTAAATATCATTTTATCTTGCAAAAATCGATAGCTAATCTTTCAACGCGTTTTTCTCGAAATAAGATTTTTCAAATTTGCTGACACTGTAACTCAAAGAGAAATTATCCGATTGACTTGAAATTTGACCTGAGTACTCTTGAATATATTTACTCTACAATGACGTAGGATATTGTTGTTTGGATGAAAATTGACGATTTGGCATTGAAAAAAAGCGACCATCTTATAGGCAAGAAAACAGACTTTTTTTTCATAACTACGCCATTTTGTTAGATTTTGATATTTTTCGAAAATCCTACGTCATTGTACAGGAAATACCTTCCAGTTTAACGACATATTTTCCTTTTTCGGTTTCAGCTACTCAATCGGCCGGAATCATGTCAGCAGTGGAGGAACTTTTTTTTGGCGTCTCCGAAGACAGCGCATAAGTCGCTTGGATCTCAATATTTTTATATAAAAAATTATGTCATATAGATTAAATATAGCCGAATATATTCTTAATTTTCCGAAACATTTAATTGAGTACATTTCTTAAAAAAAAATTGGCGAAAACCCCCAAATGTTCAGCGTTCACACTGGTATAGCCCCTTAAAGTACGTGTGACAGAACATTATCGGCGTGTTCCTTACACGGGAAAGAGAGTTTTTGGTGCTAATTAATACACATCGTCTAATATGGAATCGAAAACCCGTGCTGATTTGCGATGAGCCACAAATCGCTCTCCCTGAGAAATTACAAACCCGACGTGTAGCCACGAACGATGCACGCAGGCAATGTTAAATATAAAAACGAAAGCCACCGAAAGTGTTTTCTATCCAATCACTTTTCCTTTACACCAAATCGACTTGTTTTAACACCAAACTGCAGAACACCTTCTAAAATTTCGATACTCTCCAGCAAATAATCGAGATCGAGAAAACGGAGAAAACCAAAGAAAAGGTCAAGGTTGCATAGGTTAGAAGTTATGAAATAAAGCGACGAGGCGTTTTGCGGAGTCGGAGTAACGCGGGTGACTACTAGCGCCGCATGGTGGGCTGCTTTCCGTGGCGTCAATAACGGGGCCACCGATTGTTAAGGGAATATATACGAGTGCCACTCCCCTGCTATGTACCAATGCCGACTTCGTGCGAATGTAATGAAAATTCTTTTTCAATCCGTCTGTGAGCAGCGACTATCAAAGTGGAAAACGTGTCGACAGGAGCTGTCAAATGTCCGAGTTCGTTTCCGTCAGCAGTTTTGTAGGCTTTGAAAAAGGCTTGAAGTTGTTCATTGTTTCCGAATTTTGGCTAAAAACGCGACACTTTCACACGAAAAAATTATGCGATGCTGATACAAAAATTGCTAATATTTCAAGGTTATCAAGTCTTGCCATACGTTCAACCTTACGATATGACGTTTTACATCTGACAATTTCAACCACAATCTCCTGGTGGGGCCATCTTTTGTCAAACGGCGGAGACTTATTTGTGCTCCCAATAATTTATTATTTTAGAAACATCGGAAGCTTCCAACAGCCAAGGGACTTCGCAGATCTCAAATGATTTTACTACCACACGCGTTATATGTGTACACGTTTATTGTTGAAGCTTATGTAGAATACTGGAGTTCATTACAGCACAACAGTAGAAGATATGGTGTACCAATAACGTGAAAAATATTCTGAATTTCTCATACAAAAAATAATTTTGATGTCCATATCATGCCGAGTTTGTTCGATTTTCCCTCGTGCATTTGTAACAATTTTTCACCATATAATTTCAAACGCGTTTATCGTCCGGTAATGGCCCGCTATAATGTATTATTCAATCCGGAGTTTGCGATCGGTTGCAATATCGTCGAGTTCTATGCCATAGAGGTGGTCGGCTTAAAACTGCGGCGATTTCCTGAGCTTGGGTGATGGCCGCGGCTTGCGAAACCTTTAAAAATAAAATAACGATATAGCGGATACAGGAATTTCCCTATAAATATGATTTTTTTTAAACGGCCCAGACTTTTTGCCAAGGTAAGATCGGTGAGATAATTTTGAGGGGCCCGTATTCAATCAAAGAACCCCTGTAACTTTATATCGGTCTGGCCATCTGCCGCAGCCTCACAGTTTCTCTGACTTTAAACCCATATGCATGAAGTTTTGCAAATAGCCGCTTCTGATAGAAATATCAACTGATATGAAGGAAAATCTCGGAAAAAATAGATTTTTAAGGGTTTTTCCCTACATGTAAAATGGCGACTATTTTTTGTGCGCACAACTTCGAGTGGACGATCATTGGTCAGGTCTTTAAAAAAACAATTGAGCTTCCATTAACCATTTTCATTTTTAAGGAGTTTCGATAGCGTTCCTTGGCTGCAAGAGTGGGATACAAAAGTACAATGAGTTTTGGGCAGGCTGCCAACTTCTTGCGAAAATATTTCATGTAAAAAATAAATGATTATAGGGCAATACTCGATTTATAATATTGTTGTAAAATATTTTCAAGCCGGGAAATAATACTAATAACTGTCATTTTTGCAATTAAACATAAATATGTTGCAATTTTATTTAAGAAAAAAAACCGATAGACTTGGCAATAGCGGCCGGTTCTGCCATTGGCACGACTGACTATCGCTAAAGGGACGTCGGCTCCAGATTATTTACACGGTTAAAAATGTTTAACGTATGACGTTTTCTAAAGAGTTTTTGATCCGAAAGAGTCGAGAAAACGTTCATAACAGTCGTAATACTATGCACGTTTTAAACACCCGCTGATTTCGAAATACCCGCCAGTTGATACTTGACTGTGAGTGGCTCACTCGACAGATGCAGTTAAAACGCGGTGTTTCCACGTCTAACCTATAAATTTCGTTAACGTCCGAAAACAAACCGTTCAAGCTTAGCGTTCACATCTTTTTTCAAGTATTATTAAGGCGATTATCCCATGTGACAGGTCCAAAAAATCGAACAATTTTGTTTGCACGAATTGAAAATAATGTGTGTGTTATACGGGCCCGGCATAGCAGACTGATAACGAGTCAACAATGGGTGTGTTTAGACTAACTCAACGTTGAGCAATGTTGAGCAGCGCTGCTCAACGTTGAGAAGCGTTTAGTCTGGACACGTTTGCAACGCATGCGTTTGCGTTGACTAGCGTTGTGAAGCGTTGAGCCGCAACGCCATATTTTAAAAGTGTTTATAAACAAAAGGTGCGGATGAGAACAGTCTCGAGTAATTTTGGCAGCAGCAAGTGACGTTTATTAATAATATGACGGAAAATCAGGTCATACTTGAATATGATTGGCTTGGCAAAACTTATCAAGTTGAAGCAATGCCAGAGTTTCACGAAAAACTGCAAAACGGTGGGTACAGATAGAGGTTATGGATGCAGGTTATGAATGTGGATGTTATCGAAATAACACGCACTTTACTGGAATATTTTTTACAAAATGTGTTTGTTTTCTGGATATCGTCCACGCAAGCGAATTTTTCCGAAAAATAGCCAGCAGTCACGTCGACGACCCAGCAGTTTCTGGTAAGAAAAGTCAACATTTTTATCAAGGCTTTAATAGCTTTCATTTGCAGTAGTATCCGGTTCAATATAAAGTTGCACACTTAATAACACATACATTCGCATCCATTTTTCTATATAATAGATCTTCCTCTCAATGATGAAATGGGAGTAAATGTCATGGATGATGAGAATGAGCCGAGCAATAGCCAGAAAGAGACCGCTGGAGAAAATACATGCCAAGACGAAAACGACCGAAGTTTCGTGAATGCTGAAGAAGGTAATCATTCCAGAATATTATCTATTCCTTGAATGACAATTTAGAGAAATCATGCGGGATACCGAAATTCGGCTGGCAATAGAATTTTTGTATCCCAAGTTCCCAAGTATATCTAATTATCATGAGACCGATTTCATCATGAAAAGACTATTGAATATTTATGATTCTATTATCATGAGTATTCAATAGTATTACAACTTTGACCAAACTTCACGACCCTCATTAAAAAGTAACATACAACACGATTTGTAATGAATCCATTCTGAATAGTATCGAATGTTATCCAATTTTGTAATGCAACTTTGCAATTAGGGGGTATTGCCGCTTTTCTCGATTAACAGACCGATCAACGATACGTTCGATTAAAAAACCCGCTATTTTATCATTGCCATTATCTTTGAATTAATCAACATGTCCTATGAGTAATACGAAATGTAATGATTTTTTAGTTAGTCCTATTTCTCTCTATTATAATTCGTATATTATGACACAACTATTTTTCTTTTATTAGATACAACCACCAATACATGGACTGGTCCAGCAACGAAATTATTACTAGAGGAGTATAAGAAACGAATCGAACGTTTTCGAAACCCAAAAGTAAAAAGTTACTTTGTGGAGGGAAATTGAAGTCGTCCTAAAAGCGAAAAAACTCAATTTCGACACGACAACAATTCAGGGGAAGTTTCGAAATATGTAACATACATATGGAAAAATAAAAAAGAATAACTCAAGGAAAACAACCGGTGCTGGGCGTCTGTCATGGCCATGGCTCAACGATATGGAGGACATTTTTCACGATGATAAATCGATTAATTTCTCCACAGACGAAGTGATTTCGAGTATGGTCGATAAAGAAAATTCGCCAATGAATCTCTCAGTTTCAAATGAAAGGTAAATATTTCATCAAATCCACTGAGGTATTTTTTTAAATTGTCAAAGAAGATGGACTTCATTAATGCGTACTTTATTAATGTTGTCATTTCAGCAATTTGAACAGCACCGAAAGCTCTCCTGATAGCGTGCAAGAGACTAGCACAAGCGCAGAATGCTTAGAAATAAGTACAAGTAAAAGCTCATCGTCGAGATCTGGGAGGTCCCGAAACAATAGAAAGCTTTACTATCAAAGGCAAAAACAGTTTGACGTCGACACTATAAAGCTCGATATTTTGAAGAACTTGGGGGAAAAATTAGATCTCGCAAGAAAAGTTCGGGAAAACAACGCGCTGCTCCAAGCTCAGAGAACTTCAGAGCTAACGGATGCCATAAATGCTCGGACGGAAGTTCTGAAGGGCATATCAATGCACCTCCAGTTATTGCTAGATAGATCCAAGAAAAGCGATGATTTGTAGCCATGTCCGTACCCCATATCTGTGATGACTGAAACGGTTCAGCGAGAAATTTTCAGTTTGTTGTGTTTCGATGCTGCTTTCTATAGTTTAACAGTATTATTGAAATAAATTAAAATCTTTTATATTTTCTTACCTTACTTTTAGTATTTGTTACTTTTCACTTTAAGTGATAATATTCATCACTCCTGAGAGCACCAAAAATGTGAAAACAATTATTAGATAAGGTTCATCACTGTGATTAAATAGGGTAGTAAGAGTATTTCACCAAAGTGATTTAGTTATATATTATTAAGTGTAAAAAAAGTGCGATAAGAAAATTAATGAATAAGGTGTATCACTTTGTGATTACACAGAGTAGTGATTTTATTCCGTTAAGATTAAATAGTTATACACAATACATTTAAGTGCTTGCAAAAAATATTTTTTAATATAATAAAAGAGACGTATTTATTATACGAATGATTTATTCATGTTAAAAACGACTCATTGTACTAAACTAAGTACTTGCTAAGTACTTAAAACGTCCACATAGTGAGATTTATATTGTTTCTCCGGTAGTGAAAGCAAAAGTAATTGCCAATGATATTAACATAGTCAAAAAAAGAAGATAGTAATGTGTAGTGAAATAAAGAATTAAGAGAACTTTGATCATATTTACTCCATATTATCGTCAATTTCAGTGTACAAAAAATATACCAATATGTTAGCGCGAATACTCGTCCTTTCTATTGGGGATGACGAAAATCCTTCCGCGAATCTTCCCAACCTTGACTGAAACACTTTTATGGTAGAAAAGTCCACTTTATTGTTTTCAACCTCACATGCCGCGTATTTTGCACTCTCACGTCTCTCACACCTCGAATTTTTTAATTTCATTTTCATTTTCAAATTTTTAAAAAAATTCAATTAATAAATTGTCTTTATGGTTTTATCGAAATAATGCATTCATTATTTGAATTCGTTTATCACGAGCAACAATATTTTCAATTTCATCTATATCTTCGTCTACATTTTCATCATTATTATCAACATCGACTGCGTTATTCTGTACATTCATATTGTCTCTGAGATGCGCATCACCATGCATTAAAATAAAATTATGCAAAGTGCATGCCGCAGCTACAATTTTGTTAGCCATTGCAACGGATTTTACATCTAGATAAAATAACCGTCGGAATTTAGTTTTCAGCAAACCGAATGCTCGTTCTATAATGGTACGCATTGACGCATGCTTGGTGTTGTAAGAAATTTGCTCCTCTGTAAGATGACCGTTATCTCTGAAAGGTGTCAACACATTCACAGATAACGGATAAGCAGAATCTGCAAGAATGTGTTTTTCTGGTGGCAGCAGAAGATGGTTTGCATTGTTGAGTCTTCGAAATAATGGTGAGCTTCGGAAAACCGAAGCATCATGGGCCCTTCCTGGTCTTCCGATTAAAACGTCTATAAATTTTCCGGTGTGATCGCATGTACCTGTTAAATTACAGTTAACGAAAATTACAACAAAATTAAATGTAGATGAATAGATTTGTATTTATCATGACTAACATTAATATATGTTCTCACCTTGTAGAATGATCGAATGAGTTCCTTTTCTGTTATAATAGTCATTCGCATTTCCTGGAGGTTGCTTCATTTCAATATGGCATCCATCCATGGCTCCAATTACTCCAGGAAACCATTCTTGCCGTAAACGAAAAGCCTTCAAGCAGTGAAAATGTAATTCATTAACTGATAATAAATGTAGCATCAAAAATGAAAAAAGTTAATTTTCACAAAATAGATCATCGTGCATAAATGAATAAGGTTATTATCGGAAAATTTGGAGGGCAATACTCACAGCTTCAATAACATTACAATTTTCTAGACTTGGCCATGTAATGTATTGTGGTAAAATAGCCACTAGAGCTTCAATGACTTCCTTGAATGCAAAATGAGCAGCAGTTTTCCCAAGATCAAATCGGTCAGCAACAGACCTGAAGCTTTCCGGGGTCGCTAAGAGCCAGATTGTTAACAGAATTTTTTTTTGTAATGGAATATAGCCGTCTTCAACATGTGGCCTTATCACATTTTCCAATTCCTATACATAAAATAAAAATTATTCATGTTTATTTCGTTGATTCTACTACAGGGTGTCCCAAAACTCAACGATAATCTGAGACCGGATGAAAGGCAAAGTTATACCAGTTCTGGAAAAAATACAAAAAAAATCCATATCACTCAGTTCAGCGATAATAGACATTTAAAAAAAAAAGTTGAAATTCGACACCCTTGGTCGCATTTTCAAGTCCTGTGATCACCAATGTCACAATTTCGCTGTGATTTTTTTAATTTCGTGATCTTCATTAACGATGCTATTAATCGCAACTACAAATTAACGCAAAAAACATTGTTAATTTAATAAAATAACTTAAGTTTTAGTGAGTCATGGTTCACAAAAATATTGTTACTTACCTTTGACACTTCATTTTGAAAAAAAAAATGTACTACACTACCCTTGGCAAGTTATTTCAAAAGATGGCGCATTTAATCAAGATTTCAAAATGGTGCAACACTTGCCACTTTTCTTGCCATTAAAAATGTTATGTCTTATTTTTTTCAAATTGAGCTCATTTTGAACAACTCAACATTAGGAATTTTTGTTACTAAAATTTGTTATTTTTTGTTTCTGGTCTGAAATAAAATTATTATTTTTAGTAAAGAGGTAATTGAGTCAGTTAATAACCAATTTTTATTGTAAAAAACATATGTTTCTGAATGATGAAGCTGAAGATGAAGAATCGGCATGAAGTGTCAAAGTTAAGTAACAATATTTTTGTGAACCATGACTCACTAAAACTTAACTTATTTTATTAAATTAACAATGTTTTTTGCATTAATTTGTAGTTGCGATTAATAGCATCGTTAATGAAGATCACGAAATTAAAAAAATCACAGCGAAATTGTGACATTGGTGATCACAGGACTTGAAAATGCGACCAAGGGTGTCGAATTTCAACTTTTCTAAAAAAATGTCTATTATCGCTGAACTGAGTGATATGGATTTTTTTTTGTATTTTTCCCAGAACTGGTATAACTTGGCCTTTCATCCGGTCTCAGATTATCGTTGAGTTTTGGGACACTGTGTATATCTCGTTCTACTATTTCGTTGATTTTCTTTCCTTTTTTCATAACATGTTTAGAATAGTGAATTTTTCAATGATATTTCTATTTTTATTTCGTCACTCACCATAAACACTTCTCTTCTCATACGGAAATGGGAGTAGAATTGCTCGCCAGTGTATTGAGGAATTGTTTCTTCAAAATAATTCCGTATTCTTACTGGAGGACCTCTGCGTGGATGTATATCTAAGCCATTTTCGTCAGCCGCTTCGAGTAACCCTAAGATGTATTCATCTAGTTCGTCTTCTATACCATCATTATCAAGATTTGCTATAACACATATAAATCGATATTTAGATTAAATATGATATTGATGTTACAGTTTAAAGTGATTACATTATATTGAAATATTTATAATTATGGCTATCTATGTATTTTCATGATTAACAGTACATTTCCTCGCTATTCATTTATGGAAGACTGAATGTATATCTAGAGATTGTACATTTCTATAAATGATATAGTTGTATAAAAAACAAGTATATTTCGTTAATAATTATTCGTGTGATTATCGTAAAAAGTGCACCTTTCTTGACTATTCATGTGACGAATTTTGTTTGGATTGTTAATAGGTTAAAAATATGAGTGCGTTTTATTCATGTAAAATTTATCATACCTTGGTTAAAAATATTCGCGACGTTTTCATCCATCGGATTAATCACTTCATCCAGCAGAATGTTCATAATCATTTCCATTTCTTGAATTCTATCTCCGCACGCTCCGTACAAACAAAACTGAGGTTAGGTTTCCCTTGCGTTGACTAAACGTGTCCGGCCTGAAATGTCAACACTCAACGCTAATTTCCCCCACCAAACCATGTTGACTGGCCGCCATTTGTGATGAGATGCGTTGATCAACGTTGAGTTAGTCTAAACACACCCATTTTCTTTGTGTAAACCGTACTTGACCTTTTAAACGCGTTTTTCTCGAAACTTTATTTTTTCATATTGGCTTCCATAATATCTCAAAAACTATTGAACGAATTTCGCTCACATTTTTACGGTATTATAAGCACATATATAGTTCTCACCAGACTAGAATATTCCTGATATCTGTTATAATTTTTTTAAGCTGAAAATGTCGGAAAAAATTATTAAATTTGGAACTGAACTTTTTTAACCGTGGCAAAAATTCAGTTTTCGATATTTTTACATTACTCTAGGTCCGGCGATAGCCTCCGGTGTACAAACTAATATACCGTTTGATTTTTAATTTCAGATGAGCAAAACGTCCGGAATCATGACAGCCGTCAACTAACTTTTTTCACACATGAGTGTCTTTCAAACAGTGTGAAGGCGATTCAGCTCGTTATTTTTGTTTGATAAAATTCTGAGGAACTGTAAAAATTCAAAGATTTTGTGTCTTAACGTTTTACAAAAAAATCCACAAAAAGCGAAAAAATAGCTGTCACATGGAATGATCTCGTTAATGAACAAAGTAGAAGAACCGCTTAATTTTTTGACACGACATTCCCAACACTATAATCACGGCTTACTCAGTTTTTTATGTCAATCGAACTATTATTTCAGCCCCTACAGCTCTATAACTAGTGTTTACGAGGTGCCATGTGTGTTGCCAAATAGATCAAGGTTCAATTTGAACATTAAAAATCTTCGAAACTATATTGTGAAACCAATTCATTTTTGGACAGTTAGCGCATCCTAAATTAATTCCTCGGTGATAGAAATTTGAATTGTCTACAAGCATTTCGATTTTAGTCTCGGAACTCTTTAAGATCCACTTGCAAAATGGGAGCTCACCCACCCCTTTTACGTTTTAACCATCGGTTTTTAAATACTGGCAAAATCCTCGCTACTAGCACTTAATTAGCACTTTCGATTGAATTAGTTTTGATTAAGTTACATCGATAAATTCAAGAGATATGGGCATCCAAGTTACCACTGAGTAAACTCTGCAAGAAGACTGCACAAATAAATTTGTCGTATGTTGTTCGAAACCGCGTTAATCAAATATTCAACATCAAACTAAGCCCCCTCTCCCGCCGTCCTTTTCCACCTCGCCTGTACCATTAGCATATTATGATTGCGGATTATTAAATGCAATCATAATTAGTATTCAATAAATGATTGTCGCTACATATACGATATTGATAGCTACATATTAGCTGAAAATTAATTTTTCAAACAATCGTACAAATAAATTCACTGCAGAATCCGTTATCCTTGTTCCAACGTGCACCAAGCAGGTTTATTTCGTGGATTTACTTGTTTATGAAGGTTAATATTCATTTATTTGTAGAGGATTCATTTATTCATATATTTATTTGAAAAGGTTTATTCCATGATTATAGTCAGAAAGAAAATAAAAATAAATAATTGATTTTATGGCCGTTTTACGTATTTAAAGGGAAATTACTAGAGCAGTTGTTTCATAAAGTTCGAGGATTTGCTTTCCAAAAATATCCGGAAAAAGCCGATTTTTTCTCTTTTCTTTTAACAATTGTTTAATCACGCAAGCTTTGTTTCAAGTAGTTGCTCCAATTACGAACGAAAAATAGAATTACCGCTTCCTTTAGCTCCGGCCTGGCCACCTGCACTGGCGCCCATTCCGCCACCAAAGCCTCCAAATTCACCACCGACGTTAGCACCGAATTCACCACCTGCGCCTGCTCCCGGTCCCCCGTTTCCTCCGGGAGGTCCGGGAAGTCCGGGAAGTCCGGGAGGTCCGCCGCCCCCGAATGGGCCTTGGGCGACCTAAAAATACAAAAGCCACATACAAAAAAATTATTCACTCTATTCCCACGGCTGATAATTTCTTTTGAAAAAAGTTTGCCCACTGGTTCAATTTACCACGCTAAAATAAATGCAAGGTCTACCTCGGAAGCTCTATCGGATTGCGTTCACAACTCGTTACATTTTAAATGTCATTTAATAAAACTTCATTCAGTGTTAACTTTGAGGAAATCATTTATTAAAGTCAAATAAATGTTTTCGTGCAGCATTTTTTAATCGACTCAATGATTCACCGGACTCGAATGAATGTTCAATATTAAACATTTAGATTCGGATTTGAATGGAAACACCCTGCTGTGTAGACATCGTATTAGAAGTAACGCCAATAAATAGACCATGACTTTGCTGTTATTAAAAAAAATTGAAACCCAGTTACTGTTTCGAATTCTTAAGGAGGTTGGAGCGATTCCGTGAGTCAAATGACGGTTCATTCATTTTTTTTTTTTCAATGAACCTCAAAAAAATGCATACGAGGTACAGATTCATTCTGTATATGCTATTTTTTAAAAGTATAATTAAAGGGCAAAATTGTGCATTTTAATATTTTTATTACGTAAAGTAGAAAATTTTTTACTACCAACTTGAAAAAGTATAAAATTATCGAGGATTATTATGAAAAAACTACGACAACGAATGTTTTATACAATTCACAATGAAATTTTGAGTAATTTATAATTATGCCTATTCATATTTACGTCACGTGCTTATTGGCCCATGGTTTTTTATAAATGTTTACAAACGTTCAGTTTGCCTTAATCCGTTTTTAGAAATGGTTTATCTTGTTGCTAAATAACAACAAAAAATTACATAACCTTCAGTGTGAAAGTCTTGCCCATCTAACCGCACGTTAAATGACATACATTAAACTATTTTTTATCTCTGATGGTGTTGAAAAAAGTTCAAAAAATTCGTAGACTCGGTATAGTCTAAACAATAACTTGTATTTTTTGTTTAATTTAACCTTGAATTATGGCTAACGCTCCAACCTCCTTAAGTCGCAATTTCGGATCCACTAAATTATCATTACAATGTTCGAGATTCTGTATACAAACATCAACAACCAAAAATATTCGTTGACTGATGGAAAACATTATCTGACATGAATAAAATACTTTAGTATTGAATACTTTAGTATTAATAAAATACTTTAGTTAAACACTTGTTTTTCTATCAGGGGCCCAGTTCATTTTTAACGAATTAAATATTTATTCATATCGAGACGGAATTTTTAATTTCGTTGAAGTGAATAAAACATGCCTGTTTAACTTGCATACAATTTTATTAAAGTTGTTAGGCTACTGTGATAGTAACGAACAGTCATTCGTCATTTAAGGCAACTCAAATTGAAGAGGAAGGTCCAATATATGGCGCAAGAATCGCAAATGGAAGGTAAAATTATGATTTCAACGATAGAACTGCTCGTAAAACATCAAACGCCTTTTTCTTGAAACTATGTTTTCCAAAACGGTGTACACGATTTCTCTACATTCAATGAACGCATTGACTTAGAATTTGGTAAACTCATTCAGTGTAATAGCAGTTTAGTGTTGACCAACGCTTTTCTTATTATTTCTGCTTCATTAGTTATTAACAATAATGACGTTATTTTTCGGCGAAAAATCGAAAAAAATTCGACCTTTTTTTATGATTATCAAAACACGATAACAAAAAAGTGGTTTTTTTGAATTTCGTATTAACCAGGGGACCAAAATCAAGTAGACCGTTGAGCCTCTCACGTTTCAAGATCTTTCACGAGATTGCTTATGACTTCTTTGATTATGATTATTTTTTTAAGAAATTTGGTACACACCTTTGTTCGACGCCATACGAATAAATGTCAAAACAATTTTTCATAAATCTCACTTATTCCTTCAAAATCAATTTTTTTAAATAACCCTGATTTTCGGCTCGTCACAATAGCCCCTTAAACCGGCTTTTCCTAAAGTCCGTTGTGGTAAGTTCGGCTTTTCTTAGAGTCCATTGTAGTGAATGGAAACATTGCAAACTAAATAGCAAGGTGCATACTTTATTGTGCCCAATATATTGTATGTATTAAGTATCGAACAAAAGTTTCGTCGGTCAAGGTTCCATCGACATTTCATTTTCATCAGAGAAACTATTTCCCTCGGTGTAGCACGTTCCGAAAAATTGTTCAAATGAAACCAGCTGTCAAACAAGCTAATAAGATCGGAAAGTCGACAAACTTTTGTAAAATTTATACATTCGTTTCGACGTTAGGGTTTTTCCCATAAGGTGAAAAAGAATAGATGGCACGAGAAATAATTAAATCATGAAATTCACGATAAATACAATGAATATATATTTACCGCCAAAGCTAGAAGCAAAGCAACGACTGTGACAAAAAGAATACTCTTCATGGCTATACTGATGAAGTGCTCCTAAGCTCCAGTTATTTTTATACCACTCGGGGATTGCTCCCACTCCATATTCCATCCGAGATGAAAAAGGACAACGCAATTGGAAAATTTTTGTACTTACGTAATTTTTTTGTTCACCTAATGGAGATGCAGCTGATCAGGAGATGCAGGCTATGCGACAGCAAGTCACGAAAGAAGCAGAACGACTTGTATAATTGTTCCACGTTCGTTTTGCACCATTGTCAAGGTTGAGTTTTCCGCTCGCGCGATCTTGTTGCTCCGAAGACCGCACACACATGCTCAATTACCGTAATGTATTGCCTTTTGATCGTCTTATATGCATTTAACGTTTAACGATGTTCCCATTAGTCATACTAGAGTGGTACGAATTAATCATGCATCCTATGTGGAAGTTAAGTTAGGGCTTTGTCCGGGCTTGCATTCAAGTTTCCTAATTTTCATCATGTGCGAAGGGCTCATACAGACCCTCGAAAAGCGACTATACTTCGTCACTGAGGGCCGTTGAAGCCTCGATCAATTAGCCCTGTCACTAAGTCACTTAAGGGGTTACCCCTACTTGCGTTTTTGAAAAGAAAAAACGATTTTTTTTATTGCATTTTTTTGAAGTGTAAGTATCTGAGAATATGTCCTGAAAATTTCAAGTCGATCCGAACAAAATTCACTGAGATATGAGCGTTGAAAGAGAAGAATCCGTTGTGTAAACGACCGGAAATTAAAACTTTAAACGCGTTTTTCTCAAAATGGCATTTCTGAAGTCGGTGACCAAGATTACTTGAACACTAATGAACCGATCTTCTTGAAATTTTGCAGGCTTATTTAATACATACAGATGTAGTCTTTAATCGTTCGATTTTTTTTTTTCGAAAAAAATGGCCGTTTTATAGCCAAAAAACGGCCGTTTTTTTTCGTTAAAATCGAACCATTAACTTTGACTGTCCGCCATTTTGTGAAAAATGAATATTTTTTAAAATTCTTCAATTAAAGACTAGTTTATACTTACATTTGACTAAATCCATCCGCATTTTTTTTTCAGATGATCCACTTCGCCGCAATGTTGGTCACCGCAAACCGTGTATATAAAAACATTATTTCATTGACGGCCATTTGCCACTAAACAATGTAATATTTTTCAATAAAAAAATTACCGAAAGTTCTTCAAGATGTGTTCTTTAAGATGGTATATTGATCGATTAAAAAAGTTTTGTAGTTTTCTTTAAAAAAAATCATGAAAAAGGCCTTTTTTGCGGTACAAGTGGGGGTAACGCCTTAAGGGGCTATACCAGTGTGAGCGCTGAAAATTTGGCTGATTTTCGAGAATTTTTTGGAAGAAAAGTACTCAAATAAATGTTTCAGAAAATTAAGAATATATTCGGCTATAGTTGACATATATTACATAATTTTTTCATAGAAAAATATTGAGTTCCAAGCGACTTATGCGCTGCCTTCGGAGACGCAAAAAAAAGTTCTTCCACTGCTGACATGATTCCGGCAGATTGAGTAGCTGAAACCGAAAAGGCAAAAAATGTCGTTAAATTGGAAGGTATTTTCTGTACAATGACGTAGGATTTTTGAAAAATATCAAAATCTAACAAGATGGCGTAATTATGAAAAAAAGTCTGTTTTCTTGCCTATAAAATGGTCGTTTTTTTCAATGCCAAATCGTCAATTTTCATCCAATCAAAAATGTCCTACGTCATTGTACGGTAAATATATTCAAGAGTGCTCAGTTCAAATTTCAAGTCAATCGGATAATTGCTCTTTGAGTTACAATGTCAGTAAATTTGAAAAATCTAATTTTGATAAAAACGCGTTTATAGATTTAACTATCGATTTTTGCAAGATAAAATGATATTGACATAAATTATATAAAGGATAATGATATTCTTGAAAGTATAAACTGTCAAACAAGGCAAAAAAATCGATTTTTTGAAAGTGTCACACTGGTATAGCCCCTTAAGGGGAGAGATACCTTTAGGCAAGGAGAAAATCTGCTAATTTTCATGATTTTTCTTCAAAGGAAAGATTTCTTCACCGTTTTTGGGACTCAGCGTATGTTTTATTACTGCTTTTGGCTGTTACATGTTAAAAAAAATTAATCTCTAAAAATGGCGAAGGCATGGCACGGTTTTCTAAACTACATTTTCAAAACTGACGTGGCATCTAGCTAAGCAACTAATCGTCCGATTCTGATAATGTTTGCTATCAATCTTTCTATCCTCATTGTTAAAATATGACCCTAAATGTTTTTGGAAATAAAAAAGGGTTTTTATTGCGAAATCTAGCCATTTTTATTCGGAAAGTTCAATCTTTTTGTTTCAAAGCGTACTATTCAATCGATTTTCAACATTTTTCACTTTTTCTTGGTTCATATTCTGCGTATGAGTATTAATGAACGAAAAATCTTCGTTGGTTTCTTAAAATATTAATCCCGCCGACGCTACGCGTCACGTCGTCTGACAACATCCGCCGCAACCCGTTTAGAAAACCGTGCCATACGTCCGCCATTTTTAAAGATTAATAAGAAAATAAAATACCATGTAACGGCCAAAAGTAATAACAAAACATACCTTAAGTCTCAGGAATGGTGAAGGAATCTTACCTTTTAAAAGAAAATCATGAAAATCGGCAATTTTTTCCTTGCCTAAAGGTATCTCCCCCCTTAAGACCATATAGCCCTTTCAAAAAAAAAAAAGTTATTTTTCTATCTATTGACTCAAATGGTGTATACAAATTCCAAGAATTATATGGTCGATGTGTATAAACATCTCAAGAACGACGTCGTCCGAAGAAAAATGGTTTAAACATTTTTAACGTAATTTTTCGTGACATCATGTTTCCAAAATCGGGCGGACTTGTAGCTTCTACAACGTCCAAATCATTCACGTTATATTTCAACTGTAACAAATAGAACTTCTAGCAAAGTAGACACAATTTTTACAATCGATTAGCAATTACGATTTGTACAAACAAGTTAAGGTCGTCTTTCTAATCGAAAACGCGAATTTAAAAAAAAATAGAACAAAATATGCAAAAATCTAGTTAATTTTATCGAGCTGCCCTGATAATAGTCGATTAAAACTTTAATTGGTTTTCATATTCCAGCTTTTTCTTCACATTCAGCCACCGGAACCTAATATTCATCCATCGGGACCCAGTTCGGCAGTATTGTTTCATCAACCCCACTAGGGCGGTAGTGTATCGTTATGCCTATAAAGGCAGCTGTTTTTGAGTCCTTAATACAAGAATTTTGTAGGAAATGCCATTATCATTTTCTGTTCAGGGTCTTTTCAGAAAAAGGAAGACATTTTTTTGTTTGCACCATTGTTTATTGTTACATATGTTATCTGCATCAATTTTTCTATGACGACACCTGTTTCACGCGATCCTAATTGTTGACTGAACGACGAAGAATAACTTCCGGCAATTTTCCTTTCGACGTGTTGTACCGACCTTGTTTTTTTTATCGTTATTATTAAACACCAGTTCTTATTTTCTCGTTACACTGTTGTCGTATTATATTGTCTCTCAGTAGTTATAACCAATTATTTATTCGTCACGGTGAGTGCTCGTGTGGCGTACGGATTTTAACTCGATCATTACGAATTCACGCGCAGTTCTCGAAGTGTCGGGAAGATTTACCGGCGGTTCTACAAAGTGCATTGAAAGTCTGTTAAAAAAAAATATTTTTTATCTATTTTTTTAAAACTACGTATTTTCAAAGTTGCTCCGTAAGTCCTTTTGACTTTTACGATCCCGTCTCTGTTCCCTTTAGCCAGATTTATTGCTCCAACATTTCCAGTTCTTTAAGGTAGGACATGCGGGGCGACGCATTCAAATTTTTTTTTTTTTTTAAATCGAATTTAGCCAATGGAATGTCTTTATATTTATTAAAATTTTAACATAGCTTATTACGTATGTCCAATGGAACATAAAATAAACAAAAAAATGCTGATTTATTGATGTTTTATCGATCGAACGTATTTTCACCTAATCTTCTCAAGTGGAGCAGCATTCCAGCATAACTGGAATGAAACTGGTTGAATTGAACTTTTTACCTTCATAACGTGTTCATTATTGAACCTCTCACTCTAGTAAATAACAAGGTCAAGGTAAAAAATAACAAGTGTTGTTATAATTTTCATAAAGGAAGGTTAACTGCTTCGTACAAAACAAACATGATCTTTTACTATTAAATATCACAATCAACATCTTGTTACTAATACTTTTAGTAGTATTTAATTGAATAATTGTCATTATAGCTTGCAATGAAATCATTGCTATCGTTGGTTGTTTTTAGAAACAATAATATCTAATTTATTTCTCATAGACTGATACAGGTAACTGTAAGTAATAAAATATTCTGTTTCCTTTCAGGATCCGATCTGGGTTTGGTAATTTTGGCAATATTTGGTCGAGAGCGACATCAGAAAGCTGTACCATCAACTCCGAGCGCGTGACTCTTATTGTCACAAATTTTCACAGAAGTTACACTTAATTCGCCAGCCTCATTATCTATCTGATTAATTACACCGATATAACTACATTCATTATTTTTTTACAGGAAACTTAACTAACATGTAGCCTTCGGTGTTATATTGGCTGATTGAAATTGAACTTGGCACAGCAACATTCTCGAATCCGGTATGGGATGAAATGTCATACGAAACTTCAGTTTCTACGGTCTTTACTCTAGAGTCCCAAATATCATTATTCTGCGTGTTATGGGGGTTCGGAAGAAACAATTCAAAAATCGACTAACGTTTAACCTCTTTTTTTTATTGGCAAGAGATAGATTGACTTCCGGTTTTTCTTCTCAACTACCTTAAGGTACTTCTGTAGGTGCACGTATGAGCCAAAAGTTCCGGTAGAAGTGTATAGTATCATCCAATGCCTATACGATGCTGTTGGTTGTACATTTTTGACAGAGCGTGTACCCTCTATATCCCGTGCAGAAATTTTGGCAGGGATACAGCTGGATTCTGACTTGTATCCCGGGCTCCCAGGTGGGATCTAGTTCGATATCGGATCAGATTCGAAGACTAAATGTAAGATCCGTAATCTGGATTCCATTAGGGATCCAGAACCGGATCCTTTAATGACTCTAAATAAATTCCCCATGGAATCATTGAGGAATCTGGGAAGGATCACGGGTGAATACAGGCTGAAATAAAATGTCAAAAATGGAATTATGATATGTTAAATTCATTATAAAAATAAATAACATTTATAAAGTTTTGGTGCATTAAACTATCAATAAAAAAAATTTGTCCAAAGATTCAAATGGCAGATCGCGCTCATCGCGAGATTTTGATGTGAATTAAAAAAAATTCACATCAAAATCTGTGAATGCAATTGGATTGACAAGAAATTATAAATATACAAAAAAATTCACAAAATTAGTTGTGAATTTTTTCGTATTTAAGACAAATTAAAATCAAATTCAAAATGATTAGATTAAAATTTGCGCCAAAAGTGAGTTCGTACGTATTTTGAGAGAAAACATTGCCTCGAGGCAAAGAAATTTTTGCACAAAACTTTTTGTGCGAACATTTCTTTGCCTCAACACAGTGTTTTCTCTCAAAATACGTTTACACTTGTGGTGTAAATTTTAATATAACTGTCGTGAATTCGATTTTTATTTTCTTCAACTTGAGGAAATTCGCAACTCATTTTGTGATTTTTTTCATATTTATAATGTAATATTTGGAACTCACAACTTTTTTTGCAAAAATTTCTTCGCCTCGACGAAATGTTTTCTCTCGAAATACGTAAGAACTCACGGTTGGTGTAAATTTTAATCTAATCATTGTGAATTTGATTTTAATTTGTCTTAAATACATGTTTATACCCACCGACATGTCGGTGGGTATAAACAGAGACTTATTCCCCAAAACCGGTATCCCGGTTAGAATCCAACTTGCATCAGTATCGGAATATGTACGACGATGATGGCATAATTTTGAAAATTTTGGCATCACGTGTATTTTCGGTATTACTATGTAATTCCTATCTATAGATAGGAATTTTATAGATAGGAATCTATAGACAGAAATTCCTATCTATAGATAGGAATTCCATAGTAATATAGAAAATACACGTGACGCCAAAATTTTCAAAATGATGCCATCGTCGTCGTACATATGCCGATACTGATGCAAGTTGGATTCTAACCGGGATACCGGTTTTGGGGAATCCATGACAAATCCTGATCGGGATTTGATCGGACATAGGATATCCCGGTCAAAATTTATGCACGGGATGTTCCACACATTCGCACCTCATGCATAGATAGGTCTCATACTCGTATAGAGAGCGGCGCTGTAATCGTGGCAACAGCGCTATTTTCCTACAGTCATAGCGTTGAGTTTCCTACGATCCGTCTTTCGCGAAATATTTTATGTAAATAAAAAAAAAGCGTGAAAATGTCAACCCAAATACGATACGAAGGAAAGTTTACAAGAAGAAAGGCGCTTGCTAAAAGACTGAAAGTGTGGCAGCCACTTGTCAAGAAAGTGCGGCTAAACGCGATGAGAATAACCATAACCTCAACGATCAGCAACAAAAATTCGCTGTCGAAGGACGTCCGATCGTGGATTTACAACAGCTTGCCAACAGTTTAAATTGTATTCGCTGTAACAAAGACAAATACATGCATAAATACATGCATAAATTGAACAAATTAAATTTGTTTGCAGTATAAATTTATTTCACATCCGTCTCAGAATTACTAGAACTCGGGGGGAAAAAAAACACGCTTCGAGTTTCCAGACCACGCGCCGATTTGCTAGCTGCAGCGTACACTGTTGCCATTCCGTTACAGATGGTTGGGCCCAAGTTCGGTGTGGAATAAAGTTACCACTTTTCATAAGTCGATATCTCGGAAAATAAACGGTCAAAGTTTGTCATTAAAAAAAAAAAATCAATCCCGCAATAGTACTGCGTACACGTGTGTTTCTATTTTGAAATCCTAAGATCCGTTTAGAACCTATATCGAAAAATGCGAGCAAACTCCTGTTGGTTTACGTGTTAGGTATAGGGATCGCGTACAAAACACCCATATTCAGTTGCAATTATCTCATTAACTAAATGGTGAATCACATTGAATTTTTGGGCATCAGTTCATGAACGTCATATTTACACCATACTTATATTTCAGCCAATTCCAAAGATTTGACCAAAACTACAGAACTACCTCAAGGTCGAGTCTCGATTCGTTTTTACATTCGGAGTCCGAGTAAATATCATCAACGTTAATTAAGTTGTGCCTTTCCTTCGCACTCCACTGTTCCGAAATTGAATTGTTGGCATTCGTCATCATAAAAGTCATCATTACCTAAAAGAAATAGCATACTGTCAGTCCCAGAAGTCAGATGATAACTGATATCTGACAATGCTCGAAAATAAAATAACCTCCTGGAGGAACAAACAGCCTCCTGTGTTGTAAAATGACAGAGGACTGTGCCCAGGGGACTGATATTTTTGCAAAAACAAGTTTTTTAGTGCTAAATCATTTGAAATCAGTCTACAATTAAGAGTCACACGTGTTAACTTATTAACTGAATAAATTATGTATGAAACGACTTTGATTTAATCACATGAAATAATAGACAAAATACTTACCAAAGTACTGTTGAAACAAGCGGCTCTGTCACGCTGTTTAGCCACAAACGCGGCGTTCATACGGAATAATATGCCGTTACCTAGCATAGCTCGGCATTCGGACGAACTTCACACCGTTTTGCGTTTCGTTTATTACAATAAATGATGTCTGGAATGACTAAATGACTACTAAACGAAATACGAAGTGGGCTCGATTTTTAAGGGAAGATATACACCTAGGAGCCGGAAAAAATGTCATTTTTGTGAATTTTTTCAAGGAAATGATTTAAAATTTCGGTTTGGGGTTTTAATTATCTAAAAGTATATGCATTCAAAAATATGTTTAATTTTCTTTATTTAAAAATATCAAAAATATACAAGGATATTGTATGATCCTTGGAGCGTCGTAAAAAAATCTGCGTATACGGTACCCACTTGCGTTTCTTCAAAAATCATCTGAAAAAAAACCAAAAAGATTATTTAATTAGATACTATAATCTAGTACTTGTCATAGCCGATTTTGAAAATATCGATTTATGACAAAATGGCGCACGTTTTAACATAAATAGTGATTTTTGGGCCAAAAATTAGTTATTATTTTGCCTATAAAACAAAAACTAAGTAACGGAAAAAACAATCCTATGACAAGTACTAGATAATGGTGTATAGAATAACCACAAAAAACCTCAAGGTTTATTGGTTTTCGAGAAATTTTGGGTAGCGATTTGAAAAACGTGGTTTTCAGAAAAACGCGTTTGAAAATTTGGGAATGAATGAATCATGAAATTTGTCAACTTACATGGAATCATCGATACCAGGCTCACAGTATCTACGGTCCACAGGTCTTCTACGGTCGACGGAATGTTCATAGCTTCCAAATCGATTTTTTCGACCATTTAGGTGTATATCTCCCGTTAAGTTAAAAGAAGAGACTATTTTGTAATTGTTAGGACAACATTTGAGCGATAATTACTTATATTGAAAAATGATTTAAATTCACGATCGTATTTTATAAACACATGTAATCTACTCTAAGTAAACTTATGAATGTTAGAATTAGGCAATGTTAATATTAAAAATAAATAAATACTCTATGTAAGAAAACTACTAACAATGTACAAATAAGGTAGTTTTCGCAATAAGCAATCGAATAATGTTGGCTTTAATTTATGAAAACACAAAATACATTTTATAATTCACTTTTTTTTAAATACTTTTTCTATCTGTTCAACGAACATGCGAAACGGTAGCCGCCATAATGGATTCGGACGTGACGTCATTGACATAGTAAACAAAGAAAGCGGTAGACGTATTACTTTCTAATTGTGAAAGAAAGCGTCAACAACTATATATTCTCATTTACCATAGTTAATTGCAAATTTTCAATTATCTGTACTTCAAAAAAGAACAAATGAGTTTTTTCGGACTATAACTTTGGATCTCTTCTCGCAAGTTTTAACCAAGGCTTCCTCATATTTAAATCAAATGGCATTTTATTCCACAACTTTCCCGGTGTTTTTACACTAGTATTCTTACATTTAGGAAAAACAGACCAATGATAGGTATTGTAACTCACAGTTAACCAAAAAAAATTACGTATTCACAATTGGCGCAGCGTCGATGTTTACTGTGCAAGTGACGTCACAAAGCAGCATGGTGTCTAGCGTTTTCGCGCCCAAATTTGAAATGTAAAATTTAAATGCTTTTTTATGGCACACATTGATTTTATAAAATAGAAATAAAAATTATATTGCTTTATTACCACCAAAGGATCAAATTGAGGCATATTTCAAAAAGGGTGTAACAATCTATTGGGACACGACAGTGGACTGTGTTTTAGGATTTTTGAAAGACATTTGAATGAATATTAAGAAATTAATCATTATATGCGTTATGGCGCTCTAAGAATAGGTAACGAACTATCGTTTTAGATATATACAGCTCAGTAATAATGACTTCAAATACATAAAATTTGCCTGGGACATTCATTTTTCAATTAGTAGAGAAACACGCGGGCTACATTTTGCAATAAAAATACTTTTTAAAAAAAGGTTCAAAACATTTAGGTTCATGTTTTAGACAATAAGGTTAGAAAGATTTATACCAAATTTCATCAGAATCGGTCGATTAGTTTTTTAGCTATACGTCACGCCAGTTTTGAAAATGCAGTTTAAAAGATCGTGCCATATATCTGCCATTTAAAAAAATTATTTTAAAAAATACCATGTCACAGCCAAATGTAATAATAAAATATACCTTAAGTCGCACAAATGGCGAAGATGTTTTTCCTTAAAAAAAATCATGAAAATCAGCAATTTTTGCCCTCGCTCGAAAATATCTCCCACCTTAATCGAGATGAAGTTTCAGAGCGGTCCTCTCGTATATGGTAGCGAACTTTCAGCAGGGCTTGCTCGCATGTACCAACAGAAAGTTTGTCTATACGAATGCTCGCATACTCACATCCGAACACACAGTCCGTACATGTGGCAACGTCGCTAGCAAGCACGATCAATTCCTCATCCTAACCATACTTATTACCGTTGTTGGCAGTGCAGTTCTTGCAACGCGTGCAGTGTGCAAATCAAAGATTCAATAAAATGGAAAACCGCCCGCTCTATTAACCCTAGAATGGTACACTTATTTTTTTGCCTTCGAACGGCACACTGGGGCACAAATGTAGCCCACGCGTTGGACCCGTTTATCGGGATTATAAATACTGAATAACATTTTTGTAAGCATATGTTTTTCTTCATTTTTTTTAACGACGAAGACGATGGTACCATTGAAAAATTTCAGAAAATTCGAAAATTGTGTCAAAATTTGATCCGAAGGTAAAAGAAAATTTTAAATTGGTAAAATAGATTACTTTTACAAAATTTCGCAAGAATGTACCCCACAAGGAACATCCCTCAGGTGACATACTTCGATTTTGTTGAAATTTGGATATGTTATAAAACACCGAGAAGTAAGCGAGACGTATTTTTTTTATCGGCGGAAAAACGGGTTTAAGGGGTGAAGGCACCCCGTAATATAGGGATGGTTCACCCCTTAATTTTTTTTGCAATGTCACTATAGTGGATTTTTCATTGCTTCGGATTAGAAGAATTTTCGTTTTTGTTTCATTAAAATCGGTGGATTCATTGTGTGTGAAACTGCTATATTACCCCTAGAGATGCCTTTTTTCGAGGGGTGGTTGCACCCCTTAAAACCTTTTTTCCGCCGATAAAAAAATTCGTATCGCTTACTTTACGGTGCTTTATAACATATCCAAATTTCAACAAAATCGAAGGGTGTCACCTAAGGGATGTTGCTTGCTAGTGTTCCGTTCTAGGGTTAAGGAGGATTTGTGAAGACTAAAGTGATAAAAAAAACAGCCAATGGAACGCTCATCGTTCGCAGCATTGCCAAGTCATCCGCATCAACTCATTCGGCCGATCACGATTCATCGCGTATTTCATACTTTGGACTTTCATAAATTAAAAACTTATGGTTAAGGAGGTACGGTGATGACCACGCTAGTAAACTAAGAGTCTATTTTTCGCCATAATACCGCTACGTTTTAGACATATGTGTGTGGCCTATATTTCGAGAAATATTTTTTAAGTATTGAATTTCAAGCTACTTATTATTTTTATAATATGAAAACAAACGTAATAATCTACTACTCGACTTCAGTAGTACGCCATATCGTCGACGTTTAGCATCGTTGCATTTTGGATAGCTGTCATCGGTCCTACGCGCTCGGCTTATTATTTTTGGTAGCCGGTAAACATGGAGAATGAAAATAAGTACTGTAGAAGTTTATCAAGAGAGTAACAGGATTGTACCTGAAGTCCAGTTTAGAGTCAAAGGTAGATTCTGTCGGACAAGAATAAGAGAGTGAAAAGATGATATTGCGAATGCAAATGAAGACGTCGCGTTGACGTTAACCTCAATATCCAATGTCCAATCTGTCCGAAGTCAAAACATATTTCATCGATTGTTATGTTATTTTTCTCTTTCCTAAATTTCACAATATTTGCAGATATAAAAACGAACGTTCATTTTATATGACGGTTTTTCCATGCTGAATTTACATATAAATGCGTTGTATGCATGTCGCCAGAAAGATTGAGATGCCTTAGCTATACATAAAAGAACTTTGAGTAAATACCGACGAAAGGCCTTTTATAATCGATTAAAAAACGTACGGCTTCACACAACCATATTTTTAATTCGCGTTGAAAATATCCGATAGAAGAATCAAATTTGCGCGGGTATCCGGCGTTGCCACACTTCGAGCAAGATGGCTGCGGTTACGTCACGAGACGTCTCTCTCGCCGAATACTTCGGTTTTTCGCGACTTTATTTCTAAATTTATTGCTTATTTCTGCGGTGAGCTTTCCAATTCAAGTTGCCTTATTGATCACAACGAACCAACGAACGCAACCGTCAGTTTTTTTTACGCGTGTCTTGGCTCCAAGTAGCACAAAAAAATCGATATATGAGAGGACAGGCACATTTTGTCGTCTACGTGTGGCTAATTGACCAACTTTAACAATTAATAACTCGGAAACTGTACGGTAAATCTCGCGGAAACTCCGCATACGCATGGACAAAGCTCTCGACAATATTATTTTAAAAAATCGGGCTTTTATCTTGGACTCGCTCCAATCACCGTACCTCCTTAAAAATAATCTTTTTTTCCCATAATAACCGTAAAACAACCGTCTATCAGTGCACCGTTTTTCACGAGCTTCTGTCTCGTAATTTTTTCATCGTCAATAGAAATATGATGTTCTCCGAAACTTGTCCTATGCAGGGTGTTTTAGAAATGTCAATTTCAAGAGCGAATGTTCCGATAACGGGATGGTCAATGTATTTCAAACTTCGCAAACACATGCAGGATACCCTGGACAACATTATAATCAAATTACAAAACTCTCTTTCTCAAATGTTTTTTGCATGTACTACTTAAGGATGAACACTACTGTAACATTTTCGAAATATCGTTTTTTTTTTGGAAACACTTTTAACCCTTAAAGGCCACGCCTATTTCTGGATGGCTCAAAATCATTTCCCGTGGTAGTATAGCTAAAAAAGGGTTAAATATGAATATCCAACTATAATTTTGTTGATAAGGGCCTGCGAAATAGTATTTTCGGACTGCAGCAAATTTGCCACTAACATTTTCACCCGCTCAGTTCGAACTATTATTCTAATTCGATCAAAAATTTTCAAAGCTTAGTTCGTCCAGTCAAGCTTCCTTTACGCTTTTATATCGAAAAATCTTTCACGAATTTCCATTTGCTTAATTTTTAGGACTAAAAACGAGCAACAGATCAAATGCTGGGACTAGCGTCGTAAATTTTCACGACAACATTGTTGCCATATTAACATAATTCATATGTTTACGTTTGAGTTTCAAGCTATCCCGGTATTTGTGGCTGCATTTAGCATAAGATTGACGGAACTGTGATGTAGCTTTTCCGCTATAGCGTTCTACGCTTTTACCGACGGGGTCATCGTGAACGTAGCAAATTTGCTACAATGGCAGTTAAGGGAGACTTTGTCCTTGGAGTGCCATATTTCAGGTGTTTACATTTTATTTCTTTTAAAGGAAACGAGTAAAGCTTTTTGAGTGCGGTTTTTCTTGCTTTTATTCATGATATACAGAAGGTTAAAAAAAATTTTTTTTTGAAAAAAAAAACCAATATGGCGGCCGTAGCAGCTCCGCGAAAACTGGTCCTCAAATCGCGGGAGGTAAACGGCTGACATCACTGCCCCCTCTTTGTTGATCTGAAACACAAATTCGAAGCATATTATCAATCTGCGACCCTTTGGTCATGGAATGACGGATGGGTTTTTCGTTTAGTACAAATTTTGGAAAATGGCGGCAATTTAAAAAAAATCGAATTTTCGCGTTTTTTTCGCATAAAAAGATAAATAATAAATGCAAAAATGTATCTATCGAAAAAACGATCCGTCATTCCGCGAAGACATATTTTTTGAGTATGCTCTTCAAATTTCAGGACGATATGTTAATTACAGCGGTCAGGAGAGTGTCAGCCATTTTTTAAAAACGTGTTTTCGAGAGAAACGCATTTAAAGTTTTGTAATGTGTTTACACAAATGTGTTTATAATTACCGCTAATCGGCAATGCCTGGTCCATAGAGGTATCCCTCCTCTTCTTCTAGCTGCTCATGTTGAGTCGCTTGAAATTTTTGAAAATTTCAAGGACAAAGTCTCCCTTAAAGGGTTAAAAAATCCGTTGAACCGTCAGAAATATAATGTATATTCGTTTCCAGCTGAACAAAAAACAGTTTTGAAGTGGCTTTCGAGCTATTTTTTAGGGCAGTCTCAACTGTAGCTTCTTAGATTGCTTTAAGGGGAGGGTAGGGGTTTGCACTTTTGAAAAATCGATTTTTTTGTTGTCTTTTCTTATAGTTAAACATTTCAAGAATATAATCCAAAAATTTCAAGTCAATCAGAGCAAAACTCTCGACTTTATTGACTATTTAGTCCCGTTCCTCTAACACTGTAGCTCCGACTTCTCTAAACTTCAAACGCGTTTTTCTCGAAACCACTTTTTCAAAGTCCATGTTCACTGCCATTTGAAAACTACATGACCGATTTATTTCAAACTTGGTACTCACTTTCTATATATAAAATACCTCGCCCCAACGGTTAGTTTGAGATTTTTTTTACATTGAGGGGGTTTTCCACCCCCAATATGGCGGAATTTTTCGTGAAAAATAGCACTTTTCACTTTACATGACTACTAAAAATTTAGAAGTGAAAAAAAATTATCAAAGACTGTTGGGGGGAGGATTTGATGATACTTTGACTAAATTTTAATGGTACTTGATTTCAGATAATTTCTAACTGAGATACAGTGAACACCGCAAATCGTGTTTTTCCAAAGGCGTTTTTGGAAAAGCTTTGTCACCGGCTTGTTTGTGGATATTTTCGCGTACAAATTTCACGGAATATTCTTGAAATGACACTTAACAATGTACAAAAGGTTTTAACAAATTTACTCTATCCATATAGATGAAAAAAAATCGCAAAAAAGTGTTTTTTTTTACGCTGAAATCCCTACCCTCCCGTTAACAGTCAAGTAGGAGGGCTTTTTTCGATAAATTCAAAATTGTAAAAAATATATCACTCTTTATATGAAAATTATGGTTGAAAAAACGAACTTTTCTTTAAACTAGTCTCTATATATATTTTTTTTCGTTATTTTTAAATTTTACCTTGTACTCGACGGCTGAAAGTAATATCATTAACGAAAATATTTCACTCTTAGTTCCAGGATTAAATTTACGACAGTTCAACTACGTGCCACGGAGAGGGTTGGCTGAAAACCAGTAGTGCTATAGCGACTCGTGCGCCGCCATTTTGTATTCTTTGATAAATAATTTTTTTTTTTCATACTTCAATGTATACCCAATAAAGTCTGAAAGTTCTTTTGACCATGTATTTTACCCCTATCTTTAAAAAAATTCCAAAGTAAACTCTAAAGTAAATCTGAATGCCACTATCGTCGGTAATTCTGGTAATAATTTAAATAAAAAATTATAAATGCTTCTGCTTCACTCCAATTTCCTCAAGTGCATTGATGTAAGTTCGCGAAGCCATAATTCCGGGTGTCTGAGCAGTTTATCCATGAATATCTGCGACTACTTATTCCAATGTGTCAAAATGCATTTGTATGTTTTTTTTCCATTCTCCTCGGGACTTGAGTCTACCAATGACGCGGGGAGAAAGAATAAATAACATCGAAAAGTACACGCAAAAACTTCAACATTAATAGATAACATTTTATTTGATTTTTTTTCCATTACCAATCACGTGTTCCCTTCGCAGGACAAGGTTGAACAATATTTGCGTCATAACTTTTGTTTTTATTCTTGTTTCGTTATTAGTATTTTGTTAAAATTTTTTATTCTTTCACATCGTTTGGTAAATCTACGAAAAATAGAGACTTGTCGAGGGTCTAACGGCTTTAAGCACATATTATGAACCGGCTATTTTTCGAATTGTTTTTGTTGAAATTCGTGTCAGCTTTGTGTTTTTTTTTGTTGCTTTTCGTTTTCCAGAACTTTCTGATATACGTAGCTACAGCATTCGCTTTTTGCTCTATGTATATTTTTTTTTATTTTCTACCAAGCGCCCACGCGTATATAAATAAAAAAATGAAACTGTTCTCTCGACGATCGATACAAACTGCGTTTATTCTCATTTTCTACTTACGCACTCACTGTTACAGATTATTATTATTATTATTATTATTATTATTATTATTATTATTATTATTAATTTATTATTGCCCAACGTTGTTTCATTTTTCATTCTCTTATCTCGTGTGTATATACGGTAGATAGTGGTACAATATAATTTTGGTTGCTTGTTGATTATGCGGTTAATTAGTGCACCAGTAAAATGGTGGCTCAACTCACGGTTTTATTCATTAAAAACCTATCTGTATACAGTTTATTTTATTTTATTTTTTTCAAAGGAGTCTGATGCTCGATCGCAATTAGGAGAAGCAGCATAATTTTTTTTCTTCGCATTTGGTTTCGTCGACGTTTCGATCGATCGACTCTCGAAGCGAAACTTTTGTATCGTGTATAATATAATAATTACGAAGTTCGATTAAAATTGACATAGCCAACGTGGCAGAGGGTCTCTTTGCTTGCGTTAAACAAAACGTTCGGGCAAACTCGTTTTAGTAAAGGAATAAAAACGTCGATAAATCGGTGTTTACGAAAAAAAATCTTATCGAAGAGTTGGATTTTTTATTTGTTTAACCAAAAATCGTATTTAAAAGTCAGGGTGTACAAATATGTTTCCAAAATGTATTTTTGGGTGATTCGATATTTTCGACTAGATGGATTGTAGTCGAAGCCTTCCAAGCAATTGCTCGTTAGTGATTTTCCAGTGGAATAACGAAGCCCCCTGCCCCGTCTTAATGAAAGAAAAATAAATGCACACTTCGTATCGATCTTTGTGTGCACAAGACGTCGATAACGCGCGAATGATCGAGAAACTATTGAACACCTTAAAGTTGTATAATATTCGTTTAAATAAAACGTTCATGTACGCAGCAAACTATTCAATTGTGCCTGATTGAATAGTTTGCGTATCCAGATGGCGCGGTATATACTTCCCAGTCAATAAACGTAACCAAGAACGCAGAAGGAGAAAGATCAATGAATGAATAATGTCGCACATTAATTCGTCACACCAGATATTCATCTTACTCCCACACGATCGTGGCAGGCAATTTAGCTTTTGCCACAACTTTGAGGAACTGAAACGCGAGAGAAATATAGCCGAATGAAGTCACTAGGAGGATACTTTTACAGGCCCTAAAAACGATGAAGTTTATATGTAGTAATAATTCTAGAAGCACTCAGAGAAACGGGTTGTTTGGGTGGAATAAACAATTCATTTATTCTTGTTCTACCAGACTTATTCGATATTTAATCAAACGCTTTATTTAACCCAATTTAAGAGGTTAGGTTGGTTTGAAAAAAAAAAAAACGATAATCGCTTGAAGCAACTCAAATTGAAGGGGAAAGTCCACCCGGGAATCTTTGATTGAAGGTAAACTTATGATGGCAAAGATAGTCAAACTTTAAACGCGTCGAACTAATTAAAAGCTAGTCAAACGTTAAATGCGTTTTTCTCGAAACTATGGTTTCTAAAACGGTGTACACGATTTATCGACATCTACCGAACGGATTGACTTTAAATTTCGTACACTTATTCAGTGTAACAGGAGTTTAGTTTTGACGGACGTTTTTCTTCTTAACATTTTTTTCATTAGTTATTAATCATAGTAGAATTTTTTCTCGAAAAATCGAAAAAAATAATGGAATTCCTCCCCGAAAAATCGAAAAAAATAATTACATTTTTTGTCAATGATCGAAATACGATAACAACAAAAGCTCGACCGAGCCTTAGCCAATATAATCTATTTGCAGGAAAAACTCGTTTTTTTTTTCATTTCAGATCAACTGCGTGGTCGGTTGTAGGTATGACTTCCTCAATTATTAATATTTTTTTATGAAATTTAGTACAGAACTTTGTTAATGTATATACAAATAAATGTCCAACTGATTTTTCAATTATCTTACTTTTCAATTATATTTTCAATTTTTCAATTATCTTAACTTTTCAATTATCTTAGCCGATCTTACCTTCAAAATTAATTCTTTTAAATAACCCCGATTTTCGGTTCGTCACAGTGGTTAACCCTTTAGTCTGTCAATTAATCACAATTGACTTTACGACCATTTATTTTAATCTAATGAAATATTATTGAAGTTGATGACTTTCGAAAAAAAGTTTCAGTCTGTACAATCCCTTTTTTCAAATTCTCCAAAAACTCCCTTTCTCCAAAAACTCAAACACCTTCGGAAATAGTTGATTACAGGTTTCGTTCTCGACTGTTCTGAGTGTAACATCACAATAAACAAATTGCTTATTTCGCCATAACATGTGGTTTTGACTCCTTATAATAAAAGTTTAAACAAGTTTGGTAAAAATGTTTTTGCTTGCGGTATTCATATACAAAATCTAGAACCTTGTCATCATTAGATAGCAGATCCGAAATGACGACTTGAAAGTTTGATCAGTAACTGAATTTTCACCCAAATTTATGATAACCAACTATTGAGGTAGACAACAGGATATGCCCACTCAGAATATGATGCACTCTAGTTCCACCGACGAAAAATGTATTAAAATCTAATTACTCTTCCAAAAGCGTTATTCGACTTGAATAAATGATTGATTCAAAGCTAGAGCTAAGCGAAAAGTTTATCTGCAATGACGGGCATGCTTCAAATATAACTGTTTCTATGAGTCTGATAAACATTTGCGTAGGAGTAAGTAAAATAAAGTCGCTTCAAACGAAAATATGCCAAATGTATTCAGTCGACCCAAACAAATCATTTCTCTCGGCATGTTGACAGTTTGTTTAAACAATATGGCGGCTAAAGGTTGTCCAAAAATAACAGGTAATCTTCATGGGGGTCGAGTATAATTCCAATCCGTGTATCAGATGGTGTACTTCGACACTTTTAAGGGGTCTTCTCACTTTAGACGCTAAAAAGGCTATTTTCATGAATTTTTTGATAGGTTTATATTATAGATATTGATATAAAAGTTGTTACACTTAATAAATACACTTTTGAAATACATTAAATTTAAAAAAAATATATTTATGTAACCCAAACAAACTTTAAATGCGTTTTTCTCGAAACAACGTTTTTCGACGGCTTGTTGATAAAATCTTCGAAACTACTGAACCGATCCTTATGAAGTTTCAACCACATATTCTTCACAACTATAGCTATAGCGTATATCAAGGGTTTTTAAAATTTTTGATGTTTACTATTTTTTTGCCAAAAACAGTGAAAAAAGAGGTTTTTTTTTTGTTTTTTCGAAAAATGTCCGCCATTTTGTTATTTTTACATATATCAAAAATCGCATGATATGCGCTACAGCCATTAACACACTGAATCTAAAACCGTTTGATTCTTGTATTTCGGATGATCCATTTCCGAGATTTCATCAACAGCGCAGACTTACAATTTTTTTAGGACATTTTCAGCTATAAATAGTGACTTAAATAAATAAACTATTTAAAAAAATGTATTTGGAAAGTGTATTTATTAAGTGTAACAACTTTGATATCAATATCTATAATATAAACCTATAAAAAAAAAATCATGAACATAGCCTTCTTTTAGCGTCTACAGTGAGAAGACCCCTTAATCTCTCGATAAATTTATAATAATTACAAGGACTCTGTGGATAGTCGATAGGAGCCATATTACGCGGCCACACTGAGAATAACGACTGATTTTCGGGCGCGCATGCATTAGTCCTAATTTTTATGACATGTATGATTTTATTCAAAATTTAAAAAAGCCTCACAGGCTTGATGATTGTTCATTATCGAATATGAAATGTTTCAGATGCGTATAAATGATTGCCAAATTTGTCCCTCGTTCTAACTTTTTACATCTTTCAAATCCTTCTTACGTATCATCACGAAATATACAATGATGTTGAAATATACTCTATAATTGACACCCTAGGATCTTTCTAAGCTCGTACTAGAAGAAACTAATGGATTTTTGATATGTGCGTCGTTTTAATATCTTCAAATTATCACCTCGTCACTTTCTCATCTCTCGCGTTCATGCACTTTTATCGTTATTCTCAGCATCATATGGCTCAGAAATTGAAGGTAAAACTGAGACTCTAGATTCTCATGCCCTCGTATTAAAAAAAAAATACATTAATAGCGTTATCAACACTAGAGGGAATGATTGGGAAAAAAATATTTGTGCGCCGAGCCTGGAATACGAAGGAGAAAAGAGTGTAATGGTGTTGAAGCACGATTTTCATCTCAAATGTTTTCGTAGCGGTCATTAATAATTGCAAGTCAATGTCAATTCTGTCAATTGAATTGAATCATAATAATTGTAATCATAAATCATAATAATTGTAATAATCATAAATAACCTTTTTTCCGTAGCGGTCATTAATAATTGCAAGTCAATGTCAATTCTGCCCTTTGTTATTATTTTTCTGCCGAATTGGTGCTTAACGAAGCAGCGATGTGGAAAAAATTGAGTAATTTCTAGCGTTGATGGAAATTTTTGACAAATTCGTCGTAAAATCACTTTCGATCAGGATATCTGCAAGGCTTTTTTATCAAAATGATTTCTAGGATATAATGAAAAATAGGCTAGTTTTCTCTGGTAATGAAGATCGAAGTGGCAAATACTGCTGAGTCTTTTGTTCCACGGGGAAAGTAGTTGAAAATATTCTAAGGAACACCATTAGTCTCATATGTGCATTACCAGTCAAAAGTTTGATTTGATCAAAGTATTTTCATCTCACGACTCGACAAAAATCTGAAAAAATTCATTTCGAGTGATAACGACGGCAAAATATTTTATTTAATGGTTTAAGCAAATTGTTTTTAAGGCCTTAGGCCACTCTTGAGGCCGAAAAAATAGGCTTTTTGGGGATTTTTTTCAGAAAAAACTACAAAATAAATCGAAATTACAACAAAGGGTGTTTATCATACACCCTTGATAATACATTGTCCATGGCAGTACGTAGTTTTTTTTATATTGCAGTAAAGTTTTTTTTATACTGCACAGTTCATTTGTTATAAACAATTATCTGACGATTTTTTTGGGAGGTGAAAAATTTGCCTAAAAATCGTCAGATAATTGTTAATATTAAATGAACTATGCAATATAAAAAAAACCTACGTACTTCCATAGACAATGTATTTTTCAATATATATTCAACATTTCAAGTGAATCGGTTGAAAGTTGTCTGAGTTATGTTTCCGGCCAACTTAAAAATTGCAGTTTTGAGATAAACGCTGCATAGCCGCCATTTTGAAATTAATCGCTTCAAAAAAATTACTGTATACAGTCATTGATATGTATGATAAATATCCTTTTTTGTAATCTCGATTTATTTTGTAGTTTTTCTGAAAAAAAAATCCCCAAAAAGCCTATTTTTCAGCCTCCAGAGCGGCCCAACCCCTTAACTAAATAGTTGGTAAAGAAAATATTTCCGTCACATGAGGTGGAAGAGTTGATTTGTCCACATTCTTATATATCTTTGAAATCCTTCCCTCCTTTTCAAAATTCTACTTTCCGATTTTTGATGAAGGCGTATTTTGTATAAAGTTTGAACTTTTTAGGGATAATAAATTGGAACCTTTCTCCAACATTTTTTTCGAAAAAATTGTTCACAAAAATCGCCGAAATCATTACATACGAAGAATTTTTTACTGATTGTTTGCTGACCAATTATTTGTTAATAATTCTTCGCCACTATTATTATTCGAAATCGATGTGCACGAAGACTCCAATACGTCTGAATTTTTTTCTCACTTTGTTGAAGCGTGATGTTCCGGAATGCCGATCAAACTTTTGGTTGGGAAAATACGTATGATACATTTGATGAAGATGAACGCATGATAATTGACGGGCAAAGAATTTCATTATTCGCTAACATCGATGTAATACGGACGAAACTTATAAATCTTTCATTTTTCATACAAAGGTAATTAAATATTCGCAGATCATACTAAACCCATTTGGGTTACCATTTCGCTCTTTTCTCCCGCTTAAACTATATGCGAGTGGGCGTTTCAACGTGTGCTTATATCGGCTATTTTTCGCTGTTTGTTTCGCTCTCTTACTTTTAACAATTTTTTTCGCAATATTCGCGCAATCTTTTTTGCCCACGACTCGTTCGGATCGTATATATATACGCTTTTTCTTTTTCATCCTCCTGTGTGTATTCGTGTGTTTATAAAAAACATGCTTTTGATTATCGTCAGTGAAGAAGCGGTTTTGCTTCGGTCCACTTGTCTCATTTTCTTTGGTTACGATGCTCTCTCCTCTTAACTTTAATCTTAAATTTTTGAGTGGAGGCAAACATTTTGAATTGCGCGAAAATACAGATCGTCGCGTTCGTATGTACAGGGTCTTCGAAAAGTCCCGATCCACCTCGTTATTTAGAAGAGAAAAAAAACACATCAGACGAAAAAAAACGTTGGAAACAAATGATTAATATACTTTAAGGAGCCATTCAATTCCATAAACATTAGCTCGCTCCCAAAATATATCAAACTTTTATTCAAAACGTGTTTTTCTTCCAGAGTGTGTGATTTAAAAAAACCAGACAGGTAGTCCAGGACTTTTCGAACACATCTATAGATTATACATATGAGGAGATTTCACGAGCCAACTCAGACGCTCGCGGCATTTAATTAGGGTTCACGATATTTCGCATCATTTTGTTATTTTTCAAGACGGGTTTTCAGATACCTTTTTTGTGAATCGCCGCATCAACATAACATTTGATGACAAGTTGTCTCACGGGAATATATTCTTTCAACCCTTAAAGAACAGATCTGCTTTCGAATAGTTCGCAGCATTTGAATGCTTCGTCCAAATAATTCGGAGTAGGTGTTATTAGGTCTTGTTATGCGCTATTGAAAAGATGGACTCCGTTAATATACCAGATTTTTAAAATTGTGATTTTTAATTTTAAAGCTCTACCTTGACACACAGGGCCATTTTGGCCCTAACGAATTTAAAATAAGTTGCTCACTTTCCCAAAATTAAAAGCTTTCAATAATTTTTTACAAGAATTCAATTTTATACTTCCCGAAATTCAATTATGGCTACAATGGAATCCATGGAATTTCAATATTGGCAATTGTATTTAAAAGTTTAACAATTAACTTATTTTCGTCTATAATTAAGAAAAAATACATCCCAATACACTGGTTAAATTTCAACCCAAGTTACCGAACTTTTGACGAAAAATGACAACTCCCAAAACTTAGAAAATGTGACTCGAAGAAGAACTTTTGCAGCCGCGGCTTTTGAGAGAAATGTAAAAATGTCTAAATCTACTAAATTCGCGTGAAAGGCCATAGCCGGGTAAGTAGGGAAAAATTTCCCCCGCATTTTCTCCAGCGAAATTAGGAGTATATTCTGAGGTATAAAAAAAAACAAATTTTCTGAAAATTTCATCCCTGTCAACGCAATGGTTTTGGAAAAATGAATTTTATTTTTTTAATAAAAAATAAATAAAAATTCCGGAAACGCTTCAGTGGATCGATTCGATTTTTTTCTTGGTACTTGTTACGATCAAACGTGTTACGAAATAAAATTATAGAACATCTTGCGAAAGATTAAGGTTAAAAAAAATAATTGTTGATATATTTAATTATATATAATAATTATATACAATAATTATTGATATATTTTACTTATATATCTATATAACTAAAATATATCAATAAAGTGTGTTTCTTCTTTTTCACTGCGGCGTACCAAACCGATCATTTTGAAAAAATTATATAATCTAATAAGGTGCCTAAAGATTATATGAAAAAATTTTCGCTACTGTACCCCAAGTGGATTATAGTAAAAAATAATAAAACAAGGAACATTATTTTTTTTTCAAACCTTTAATCTTTCGCAAGATGATCTATAATTTTATTTCGTAACACGTTTGATCGGAACAAGTACCAAAAAAAATCAAATCGTTCCACTGTACCGTTTTCGGATTTTTTTTTGATATTTAAAAAAAATTCATTTTTCTAAAACCATTGCGTTGACCGGCATGACATTTTCAGAATTTTTTTTTTTTTTTTATACCTCAGTATACGTATACTCCAAATTTCTCTGGGAAAAATGCGGGAGCAATTTTTCCCTACTTACCCGGCTATGGCCTTTGTTATTCCAGTTTATCGTTGGCTATAATAATTGAATATGATATGTTTATTAAGCGCCACTGTGAGTTACCAATTATTCAGGAGGGCCCTCTTCATGTCCTCACTAAATACGGCCCTCCGCGAAAAGAACACCTTAAAGTCTATCCTTGACTTTTTCTAATAAACTAAAATAATAAAAAATAAATAAACTAAAATAAGATAAAAACCGACGATAGGGTTGTTGATGACAGGTGGATGAAGTACTATCCGGGTCAAATTGACCCAGTGTGTCAAAACCGTGGCCAAATATAAGCGTGTCAACGAAGGGTTAAAATCATTATTATTTTCAATAGGCAGTTATCGTTGAATATCTCTGATGAGAATCTCATGTAAGAACTTTTAAAATCGCACACCAAAAAAACGTTGCGATCTTGATGCAGTTCGAGTTGGCGTAAAAACCTCATATATATATATCTATACTTCAATGCAATCTCGATAATGTTTATATGTATGATATTACGCAGTATCTCAGAAACTTCTTACTACGATGTTCAGATATAATTATTCGAATATAACAAGATAACCTCTTCGGCTCGACGTATCGTTAAAAGACCTACTGGCTGCCCCCTTAATTGAACTTTTAGGTAAGAGCCGCTTAATGTTTACCGTTTTTAAATTTTGTCTCGTGTTCGCGCATATCGACAGTGAGGACAGACTTTCAGCCGCGTCCGTCCGTTTGAGTTCTCAATTGACTGGAGGAACGGGATTATTTTTATTCGTCTAAGGAAACATGCCGTCGTTCATAGGGATGACATTTCAATTTACTCGTATATACATTCGAAACGCCACTCGAAGAGTTTCGTTACTCACGCAGTACAAAAGGTTTTAGAGTAACTGAAAACGTTTTTAAACCAATCATTGCCAGTGATGATCAATGTTTCCCCTATGCAGCGCAGAAGGAGGAATCGAAACTCTGATTGAGAGTGCGGAAAAAAGTAGCTACAACAGTGGAATGGACAATGGTTGCGCTGCTGCTGGAAAGTTCTCGGGTGAATTGAATGCATGGACGATGGTGCGATCGACATAAAGATGGGTTTCAAGTGGACAAAATCAGAGAACCCGTTCATCTTCGAGATTCGTTGGTTTTTCTAATAATTGATGGGAATACCAAGATGGCTGGGATGGCGGCAACATTGGTAGTGAGGGTGCAAACCTAAGAGTAAAGGGAAACAGGAGAGAATGTATCGGTTGTGTGGGCTAGGCTAGTCATCTTGATGCGGCACTTTTGATGATGTTTACGAGGGCCACCTACAGCTACTTGCTGCAGTCTGCAGATATGTTGGCGTCAGACTTCTCACGTAATGTAACTGAAGCCCCAAAAGTCATAAACAAAAACCCAGAACATCATGATTGCCAGGCTTGTGGAATAGCAAAAGGAACTAAAAATTAGAAGGTACTTCCGGTGTCTCCATCATGCTGCAATGCCGAAAAATGATTCTAATTGGGCGCCAATTAGCGGCAATCTTGAAGCGGTATTTTTCATTACTGGGCTTCTGTCTAATTCGCTTAGTACCACACGCTTCCTCCTGTCCCTCTTTAATCTTAGGTCCCAACGGTAACCCCACTATCAAGCACTAGAAATATTGGGATGGCGATGGTGACCGAATTGGCGTCTCATCGATTTTTACAACTCTACTTTGAAGGTCGTGTTGAAAAAACAGAAGAACTGAGAAGTAAATGAATTCTACAAAGGGTTTGTGTCTTGCGAAGTGAAGTGCCACAAGCTGATGAAGCGAATCATTATATGCAACTATTAGTGAAATTCACTGCAAAGATTATGCTTTTTTTTTCGATGCCGTCTTTGCTTTTTTCTAGGATGAGTTTTTAGCTGAGGTGTGAGAGCGCCTTGTTGAAGTTATTTTGCAAAAAAGTACAGATTGATATCACAAATCTTTTTCATACACAAACGTAACTCTGAATCTTTTTATCCACTTGAAAAAATCTGTAAGCGTGGACTAAACTGTACTGATACTTTCAAAGCAACCGAATTCCTGAGTTTCTTCAACTCATAATGTGAAAATATTGTTTAAGTATCGTTGCTTTAAAAGTATTAGTGCAATGTGTATATCATTTCGAATGAATGTCAACAGATGTTTGCGACTCCAGTGCGATATCCTAACCCCAATTGTCTAGCCACTTTTAAAGACAGTTCGGTCTCTATCTTCTATCCTTCATAGTTTGCACGGTCAAAAAGTCAAGCATGCAGCCCTGCGTCCATTAATTCTACAGGGCTTGATGCTTGGCTCTCATCCTAAATATGTAAACCGTCTTCAGGTATACGATTCGTCCGAAAATTTGCCATGTCTGATACTCTTGTATCCTGTGCAACATCCTTCATACTTTTGTGCAACGAGATGTACAAGTAAGCGAAGATACGACAAAATGGCGGACGTGAAGCATGAAACTCCGCGATGCGCGCGCCCTCTCCCTTCCGCGACCACGTACCAATAGCATTGCTCATCTGCTACGTATATCATGCACACGACGTTGGATAAAATTCATCATCAGATGTCGTGCGACTACATTTTTAGTTCTCACTCCTCCCATTCTTTTTCCTCGTTAGGACTTAGCGCCCTTTTTAACCTCTGTACCATCGTCGACATCATTCTCTACCTATAGAAACAAAAGCAGGATGTCTTTCTGTCAAACATAACAGCAAAACGAAAATGATTACGAGATAACGCAATCCTCTTTTGGCGTTTGGATGTGCATCGTAAGAATCATTCGTGTCCCACCTGAAACGTATTTTTGTTTCTTTTTCCTCTTCAATTTGACACTCTTTCTCACTCATCTATGTCATCGACTAATGGTTGAAACTAATTTATTCTTCTAATATCTTTTTTCTCTAAGTTTTTGTCTTGTTCTTCTTCTAAACTATATATATATGTATATTTTGTTTTATCTCAAATTCGGAGATTAGTATAATCGATATAACAATTAGTAGTTGTCGTTTTGGCCGCTTCTAGACTTCCAGAATTTATTTAAATCCATTCTCGTTACTTATTTTTATATTCTGCGTCGACTTCATTATAGCCGATGGTTTAACCGTAATATTGGATCTCACGTGTTCTTTCGTCAAAAATGTATTAAGCCGTTTTTGTTCCTATTTTCTTTTTAAATTTTTCCAGTTACCTATCCCTCCGCGTTGCGCAGGCATTGTTTCTTGGCATGTTATTTTTTTGTTTCAATTACAGCTACGTTCTAATCGAGGACTACTACTTGTCATCCCGAAGAAGTGCTTCCTCAGCCTCCTTCTGTCTAGCCTTGGCCTCTTTCTTTGCCCTCTTCTTCTCTTCCTTCGCTGCCTTTTTCGCCTCCTTTTGTCGCGCCTTTTCCGCTTTTTCCTCCTCCTTCTGTCTGGTCTTTTCTGCCTTTTCGCGCTCCTTCTCCTTCTCCTTTTCTTTCTTCGTCTTTTGGACCTCTTGAGCAACGGTCATTACGGTTTTGGGACAGGCGGCAGAGGCGGCTTTCGTCGCAGCGCAGGACACCGCCAGTGTCGCTGACGACGACCTCTTCGTCGACGACCTCGTAGGCCCCGATAAAGCTGCCGTTGTCCCTACAAACGTCTTTGCAGTGATCGTCGACTGTGTTGCCGCTGAATTGACGTTGCTACTCGTGACTCGGTGGCCCGGGGAAGTTTCCAGCTGAGTCAAGATTTTCTGTGCGCATCTGCTCGTAAGCACAAACCGAAAGAATTGATTACTTTTTTTTTTTCTTTGTCGAAAGATCGCCGATCGACGGAGTGCAGCGGGAAAGTTGGGGAATACATTCGGTAGAATGAAAGAATGAATGGCAACATCAGATGAAATGCGTGGCAACTTCGTTTTCGTTACACTGAGAAAAAAAAACCAATTGAGTCGAAAAAATATATTGGTTGATCGAAATAAATGTGCTGCTGCGGAGTGCCACCGATATATGAAATTGTTACAATACTATGAAATATTGGAAAATGTGATTGATTTTGATAACGTATTATTTTAGTTGAAAGAGGTCTTCTGTTCTTCGAATATCTACATTATCCTTCAAACAAAATTATATTCTATCGAAATCATTCTATACACAATCCGTAAATGTATGGACGAAATAATTAAGCGGTTGCTACAACATTTTTTATTTCGTACAAAAATATAATCAATGGAATTAATTATTTCCTTACTGCATCGAAACGTATATGCCATGAGACGTAAGTTTTTCAATTTGTTTTAAATCGTAAGTAAAAAGTGAGCATTGGAATGATCATCCACGATAATAGTGGATGAGAAATCCGATATCCAATGGAATATCCATGGAGAGAATATCAGATATTCAACTGATAAGAACAGATACTACACTTTGATCTTAGCCACAGGCCAAGAAGCGATACTCTTTAGAGTTTCTCCGGCGTTTAAGTAGGTTTTCGGTTCGCGCTACGCTTACGAGAAACGAGCGCGCGTGCGGCTTCTAGCGGTTACTCCGAGAACTACGGGTTTCCTCACACCTATAATTTCGGTGGCGCTCGGCCATGATTCGGTTGATTTTTTTTCAACCAAATGCGCAAGAAACAAATTTTATTTTCGCATAATTTTTTAACCAATTCAGACATTTGCTTAATATTTTTCAATAAAAATAAAATATTATTATTTTAACGAACAATGTACTTGGAAATCAATATCGGATATGGTGAAAAAAATAAAATAACATATTTACTCTATAGACATTTTATCTTAATCAAACGAGCGAAATTCAATTTTTCTTGTTTACTCGAATCAACAATATTCATGTTATGAATTGAAACGCTTTTTTTTTCGTTGCAGAAAATGCATTCAAAACTATATAATTTGTTCGCGATAATTTTTTAGATAGTTTCAATAATATATTGTTCTCGGCTAACAATATATCTTTTGAATGAAAAAGAAACTTTTAATTTTGTCATGTTATTAAAGTCAATAGCGTTTTGTTTGAATTGATAAATCCGATTATTTCCAACAACAATTTTACAATTGAATCAACGAAATTCAATTCAATAACACCAATGATATTGGATGAATTATTTTTTTTCTGGGTCCTTGGTGTGACAATAATGCTCACCGTAGTCTCGTAGAAGCTTTTCCCACACGATAGTCCCTCTGAAATTCTTTGATAGGCGGTAATCTTCGTTCCCGATTTTCCCTCATTGGATCGTCTTCTACGACGACCTGCTGAATTGGGTCTTGATACTCCTGCGTGAAAGAAATAGCGTATGAACCATCAATGACGGCGTTTTTCAAGCATGTCAGCTTTCGGGCGTCTTTTTAAAACCATGTATTCGCCATGCAAGAGTTTAAGGGCGAAAAGTGTGGGCTAAGAATGAGATCGAAAATGTTACCTGTATTCGCATTTTCATCGATTGCGTCTGCGATCGTCTTAGCGTAGCGCCAGTCGGTTGGCGCAGCCTCGGAACTTTGGCTAGGCCGGAACTTCCGGAACTACTGGTCGACGACGAAGTCGCCGATGATACGGAAGACACGCCTTGATAAATTAATTTTTCTTTAGAAAACTCACATTAACACACTCGGTGGTATGTTTCTTTTTTCTGAAAATGACTTCTTTGATTCTCCGGCATTCGCAAGGACGATAAACATTCTGAAGCGATGGTGAGTATAATACAAAATGTGTTGAGGATTGTATCTCACCGGATATGGAGGACGATCCACTGGCCATTGAGTAGAGAGACGCCGAGGCTGGCACGTTTCCGGCTCCCCATGTACCGCCGGGGCCAGTCACCCCAGCGGGAACTCCATTTCCCATATTGTATTCTGAAGCACTTTGCGGCAGTACCCACGATTTTCCAGACATCGAATACTAGTCAAATACATACACATATGTGCATCAGATCTCAATGAAAGGTTATCTTTGTGTTGAAGTTATGAAACAATGTACATTTTCTGGGCCTCACGAGGCCTAAAGTAAGATTGATTCGTGTAATTGTCATTTTTCCCGATAAGCAGATCAATCCGAGGCACGTCATTGACAATTGACGGCGAAGTATCGAAAAAATATTGACAACTATCGACGCAAGTGTATTGGAACTGCTTTTGATTGATCTCAATAACTCTGCCAGCAGCACAAATATGAATTCGAGGGTATAACTCGAAAACAATGATCATTCGGAACGATCGCATCAAAATGGACAGTAAAAAATCAATGGCTCATAAAATCAAAACGTACACAGTTTTAATTTTTTTTAAACAGTGCTTAAGGAGATTGGAGCGATTCAGTTGAGTCAAATGACGGTTTATTCATTTTTTTTTCAATCAACCTCAAAAAAATGCATACGAGGTACAGATTTATTCTATATATGCCAATTTTTTTAAATATGTAATTAAAGGGCAAAATTATGCATTTTAACATTTTTATTACGTAAAGTAGAAAAACTTTTGTGTTACTACCAACTTGAAAAAGCATAACATTATCGATGATTATTATGAAAAAACTACGACAACGAATGTTTTATACAATTCACAATGAAATTTTGAGTAATTCATAATTATGCCTATTCATATTTACGTCGCGAGATTATTGGCCCATGGTTTACGATGGGCAAGATGAGGATTCTTTTTTTCTAAATGTTCACAAAGGTTCAGTTTGCGTTAATCCGTTGTTAGAAATGGTTTATCTTGGTGCTAAATAACAATAAAAATTACATAACCTTTAGTGTGAAAGTCTTGCCCATCTAACCGCACGTTACATTACATACATTAAACTATTTTTTTATCTCTGGTGTTTGGTGGCGAAAAAGTTAAAAAAATTCGTAAAGACTCAGTATAGTGTAAACAATAACATGTATTTTTTTTATTAAATTTAACCTTGGATTGTGGCTAACGCTCCAACCTCCTTAAGCGGCTATACCAGTGTGACACTTTCAAAAAATCGATTTTTGTTTGCCTTTTTCGACAGTGGCCAGGTATAGTTGATTAGCCGTTTTTATGGTAAATATCATTTTAACTTGTAAAAATCGATAGTTATATCTTTACACGCGTTTTTCTGGAAACGAGATTTTTCGAATTTACTGACATTGTAACTCAAAGAGCAATTATCCGATTGACTTGAAATTTGAACTGAGCACTCTTGAATATATTTACTCTACAATGACGTACGGTATTTTTGATTGGATGAAAATTGACGATTTGGCATTGAAAAAAACGACCATTTTTATAAGCAAGAAAACAGACTTTTTTCATAACTACGCCATTTTGTTAGATTTATTTATTTTTAGAATATCCTACGTCAATGTACAGGAAATACCTCCCAGTTTAACGACATTTTTTTCTTTTTCGGTTGCAGCTACTCAATCGGCCGGAAACATGTCAGCAGTGGAGGAACTTTTTTTTCGGCGCCTCCAAAGGCAGCACATAAGTCGCTTGGATCTCAATATTTTTCTATGAAAAAATTACGGAATATAGGTAAAATATAGCTAAATATATTCTTAATTTGCCAAAACATCTAATTGAGTACTTTTCTTCCAAAAAATTCCCGAAAATCACCGAAATTTTCAGCGTTCACACTGATATAGCCGCTTAAAGGCGCTGGTTGTGTTCTCATATATGATTATGGTAACTCTTACGTCTCGTGGCATGAGGGTCTGCTTCAGCCGTAAAATCTTCGCTCTGCATATAACACATCTCAGTGGCAGCAGTCTTTCGGAAACAGCCATTTGTATAGTTTTGAGAAAGCATCGTTGGCAAACTACGCGATGTCCACATGGTGCCGTTTGCATAGTAGCTCTTGCATTCACGCAAATTACGCACTACAACAACAATTGCAGCCGGTAAATAATTCGTTTGCCTAAATTATAACGTGAACTTTGAGTTTCGGTAGATAGGATAGGTCTTCGAGAATTGAAAAACAAGATAAATATGAAACTTGGGAGAATGCATTAAAACCGTGTTCCGATGACTTACTTCATCTTCCTGGGAAGAAGCCTGTTCCGGTTCATTTTCTTCCAGTTTCGTCAGCAATTTGTCCTGAAACAAACAAACAGAATGAATAACAATTGCGATGTGTATCGACAGGCTTCAGCCAACATTTTCTTTCATCGCCCGTCAATGGCATCTCGATAATTACTAAACGACTGGTTGATTAATCCTACACGTCCAAAACTTCCCCTCCCACCACTTCGGAACTGTTTGCATATGCGTCTTTGTATAAATATATTATTTCCCCTTCTCGCAACAAGTAATCAATATATACACGTGTACATATGTACACACACGAGCGCATATGTGAATATGTAGATGTGCCTATTTCCGATGTGGTACAAGCCCACCACAGGTCTATTCATCAATGGAAACGTTGTTACCTTTCTCCGCTCCCGCACTTCTCCCCACTTCCATCGTTAATGGAGTGACGAGCACGCAACAACGTTTGTGCTTTGTGCTTATTTGCTTCCATCGTAACCACTGCGTACGCGGATAATAGCGCGAAAGTTGCATTATGCGGATGAAACGTGTCATTCGCTGATCTCCAACGTCCATTCATAGAATGGACACGAAATTGTTATGCAGGGTATACGAGAGAATCGATGAAATTAATAAGGAGAACTTCCTCGACCTGTCGACAGGCGTACATATTTGAAAACCAGTTCATTTGCCGCCAAGTTTCGGTACAAACGTTTGCCACCAGGTGGCGGTCTGTAGTTTCTTTACTATCCGACATGAATACCGCTGATTGCGACAGGCGGAGTACATATCCAATTACGTTAGGAGCAAATATGATCAGTTAGGTTAGACTGTAAACTAAAAGTGAAGAGAAACAGGAGGGTGCATCTATTGCAAACTGAATTAGGCGTGGGTCTAGCGATCAAAAGAGTCACTTCAAGATGGCTGCACACTAGCGCCCATTTTGAATCATCTTTGGACATTGCAACATGATGGAGAAAGTTGAAGTACTTTCCAATTTTAAGCTGCTTTTGTTATTTCACAAGCTTGGAAAGGCATCACGATGTGTTGTAACTTATGACGAGTCTGATGCCAACGTATCTGCAAACTGCAACAAGTGGCTGAAGGTGGCGCTCATAAACGTCAGAAATAGTGCCGACTCATGATGGCTGGCATGACGCGCTTCCGTTGCAGTTTCACCTAGCCTCTGCTACCTATACATTCCCTCCTGTTTCTCTGTAAACTTAGGTTGTAAGAGCAAGTATCTTCAGCTGGTGCCATTGCTTGCTTAATAGAGTTTATGATATAAAAAAGAGTCGTAATTATATACCAGGTGTGTAAGTATGAAACCGGAATTTTTGTACAGAAAAAACACGTTTATTGTAATGATATGATACAAAGTATCATATCATTACCGTAGGTACATCCGCCAGTTGTTGTTGTGTTTGAGCGTCGTCTTCGTCCAACAAGGCTTGCAGGTCAGCGTCTTCAAACTTTTTCGGTGGTCTTCTACGTTTTTCGTTCCTCACGTCAAAATCGCCACTTTTGAACCGGTTGAACCACTCGAAACACTGTGTTTTACCGAGAGCATGCTCACCAAACGCCTCCACAAGCATTCGATGCGATTCGGCCGCGGTTTTCCTTAGATGAAAACAGAAAAGTAGTGCTGTCGGCAAATCGTAATTTGTTGGCACAAAACTCGACATGTTTATCTCTAATAAACTAATGCTACTGAATGAAACTCGTGTTATTGTGAGTTGGAAATCTTTGTCGGATATCAATACAATAACAAGACACCGCTGACGTGATGTGTCGGTAACTGCATCGACATCTAGCGCCACCTATGGGCAAATTCCGGTTTCATACTTACACATCTGGTATGCTGTATTGAAGAATCGTTACAAATACAATCCTCTTTTTAGTAATGATAGTATGCCTACAGGGAAGGTTTTTTTTTACATAGAGAAAATGCAGTTCGGTCAATTGACGACGAAATTTAAGGGGCTATAGCAGTGTGACACTTAAAAAAAATCAATTTTTTTGCCTTTTTCGACAGTTTATACTTTCAAGAATATTCTGCAAACATTTCAAGGCCGTATCTCTAATAATTTTATCTTGCAAAAATCAATAGATAAATCTTTAAACGCGTTTTTCTCGAAATGAGATTTTTCAAATTTGCTGTCATTGTAACTCAAAGAGCAATTATCCGATTGACTTGAAATTTGAATTGAGTACTCTTGAATATATTTACTCTACAACGACCGAGGATATTTTTGATTGGATGAAAATTGACGATTTGGCATTGAAAAAAAACGACCATTTTATAGGCAACAAAACAGACTTTTTTGATAACTACGCCATTTTGTTAGATTTTGATATTTTTAGAAAATTCTACGTCATTGTACAGGAAATACCTTCCCGTTTAACGACATTTGTTCCTGTTTCGGTTTCAGCTACTCGATCAGCCGGAATCATATCAGCAGTGGAGGAACTTTTTTTGGCGCCTCAGAAGGCAGCGCATAAGTCGCTTGGATCTCCATATTTTTCCATGAAAAAATTATGTAATATAGGTCAAATATAGCCAAATATATTCTTAATTTTCCGAAACATTTAATTGAGTACTTTTCTTCCAAAAAAATCCCGAAAATCACCCAAATTTTCAGCGCTCACACTGGTATAGCCTCTTAATAGTCGGAACTTAAATTGCAACAACTGGCACCTATTTCATGTCTTGGGTAGTCGCATGTCACGCGGTGGGCTCGTAAACCAGCAGCTTTGTGAACACTGAGAAAGTCTTGGAAACACGAGACGGAAATGTCAAAGGATATCCTGAGAAGGTCTCTAGTGTATTGAAGGACACGAGACACGACCAGGTGTTTCGTATGACTTGCAAATGTCGAGAGTTAAAACGTCGAAAAGTGCTTTATGGTTAGAAAAGTGACTTTTCAGTTCTGCCAATTGGTCATGTCGTTTAAAACTTTATTATAAATATTCGGCAGTACAATTTACATACTTCTTTCTTTATTATTATCTTTTCAATCAAGGTATGTGAAAGATACGCAACTCATATCAATAAGACTCTATACAAAAGAATGTGTATTTTCCTCTTCTCGAGGTGTTCATACGCATTTTGGAATTTGACTTCGAACGTTGTACAAGTGATGACATAAACTTTATCTGAGGGATCCTGAAATTGATTCGAATCGTCTGTACGTACATGTCTTATATCTATATTGCAAAATACATAGGATGCTCTTTAGGGTCCATAGTCAAACAAAATCTTTCTTGCTTGCCGCATTAAGTGGGGCGTTATTAAACAGGTATTTCGAAATAAAATTGAGATACCCAGTACTATTTTCCATGTTTAAACCCCGATTGCGAAATATCCAGGTTTAAAATGATGTGCAATTTGTTCACATATCGATTTTTCCAAATGATGCTTTGGAAAATCTGAAAAACTTCTAGCTCCCAGAATTTCATTTGGATATCAAAATAAAACGACATGATATGGACAATCAAGTTATCGGTAAGTTGACTTCGTAGAAACTCCATAAGAGCACCGCGCAAATCTCTTTCCAGCACGTTCTTTGAAGTTCAGTTCATAAAATATGAAACATCAATCGATGCCTCACCCCTTCACTCTACCTGTACCGTTAGAGTATTCCGATTGCGGAGTATCAAACAAAATGAATATTAGCATGCAATCAATGATCGTGGTACACCATACACGATATTAATGACTACATACCAATTAAACATTGATTCTCCAGATGATTTCACAAGCAAATTACTACAGAGCCCTACGATATGTAACTCGGCAGGTTTTCGTTTATCGCATCCAATCCTACCCTGGAATGAATTGCAGTCAAGAGACCAAAAAATTCCAAACGCGCATCTGTCCATCGTATACCTCGTCAAATTTCGGTATCCCGCTCATATCAGCCAAATGCATCGCCCCCGCAGCCCGTTAGGTATACAGTGTTTCACGGATTTCCAGCTATTGCGCACAGTGGGAGCTTGCAGAAATGGGTTGGGGATGCCATCGACGGCACGGATTCCGGATGTGGAATCCGAGTCATCCACACGTCACGTATTCCCCGTTCCTGTCGTCCCCCTCCTCATATACTCCTATCGAACTTTCGGGAGGTCCTTGCGGACTAGCGGGCCATCTCATTGGATACGTCGTCAGCAGGATCCAGTGGAGGTTGGGTATGGAACGGAACGCTGAACGCGGAAACGTGTGCCAAATCGCTGCACCGCTGAACATTCCGCCGTATATATATATATATATATATATATACACACATATATATATATATATATACACATACACACATATGTGTACGTGCGTACACGCGCATATGCATGGTTCATAAGAACATCAGCACCAGCATCAGCGTATAGAACAGCGATCTACTCCATATGGTCCATCCGTAAGTCCATATGATTCTGCATGTGGGTAGCTTCCTCATTCAGCATCGGGCTTTCCGAATTGCGTGTGTGTGCATTCGTATGTCCCAGGTTCTCACGAACCATGTTGCCCTATCCAGAATGTAGGTCAGGGTGTACTTTCCAGATATTAGGCAGATGATGCGCAAAATATCCCCACCATTCAACATCCCTCTTGGCGCCAATGGTCACAGCCTCTTTTGCTCACCCTTCTCGTAGCTGCTACCGGGCAACCCACGACGACCAACACGGACAACCGGAAAAATGGTGACGATGAGCGAGCAGGCTAGTGGGGAAGCTCTTTTCACTGTTTGTTCATAGTGGCATCCTTTGCCAAGTTTTTTTGGCGCCACATTTTCTGGTCGTAGATGTAGATGACGATGGGAAAAAGTGTTGGGTGTTCCTAGATCTATTACTGCGGAAGTCCGCACTGTTAGAAGTCTACTTAAATCATGAAGAATGTTCATATATTGACGATTTTTGTTTAAAGACTACTTTAGTTATCAAGAACGTTTGTCTTTGATGAGCTACTCCAATTACCGAGAATATTCATCTTGATGTCAACAGTGAGTGATGACACGCGTGTATTCGAAATCATCTTCGATACTGGCTGGTTCGTTGATTGTGATCACCACGTTTTGAGATTCGTCACGTTGGTTCCTTTATGGGTAAAGAATGCCCGCAATGTTCTTGGGTATGGGTTTTGAGGTCGACGGTTTCGAAAGAGGGATTGATACTTGTCGTCGTGGAAAACAACAATCGACTGTTCTGCTCGCACTGCAGTCGCGATATTGCAAAACCTGCCTTCTCGCTAAGAAAAGGCCACGGTTCATTGAATACGTACAAATTAAATTCGCCCGGTAAATGGCCGGCTGTTCGAAAGTTTCGCGAAGCATGAAGAGTGAAGAAAAAAAAGGGAAGCCTGGTAATCGTGCTCGGAGGACCTGAAGAGGCGAAGTGTTATTCAAGTCGGATGATTTCGTAATTATCCCTTGGACCGTAATGAATCGCGGCTTGTGCTTCCGGTGGTTAATGTACTGCGCTGCTGGCGCTCAATCAGAAGAGCGGTAGGTATTGATGCTGTGTCTTACCTTCATCGCTGAACATCGAACCGGGCACCTTTTTCGTTCCGTCAAATTTTCCTCCATACCCTTTGTTCCGCAACTTGCTGGGAATCCGCTCGAAATTTTACTATCAGTTTTTCGTCGGCACGAGTTAGGTTTCTCTATTTTATCGTAGCTATACACAGGACGAGGAACCTCGGATTTGTACTTTAGTTGCTGAACGTTGTTTTCGAAAATGCCACACAATTGTGTTTTCTTGATTTTAGAAGCTCCATCTTATAGTTTGATGGATTTTACGATACCACTCCTGAAAACTTGTACCCCACACTTGTCACTTTGCTATTTCCAGTCCCTAAAAGCCCTCCATAAGTGTCGCCCTACCTATCCAATTGGATTTTTATACTTGTTCCAACTGCCTGATGGGGATCCATTGGATCATTGCATTAGATCCCTATAGTAAGACGTCACGCTCATCGCTTCTATTTTGAATCCTAGAGATAGATTTAACGTAGAACGTAACGCTTCCATTTTGAATCCTAGAGGATTCCCACGTCATCGAACAGAATCTGATGGCTTTCTCCATAGACCCCATCGAATTCTGTACGTTGAATTATCTAAACGACATATAAAGATATACAAAATGGGTGAATCTCAGATAAGTATAAATCTTATCTTAAGGGGCTATACCAGTGCGAACGCTGAAAATTTGGGTGATTTTCGGGAATTTTTTGGAAGAAAAGTACTCAATTAAATGTTTCGGAAAATTAAGAATATATTTGGCTATATTTGACCTATATTACATAATTTTTTCATAGAAAAATATTGAGATCCAAGCGACTTATGCGCTGCCTTCGGAGACGCCAAAAAAAAGTTCCTCCACTGCTGACATGATTCCGGCCGATTGAGTAGCTGAAACCGAAGAAGGAAAAAATGTCGTTAAACTGGAAGAAATTTCCTGTACAATGACGTAGGATTTTTGAAAAATATCAAAATCTAACAAAATGGCGTAATTATGAAAAAAAAAATCTGTTTTCTTGCCTATAAAATGGTCTTGTTTTCCATGCCATATGGTCAATTTTCATCCAATCAAAAATATCCTACGTTATTATAGAGTAAATATATTCAAGAGTACTCAGTTCAAATTTCAAGTCAATCGGATAATTGCACTTTGAGTTACAATGTCAGCAAATTTGAAAAATTTCATTTCGAGAAAAACGCGTTTAAAGATTTAACTATCGATTTTTGCAAGATAAAATGATATTTACCACAAAAACTGCTAATCAGCTATACCTGGCCAGGTATAAACTGTCGAAAAAGGCAAAAAAATCGATTTTTTAAAAGTGCCACACTGGTATAGGCCCTAAAAAAAGTATAAATCGCTTGAAAAAGTATATCTTAAAAATCGATTTGAATCACATCACTGAAAATCCACTGTAATTCCCGTTTTTTTTTCCTGTATTTTTACGTATCACCACACACGTACACGCTCACGAAGTCCCTTTTCTTCGTGAGTTTTTACACGTTTTTTATTCGACCGTCTTAAGAATTCGCAAACGGCGTTCATCAGGGAACATTGCAGAATCCAATTGGATCCCAATGAGGACTCCCTATATACGGTGCCTCCAAAAAATCCTTATAGAGATGTAGTCGCATCTTGAGATTCTCCAACCAATTCGATCACGGGATATTTTTTGGGAGATTCAACAAATTCCATTGGAAAATTCCGAATGAAAAAATTCTCAACCAACGTCAATCGGGAAATGATGCGGGGTCGCTATCAAAACCCTATAGGGACACGGTAGGATCCGGGACTCCCTGACAAATTTCTGCACGGGTGACCGCTCTTTCCTGAAGTTCTACTACGTTGCACTTGGATGATGACTTAAGAAAGCTATGAAAGACCGGGTTCGATGCTGGCGACTCGATTTTACTGTATCAGTCACCTTCGGAAACTCCGATGAACTGCATCTCGCTTGGTACTCGGCTCGCCAGCGGTCACTCAACCGATCGTTAGGCCCGGACAGATCCCCCTTAAGGCGTTACCCCTACTTGTCACGCAAAAAAGGCCTTTTTCATGAATTTTTTTAAAGAAAACTACAAAACTTTTTTAATCGATCAATATACCATCTTAAAGAACACATTTTGAAGAACTTTCAGTAATTTTTTTATTGAAAAATATTACATTGTTTAGTGGCAAATGGCCGTCAATGAAATAATGTTTTTATATACACGGTTTGCGGTGACTAACATTGCGGCGAAGTGGATCATCTGAAAAAAAAATGCGGATGGATTTAGTCAAATATAAGTATAAACTAGTCTTTAATCGAAGGATTTTAAAAAATATTCATTTTTCACAAAATGGCGGACATTCAAAGTTAATGGTTCGATTTTAACGAAAAAAACGGCCGTTTTTTGGCTATGAAAGCCATTTTTTTCGAAAAAAAAATCGAACGATTAAAGACTACATTTTTGTGTATTAAATAAGCCTGCAAAATTTCAAGAAGATCGGTTCGTTACTGTTCGAGTAATCTTGGTCACCGACTTCAGAAATGCCATTTTGAGAAAAACGCGTTCAAAGTTTCAATTTCCGGTCGTTTACACAACGGATTCTTCTCTTTCAACGCTCATATCTCAGTCAATTTTGTTCGGATCGACTTGAAATTTCCAGGACATATGCTCAGATACTTATACTTCAAAAAAATGCAATAAAAAAAATCGATTTTTTCAAAATCGCAAGTGGGGGTAACCCCTTAAGGTGGGAGATCGTCGGGATGGCACGGCGATCATGCCTTCACTGCTGTCATTTGCCGACCACTGTTGGTCTGTATCTTCGATCACAATTTTGCGAATGAAAGGAATTGGAATGAACATTCTCCATGCGCCGTAATCTTGGCCGGCTTCTTTGTTATAGAAATCGCATCAAATTCAGCTGATCCGAGTGTGAAAGCTAGAGAGTCGCGGAATATAAGTAGGAAACAGTCGAGGGAGAGGTTCGAGCAAAAAAGGTGCACAGTGGCCACGGGGGCCCGCACAGCGGGATGCAGTGCTGCGAACGTCATGCTCGAAACACTGGAACACCGTGGAAATCTGTGATATCTTGCGGAGAGGTATGGATGCGATACACCGCTACATAGCCTACGTAGCTCATTGAATATTCTCAGTTTCCTTTCGAGGATCGTTCTGAAGCTCGTCGATACGTTGGCTTCTTGCGGTGAAGTTTTTACCAGTTACGCATATAATAATATCAATAACAATAACAACAGAGGACAACGTTCTACGTATCGTCCTTTGGATGATAATGTTGCCTGGATTTATGGCCTCGCTGCTCTGCCGACTTATCGTCCTTCAACGAGGTTCGGGATTTTAATGAAAATAATAAATAAATTAAAAAAAAAGAAACAACGAACGATATAAATTAAAAAAGTAAACGAGAATCGATCTGTGTCAACATTCGGTGATTGGTTCGTGGACGAATGTGGATTATTGAGTAAAATAATTCTTGGACTGAGTGACGTTACGTTTCTGTCAAAATTGTGAAGTTACCGATTATATTTCGTTGCCGGATTCAATGGATCGCTGTTCGTCGATGTTCGTTGCAAAAAATATCGAACGCTTCTTTATTTTGCTTCGATGTGTATTGTCCGGTTGGAGCGATAACGCGTCAGGCCAAATTGGAATCTAAAACGGGGAACGTCAAGCGTTCGAGGGCCATTTTTGGCGAGCTGCTCCACTACGCGGCCTTTCAATAATTTTTTCTCTCACGGCCCTCCGAACGCTAAAAATAAACATATGCCACAAAAGATTCGACGTTCAAGGTTGATTTTTTTTTAGAACTCTGAATAAATACCAAAAAGGCATGGTTCGGTAAAGTTAAAGATGCACCATTTTTTGCCGTTGTATCGATCGCTTTTTGCTTTTAATTTTTTTTTGTAGCGCTGCTTTCGTAAATTCTGACTGCTGATATTCCATGGAATTTGCAATATTTTCCGAGCGTTTTTGTTGTTGCAATTTGATTATATCTCGAATTATTTCGCAAAAAAAGACGTCTAGTTATTTCACAAATAGACGTGTCAAAAAGGGGACAAAACGGAGCTATGAATGGAACGTCCATCCACTGTGTTTGACAATTCGATGAGTTAATGCCTTCTCCCTCTTTGTCTCAGGTGATGGCAGTGTAAACTTGTCGATCTTCCCGGCGGGAGCGTGTGCCTTCTGTTGCCCGATCGAACTTGACCGCGATATAGAATATCAGCTTTATACGAGGTGTACAATACGTTTATTTAAAATTTATTGGTAATCATAAGAGAAATTGGTTTCACAGTTCTCGCAACTTGGCCTCTTTATTTTCAATCCCTTTAACGCAGTTTAATCTGCTGCTATGGCCGGAATCTTTCATATTGGTATATTGGAAAAGTCACTGACCATTCCAATAATACGCGGGGAAAATAATTCTCATGGAAATTATTTCCGAACAGCGAGTGCATAAGCTTTGCCGATTGCACTGCAGATATTTGGGAAGAACATGGGATCTTTTTTTTTTCATTGTCGATTAGGTCATCTTTTTTAATTGGCGACATTTCTTGAAAAATGAAGGCCTCAGGCCACTCTAGAGGCCGACAAAATAGGCTTTTTGGAATTTTTTTTCAGAAAAACTACAAAATAAATCGAGATTACAAAACAGGATGTTTATTATACATATCAGTGACTGTATGCAATAATTTTTTTGAAGCGATTAATTTCAAAATGGCGGCTGTGCAGCGTTCATCTCAAAACTGCTTTTTATAAGTTGGCTGGAAACATAACTCAGACAATTTTCAACCGATTCACTTGAAATGTTGAATATATATTGAAAAATATATTGTCTATGGAAGTACGTAGGATTTTTTTATATTGCATAGTTCATTTGTTATTAACAATTATCTGACGATTTTAGGCAAATTTTTGGAAAGTGAAAAATTTGCCTAAGAAATCATATGATAATGACGGTAAAGGACTGTTTATGGACTAATTCACATCGTGCAAATAATTTCCGTGATTGTTTCAGTTAGATGACTTATTATTTGTTGCTTAATGCTTGATATATAGTGGGTTCTCCGATTAAGGCGTCACATCTATGTGGCTCACCGAAAAATAAGACCTTTTTGCGACTTTTCTTTTGACAATACTAAAAAAAGCAATAAAAATGAGTTTTGGAAGGTTTATTCTACATTTGTTGCCGTATGAAAAAAATTGTTATGAAAAAAAATATACAAAATGGCGCCTCAGTCGTAGCTACACTAAGAGCTTTTTAGGCGCTCTGTGGAAGGACGCAGAACTTTTATGGATTAACATCTAGGAAAAAAAGTCGGTATTTACATTAATTTTGCCAAAGAAATACACGTCGTTATCAAAAATATGGTTGTTAAGCAGAATGGCATCATTTTGAAATTTTTTTTTCACTGAATAATCGGCCTTAATTTGTTTATAAAACACGAGAATTATTGATAAATCGTCAAAATTGTGTGTACTACTTCGAACAATCTGTCTAAGAAGCTACAATTCAAATTTCAAGTCAACCTCCCGAATTCAAAAGTCGTATATTTTTTGTACGACGACTGGACTAAACCACTCCAAATTGCTGCTTTCGCTTGCAAAACTCCGAAAGAATACTACCCCGAAAGATCAAAAGGCGAAAGAAATTAAACGAAAGACCAAAACTCCGAAAATCTGAACACCGTCAAAATAATTCGGCTATGGAAGTTTTAAAAGTTTTCAAATTTTCAATAAATTGACGAACTATTTTAAGAATTATTTTTTTATTGAGAAGTGATTTTACGTCAATTTTGAAATTTGTCTAGACAATGTTATACGTTCTACACCATTCACAGTCAACTGTGTACACTTTCGCTGGCATGATCTTGACGAAACTTATAATTTCGGAGCATTAAAATTAGGAATTTTAAACCGTCGGAGCATTCAAAGTTAATGCCAGCGTAAGTCTACACAGTTGACTGTAAATTATGTAGAACGTATAACATTGTCTAGACAAATTTCAAAATTGACGTAAAATCACTTCTTAATAAAAAAAGTTCTTGAAATAATTCGTCGATTTATTGAACATTTTGAAACCTTTGAAACTTCCATAGCCGAATTGTTTTGACGGTGCTCAGAATTTCGGAGTTTCGATCTTTCGGGGTACTATACTTTTGGAGTTTTGAGTGTTCTGATCATTCAAAGTTCGAAATTCCAACCCGGCCCCCTCTTGGATCTCAAAACATTAAAAATAGGAATTTTAACCGTCGGAGCATTTAAAGTTCGGAATTTCAACCCGGCCTCCCACTTTCCCCGTTGAGGCTGACAATCTCACTGCGCAAAATTTCGTGCATTTTCGAAAACGAGGTCTAAACATTTTTTTTCGACCCTTATTTCTTTGTTGTTCATTCTTGTGATGTTTATATATCATTCGAGCCATTAAACAAAGTAATCAAATATTCTTTTCCATTCAGATATGACGCCCTAATGGGTGTGAACTGCACTTGCCAATTACCGTCGCGCCGGGAAAAAATACGATACGTAATTTTTTCTTGTGCTATTCACGACTGTAAAAATGTAAAAGAAACACCATTTTTGCAAGTCAAGTGGTATAATGCCTGAATTTGAGTGTCCTTTACGAAAAAAAATCTCCATGCATTTTTGTGATTCAAGAATGTATTTTTTTTTTTATTACAAACAATAATGTATAATATGCAAACAAAGGAGAAAATACAAACAAACCCAAACATGACGCCTGAATTTGAGTGAGCTCAACAAAAATTAATCATTTCACTCTTTCAGGAATAGGGAATGTAATTGAAAAACTATAATTAACAATGCATAATTGAAAAATGAAAAAAACTGTGAATCGTAGAAGGCACTACGTGTGTGTTCATATATATATATATATATATATATATATATATATATATATATAGTACTTATAGAGTATATTTATATTAACTTTTTTCTTGTCCCGTAAAAAAAGGCGCAACCCCAAGAGGCCACACATCCTCAAACCCTCAAATCCCTGGAGTCTGCGAAGAAGCAACTTCGACAAGAACGTGCCAACGATAGTCTACATTCACGGTTATGGTGAACGAGCCCCCGGTCGAAGTTCGATGGCGATACGCGACGGTAAAATATCACATTTCTAAACACACATATTTATTGGGGCTCGAAAAGTATATATCGTAAATCACAAGTTAAATAGTTATAGCAAAGAGTCGTTTTCGACTCCACCCTCCGAGGGAAGACCCAACGAGTCAATTGCTACCGAATGCAAAATTGGATAACTTTTCGTTCAGTTTTCTCGCTCCCTGAAAGTGCTTCCCCAAAAGACCATAATTTTGAATTCATGCCACTTTTTTTCTTTCATTCTAAACATATTCTTTTTTTAAACAGTGAGTTAAAAATAAGGAAAGGAGGAGAAAAATGAACATGAGAAATAAATTTAAAAAACTATAAATTGTACGAGTGCAAATAATAATGCAAAAACGGGAAATGGGGAAAAAATATTCAAGGTTATTGCAGATATTTTAAAAGTAATGGCAAAAGTTTCGATTTTTCGTCACTTCCATCGTTTCCTTGGACCATGAAAAGTCCACTTGACAAATTTACTCCCGTTCGCATCCATCACCGAGTGGATAAAGCCATTTGTCTAGCGAGTCTCTTTGACTGCGTCCGCAAGATATATAGTGCGATCTTTGCAACGTGTATCCTCACACGGCGATATTACGGAGGTTCTTATCCGTATCGCACTGTATAAAGTAACGGCACTTGTAGAATCCAAGGAGAAAAGTTGCGAGGGTATCCTCGTTGGCTACGGTCGGAAACAGGATCAAGTAGAGTGTAGAAATACTTTCGCGGTGTCTTCGAAACGCACTAAGTACAAGTTTCCTAGCTTTTCCGGATAGCACTATCCGCTTGGTGAGAATGACGGATGGTCTCGACCGCAATATTAATGGAACAAGTATGATGGCATTGGGCAATACATACATTTGTAAACATCGTCAACAACGAACGTCACTTAAGGGGTTAGGCCACAGTAACGGGTATAAAATCGTGTGCGAATTTAACAATTTCTTTTCGTATGAAAAAGTGATTCACTCATAAAATTAATTACACATTTAGTATGAATATCAAGCTGAAAATATATATATTGTTTTCCGATGTACACAATGGCCGACTACTCGAAACTTCTCGAAACAGCTTTTTCCCATTGGCGTGACAAATAACTTCAACAATTTTCACTCGATTTACTTCAAATTTAAAAGTTATGTTCCTAATTGCATTTCTCCGAGAAGTACGAACGGAATTTCTGATTAATCGAAAACTTTTCATTTTATGAGCAGTTTGTGAGTAGTTATAACGAAATTATTCACTGAACATTCATTTCTTAAGTTCCAATACCTACACCTTTTGAATAAAACAATATTTTTCAAATACCGTACGTACTTCTCTAGGTATTCTAATGTAGATTGACAAGAATTTTTGTTTTTTGTTCTAGGTAAAAAATTGTGGATGCTAAATGTCATGCCGCGGAGCGCCTAAAAAGAGATAAAAGAAAATATTAGTAGTCGGACATTTTGTCCATCGAAAAAAAAATACTTACAGCTTGATATTCATACTAAATAGATGTGTAATTAATTTTACGAGTGAATCACTTGTTCATACGAAAAAAAAAATTGTTAAATTCGCACATGATTTTATACCCGTTACTGTGGCCTACCCCTTAAGGTAGTACGAGAGCGCGCTCTTGATTTCTATAGATTTTGTTCATTATGCATATTTGAGTGAAATTTCAAAACAGTCGACTTTTTAGATTAGGGGCCGTCCATATATTACCTCATCGATTTTTGCTGATTTTCGACCCCCCCCCCCCCCTACAATCATCCTATCATCATTTCCTAATGACCCCCCCCCCCCTCTCGCAAAATTGACGTCATTACCAGTTTGGCAAAATTAAAACATTTGCGGATTTGAGAAAAATTGGGTAACATTAAAACATTTTGTTATAGAATCATCTTTTATTATTTTGTACTTTGGCAATGTTTATTAATATAATAATATTATTCTTCCCTATTCTTAAGTTTTCTTTGGATAGCTCCCACATTTTGTTATAGAATCATCTTTTATTATTTTGTACTTTGGCAATTTTCATTAATATAATAATATTATTCTTCTCTATTCTTTATTTTTCTTTGGATGGCTTCCACGGAGTTTTCACCCATTCTTGCAAATCCTGGATCACGGGTAATATCTCCGTATCCTCCCCATATTTATTTTGGCTCGATCGAACTATTTTCATAGGTACGCTGTTATTTGAAGTTCTCGAATATAATGTAGACAAACCTTATGTAATAAATAAATAAATAATGAGTTCAATAATTAATACCATTAGGTACTTGCAAAATATTTTTCATCACTCATGCGGGGAAACCACTCTAGTTGTACAATATACTATTGTACATTTTGAAGTAACTGGTATCACAAGAATGACGTCAATTTCGAAACGCCCCCCCCCCCCCCTCATCCATCATTTACCGTCATCCGCAGACGACCCCCCCCCCCCTATTTTATAATGACGTAATTTATGGACGGCCCCTTAGGAGATAATGGGTTTTAAAATTTAATTTTTAAGACAACTTTTAACACTGGAGGGTCTGCATTGACCGAAAGTCAGTTCAGATAATTCGTCGTACCATTCTATTTTGTTTATCAATTTGGAAAAAAATTATGTTTAGTAAGCAAACTAGTTAGGGAAAGAGTTAAAAAAAGTTTGGATTGCCTTTACTATTCAGTTTTGCTAAAAACATTCAGTAAAGACAGAAAAAAATTCCGTAAAAATATTGTCCCCTATAATAAGAAGACATATGGCAACACCGCAGAAAAGTATTGTTCAATATTTCGAGAAAAAAAATTATCGTGTTCCTAAAGTTAAAAACTTTTATCATAAAAAAAATATTTGCGTTATAAATATTAATATTTTATATTGTCTATGGTATCTTCATTAACAAATAAAAGTATTGGTTAATTCCTAAGTAATTAAAAACTTTGTTCGATTAAAAATTACTTCCAAATAAAAATTTGTGTTGCAGTATTATTTTAAATATGCCGCGCAAACTTGCGTCATTGGATATATGAAACGATGCGGTGTTGCCATATGTCGTCTTATTATAGGGGACAAATACTTTTTACGAATAATTATTGTCTAAATTTTAATGCAGACCCTGCAGTGTTAAAAGGTGCAATTTTAAAACTCATTATCTCTCAATCTAAATAGTCGATTGTTCTGAAATTTCACTCAAACATGAATAATGATATGAACAAGGTCTGGTTAAAATTTGAACAAAATCTATAGAAGTCAAGAGAATATTGTCAAGTCGGAGATTTACAATATTGTCTCAGTCCATTCACAACTTGCAAAAGTATAAACGTTTGCCCTGATATTCTCAAACGTAATATTTAATGTTTCAACATTCCATCCAATCATTATTAAATAATTTAAATTGATATAATACCATATATAGTGTACAGTATTATGTATTTACTGTGTGTTCCTCTATTTTTAAAGCTTTGAAGCTTTACATATAAAAGTAAAGCTTTCAAGCTTCAAGCTTCACCAGCAGGCTTTAACATCATGTTTAACACGGACATCAAATTTTATATGTTTCTACATGTTATACGTTACTTTCATTCGAACATTTTGCTTTTTTCGATCTTGAAATATGGAGGAAAATGCAAAACCATTTTTGCGCAATTAATAATATGCACAAAATATGCAAATATGCAATTAATAATTGCAAAAATTACGTTAGAATGATATAATTAACTTTATGTCTCATTTTGCGAAGACATAGCTCTATAAAATGAATTATATTGTTCTAATATAACCTTGCGATCGTCTAAAGTGATCGAAAACTTTTGACCGGTACAACAAAAATAATTTGAATTGACTGAATTCGTCATTGGGATGAACGAATGATTACCAACAAATGATCTACTGAAAAATTGAATATTCTGTTATATTAATCGTATGTTAATTTTTTTAAACTTTAGTTATTTTAATTTAATACAATAATTTGAGACAAGTTTGTTTCATCAAACGAACAAATAGTTGGAGTAATAAAATATTTTGGTGCTTCATGTCAGAATGTTTTTGCCAACTGTTAATGAACATTTTCTTTGATGCAATTCATATATATATATATATATATATATATATATATATATATATATATATATATATATATATATATATATATATATATAAACCTATTGATTTTACACTGTGCACTCTAAAAAAAGCTTACGTTCGAGGAATATTTCTTTTGAAATTGAACAATATATACGCACTCCGAGCCAACTGTATCATCAATCTGCAATTATAATGTCGATTCCAGATAAAGAAAATGTTTTTTATTCTGTTGCACTAGCGGGTGTGGTGCGCGGGAACTGGAGCGCACTGTCTTGGGTGTTTCCTTCGTCTCGAATAAACGTTGTTTCTTGCAGCATATTTGAGACGCGGTCGTTACAACGTAATTCTCGTGAATTGGGGCAAATTGTCGGCTTTGCCTTGGTACGTAGCAGCGGTGGGTAACAGCAGACGCGTGGGACCGCATGTCGGGAGAATGGTCAAATGGCTCGAGTACCAGGGTGCCGTACCCATGTCGAAGCTTCATGTCATTGGATTTAGTCTTGGCGCCGAGGTTGCCGGATTTATGGGCAAATATTTAGCCCCTCGAAAGGTTAACATTTTCGCATCCGTTATTCAAACGGGACCTCTGGAATATATATTTGAATATATTTTGTAAAAGGGTTTTTTATTTTATTTTGTGGGTGTCTATGTCTATATACAGGGTGTCCTGTTATGAATAGATAATTGTCCAACGGTCGATAGGTCAGATTATGTCCTACTATATGCTGGAATTTTGGTTTCGAGATAAAAATCATCTACTTTTGGTTTTTCGCATGCCATTTCTACAAAAGATAACGTTTTTTGACACGGTTTTTAAAAAAATACTCTTGGTTATTTGTTTTGTCTAGAAAAGTCTTCTTTTTAACCTTAAATGTTAAGGCCTTAGGCCACTCTAGAGGCCGAAAAAATAGGCTCTTTGACGATATTTTTGGAAAATGAAAAATTTGCCTGAAAAATCGTCAAATAATTGTTAATAACAAATGAACTATGCAATATAAAAAAAATCCTACGTATTTCCATAGACAATGTATTTTTCAAGATATATTCAACATTTCAAGTGAATCGGTTGAAAATTGTCTGAGTTATGTTTCTGGCCAGTTAAAAAATGCAATTTTGATATAAACGCTGCACAGCCACCATTTTGAAATGAATCGCTTCAAAAAAATTATTGTATACAGTCACTGATTGTACGATAAACATCCTTTTTTATAATCACGATTTGTTTTGTAGTTTTTCTGAAAAAAAATCCCCAAAAAGCTTATCGTTCGGTCTCTAGAGAGGCCTAACCCCTTAAGGCAACTTTATGAAAAAAGATCTTATGCAGAATTTTCAAACAAACCAATTCGTACATTTGATTTTGATAGCCTGCGGTGTTAAAAAAATTACTACGCATATCGTGCCAATTAATTAAAAAAAGTTGCTTGGTTATTGTCGATTCACATCATGTGTAGAAATGGCATGTGACAAACCAAAAGGCGATGATTTTTTTCTCAAAAAAAAAAAACTTAAAATCCAAAATTTCGGAAACCGTAGGACCTTTACTAAACTGAAATTCCAGCATAGAGTAGGACACGATCTGACCTAACGAAAGTTGCAGGATAATCCTATCATAACGGAATACCCTGTATATCGGGTGAGGCAACAAATTTTAGCAGCCGAAGTATTTTCCAACCTATCAGACTTAGGTGAAAACTTTTCCTACGAAAGTTGCATGGTTTGAAGGCGATCATCGAGTGGTGACTATGAGATTCATCCAGGTGGAGGTGCTTCGGGGATTTCAAAGTCACCTCCATTTTATAAAATAGGACCACTATTTTCCTTTCAGAACTTTATCAAGGAAGTTAAAATAAGTTTACACAGCAAATTTCAAGATGATCGATTAAAATTTAGTATAAAAAAATGGACAAAAAAGAAATTTCAATGTTTTTAGTCTAGAGTCGATTTAAAAAACCGTGCAAACACTTGCTCCTATAAAAAGTGCTCAACGTGATGGTCACCACTTTCGACGCACGCTTGTAATCTGACTGGTATTGATTGTATCGTCTCATTAATTGGTTGCTGCTCGCTCTTGAGGAGGAAACATTTTGCGGATATTTTAATTGTGTACTGACAGAAGGAAATTCTGTTGTGGTACATTTCATTGAAGAGAACACACATACCTGCATTTTGCTTTGTATTAAACTATTGAAACTTCAAGTAGAGCCTCTTCATCAATACAGACTGACGTGATTAATAAGACTATACAATTAATGCGAAGCAGCACCTATTATAGGAGTACTCGTTTGCACCGTTTTTAAATCGATTCTAGGCTAAAAATGTTGAAATTGCTTTTTCATCGATTTTTTGTACTTAATCTTGATCTATCATTTTGGAATTTGATGTGCGAACTTATTTTTAGTTCCATGATCAAATTCTGAAAAAGCATACCTGTGCGGAAAATTGATAGGGCATCGCTCATAAAAATACGGGCCTTTAAAAGGCTTATTTGAGGCTTTCCTTATCAGGGAAGCCTTAAATAAGCCCTTAAAGGCTCTTATATGGCAATCCCGACAGGAATTGCCACAATAGGGCCAGGTTTCTGCATTATAGGAAACGGACCAGTATACATAGCTTGGAGTAAATCGTTTTTGGTATTTTAATTACTACACTCAATTATTCGATAATAGGTAATAATAGGATAAAAACGTGAGGGCATTAAAAATTATTATACATTACATTTACAAAACCTTAAAAAAACTACATGTTATTCTTATTGCCTTATTCACTCATGGAGAGATGCCAGCGCGTATGTTTGAACAATTCCATTTGGTTTTTTAAAAACATTTTTATAGTGACTATTTTTCGCCGAATACTTTCCATATGAAAAATTATTTTTTCCGAAGATTTTAATGATATTTTTCACTCATGAACGTCACCCGATTGTGTAGGATAAGTCAATAGATCGGTTTTCGTTTTTCAGATATTACCTTCGAACAAAAAAGATTATAGACATTGATTAGATCCGAATATTTTTCTAATTTCTACTATAGAGGCAGCGTGCGTAGCTATGAGTAGGCGGGTACTGGTTCAATACCCATATAGGTGAAATATTTTCTTCGAAAAAAATCATTCCGAAAGGCCAGGGCATGACGAATTACGATACAAAATCGTTGTGGTAAACTCTCAATTACGTGCTTAATTTCATTTTGGATTTATGAAATATTTTATGCACATAGTACACTTAGATTTACAGTGTACATTGTAAGCAAATAAAGATCGATTTGAATCGAATCTTTGTTTATTCGATTTGAATATACTTGATATTTAAAAAGAATAGCGGAAACGAATAAAAAAATATCTTTGATACAAATAAGATCGTAGTGGCCGTGAGACAAAGAAAAACCTATCTCATTTAAATAGATCCTATTTGAATAATAAAAAATGGCAGTGTATCGTGACCTTGTATAAATGGACACATATACGCAGAAACACATACATTTACACACACGTGAGCCATTGACAGGGATAACTTGTGGGCACATCATGGTTTACATGAGGCGTCGATCAGGCATCCTTGAAGGCCCTAATTATTCTGCCTTCAATGGTCCTCAGTAGCAAAGTGTGACCGGCGACTAAGGGCCCATGTGAGGCTACCCGGTTAGGGCCCTACTAAAGTTAGGGAAATTCTACATGGGCCCGACCAAAGCCCTAGTTCAATTTCCGCACGGGTAGTGGTCTCATTAAAAAAAAATGGAGACCTTGAAATCTCCGAAGCGCCTCCAGGTGGATGAACCTCGTAGCCACCACTCGATGACCCTTGTCGAACTATGCAACTTATGGGGGAAAAGTTATCTCCTAAATCTGGTAGGTTAGAAAATATTTCTATTCCTAATAGTTGTTACCTCGCCCGGTACATGTGCATGTACTAAGTAAACGGGGTGAGGCACATAAAGTGTGACAGAGCAATAGCACTCAAACTATTGATCATATTCAAAAATGTTTTAGACAAAAGTTTCAGTGTTCGCGAAGGCCGTCATACTGGACCATCCTATTTTTATCGGGGGAGACTCTGAAGCTACGTCAAGGTGAACTCCACTTTTTTAACCCTTAATAGTCACACTGGGTCCACGGTACCCAAACGAATTATTTTGATGCCGTACAACTTTTTTTTCCAATAAAACATACAATTTTTTATATGCGTAAGCGTTTTATTCATTCCTTCTAAATCGCACCTGCGTTGGATAAAATAAATATACTTTTTGAAAAGTCCGCAGAAACCGCTATGTCTATTTCAAAGTACATTGTTTCCAGATTATAAAACCATTTTTTTTTGTTAATAATTACAATCGTTACAGCAATTTTTGTAAACAGTCATTTATCACGTTCTTTTTGCATTTTTTTACATATTTAAAATTTAATTTTTTACTTCTAACCAATATCCTTCTATTAAACAAGGTTCAAATTGTACCTCTCTTTTTTTTTCATATCGCTCAATGCATTATATCATTATTTATAACAATTTAAAAACGCCTGGCTCTCATGGACCCAGTATGACTATAACATGATTCTAGCTGAATGTGATTACTAAGGGTTAATTAGAACGGTACATTTTTTTCAAACATTTTGTGGAGCACCTCGAGTCGCATAAAAAACACCAGGTCCTCAAAGTCGTTCAAGGTCATTCAAGGTCAGTATCGATGATACAAATCTAAATATCTCGGGTCACTAACAAATATTTGGGAGTGATCCGAGATATTTAGATTTGTATTTTACTTTAATCGGTGACCTTGACTGACCTTGAATGACTTTGACCGCCCAATGTTTTTATGCGGCTTGAGGTGCTTCACAAGATGGTTGAAAAAAATGTACCATTCCATTTTAAAAAAAAGTAGTGGTGTAGACCTTGACGTAGCTTCAGCGCCGCCACCGATAAAAAAAATGGGGTGGTCCAGTATGACGGGCTTCTCGAACATTGAAACTTTTGTCTGAAACAATTTTGGATATGATCAATAATTTAAGTGCTATTGCTCTGTAACACTTTATGTGCCCACCCTGTATAAGGTCGTAAGTACTGTATATGGAAACAGGATATTTCTAAACCGTTATCTTCGTATAATATGATTTATCAGCTTATATGATCGTTTTAAGAACAATGGGCGCGCGCGTGCGTGCGTGTGTACGCGTGTGTGTGTGTTTGTGTGTGTCTTTTTCTTTAAATACCTCAAAGAATTTATTCAACGATAAGTGGTATTCGAAAGAATACCTATTTTTCGAAAGTATCATAAACTCACTCAAAACTCATAAGTATATAAACGCATACTTATATAATTGTAACATAAGTATAAAACGCATACTTATATAATTGAAAATTCCATTCCCAATCACCGATCAAAATCTCAAGTAATTTACAAAAAAAAATCACATTGCACGTAAAGGCCCTTTTTTCGTAGTATGATAGTTGTAAACGTAAATGATCATCTTTGCAAGTATATGTTACACTATGGTATCAACGTTTGTACCGTTGCAATGCAACGAAAATAATTTTTTTTCATGTTGCCTAATTTCGTTTGGTCCATTTAGGCTACGAAAGTCAATAAAACATTTTTGAGAATTTTTATTACAGATTTATAACCAAAGCTGCGAGAAAAATCGATTAATAATAAAATAAAAAGAAATGAAGCAGAGTTTTCGTTGTATTCCAACGATTCGAGATTCAACATCATGCTATATTTCCATTGGGAATTTATCAGGTTTTTGCAAAGAAGTGTCTATTTACGGTGCTTTCGATTCATCGAGTACGTTCTTTAAATTTGACAGCTATTTCGCGAGAAAACAGCGAAAGTATATTGATTTTTTTCATGCTTTCATGATCAACGGAATGAAAAAAAAAAACGTATAAACAGGTTGCCCGTATAACCGGACTGGACGCGGCCTATCCTTTGTACATGAATACAGGATCGAGGGGCCACTTGGCGTCGAGTGACGCTACATTTGTCGATGTCATACACACCGACGGTGGAACATTTGGTTTTTTGCGGCCTCTCGGACACGCGGATTTTTATCCGAATGGAGGCAGACCACTGCAGCCAGGCTGTTCGCTTGATTCTTTAATCTCGATGGGGGTCACCCGTCTCTTGAATCAGTACAGTAAGTTATTTATTCGTCGCTTCGTCTTCTCCTTTACCCATAAACTATTCGCCTGGGTAAACGTTTCTTTTAACAACCAGAATTTATACCGCCTTTGTATTCGCGAATGCTTAAACATAAAATAAATTAATATTCATTTTCACGCGCCTTGGATTGAAAATTAATCAGGAGATTTTACACGTTTTCTTTCATTTCCTCTGAGCTACAAAATAGCTGGTCTTTTCTCTTCTTCTTTCAAAAGTGCGGTAACGTAAAAAATTACTTAAAAAAGCCTAGTTTTTTTGTTTGCCCTAATCTATTGCGTGACTGAATTTACCCGCCTCCCAACACGCAAAAAAATGTTTAATCATTTTTCACTTAAGGCGGGATATACATTGTCAATGATCAAAAAATCGATTTGTTTTTTTTTTTCTTTAAACAATTGAACTATATATGTGGAATATTTTTCTAAAGTTGCAAAGCGAAGTTCAAAAAAATACTTGACAAGAATTGTTTTTGAAAAGTTGAAAAAAAAAACTACTTTTTTAATCCACATTCTACAGAAATGTTGCGTGAAATGTTGATTTTTTTGAAAATGAGTGCCATTTTCTTAAACTTGCATTTTCTTTATTTTAATTACCGTCACATAAAAAGTATACATGTTCTAACTGAAAAAATGTTTGAACTTTTTTGCAAATCAAAGTCTACGGGAAGCTAGACTGCACGCCGATTCGCAACTCCCGCGACGACCTTGATGTAACAATCTGCCACAGCTCCGTCATTTTGATGATGAATTAATTTTAAAAGAAATGGTTTTGTATACTGAAATATGCTTTTAAAGTATATGTAAAGTTTGATAATTGTAGAATAATTATTACTTACTTTAAAAAATCACTCAATATTGCTTATTTTTTTTTCTGTCTAAATGTATATCCCGCCTTCACTTGCCTGATAGTATAAATAACTAGAACTCGTTTCACCGTTGGTTCAATTGTTTCAACCTGAAAAAAGATTTTTTCTACCTTGCTTCTTCAATCTCTCTAGCCTATAAAGTAGCTGCTATTTTTTTTCAATTCGGCTTAGTGCATACAATAATTGGATTCCTGCCTTAAGCTTGACTAAAATTATCAAATTACTAGATTTCCTTCTTGTAACTTTAGATTTGCTGGGATCTAGGAAATCAAATAATGTGTCCATGTTTTTTTCTTAATTAAGCTCAATCAATGAGCAATTGAATTGTTTTCTTCCTGCTTGCCTTAATTTGTTTCGTATTTTTTTTAAATTGCCCTGACCAATAAGATAACTAGAATTTTCCTCATCTTTTTCCAACTTTCCTGACAGATAAAATAACGCGCATTTTTTTTCTTTTTCAACATTGCGCTAACGTTTGAAATTAATTTTAAAAACTTTTAGTTTTGCCTGTTAGCCCCAATCTATAGCGTGACTAAATTTCTCCTCCTCCCAAACTATAAAAAAAAATTGAAAATCATTTTTCACTTAACTTGCGCTGATAGTAAAAATAACTAGAAGACGTTTCATCGTTAGTTCAATTGTTGCAATCCATAAAATAACGTGATTTTTTTCTACCTTGCTTTTTCAATCTCTCTAGCCTATAAAGTAGCTGCAATCTTTTACCAATTTGTCTTTAGGCATAAAACAACTAGATTCCTTCCTTACACTTGACTCAACTTATTGAATTACTAGATGTCCCCCTTATAACCTTAGATTTCACACACACATACATTCCCTGCGGCTATAAGAACATCGTAAAATATTGTTTCGTTTTTTGCAACAGGAAAATATGAATAATTTATTGATACGAACGATATCGTGAATTTTAGTTGTATGCGGGCACAACAGGGCCTGGCGTTTCTACGCGGAGTCCGTTACGAATTCTTACGGTTTTCCAGCAAGTCGTTGCAGAAAGTGGCCACCGGATAGTCGATCCGATTGCACGTGGCAAACCCCCGCAGCTCTCATGGGTATCGCCACCGATCCCAGGATTCGAGGCATTTTCTATCTAAGAACCAACCCACGTGCACCTTTTTCGCGAAATTTTTCCGATTTTACGAACGCCAAACTTTCGTTTGTGTATTGAGCAGGGTTGCGAAATTTGTAATGAAAAAGTCATGCATTATTCAGTACTTTTTTAATGGGCAATGAAAAAATATTTCATTACCCATTACATTACATTCGGCAATGTAAAAAAATTTCATGACTTATTACATTATATTTTGTAATGTAAACAATTTCCGTTACTCATTACATTGGATTTTGTAATGTAAAAAATGTACATTACTCGTTACATTATATTTTGTATTGTAAACAAATTTCCATTACTCTTTGCATTGGAATTTGTAATGTAAAAAATTTCGATTACTCATTACGCTACATTTTGTAATGTGAAATATTTTCATTACAAAATGAAATGTAATGGGTAATGGAATGCAGTAATGCGTGTAATGGGTAATGGAGTAATGAGTAATGAAAACGCTAATGCATTGCAAAAAGTAATGCATTATTTGCAACCCTGGTATTGAGTCAGGACGCCCACGTAGATCTTCCATTTGCGATCGTCCCCTTGTATAAACCGAAACTTTGGGTTACGGTATGCGAGATGCTACATGGTAACGAAAGATTATGTTGAAGCATTTTTCAAGTAGGCTTACACCTACGTGACATTTTTTTGAAAATGTCGATTTTTGGGTTTCGGCGGAATCGCAAAATATCGCGTTTGAAAAATATTCGGAATATTTCGAGTCGATCCGTTAAAAATTGAGGGAGTTATGGGCGTTCATGGATAGGTTCCGCGTACTAGTACAGTCGTGCTGTCGCTGAAAAAAACCCCGAATCGGAGAAAATTAGAAGGCTAGTTTTTTGACAGGTGATTTTGTAGGTGCCGCGGGTGCTAAATCCAAGTTTGCCTAAAAATCGGGTTGTAGGGTTCTTTTTTAGGGGATGAAAGGAGATGGGGGTGGATTAATGCCAAACTACAACCCCTACGAGGTCAGCGTCGTGAGACAAAATTTTCAGAAAAATCCGGGCTTTAGTTTTGTCCACAGCGCCGAAGTCGTGGAAGTTCATTTTGAGGGTGAAAAAGTGGGCTGAGATTTTGAAAAATCGGTTTTAATTCAATAACTCTTTAGAAAAAAATCGTACGTTTTTTGTTCAAGTGGAAACTTTGTAGCCCTTGAAAAGACGCGTCCATCGAGTATTCGATTATCACTCTCCGATAATATCTTCACCCCCCAAAAATGGTTAAAAAACCAAAAAAAAATAATAGTTTATTGAATAACTCAAAAACAATCCGTTTTTCAAGTATGGTTTAAATGTACGAAATGTAGAGAATAATTTTCTCCATATTTTCGTTGCGTGGGACCACCCTTGAATTTTGATTTTCCAACCCCTCTCGGGGGTTGAACATTCAAAATTAAATTCTGGGAAAACTATTGACGGCACGAATTCGCCGCCGTGGAAGAATTTGTAGCTTGAACCCTCAGCTACATTTTTGTCCACAGCGCCAAACTCGTATCTCTTTAGTTTCGGTCAATAGTTTTCCCAGAATTTCAATTTGAATTTTCAACCCCTGAGAGGGGTTCGAAAAAGCAAAATTGAAAAGTTGTGCATAGGAACGAAAATATAGAGAAAATGTTCTCTACATTTCGTACATTTGAACCATCCCCGAAAAATCGATTGTTTTTGAGTTATTCAATAAAAATTTTTTTTGTTATTTCTTCAACAATTCTTTTGGGGGTGAAGATATTATTGGAGAGGGTTGATCGAATACTCGATCGACGCGTCTTTTCAAGGGCTACAACGTTTCCATTTGAACAAAAATTGTATGAATTTGTCCTCAAGAGTTATCGAATGAAAATAGATTTTTCAAAATCTCACCCCACTTTTTCACCCCCAAAATGAACTTCCCCGACTTCGGCGCTATGGACAAAAATAAAACCCGGATTTTAAACCTACCCCCCCCCCCCCCCCCCCGATTTTTAGCCAAACTTGGTTTTAGCACCCGTGGCACCTACAAAATCACCTGTCAAAAAACTAGCCTTCTTCTAATTTTGTCCGATTCCAATATACAGCACGACTGTACTAGTACCGGCGAACTTTAAACGCGTTTTTCACAAAATGACTTTTTCGAAATCGACGACCACGATGTCTCAAAAACCACTTCACCGATAAACTTCAAACTTTACAATCTTCTTTTACATATCAAAAAGCAGTGCTTGAACGAAGGAACTTTATTTTTTGATGCATAATTTTTTTGTTTATTAATGAAAACAGAACGTTTTTTTCACCGAAAATCGATACTTTCACTTTGGACAGCGAGGTCGCTGTTCAAGCTGTTTTTTTTCCAAAAATCAATGTTTTATTAAATCCTTCGTCCAAGCACTTGATTATTTCATGCAAAAACTACATGCGGTTGATTTTTGTATTTCGGATGATTCGTTTCCGAGCAGCAGTGGTGACCGAGAAGGACCTTTATCAAACAGCGGTCTGCACAAGCCTGCACATTGTATCTACGATATTAATAAATATTTTTCAATACAAAAACTGCAAAAGATATTTAAAACCATACTCCTTAATATTAAAAAAAAGAATGAAAACCTGCGGACAGTTTCCCAGAAAAATATCACGAAAATTTTTCTTTTTTCGGCCACGAGCAAGTTGTAACCCGGTAAATACCTTTATAGGCTAAATATTATGTTTATCCAATCAAAAGTTAATTTCGCCGTTGTGACATACCATTTCTACAAATGATAACTTTTTTACCCAGTTTTTCAAAAACTACTCTTGGTTATTTGTTTTATTTAGAAAATTCTACTTTTTAACCTTCAATGTTAAGGAACCTTTATGAAAAAAGATATTGTGCAGAATCTTCATACAAACCAATCGAACATCCGACTTTATTAGCTTGTGGTGTAAAAAAAAGTACGCTCGCATATCTTGCCAATGATTTTAAAAAGTCGCTTAGTTATTGTCCATTCATATCATTTGTAGAAATTGCATGTGATAAACCAAAGGCAGATTATTTTTTTCAAAAAATAACATGAAGCCCAAAATATTGAAAACTGTGGGACTTTTATATATTTTTTCAATTTATTTTGTATATTTTTAATAGATTTCTTATATTTTATATATATATTTAAATTATATATATATATATATATATATATATATATATATATATAATTGCTAATATTTCTTCGTATGCCCTTCGAGTTTTTTCGAGCCGATCCCTTTCTCACCCCTCACATTACTCTATAGAATGCTGTAAACACGAAGACCACTTGAAGCTTCGTATTACCTATTTGTTCGGATCTTAAGGGGTCTTCTCACTTTAGACCCTAAAAAAGGCTATTTTCATGATTTTTTTTATAGGTTTATATTATAGATATTGATACAAAAGTTGTTACACTTAATAAATAGACTTTCGAAATACATGAAAAACAAAGAAAAATTGTTTTTATGTAACCTAATCAAACTTTAAACCCATTTTTCTCCAAACAACGTTTTCCGACGGCTTGTTGATAAAAACTCTTCGAAAGCACTGAACCGATCTTTATGAAATTTTAACCACATATTCTTTACAACTATAGCTAGAGCGCATATCAAGAATTGTTTTAAATGTTGATATTTACTATTTTTTTTGTAAAACGGTGAAAAAAACACGTTTTTTTGTTTTTTTCCAAAAAAGTCCGCCATTTTGTTATTTTTGCATATATCAAAAAACGTATGATGTGCGCTATAGCCATTAACATACTGAATCTAAAACCGTTTGATTTTTATGTTTCGGATGATCCATCTCCGAGATTTTATCAACAGCGCAGACCTACAATTTTTTAGGACATTTTTTTAAGTACCATTTTCGTCTATAAATGGTAACTTAAATAAATAATATTTTTTTAAAATGCATTTCGAAAGTGTATTTATTGAGTGTAACAACTTTTATATCAATATTTATAATATAAACCGGTTGGAAAGTTTCATTAACATAGCCTTTTTTAGCGTCTGAAGTGAGAAGACCTCTTAAATGTTAAATAATTCATATAATATGATTGATTTGTATTTTTGTATTTATTTCCTGAGTTCCAACGTATATCCTTGCGGGATTGTGATTGAATCCTCTTCTATCACTCCCTAGCCTCACCCGCTAATCTAATCTAACTTCCCGTGCGTCCAGAGCCGTCTCAAGCTACACTCTACAGCATTTGCCGGGGATACGGGGAAAATGTGGAAAACCCGTAGGGGAGTTGTACTTAAGATGACATAGCCACATAAAACGACACAGCTTCAATATATTTTCGAATTTTCGCGTTAAACGAGTAACGATGACGTTCTATGGTCGGGCAATAAGTATTGCCAATAGCAAAATCTAGTATAGCCGTCAGTAATCGCGAGCTTTTACGTAATAAATATTTACGTGATTTTGGAATGCAAAAAAAACTGATCATGCTATCAGTTATACGAAAACTCTATTTTTTAACGTTAAATGTCAAGGTTAAAAAGTTTTTTATCACCAACAAAATTTTATCACCAGATTTTTATCTGGTGATGAAAATACCTGTCAGGTAAGTTTTTTTTTCTAGTTGAACTGATTTGCTCATAATTGAGGGCAATTGGACTTCACAAATACTGCACAACGAATATTCTAACTCCAAAGTTTTTGTCACAACGAATAAGCAACATCTGCATTCACTTAATGATAAGTTCAATTTGGATGAACCGGATATAAAATCAGATTTTTTGGCTTATGGTTATAAGATGCCTGGCTATTATCAATGAATCTTGACACAGAGCTGGGCACAAGAACGTATGACCAAGACCATTGAAGCTGTGAAGAAGAATAGAATGGGCTGGTTTTTAGCATCCAAACACTTCAACGTACCACAGGCTAGACTTCACAGCACAGACTTCATCGTCACTATAATAATGCTCCAGTAAAAATTGGTTGCTATAAACTAACCTTTAACCCAGAAATTAATGTATTTGAGCATAACTCGGTCGACCTGTTTTAAATGGCATGCATATGTCATTTTAGACTGAAGTATGTCGTCTTACACACGCCGACCTACATGTGGTTTTTAATTTTTCTAATTTTTATTTAAGCAACTCATGTCCTGAAGCTGATTCCATTTCATTACAAAAATAAACCTTTATGAATACACGCTTGGCTTTGTATTTATACACCGTCATTTATTTAAATATTTATCGTAAAATAAAATGTATTCCATCTTGCACATCTCCCCTAGCGGTATAGACGACCCCATATTCTTTTGATTCTGTGGTGCACAGAATCTTCACTCAGGTCATCAAAGTCTCCGAAGTATGGGCCTTCCGCTCACTGGTTGACTCGGAGGACCGCCGGAGCCGAACTCTGCCCGCCCATCCACCAGTGTCGGTATAATTTAATTTATTTATTTTATACTTAAATATAGAACAATTAATTTGAAAATAAAAAGGAAAACGGTTTTAAAATTCTTTCTTAATACTCTATAATTGGATAGATATGAAATAAGAATTTTCCTGGTGAATGATTCGTCTTTTTTTCGTCATACGGATTTTTTATTTTATTTCTCCCAATACGTATGAATTTGGATACAATTGTTCATCTTGAAGTTAAAGTTTTTAACGTTTTTTCAAACCAGCACGTATAGAACTGGGCGTTAGTTTTGACATTTATTGAGCATAATACATTATTTTCCTATACAAACGTCTGAAAAATGCACGTTTCAAATTTAACCCTCAGTTATCACACGTTGATTGAGGATACAAAAATACCACACCAGTGCGATTTCGGATTTTGCATTTTCAACTTATCATTACTTTCGAATAAATAATCCAAAAGTATTTGATAACCAGTGTTTTTTAGGGTAAACATTTCCCAGCAATCCAATGGTAATGGTTCCGAAGATGAAAAATACTATGTTTTTGGTGAAAAAAGTGAAAATGAAAACAATAATTTACCGAGACCTACGATCAAGAAATTTTAGGTGGTGCAAATTTGCACCTGTGTGGTAACTACGGGTTAATAAAAGTTATATTCAATTTTATTAAAATTTATAGATGCCAAGAATTTAGAAAAATAAAAATGTATTAAAATAACAGCTGCCACAATAATTAATTACTCCATACGAGAAATAACGTGTCCAATGTTTTGTTTTATTTTAATAAACCAACGAACAGCTTTTTTGCGTTCAAGGATTGCTATAAAAAGCCCTTGATACTTTTAACATAATTATCTTTCAGCAAATTTATTGTATGACGATGTTCTGAAATTGGGACCGAATGATAAGTACTTTTCGTGCAGTTGTCCGATATTCACGACCAAATTACTCCATATTGGATAAAATAACGATTACCAAACAAATCTAGAAGGTAAATCCGTGGAATTGTTCATGAAAAATCGAATGACCAATGCCAGGAAATCTCTCTTCGTGATCGAACGAATACGCCCCAACAAATATTTAAACAATTACCAATTTCGATATTGGCACCACGTTTCGTCTACATATAATTTTTTTTAACAGGCCCCCGTTCCAAATATTTGTCCATCTATTTATTATTACAATCGATACAGAATAATTACGATTTAAAAAAGTCGTGAAAATTCGCACTGATTTGCTACGAATTAACACCGGTAGTTACTCGAATATGAAAGACCATATGTACATGATAATTGACTATTTTCGTCAGCTATATACCAGCCTTGGATCTCAGGTCTAAAGTCTGAGGTCAACGACCCGAGACTCCAGAGACCCTGCATCATTTGAAATATTTAATGCTACACGTCGATCGAACAATCGTCGACTTCAATACTCCCGATAAGTTGTGGTGGGGCAATGCTCTATACGATTTTCCTCGATCTCATATATACATATACATACAGGGATACGTTTATTTTAAGTGGAAAAGTGATTTTCAATAATTCGGGAACTGTCCTTATAGTAGCCATTTTTCGTATACTTGATGTTACCGATACGTTTTATGTCCATTACCCAATATCCTAAATAATTTTTCATATGTTATATTATTTTATATTACCCAATGTCCTACATCATTTTTTGCGTAAATGCGAGCTCATTTATATACCTAAATATTAATTCCAGAACCGCACCGACTCTTTATCGGTTTTAAAAAAAATTGAGACACGACATCATCGTGACGGGACGATTTTTTTTCTCGTATTTTCTCCAAGTACACATATTCAAGAATATGTGAAAAAAATGTCAAGTTAAAATTTTGAAATATGAGCAAGTTACAGACGATTTACTAAGTTAGTGACGCGATTTGGTGATTTTCAATCGCGTTTCTCTCGAAACGACTTTTCTCGATCTGACCGGAATCATAACTCCAGCTATAATTGTCCGATTTTCAATTTAACAAAAATTTAATAACTAACAAAATTTCCGCAACTGCGGTAGCTATTATTGTACGTAGCCTCTTTGTTTTAGTTTGGCATGTTTCAAGCCCCCAAGGATAAGAAAAAATGTCGCCAAAATTACACTTTTCTAACACCCGCGGTTGTGCGATTTTTTTTTGTTTTCGAAAAACGGCTACGTACAACGAGAACTACAATTAAATCGATTATAAAACTATTTTATTTTTATTTTTCAGGCGAACCATTGGCAAGTTATCGATCCGGCCGTTGGACCACACTTTTTATACGGAGGCTCTATTATACCTCGATAACGGTGTTAATTTTTCATTTTTGTGAATAAAAATTTAGAAAATTAAGTTCAAAGTATGCTTAATAACATATATTCTTTCCAAGTCCCAAAAAATAATCTAGTAAACAAAAAAAATCGAAATAAACTACCTCTTTCGGTTTGTCACGGTGGTAGTCTCCCTTAAACAGCGTCATCAAAATATTCTTTCCTCATATATTTGGGAAAAGGATATTTTAAAGACGGTAGTTTATTTGTTTGAAAGTAAATGTAGTCAGGGCGGTTCTTGATATGATCTTTGTGTATATATATACACACAGGGTGACTTTTATAAGGTGGCCATGTGTTTTTTAAGGGCCTTGCGCGGTTATTTTACGAAATATCTCGTATTTTTGTCGTGAATAGTATTTGCCAGAGAAAATAGCGTATTCTGAAGAAAAAAAATGAAAATTCCATTTTGCGTGCAGCAGAATGAAGATTGTAAAATTCATTTTTTATCCCAAAATACGCTATTTTCTCTTCGCTATTTATGACAAAAATACGATATATATTTTTTTTCAAAGAAGGCTTTAAAAACCATTTTTTTTCAGTCGCAAAATCACCGCGCAAGACCCTTAAAAAATACTTGGCCACCTTGTAAAAGTCACCCAGTATATATATATATATATATATATATATATATATATATATATAGGGTGTCCTGTTATGAATGGATACTCCTGCAACTGTCGATAAGTCAGATCATGTCGTACTATATGCTGGAATTTCAGTTTAGTAAAAGTCCTACGGTTTTCGCGATAAAAATCATCTGCTTTTGGGTTTTCGCATGTCATTTCTACAAATGACAACTTCTTTCGACCCTATTTTTTTTCAATAATCTTGGTTATTTTTTTTTATCTAGAAAAGTCTTCTTTTAACCTTAAATGTGAAGAAAACTTCATAAAAAAAGATTTTATGCAGAATGTTCATACAAACCAATTCGAAAATCTGACTTTGATAGCTTGCGGTGTAAAAAAATGTACTACCCATATCGTGCCAATTACTTCAAAAAGTTGCTTAGTCATTGTCGATTCATATCATTTGTAGAAATGGCATGTGAAAAACCAAAAGTAGATGATTTTTTTCAACAAATCACATAAAGCCCAATATCTCAAAAACTGTGGGACTTTTACTAAGCTGAAATTCCAGCATCTAGTAGGACATGATTTGACTTATCGACAGTTGCAGAATTATCCATTCATAATAGGACACCCTGTATCTATCTATCTATCTATATGTATATACATATACATATATATAGACACACACATATATATACATATATAATTCTTCGCATAATAGCGTACATATGTATGATTTGAATCAGAGCTGCACTCTTGCGGAGAATTCCCACACTGCCAGTGCATTCGTCCCTTCGATTTTTCGCAAGTGCGCGCGAGTTCTCGACGACCCGGTCACGATATTTACTTGTCGGACGACATATTTGGGTTACAGACACTGAAATCGATGAGGCAACGTGCACACTACTCTTTGCCGGATTTCTCGCCCTGTTGGGAATTTGCCAGCCGAAAAATGAAATCTCAGTCTCGCCCAGGGCACACTTAGGGTACATGCCTTTTTTTTCCACAATTCACATTTACCGATTAAACAATCTGCAATTATAGTGATGAAATGACAATTGGTTGGCGGTAAAAATTAATTCGGTGGGCATGACGGCAAAGTTGTCAACATTTTTATTGATTCGATGACATTTTTCTTCGATAGGTCCGATAACTCGATGGATTTTTTTGTTGCTTGGCTGTTTTTTCCAAAGAAAAAAAATAACGTTGTTATTCTTCTGATTTGTTGGGGGGGGGGGGGGGGGGGTAAGGTATTTTTTGGCGTTTTTTTTTAAATTTTGTGTTATGAATGCTTTATGGGCCTGGCATCGATGATTCTGCGTGAGTATATGAAAAAGCACTTGTTTATTGATGTTTATTTTTTGGTTTTCTAGTGTAAAAATGTTTGAAACTTTTATACGCGTTTTTTTCACACTTGGCATTTTCAAAATCGGTGAACTCTCTAGCTTAAAATCTACTGCACCGATCCTTTTGAAATTTTACACACTCTTTCTACACATAAATTACGAGGTAACGCTGTCGAGTTTTTTCATCTTTTATAATTTTAATTTATTTTACAATAACAAAATTTCCGATGTTTTGAATGAAAAATCGGTATTTTGACTTCTAAGTGCAACCAAAAATTTAAAAAATCCATTAAAAATCGCGACAGCGTCACCTTAAGGAAAATATCAACTAATGAAATCTTTTTGGGCTTTTTTTATTCCAGATGATCCAGTGATGAGTTATGCGGTTCATCGCAACGTAATTTGTTTTAGGCGTCTGCGAAGATTTGCTGTCACTGGCTCATTTCTGCATAGTTATTAATGAACAGTTTACAGAATATTCTTCAAATGTTCTTTTATTATATACTAATTACAGAAATAAATATATATTAACTGTGTCATCAATAAAAATGATCGTAAATATGCTTTTTTTATAGCGAATTAACGTTACCCCCCACCCCCTTAAAATATGACAAGAAACTAATTTTTTTAACGATGAATGATGAGAAAATGCTTTTTCAGGTGAGGCTAAAAAGTACCAGGGTTTTGAATTTCTGAATAATTGCTTATTCAATTATGTGATACGCTGTCAGAATCCTTCAACGATTTTTTTTTAGTATACGCGTTTTGATTCAAATCCGTAGACGTCTTATCGAATCCGGTCAAGTCCAGTTTCGAAATGGACAACTTACTTCTGGAATGTCCAAAAACCCTGCCTTTTTTTATTCGCGTCGAGAGAAGAATCTTGTTCCATCGAATCGACCATTTCAGAACTTTCGTTCAACATTTCGTTTGTTGAAAAGAATCTTCGATGTCAAGTTCTTTCCGGGGATGAAATTCTGGGGGATGAGAAATTTGGACGCGGTTACTGGAACGCGAAACTGGGAGAACAATCTTAAGGAGTAGGAAAAGTTGATCGATTTCGCGTTTTAACTTCTGCATGAATGAGGATCGATCGGAAAGCTTCGCGAGTCCACGCCACGCGGCACGTCATCAAACTTTAAGGCTTTTGCATCAACCCGAGCTACTCTCTTTTTTTTCCTCTCCCTCACCCTCTCTTTGTTCTGCATATACTTCTTCCGCTATAAACTCCGGCTGCGATTTCTATCGGCGCAAGAGAGCGCTCAATTAATCTTTTGTAATCGCTTTCCCGTATACGAGAATTTCAAACGAGCTGCTATTAATATCGTCCTTATTTCGAACTATCGAGTGCGATCGATCGACGACGAAATATAATTAATATGGATTTTGGTTAAAGCTTCATTCCGAATTGTTATTTAAATATTTATCGTTCTCGTTCCGCGCAGTTGGCGCGTTTTCATTTTAATATTTGAAGGAAAAATGCATTGCTTGAAAACTGCGCGAACAATTTGCTTATGCACATATAATGATCTGTTAATGCCTTAGGCCACTAGACACTAGAGGCCGAAAAAATTGGCGTTTTGGGGATTTTTTTTCAGAAACACTACAAAATAAATCGAGATTGCAAAAAAAAGTGTTTATCATACATATCAGTGACTGTATACGATAATTTTTTTGAAGCGATTAATTATGAAATGGCGGCTATGCAGCGTTTATCTCGAAACTGCATTTTTTAAGTTGGCCGGCAACATAACTCAGACAACTTTCAACCGATTCACTTGAAATGTTGAATATATCTTGAAAAATACATTGTCTATGGAAGTACGTAGGATTTTTCTTTATATTGCATAGTTCCTTTGTTATTAACAATTATCTGATGATTTTTTAGACAAATTTTTCACTTTCCAAAAATTTGCCCAAAAAAGCCGCCATTTTAAAATTAATCGCTTCAAAAAATTATTGTATACAGTCACTTATATGTATGATAAACACCCTTTTTTGTAATATCGATTTATTTTGTAGTTTTTCTGAAGAAGAATTCCCCAAAAAGCCTATTTTTTGGCCTCTAGAGTGGCCTAACCCCTTAACGAATGGATTACTATTGCGAATTCATATCCGAATTACTTATTCGAACGAAGAATTTTGCTCGAATCTGTTTAATAGACAATACATGATTTATCGTGATCATAAATAATTGACATCAAATCGAACAACTCATCATTCGTTTAATTACGCTTGAATTAAATCACGAAAGCACAGCCAAAGGAACGTGAGAAATTAAAAAATTGCTATTGAATGTACTCAATGAATTAGTTAAGGCTTTACGTAGACAAAAAATCGTGATCGTTTTTTTTTATTGGATCAAATGATGTATAAACATCACAAGGATGATATGCAAAAAGGAGAGCGCGAAAAATTTCAAAAAAATGTTAGACCTTAATTTCCGAAGTGCCTCTAAAATGTACGAAATAGCCTAGACGGTAAAGTAGCAATTTAGAGTCATTCAGTCCAGTCGGTGTACAAAAAATATACAATGACCTGACAATTGAAGACCTACTATCAAAATGCCTCCATAGGTACACGCAGAATTTAAGTCAGAGCTTCAATTCCATTGTGTGAACGATGGCTCTTAAATTCATTTTGAGACTTTAAACGCGTTTTTCTGGAAAACCACGTTTTGGAATGAGGGGGGGGGGGGGGGGGTGGGCATATAATTTGGGCAGTTTTCATCCGATGTACTTGAAATTTGAACTGTAGCTTATTAGAAAGATTCTCTAAAAAAACTACACACGTTTTTACTACTCACCAACAATTCTTGTTTTTATAAACAAATTAAGGCCGATTTTTTAGCAAGAAAAATGAAAAATTTATTCAAAATGATACCCTTTGCGAAAAAAACCCATTTTTTTTAAATAATCGTGTGTACTCCTCTAGCAAAACTAATGTAGATGACGATTTTTTTTTGTTCACGATACTAATCCATAAAAGTTCCAGGTCCTCCCGCGGAGGGCCTAAAAACGCTTTTAGTAGTTACCGCTGAGCCGGCACTTTGTTTTTTTTTCATAATTTTATTTTTTTGGTGCGTTCACACATGTAGAATAAACCTTCCAAACCTGATTTTGATTGCTTTTTTACTATCGTAAAAAAAAACTCTTCAACATGTCTCATTTTTCTGTGAGCTTCAATGGTTGTGTTTCCCTTGACACAGAGGGATGTAAAAAGCGGTAAAAAATTATCTCCCCGAAGCTTTTCTTTCGCACTAATGAATATTCAGACAAATGTGTCTTCATCGCTAAATAATGTCCAAAGTTAATTTCGCACGCATAATTCGGGAAGTTTTCATTCAATTGACTTGAAATTTGCACTGCAGCTTCTTATATGGCTTCTCTGAAGAAGTACATACAATTTTTACGATTCATCAACAATTCTCGTTTTTATAAACGAATTAAGGCTGATTGTTTCGCGAAAAAAGAAAAGTTTAGTCAAAATGATGCCATTTTACAAAGAAAACCACATTGGTTATAATAACCGTGTGTACTTTTCTAGCAAAACTAAAGTAAATGACGAATGTTTTTTTCTTTTATTGTAGGTGTTGATTCATGAAGTTCTGCGAGCTTCCGCAAACCGCCTAAAAACCCTCTTTGTGTAGCTCCGATTGAACCGGTGTTTTAAAATTGTTTTTCATTTTTTTTTAATTCTATACATCAACACAGATAGAATAGACCCTCCCAAAAAGTTTGCTAATATGTCTCACTTTTTTCTGAGCTTTAATAGTTTTGTTTCCCTCGACACAGAGGCAAAAAACGGTGAAAAAAACAAATATTTTCGCGAAGCTTTTCTTTCACACTTTGATGAATGTTCAGACAAGTGACAAATGAACTTCGTGGCTTTATAATATCCAACTTGATCTCGGACGAAGATTGCAGTATGGCTTCCGCATTAAAAGTAATGGTATTGAAGTTTGCGTCGTTGGAGTGCAACGGAAATACTTTTATTTTGTAGTCCCGATTTTTCTGGCATATTTAGGCTACATAAGTCACTGAAACATTTTTAAGAATCTTTATTCAACATTTCTTATTGGTTACCAATAGCTGCAAAAAAAATGTTTTAGCTAATAATAAAAATAACTGAATAAAAAAATAAAAAAGAACCTTCATTGCATTCCAGCGATGCATATTTCAACACCATTTAGGGGGTATCCCTCTCTGGAAACTTCAAGAAATCGTTTTTTTTTGCATATCGTTACAGTGTCACCTTTCAAGAATATTTTAAGATCAACCCTGAAATTATAACAATTGACGAAGTTACACCTGTTTTAGTGGAACAGTGTGCGTCGGGTTTATCGCGATCCGTCGAGTTTGAACTCAATTATCTCGAAGCTACATATTTTTACACGACGGGATTAATATCTTAAGTAACTCTCACACCATTGACTTGAATTTGCACAGTTAGCGTTCAAACAGTAGTCATTTTCGGTTTACGATTGCATTTTTCAATTTGACGAACCATTTGTTAAGGGGCTATACCAGTGTGAACGCTGAAAATTTGAGTGATTTTCGGGAATTTTTTGGAAGAAAAGTACTCAATTAAGTATTTCGGAAAATTAAGAATATATTTGGGTATATTTGACCTATCTTACATAATTTTTTCATAGAAAAATATGGCGATCCAAGCGACTTATGCGCTTCGGAGGCGCCAAAAAATTTCCTCCACTGCTGACATGATTTCGGCCGATTGAGTAGCCGAAACCGAAAAAGGAAAAATGTCGTTGAACTGGAAGGTATTTTCTGTACAATGACGTAGGGATTTCGAAAAATATCAAAATCTAACAAAATGGCGAAGTTATGAAAAAAAGTATTTTTTCTTGCCTATAAAATGGTCTTTTTTTCAATGCCAAATCGTCAATTTTCATCCAATCAAAAATATCCTACGTCATTGTAGAGTAAATATATTCAAGAGTACTCCGTTCAAATTTCAAGTAAATCGGATAATTGCTCTTTGAGTTACAATGTCAGCAATTTTGAAAAATCTCATTTCACATTCTTGAAAGTATAAAAATCTTAAAAGTATAAAAATCTCATCTTATATTCTTGAAGGTATAAGTCGAAAGATGCAAAAAAAAAATCAATTCTTTGAAAGTGTCACACTGCTATAGCCCCTTAATAACAATGTCTTCAGCGTGCTTTTTTTTCAACAGAAAAATGTGGTTTTCTTTAGAAAAGCTGTCATTTTTCGAAATTTCTAAAAGTGGATCGTGAACCCATAGCCAGTTGGATATATTTGAAGAATTTTTTTCTGTTTTCGTGTAAGATTACATTTGGCCTGGTAGAGATCCCGCCGTTTCGGGCCTCGCCGCTGGAGAACTGCAACGCCAACTGCAGCACCACGAACACTTCAAAAGATTTTATTCCGAAAAAATTACATTGTAACCACAAAAATGTGTACAACATGCTGGGAAAAAATTAATTAATTCCAACCAATGTGTTATTAGAAAAAAAAGCATCATTCTGACCCTTCAAATTGGGCTTCCAGATAGGGATACCTAGTCAAAAGTATACCTATATGGATCCGTTTAACACAGCCTTCAACTTCTGCTCGTTGAATGGCAAAAGATAAAAGACAAAGATAAGAAAAAAAAAAGATTTGCTCTGTTTTTTTTATGCACGCATTTCCCGTCGTTATTTTTTCTCGATTCTCCAACGTACGCTCGTCTCAGCCTGTACATAGCGAGCATGTGCACTGCAGGGTGATTGTGGATCCGTGGCCCGGCGCGCTGTTCACCTTCTTGATATCGATCACCATCTATAACCCCGAGCTTGTCGTTTTGCACCCCTCGAAGTTACAGTGGGTACCAGAACGCTGGTTCTTTAGCTCGCTCGTGCTTGTCACGTATAGGCCGTTCCGAACACAAATCCATCGTATAGGTGCGAGGTCGAGGCGTTAATGAAAGCCACCATCGCGAAGCCTCGGCGTCGCGCGTTTTCTCGCCATCGCGCGCCTTCCCTTCGTCATTGTTGCCGCTTGTGACGTCGTTATCGAAAAAAAGCTTTATGATAGATCGAACGTAATATCGTATCCGACGTCTTCCGGCAATCAACTTCCGTCATATTTTATTATCATCGCTATGCAAATATGGAGGTTAAAAATTGCATTGCTCGGCCCTTTTTGCTTTTTGAGAGTGCTGAGTGACTTCGAATTGTATACAAGGAAAAAAACAGGACGGAATATAATATTTTATCGAATGTTCTTTGATATCTAGCGTTCCCGTATTTGTTTAATTTTATTTAGGTATTATTTAGATATTTATTTTGTTGATAATAACTTTCGAAAGATTTCGTCATTTAGTCCTTTCTTTCGTAGGCTGCTTCTTTTTTTCGATTTTCGTGCAAGAAGGATCGAACGAAAAATTGCAATCCAACGCCCGTTGAGGATCAAATTAATTGCATTTAGCGTAAGCGTTATTCTCTTTATTAAGTCGAGTTGGGAAAAAAAGGTTTTTATCGGTTTGTCGTTTTTTCTCGTAGGCGGCCTATTCGCTTCAATTCTGTACATAAAGTATTTAAATAATTAATTTATTTATATTCATTATTTATATATATATTATATATATTATATATATTATATATTATTATTATTATGGGGCGGTCCATAAATTACGTCATTTTAAAATAGGGGGGGGGGGGGGTTGATCGTTGGATGACGGTAACGATAATTGGATTATGAAGATAGGAAGGATAGGATGATTTGGGGGGGGGGGGGGAGGGTTAAAATCAGCCAAAATCGATGACGTAATATATGGACGGCCCCTATTAATATTATTATTATATATCAATAGTGTTCAAATTATATTTATCGATTCGTTTTTTTTTCGATTCCAGGCGTGCTTCCTTCAGTTCTATATAGGAAGATCGAATACGATAGTCGGATCTTACGTTCCTCGATAATTAACGTTGCCGTATTTATCATTATCATTGTTTTTATTGATCGGGCTTAAAAAAGGCTTTCGTCCCTTCGTCGTTTATTCTTTTAGGGTGCTTGTTTCCATGAATTCTCCTGCTACTTGTTTCCACGAGTAGACGCGGTGTTCAATTGTATCGAACGATTTGTAATAATATTGTTATATTCAACACCGTTTTATTCGACAAAAGTTACGAAATTGGTATTTTTCATCGCCTTTTCTCCATTTATTCTATTAGAACGTCTTTGTTAAGGTTCCGTGGTTAAAAAAGAAACCCTTACAACCGGCCGTCCATTTATCACAGCCCTACAGTATTCACAGTTTTAAGAGGGTACCAAATGTTGCAAGTATATGCTGCAGAGTGGTGTCGATATGAATATTTGAGAAAATCTGAAAACTAATTTTTTTAGGATTTTATCCCTATAGTATGTAGAAAGGTTCCCCATTTGTTCACTTCAAAGTCAAGCTTCAATGTGATGTGCAATTTCCTCTTAATTTTTCAACCGTTGCGTTGATTAGAAGCATCTGAAAAAAATCTTGTTACCAGCATTTGATGAGAACTGTCGATGAGTGTTATTTCGGTTCGGTGGCGTCAACAAATTCAAGAGATATGAACAATCAAGTTATCACTAACGAGGGACATCAATTAAGGAAACATCACAGTGTAAAATTTTCAGAAAATCGATTTTTTTGCATTATCCGATAGTATACACGGTTATAAAAGTTCTGTCCAATTTTTAGATCGAAATTCGAATTATTTCGATCGCTACAGCCTTTCTTAGAAAAAGTTAAGCCTTTCTTAGAACTTTAAACGCATTTTTCTCGGAATAGTGTTTTTCAAAACGGTGGCCACTGTCAAAGGAAGAGTCTTCAAGCTATTCGTTTGAAATTTTAACAGACCATTCTTCGCGTCACTCCAAATGTTGCGATGGAAGTTTTTTTAAAAATCTTCCTATTTTTTTTACGCTAAACTGTCGAAAAGAATTCTAAATTTGATACCTGTTGGTCAAACCACCGCCATTTTTCAAATTTCACTTAAAAAAACCTCCATAGGAACGGCTTTCCTACAGATTAATAGTCATTTTTAAATAATTGTTTCAGATAAAATTTGCGGCCACTATCCTGGCCACCATGGGACATCATTTTGCTCACGCAATTTTTCGCAAATAAAAACAATGTTGAACAACGAATAAAGAAATTTAAAAAAAATCATTTTGCATTTTTTATCAGTGCTTCAATTTGTAAAAAAAATACCGATTAGCTTATCCCATCCACGTAAAAAAAAATCGCGAAAATAGGCTATTTTTCCGACGGTCACACGGTGATGATTCCTTAAGTGTCCACCTTCGATTTAGATGACATTCATATATGTGATAAAGCATTGAAGACCATTAGACGCGTCTTTTTATCAGCGGAAAAACAGTTTCAAGGGAAGAAACCACCCCTCCAAGAAAGACGTCTCACCCCTCAATTTAATCTTTATAAATACTTCCATAATGGATTTTTCGTCGCTTTACGTTAGAAGAATTTTAGTTTTTGTTTCATTCAGATCTGTGGACTACTTGGGGGTGAAACGGCTGCAAAATCACCCCTCAACACGCCTTTCTTAGAGGGGTGGTTTTCTCCCTTGAAACCATTTTTTCCCCCGAAAATTAAAATATGTGTCTAATAGTTTTCACCGCTTTATAACATTTGTGAGTTTCAACAAAATTAATGGCGGACACTCAACCCTTCGTTCACATACTTCTATTGGGCCGCGATCTTTACACATTGGGTCAATTTGACCCGGATAGTACTTCATCCACCTGCCATCAACAAATCTTCGGTCAATTTTTACTGAAAAAAAATCAGGGACGCACTTGAAACTTTTCTTAATATTTCTGCATAATTGAAATTCGATAAGTATAAAATTGAACTGTTGTAAAAGAATTATTGAAAACTTTCAATTTTGGGAAACTGAAGATTTAATTTCAAATTCGTGGGGATCAAAATGACTCTCAGTGTGTCAACGTTGGTTAAATGATGTTCCTCATAAATTAACTTCATGGGAACTCCCTAAGAGGACTGCAAAAATAATTTTGTTACATGTTGTTTGGAGCCTTGTTAATAAAATATCCAATATCAAATAAAAGATCGCCCCTCTGCGACCCACCTGTACCATTTGAGTATTATGATTGCGGATTAGTAAATGAAATCGAAATTAGTATGCATATAATGATTATGGTACAATATACACAATGATAACAACTACATGTCAGTTAAACATTGATTTTTTAAAATTATTCCACTAACAAATGAGTAAGGAATCATCATGTGCGTTTCGATGCACCCTCAGCAGGCTTTTTTTTACAAGTTTTCTGCGATGACTAAATTTCGTCCTTGTGCACGTTGTCACGTCCGCATAAGTGATACCCTGAAGGTAAGTTTTTCAAACTGCACAGGCCCTATTATCGCGTTTCAGGGTGGAAATAACGACGTGAAACTCGTTACTGACGAGAAGAAACCAAGAAATCTGACGTGAACTGTCTCTTTCAAACCTCACTCATTCCCAAGATCGCGAGAGGCAGCTTCTGCAGGCAGCACCTACATCTCTCGAAAACCCGTATTTTTACCTTCCACTTTTAAGGGGTCTTCTCACTTTAGACGCTAAAAAGTATATTTTCGTGAATTTGTTTGGTAGGTTCATATTATAGATATTGATATAAACGTTGTTACACTCAATAAATACACTTTCGAAATACTTAAAAAAAAACATTTTTATGTACTTATGTAACCCAAACAAACTTTAAACGTGTTTTTCTCGAAACAACGTTGTTCGACAGCTTGTTGATAAAATATTCGCAACTACTGAACCGAATTTCAACCCCATATTCTTTACAACCATCGCTATAGCGCATATCAAGGATTTTTTAAATTTTGATATTTACTATTTTTTGCCAAAAACGGTGAAAAAAACACGTTTTTTTGTTGTTTTTTCGAAAAATGTCCGCCATTTTATTATTTTGCATATACCAAAAATCATACGATATGCGCTATAGCCATTGACATACTGAATCTAAAACCGTTTGGTTATTTTTTTTTGGATGATCCATCTCCGAGATTTTATGAACAGCGCAGACCTATAATTTTTTAGGACATTTTTTAACTACCATTTTCGTCTATGAATAGTGACTTAAATGAATGAAAATATTTTTAAATGTATTTCGCAAGTGTATTTATTAAGTGTAACAACTTTTATATCAATATCCATAATATATACCTATCAAAATAATTCATGAAAATGGCCTTTTTTACCGTCTAAAGTGAGAAGACCGCTTAACTGACGTCGCGTCCTTTTGACTGTATTTTTACTTACTCGCGAAGAAGCTGCGCTTTTATGAAAGAATAAAAATCTTTGCGACTGCAACGACAGTAGCAATAGCATTATTGCTTTCGGAGTAGCAGATATTGTTGGACATTCAATGCTGTCGTTTCGCACACTTCGTTATTTTCCTTGAAAATTCTTCGCCGCGGAATACAGCAAATGGCGACACAAGCGAAATAGTCCCGACATGTGCTTGTTCCAATTTTCGTTCATTGTGAAAGAATCGGACAGCGCGAAATTATTGGATTTTCTGATGATATTTTCTCCGGAGTCTCCGAATTTTTCAGTGATATTTTCAAAAAATCGATTCCTTTTGCATTATCCGATAGTATAGACGATTATAAACATGCTGTTCAATTTTTGGGGTGAAATTCGAATTATTCCTTTTTTTGAATTTGTTTCAAATTTTGACACAACATTCTTCGCGCCACTCTTTCCATCTTGCTATGAAGGCTTTTTGTTTAATCTTCGTATTTTTGTATCGAAAAACTGTCGAAAAAATATGCTACATTCGATACTTTTTTTTCAAGCCGCCGCAATTTTGTCAATTTTGATTTTTAAAAAACCTCCATAGCAAGATAGCGGCTTTCATACTGATTAAAAATCTTTATACAAATTTCGTTTCAGATAGTATTTACTCGTACGGCCATAAACGTGTACACCGTGAGGACTACTTTTTTTCGAAGACCGTTTCACGGTTTAAAAAATGGAAAAAAAAATAAAAATTAATCGTTTGAAAATTAATTTTCCGTTCTTCATGAGTGCTTTGATTTGACATAAAAAAATCAGATTGATTAGCGTATTTTAACCAACGAAAAAAAAACGAAAATAAGCTATTTTTCGACTTGTTACACTGTGATGAATCCTTAATGTTTAAGAACGCCTTGACCAATCACGTGTCAACTTTGCGCAAAAGTTTGTTAGGGTTTATTTTGTTTACGGTTGTTTGGAATTTTTCTTCTGGTAATTTACTGACAGGAGATAGAAACGCAATATGAAATTTGTTAAAGTCCTTAGAAAATAATTTTGGAGAACTTGCGTCCGGAATTGAATTGGAAATTGAATAATGGAGTGCGAATAATGGTGATGCTAAAAGCAACGGTTCTTACGCTACTTTTTATCACGTTCGTGTTAAGATGAGGTTAAATAAACGGGGTATACGATAGCTCCTTCACGGTTGCCCCAATCGCTCGTCAACTTTTATCACCACGACATTTCACCACGCAGCAATAGTAAGTTCTTTTGCTCGCTGTTGCAATATCGAGATTATTATTCGTGGTGGTCGCAAACGCGAGTTTCTACCGGATATTTGGGATTTTAGTACAGTCGTGCTGTATATTGGAATCGGAAAAAAATAGAAGAAGGCTAGTTTTTTGACAGGTGATTTTGTAGGTGCCACGGGTGCTAAAACCAAGTTTGCCGAAAAATCGGGGGGTAGGGTTTTTTTAGGGGATGGGCGTGAATTAAACCCAAACTACGACATCCACGAGGTCGGCGCCGGGAGACAAAATGTTCAGAAAAAACCGGGTTTTATTTTTATCCATAGCGCCGAAGTCGTGGGAGTTCATTTTGGGGGTGAAAAAGTGGGGGGAAATTTTGAAAAATCAGTTTTCATTCGATAACTCTCTAGGACAAATTCATACAATTTTTGTTCAAACGGAAACGTTGTAGCCCTTGAAAAGACGCGTCGATTGAGTATTCGATCAACTCTCTCCAATAATATCTTCACCCCCAAAAGAATTTTTGAAGAATTAGCAAAAAAATTGTTTATTGAATAACTCAAAAACAATCGATTTTTCGGGGATGGATCAAATGTACGAAATGTAGAGAATAATTTTCTCTATATTTTCGTTCCTATGCACAACTTTTGGATTTTGCTTTTTCGAACCCCTCTCAGGGGTTGAAAATTAAAAATGAAATTCTGGGAAAACTATTGACCGAAACTAAAGAGATACGAGTTTGGCGCTGTGGACAAAAATGTAGCTGACGGTTCAAGCTACAAATTCTTCCACAGCGGCGAATTCGTGCCGTCAATAGTTTTCCCAGAATTTCATTTTGAATGTTCAACCCCCGAGAGGGGTTGGAAAATCAAAATTCAAGGGTGGTCCATGGCAACGAAAATATGGAGAAAATTATTCTCTACATTTCGTACATTTGAATCATACTCGAAAAACCGATTGTTTTTGAGTTATTCAATAAACTATTTTTTTTTTTTGGTTTTTTAACCATTTTTTGGGGGTGAATATATTATCGGAGAGTGATGATCGAATACTTGATCGACGCGTCTTTTCAAGGGCTATAACGTTCCCATTTGGACAAAAAACGTACGATTTTTTTCTAAAGAGTTATTGAATTAAAACCGATTTTTCATAATTTCACCCCACTTTTTCACCCTCAAAATGAACTTCCACGACTTCGGCGCTGTGGACAAAACTAAAACCCGGATGTTTCTGAACATTTTTTCTCACAGCGCCGACCTCGTAGGGGTTGTAGTTTGACATTAATCCACCCCCATCTCCTTTCATCCCCTAAAAAGAACCCAACACCCCGATTTTTAGGCAAACTTGGATTTAGCACCCGCGGCACCTACAAAATCACTTGTCATAAAACTAGTCTTCTTCTAATTTTCTCCGATTCCGGGTTTTTTCAGCGACAGCACGACTGTACTATTTCCGCGCAGTCGGTTGGAGAGATATTCTCTACCGCTTGAATCCGTAACTGACACAACCGATGATCTTGGGTGCGAAACAGTACAATCATTAAGGCGGGATACCTACAGTGACAATGATCAAACATCGATTTCTTTTTTTCTTTAAATTCAAAAATTCAAATTAAAATTCGAAAAACTTCAAACGTTACAGCCCGTCAACGCTGTGCCTTACCACTTGGATTCGGAGCAGGCGTAAACTTTAATCGCGTTTTTCTCAATACTGCATTTTAGAAATTGGCGTGCAGGAATACTCAAAAACTATTAAGCGGATTGAGTCGAAACTTGGTGGAAATATTGATAATATTGTTACCTTCTACTTGACGAGAAATGTTTTTGAAAAATTACATTAAAAACAACTTTTTTAATCTAAATTTTACAGCAATGTTGCGTGAAATGTTGATTTTTTTTTTTTGAAATGCGTGCCGATCTCGAAAATAGGGATGTTTTTTCGTTTTTCGTCGATAACGGTATCGTTCTCATCTCCAATGTATAATACACAAAAAAATAAACATTATTGCTATTTGATTTTTTTTAACATCTCGTACCATTAAAACGTTATTGATGAAAAACGAAAAACATCCCCATTTTTGAGGGTGCATTCCACCCCTTAAAACCGTTTTTCCGCCGATAAAAAAACACCACATAAAAAAGTTCCAACAAAGTCTAAGGAGGACACCAAAGTGATGTTCCTTGTGAGTGATTTGACACTTTCACAACATTTTAACCTTTTTGCACACAATTTCGTGCGTAAAACTGCCATTCAGCGATGAGCGTAGGCATCTACGCTATGTTAAAATCCCTATGTTAAAAAGTGTTTTTTTAATGGTCAATTTTATAGAACCCGTGTAGATGATCGATTTAAAATTTGGAGGGTGCACTCAGCACATGACAAAGAATTTACTTTATAAATTTGGATCAAATGGTAACACTTCACAAATTGTCTCGAAACTGCTTAAACGCGTTTTTCTCGATAACCAATTGAGCGACTGAGCTCAGATTTGCCATACACCTTCAGTAGACTGTTTAATAAGGTTTGTAACGTTTTACAACGTTGGTAGCAGAATTGAGTCGAATAAATTTTTTCTATTTTTTATACATAACTCAAAAATAGGCAGAAAAATATGGAAAATTGATAACCAAAGTGTCATCAAAATGATGCTTCCATTGTGTGAATTTTTTTTTGCTGCATCCGGTACCAAACGTCACGACACTCATACAGATTAAGAATACGTTTGGTTTTTTTCGGATTCACACAACGTTCACAACAGTGGTCGTCAATTAGGGGCATTTTCCGCGCGGCGTTAAAATTTCTAAAAGTTCAACATTTAACATTTCCCATCGAATTTTGTAATTGGGCTGAAGTTTCGGGTCAAAGCTGTCGCACGATTTATGTACGTTTTTCGAAAAATATTCTCATTATAATTTATGCAGACACCTATACCATATTTTGAAATTGCTCGGATTTACCGCAACGTGCAACCATTTTTTCCCCCCCTCGTAACGAAGAATCATATTTTCCCAGCGGGTTATTTTTCACCGCATCAAAAATGAAAGTAGCCAGAGTACGACGCGAGCTTCCATCCATTCGTTGCTTCAACTCTACCACGCAATTTTTTTCAGTGGACGACTTTTAGGCCACCTTCCTCGTCGATGTAGTCACACGAAGCCCTACTCGTGGAACAAGGCGCATAAATGAATTCCGAACCATTTTCCTAGGTAATTACTTTTATGGACGTTTGCACGAACTCGCGGGGGTGAAAAAAAACAGGAGTGACAAAACAAATGTAATTGCACGCCAGCGTCGACGATGATTTTCAGTGCACAGCACCATTCTAGCTAATGCAGGGAACTCTATGATTGGAAAGGGCAAAAAGGGTGATCGCACGAGTCCCCGGATCCCGTTGCTGACTTTAGGGGAGAAGTGGATAAGAAATGAGAGAAAGACTAGAGTGTTAGTGCAAATTACAGGGATGATTTCTCGTAGGTGTATCATATCGATTGCCATTCGTGCGGTTCCTGGTATTAGCGGAATACAACGCAGAAATAGGGTGGTGGTCGTGCCTCGCGTATTATTCCTCCGCATACCCTTAATGCCACGTGGCGCAGGTTCAACGGCCACAGACCGTGCCAGACAACCGTTAATTTATTGTCGCGCCAACCGTAGCGGTCTTCCCGCGTCAATCAACTTTCTCTACTTTTTTTTGTCTCTCCCGCTACCGCCATCTTCTTCCGCTAGCTGGAACTTTTTTTTATGGCATTCCACATAGTCCTTTCAGCCCCTTCAATCACGCCAAGATTTCACTAACATGCTGCTCGTGCCACTTAATTACAGCGACGCATTGATTTTCACGATAACGTTCTTCTTGACTGTACTTTCACCCCATGGCTGGGGGAACTCAGGGTCAAATGCACACCTTGGCGAACTCGTAAACCACGTGAAACTTGGGTTTGATGGTGTTGCGAATATTACGAGGACTCAGCGTGGCAAGGCAACTCGGTACGTGAGTTCTATCGGCGACTTTGGATTTTCAATAGAGGCGGCAGACTTCCGACAGACTTATGATACAGTTGCTCAATCCTGAGAGCCTTCCGGCGGTCTATTGCGAAATGAAGTCAACTGCTCGTCTGAGATCATGCCATCGATGCGTGAGACCGTTGGTTTGATTTGAAGTTCGACAATCGTGATGTGATCAAAGCAAACCCGTACTGATTGGCATAAGTTAAAGTGAGTCGATTGGTTCGTTGACAAGTTAAGGGGTCTTCTCACTTTAGAAGCTGAAAAACGGCTATTCTCATGATTTTTTTTGGTAGATATATATTATATTATAGATATTGATATAAAAGTTGTTACACTTAATAAATACACTTTACAAATACGTGTAAAACATTTTAATATTCCTTTACGTCACTATTTATAGACGAAAATGGTAGTTAAAAATTTGTCTACAAAATGGTAGGTCTGCGCTGTTGATGAAATCTCGGAGATGGATCATCCGAAACAAAAAAATCAAACGATTATAGATTCAGTATGTTAATGGCTATAGCGCATATCATACGATATTCGATATATGAAAAAATAACAAAATGGCGCACATTTTTCGAGAAAAAAAACCTGTTTTTTCACCGTTTTTTGATAAAAACATAATAAATATCAAAATTTTAAAAAATCCTGTATATGCGCTATACCTATAGTTGTAAAGAATATGTGGTTAAAATGTCATGAGGATTGGTTCAGTAGTTTCGAAGATTTTATCAACAAGCCGTGGTAAAACGTTGTGTCGAGAAAAACGCGTTCAAAGTTTGTTTAGGTTACATAAATACATTACATTTTTTTTAAATGTATTTCGAAAGTGTATTTATTAAATGTAACAACTTTTATATCAATATCTATAATATAAACCTATCAAAAAATTCATGAAAATAGCTTTTTTTAGCGTCTAAAGTGAGAAGGCCCCTTAAAGGATACTGATTTTTTTTAGTACATTCATTTAATATAAGTTCAACTTTATAGTTTCTATTAGGTCGACTATATCATTTTTCTGGGAAAAATTATACAGATTCTGGCAATCAAACACAGTTTCTTATGGGCAAAGGCGATATCAATCAGACAGTATCTCCTACTGATATATCGACTGCGCTCATTGACAGTAAAATTCTAGCTCAATTTACGATTTCTCACGAGAAACTATGTTAAATTTTCTAAATTTGGATTGTTATTTTTCGCAAATATGATGCTGCAAAACTTAGGGAAACTTCGAATTCGAAATTTCATTGGGCGTATCTACGTTTGAGCCAATATTGTTGTCTAGAAGTTTGAAAAAATCGTTTGTTTTGTAAACAAACGTACAAAAGTACATGATCATAATTTATGAATTTTTAAAAATGTTGCTTGTACAAATTCTTAAAATAATCATGTATATTTTTTAAAATAATTATTATGTTAGTTATTCCATTATAAAAACCACCTCCAAAACAGGTCTTAAAAGAACGTCTTTAAGAAAGTGATGTTAATTGCTAACTTATAGTGGTGCTTAGCAAAAATAAGTCACCATTAATTATCATACCCGATGATAAACTGGAATAAAAATGTTCGTGCAAATTTGGTATATTTAGACATTTTTAGATTTTCTCTGATAAGTCGAGGCTACGAAAATTCTTTTGCTAGTCACATTTTTCCAAGTTTTATGATTGATATTTTCTTCAGAAATTTCGTGACCCTCTGTTTTTATTGTCGTTACGGAATCTTTGGATTTTTTTACACGCGTGAGTAGTTCAAATCAGGCATCTAGAGTTATTGTGTTATAGAGTGTATAAATTATTCTGTACTACGTACTTCTCTAGATATTGTAATGTAGATTGACGAGAATTTTTGTTTTTTGTTCTAGGTAAAAAATTGTGAATGCTAAGTTTCACGCCGCGGAGCGCCTAAAAAAAGATGACAAAAGAAAATATTAGTAGTCGGCCATTTTGTACATGGAAAAAAAATTCTAAGAGCTTGATATTCATACTAAATAAATGTGTAATTAATTTTATAAGAGAATCACTTTTTCATGCGAAAAAAAATTGTTCGATTCACACATGATTTTATACCCGTTACTGTGGCCTAACGCCTTAAGGGGGAATATCAGTGTGAAAAAATTTTTTTTTACCTAAATAGATAGTTTTGGCCTTTAAGAATATGCCTACAAATTTTCAGAACAATATTCCATTTAGAAGTATTCGAAATTGGCGCCAAGCGTCGACGCTCTCAGAGCCTTCTATACGGGCCTTTCTATACTTTAAACGCGTTTTTCTCGAAACCATGTTTTTTGACCTGGTTGACAGCATAACTCTGTCAAATTTTGTCCAATCGACTTCATTCAAAAAGGATTCTCTCCAGAAAACTTATCGCTGTCGTCGCATCGTAGAGTTTTTTTTATTGTGTACTTTTTTTTATTAACAATTTACTGCAAAATGTTTGTGTAAAATTCGATTGTTTTAAAATGGCCGCCATTTTTTTCTAATCAAAATTTTCAAATTTCCTACGATGCTGCGATAGCTATACTATTATAATTTAATAATCTTATAAAATTTTTGATTTCACATGCTTGCTGTGGCATTTATGCTGTCAACCGTCGGGGAGTTTTTTTTTTGAGACGCCATTTTGCGACCGCTCCTCTGCTTAATAAAATGTACTAAAAATAAAAATGTCCTTGTATGCTTCATTACTTCAATAATTAATACACAAAATTTCAAATACTTTGCTCGAGCCGTTTTTTTTTAAATCCCAAAAAATACCTCATTTTTCAGCCTGTCACACTGATATTCTCCCTTAAGCGATGAAAAAAGGTGTTTTGGATCTTCTAATTCAGGCTCAATTGGCCTCTGTAACTTTGTGAATATATTGTTCGATAGTTTATCTATCGATTTAAGGAGGTTGGAGCGTTAGCCACAATTCAAGTTTAAATTTAATAAAAAAATACATGTTATTGTTTACACTATACTGAGTCTTTACGAATTTTTTGAACTTTTTTCACCACCAAACACCAGAGATAAAAAATAGTTTAATATATGTAATTTAACGTGCGGTTAGATGGGCAAGACTTTCACATTAAAGGTTATGTAATTTTTATTGTTATTTAGCACCAAGATAAACCATTTCTAACAAACGGATTAACGCAAACTGAACCTTTGTGAACATTTAGAAAAAAAAATCCTCATCTTGCCCATCGTAAACCATTGGCCAATAATCTCGTGACGTAAATATGAATAGGCATAATTATGAATTACTCAAAATTTCATTGTGAATTGTATAAAACATTCGTTGTGGTAGTTTTTCCATAATATTCATCGATAATGTTATGATTTTTCAAGTTGGTAGTAACACAAAAGTTTTTCTACTTTACGTAATAAAAATGTTAAAATGCATAATTTTGCCCTTTAATCATATATTTTTAAAAATTAGCATATATAGAATAAATTTGTACCTCGTCTGCATTTTTTTGAGGTTCATTGAAAAAAAAAAAAAAACCGTCATTTGACTCAACTGAATCGCTCCAACCTCCTTAAGCGATGAAACAGATGTTTTGGACCTTCTAAGTCAGGCGCCTTAAGAATCACATTTGATTAATGATAGTGATTCACAATTTGAGGTCGTGGCGAACGAGGGTCGGTGATTGCAGATCAGGACTTTCGGCATAGATCCCCCAGCTAATCAGGCCCTTCGACTCTAAAGCCATTCCGTAGCGAAGCGGAAGCTCGGGACGAGTTTTTTTGCGCGAGACTCCTGATTGGCGACACTTCTCCCCCATTTCAACGTCAGTTTAGCGATAAACGGGCTCTAAAGCAGAGATGTGTGAGCGATTCTAGCTGTGCGGAGTAAAAGACAGGGGAACAAAGGGACTCAAAGGGTTTTCTGTTTAGTGCAACGGTAACGGTACACGTTGTGGGCTATCCACTACGTTGATGTAGATTTGATCTTAACGAGTGGTTAGCGTGAGCCTTATCGTGGCTGTTGAAGGTGTGTGTTTCATGTGCAACGCGGTTCACGTTCACCACGAGCACACTCGAGGCGAACGTTGTTCAAGTGTGCGGCACGTATTCAGTCAGCTACGCGTAGTAAAAAAAAAAGCAAAAAAAGCGAGCGCCGGTAACTGGTGTGTCGCGACACACCAACATTCTGCGTCGATAAGGAAATTGCCAAGGTTGAGGACTACGGTTCGACGACAAGGTCTGGAGCTTCGCGCAATAATAATAATTCCTCGCAGGTTTTTTGCCGGGCATTCGATTCGATTAAATTACTTGAAAACTTGATGGAATTCAAAATTGTTCATCTGTAAATTTATAATTCAGTTTTCCATTTGTAAACACCACTTTTAATAACCTCCCCTTAATTTTTACCCTCCTGCGAGCCTTTTGCTTCATAAATAACGAGTTCTTTGCGCATGGCTTTTTTTTTTACTAAGTTTAATGTCGCCGGAAAAAATTACCACTGCTAATTGTCAGCTGTACACGGAGTTCCGCGATCGTGCAACCATTTGGTGGGAAGTTAACGAGAACAATTTATTCACGATACAATTACAATGAAGAGGGTGCGATGAGGTGAAATATCTCGAGGTCTCAACTGACTTATTTCGATAATAATAATTTGTATGGTTAACCGCGAGGTCCGCGTGGTCGTTATTGGCTGATCACGCGAAGTACTCTTACTTTTATTTCTGCAAATCGACTGTTCTCACCACCTCGCGAGTTGCCGGCTGCGTTGTCCCAAAGGTGATTCCCATTGATGGAATATTTGTGATTGAGTTGTCAAAATATGAGCCGCGGCTAATAATTTACGCAGTTCAATTAACGGCTACGTTTAGTTGGACGCTGCTGCATGTCGGATTGTTTTCTTCGATGTTTTTGATTTTATGTATTGTAAATGGCGTTGTAAGTATCGCAATGAGTCGTAAATTTCTCGTCAGCCAAACGACAATTCAATTGAGGGGTTAAGGGGCTATACCAGTGTGACGCTTTCAAAAAATTGATTTTTTTCGCCTTTTTCCGACAGTTTTTACTTTTAAGAATAACATTATCATTTATATCATTTTATCTTGGAAAAATCGATAGTTAAATCTTTAAACGCGTTTTTCTCAAAATGAGATTTTTCAAATTTGCTGACATTGTAACTCAAAGAGCAATTAACCGATTGACTTGAAATTTAAACTGAGTACTCTTGAATATATTTACTCTACAATGACGTAGGATATTTTTATTTGAATGAAAATTGACGATTTGGCATTGAAAAAAACGACCATTTTATAGGCAAGAAAACAGACTTTTTTCATAACTATGCCACTTTGTTGGATTTTGATATTTTTTAAAATCCTATGTCATTATACAGAAAAGATCTTCCAGATTAAGGACATTTTTTTCCTTTTTCGTCTTTAGCTACTCAATCGGCCGGAATCATGTCAGCAGTGGAGAAACTTTTTTTGGCGCCTCCGAAGCCAGCGCATAAGTCGCTTGGATCGCAATATTTTTCTATGAAAAAATTATGTAATATAGGTGAAATATAGCCAAAAATATAATTAATTATCCGAAACATTTAGTTGAGTACTGTTCTTCCAAAAAATTCGCGAAAATCACCCAAATTTTCAGCGTTCACACTGGTATAGCCCCTTAAGCTATTGGTAAAATGACCAACACTCGGTCAGCTTTTTCCCTCTCGGGAGGTCCAACATATGGTGCAGGAATCGCAGATTGAAGGTAAACTTATGATCACGACGATAGAACTGCTAGTAAAACTTTAAACACGTTTGTCTCCAAACTATGTTTTTCAAAACGGTGTAGTTTTTCTTGTGAACATTTTTTTCATTAGTCATTACCAATAATGATGTGACGTTTTCGTGAAAAAATCTTTTAAAAATCAAGTACACCGTTGAGCTTTTCAGATCTTTCACGAGATTGTTTATAAGTTTTAAAATTATTAATATTTTTTATGAACTTTGCTACACAACTTCGTTAATATATATACAAAAAAATGTGCAAACGATTTTCCAATCATCTTACTTGTGCCTTCAAAATTAATTTTTTTAAACAAACCTGATTTCGGGTCGTCCCAGTAGCCTAATCCCCTAATTGATAATATTGTGCATAAAATGACAATGGACGAAAATAGTCTAATTAAGATTCATATTTAAAGTTACGCGAGCGATATGTAAGGCCATATTAGCTACAGCCATTGAAATCAAGGACAGATCATGCGTTGATAATAATCTGATGTGAGTAAAAAAAGGTTACAAGAGCGTTTCGAAATAATTGTGTGAATCGAATACGTGGCTTATAACAACGAATCATCATCCCGAGTTTGAACTCACGTGTCAATAAAGATTCGTTTGATATTTCCAACCCCATTGCTCTAAAAAAAAAAACATTACTACCTCGGGCCTTAAAAGATGTTTTATCCCAATCTCGCACATTTCGCGATGTCAATGAGAAAGAAAGTCCTGCAAACGACTGACGAGAAAGGTATGCGAAGAGAACATAGACCGCCGTTTTGGCATCGCTGTGCTCCCTGGTATCTTAGTACTACGTGCCCCTCTCGTGGGTGGAGGAAATCAATACATATTCAGGTATTGCAGTCGCAGACCCTCTCGTGTTTCGGGAAATGCAGCCTTGGCAAGTATTTTGCGTAAGACGTGAACCTTCAGGTAAACACAAAAAATAACACGTCAAAAACGTTTTCGGCTCTACGACGATGCGCCTGTTGCAAATCATACTCGAACAAGGAAATGAAATAACTCCCCCGGGTGAAATAGAGAAGACGAAGCGATGAAAATGCATCGGTGGAAGAGCCAAGTGCATCCTCACGACACACTCCTTGCGAACTTCTCACGGAGCCACCTTAAGAGAACTTCTGGAAGAATAAAAAGACAGATAAGGGGAAACTTGTTTGTATGACGGAACAAAGAATTGTCAAGAAACTCTTGGTCGTTTTATTGGCGTTTCTGATGGGTCTGCTGTTTTCCGAGGACCATCAATGAATCCGACTAGTGGAGAGAGGGGGAGAGAGAGAGAGAGAGAGAGAGAGAGAGAGAGAGAGAGAGAAAGGACAAATGTAGCGTAAAAAGTTGAAACAAGAGAACCTGTTTCTTCAAGACGCTTTCGATAGCTACTACACTTACAAAAGTACATCAAAGAGTGACATTCCAATCAACATTTCTCGCAGAACCCTCGCTGATCGTTCTCCAATCGTCACTCGAGCAATTGCCTCTGTGAAAATGGATTCAGAAAGGAACTTTTGTGTTATTTAAGGTAGCTTGGTTTTTTTTAAATTTAGCTTTCCATAGATTGAAGCCATTAAATAGAAGAAAAAAACAAGAAGATTATAGAAGATGATTATCGCGCGAGCTCTTTTTCCGAATGATGTTGTTTCGGAAATGCTTCACAGAAATAGAAAAAAGGTCAGTTTTAGAATAGGCAGCCGGTGAATGCATAGTTAATCCACTTGAAAGTTAATTTTCATATAAAAAAACGTGCATGGAAACCCATAACTATCTCTCAAAATCCATAAAGGAAGAAATTGTATATTTGGATTGAATACATTTTTGTTCAATCTCGTTGGCTGAAATCACGACTGGGTAACTGCATTACTATTAATAAAAAAATCGAAGGTTAGATCTAGGGTTTTTCATAATACGATCAGTACACGGCACGATGTTGCGGCTCAGAATGTGACAAATCTAATAAATAATTCAGTAGACGAATATATACTCTACTAAATTTTTTTATGTTTCATTCAAAGTCGCGTCAGCGAGAGTGATCATTAGCAGCCATCGCATTTATTCAGCGCTATTTCCCGATTGACGTCGTTTGCGAGTTTTTATTTGAAATTCTTAAGCGGTGTTTGTTGGATCTCCCAAAAAATATCCTTTCGTGATCCCAACCACAAATTTTGTCCTCGAGTCGTAAGCTCTATAGGAGCACGCCTCTATAGGAACTTGTTACGGACACCACACATTCGGAGTTCTCATTTGGATCCAAAAGAATTTTTATCACGTTCGAATCGACAAAGCGAGAAAAATCATGAAAAAACATGGCGTGATAAAAAATAACTTGCACGTTTTTCGAGCGTGTACGTGTATGGTAATGTTACGTCAAAGTGCCGTAAAATAAATAACAAACGATAATTAAAATGAATTTTCACTATTTTACAATAGTTCAGTCGTGCTGTATATTGGAATCGGAAAAAAATAGAAGAAGGCTAATTTTTTTGACAGGTGATTTTGCAGGTGCGACGGGTGCTAAAACCAAGTTTGCCTAAAAATCGGGGGGTAGGGTTTTTTTAGGGGATCGGGGTGGTTTAATGCCAAACTACAACTCCCACGAGGACGGCGCCGGGAAACAAAATGTTCAAAAAAATTCGGAATTTATTTTTGTCCATAGCGCCGAAGTCGTAGAAGTTCATTTTGGGGGTGAAAAAGTGGGGTGAAATTTTGAAAAATCAGTTTTCATTCGATAACTCTTTAGGACAAATTCATAAAATTTTGGTTCAAATGGAAACATTGTAGCCCTTGAAAAGACGCGTCGATCGAGTATTCGATCAACCCTCTCTAATAATATCTTCACCCCCAAAAGAATTGTTGAAGAATTAACAAAAAAAATTGTTTATTGAATAACTAAAAAACAATCGATTTTTCGGGGACGGTTCAAATGTACGAAATGTAGAGAATACTTTTTTCTATATTTTCGTTCCTATGCACAACTTTTGAATTTTGCTTTGTCGAACCCCTCTCAGGGGTTGAAAATTCAAAATGAAATTCTGCGAAAACTATTGATCGAAACTAAAGAGATACGAGTTTGGCGCTGCGGACAAAAATGTAGCTGAGAGTTCAAGCTACAAATTCTTCCATGGCGGCGAATTCGTGCCGTCAATAGTTTTCCCAGAATTTCATTTTGAATGTTCAACCCCGAGAGGGGTTGGAAAATCAAAATTCAAGGGTGGTCCATTGGTCGTACATTGGAGCCATACTCGAAAAACCGATTGTTTTTGAGTTATTCAATAAACTATTTTTTTTTGGTTTTTTAACCATTTTTTGGGGGTGAAGATATTATCGGAGAGTGATGATCGAATACTCGATCGACGCGTCTTTTTAAGGGGTACAACGTTTCCATTTGAACAAAAAACGTACGATTTTTTTCTAAAGAGTTACTGAATTAAAACCGATTTTTCAACATTTCACCCCACTTTTTCACCGTCAAAATGAACTTCCACGACTTCGGCGCTGTGGACAAAACCAAAGCCCAGATTTTTCTGAACAATTTGTCTCACAGCGCCGACCTCGTACGGGTTGTAGTTTGGCATCAATTCACCCCCATCTCCTTTCATCCCCTAAAAAAGAACCCTACACCCCGATTTTTATGCAAACTTGGATTTAGCACCCGCGGCACCTACAAAATCACCTGTCAAAAAACTAGCCTTCTTCTAATTTTCTCTGATTCCGGGTTTTTTCAGCGACAGCACGACTGTACTACAAGGAGATTTATACTTTTTTAAGATCTACTTATCTATCTATTTGTTTTAGATATCTATTTTTAGATATCTAGTTTAGATACCTATTAGATATTAAATATTAATTAATTAGATTAATATCGAATTCATCTAATTAATTCTAATATCTAATTAATTAGATATTAATTTAGATATCTATCACTTATATATACATTTGTTTTAGAAAACTCAACGTATAGAATGCGATGGGATTCATAAAAAGTCATATCGGATTGACAATGTGGGAATCCTCTAGGATTCAAATTGGATTCGTACATTGAATTCCAATGACGAACCCTGATTAGAATGCAATGGACGTTTGACTATAGGGATCTAATGGAATGGCCCATTGGATCCCTATCCGGAAGCAGGGACAAGTATGGGAATCCATTTGGATCCCTATCAGGAAGTAAGGACAACCATGAGAATCCAATTGGATCCCTACCACGAAGTAGGGAGAACCTATCTAGGCATCCTAGGGATGCCTAGAAGGAAGTAAGGACAAGTATGGGAATCCAATTCGATCCTTATCAGGAAGTAGGGACAAGTATGAGAATCCAATTAGATCGCTATCAGGAAGTAGGGACAAGTATGGGAATTCCATTGGATCCCTATCAGGAAGCAGGGACAAGTATGGGAATCCAATTGGATCCTTATAAGGAAGTAGGAACAAGTATGGGAATCCAATTTAGATCCCTATCAGGAAGTAGGGACAAGTACGGGAATCCAATTGGATTCCTACGACAATTTTAGCGCGGGAGTAAGAATGGGTTCGATCTCGTTATGGATCTGATTATTCAACAGTTTTTGACCATTTGTCAAAATCCTTGATTGATCCCCTTAGTCCAGGGATCAATCAAGAATCGTATCGAATTTTGTTCGAAAATGTGAGAATCCTTCAGGATTCGAATTGGATTCGTTCATTGGATTCCAATGGGGAATCCTGATTAGAATCGAATGTACGAGCCTGACGTGTCACTATAGAGATCCAATACAATGACACATTGGGTCCTTATCGGGAAGCAGGAACAACTATAGGAACCAATTGGATCCCTGTCAGGAAGTAGGGACAATTATAGGAATCCAGTTGGATCCCTATCAGCAAGTAGGGACAAGGATGGGAATCCAATTAGATCCCTATGAGGAAGTAGGAACAACTATGGGAATCCTATTCGATCTCTACTGCAATTTCTGCACAGGCGTAAGAATAAGTTCGATTTCGTCATGTATTCAGGTAATTCTACAGACTTCCATCATTTGTTTACACGCCTCGTAGTGTTTATAAAGCGGTCTTTAACTGCACGTGGTAAATTGAGTCGATCAGGGTATGTTTGCGAAACAGGAGACCCATTATTACGTGCTCGTCGATAATAAGAACGTTGCCTAGTGCACAGCTGTTTTCGACAAAGTGTGCGACGTGACTAAAACATTCATTTGACTTGGCTAGATGGTTTCGCCGAAGTTAAAAATCAGTGAACAGTTTATTTAAAGCGGTAAGTACGTTTCAAATGTATCAATTTCTAAGCCCAGAAAATATTTAAGGCCTTAGGCCACAGCAACGGGTATAAAATCATGTCCAAATTTAACAATTTTTTTTCGTATGAAAAAGTGATTCACTTATTAAATTAATTACACATCTATTTAGTATGAATATCAAGCTGTTAAAAAATACATATAAATTTTTTCGATGTACAAAATGGCCGTCTACTAATATTTTCTTTTGTTATCTTTTTTTAGGCGCTTCGCGGCGTGAAATTTAGCATCCACAATATATTACCTAGAACAAAAAGCAAAAATTCTCGTCAATCTACATTAGAATACCTAGAGAAGTGCGTATGGAATTAAAAAAATATTGTTTTATTCAAAAGTTGTAGGTATTCGAACTTAAGAAATGAATTTTCAGTGAAAAATTTCATTATAACAGCTCATAAACTGCTTATAAAATGAGAAGTTTTCGATTGATCAGAAATTCCGTACATACTTCTCTGCGAAACTTAATTAGGAGCATAACTTTCAAATTTAAAGTAAATCGAGTGAAAATTGTTAAAGTTATTTGTCACGTCAATTGGAAAAAAGCTGTTTCGAGAAGTTTCGAGTAGTCGGCCATTTTGGACATCGAAAAAAAAAGAATTCTAACAGCTTGATATTCATACTAAATAGATGTGTAATTAATTTTACGAGTAAATCACTTTTTCGTACGAAAAAAAATTGTTAAATTCGCACATGATTTTATATCCGTTACTGTGGCCTAAGGCCTTAAGTAGATGAAGTAAAAATACATTTGATTTCAACGAAAATTCCTCGCATGTACCACAATTAGTTGATCCAAACAAATCCTTTCCCTCTGTGCATCTTCTCGATAACGCCGAAATTGCTTGTCGAATAACCACCGTAAAAGGAGAGTGTTGCCTTTGAATATCAATTTTTGAAAGAAAAAGAAGAAAAGTCACACTTTGATACCGTCGCAGGGTGGTTTACATGAACCCTCAGCGGCGGATGTAGCAGCTGAGCCCGATGAGCAAGCTAAACCAACACCCTGACAGGTAGACGTTAATCCATTCTGTAGCAACTTTCCTGGATGGCGATGATCGTATTAGCTACGGGTAATTGAACTCTACCTTCTCGTGCCCTTTAACTTGCACCCCTTTGGCTCACTCTCCTATCGCGTTGGCTCTTCAATCTTGGATGGTATGAGCCTCCGAGCCTACCTTAGACAGACTCATTGTCCAGGGGGCTGCAGATAAATCCCAACGAGGCTCCCTCAACCGCTATCTCACGTTGTATAGTCAACAATGTCTAAGCTCAAGCTGTATAGGTTCCCCAAACAACTTCAGAATCTGATAAACGCCTCTTTGTGCAGTCTTTCATGTTATGTGCAAAAGCACAAAACTTCGATCAAATCGTCAAAAAATGCAATTATACTGTTTTTTTTTACTCAAGGCTCAGAACCCTTGCCCACGTCTCTCTCAACCCTTCCCTCCACTTCCTTCTCTGTCTTTCTCTTCTGTCGCACTTCTGGTTTTCCATCTTTTTCTCGACGCCTGGCACTCGTCGCTCGAGGGGGTCCGCGAATTACTAACGCGACGGAAGAGTAAGGAGGCGGCAAAAAATGTGCATGAAAAAAGAACATATATGCCAGGGGGTAGTCCTTGTAATAGAGGCCCCGGGAAATTTAATCTTGGCTCGGGAGATGGCAAAATAAATTTTAAAAAACTAGACCTTCGCAGTCAGTCAGCTTGAAAATGTAACGAGGACGCGTGCCTTTCATTTTGCTGTTGCCAATTTCAGTACAGCGAGAGAAATGTATGGTGGTTTCAACCATATTTTCACTATATTCCATATTTCCCTGAGGGGACAATAATATTTTATAGCCATAGTTACTGCCAGAAGTAGGGTATTGCTTATTTATATTTTAGCAGTTGCATGGATTATGCACATATGTTAAGGGGTAAGGTGACAGTAAAATTTACACCAACCGTGAGTTCTTACGTATTTCGAGAGAAAACATTTCGTCGAGGCAAAGAAATTTTTGCAAAAAAAGTTGTGAGTTTCAAATATTACATTATAAATATGAAAAAAATCACAAAATGAGTTGTGAATTTCCTCAAGTTGGAGAAAATAAAAATCGAATTCACGACAGTTATATTAAAATTTACACCACAAGTGTAAACGTATTTTGAGAGAGAATATTGTGTTGAGGCAAAGAAATGTTCGCACAAAAAGTTATGTGCAAAAATTTCTTTGCCTCGAGGCAATGTTTTCTCTCAAAATACGTACGAACTCACTTTCGGCGGAAATTTTAATCTAATCATTTTGAATTTGATTTTAATTTGTCTTAAATACGAAAAAATTCACAACCAATTTTGTGATTTTCTTTGTATTTATAATTTCTTGTCAATAAATTTGCATTCACAGATTTTGATGTGAATTTTTTTTAATTCACATCGAAATCTCGCGATGAGCGCGATCTGCCATTTGAATCTTTGGACAAATTTTTTTTTACTGATAGTTTAATGCACCAAAACTTTGTAAATGTTATTTATTTTTATAATAAATTTAACATGTCATAATTCCATTTTTGACATTTTATTTCAGTCTGTATTCACCCGTGATCTTTCCCAGATTCCTCAATGATTCCATGGGGAATCTATTTAGAGTCATTAAAGGATCCGGTTCTGGATCCCTAATGGAATCCAGTTTACGGATCTTACATTTAGTCTTCGAATCTGATCCGATATCGGACTAGATCCCAACTGGGAGCCCGGGATACAAGTCAGAATCCAGCTGTATCGCTGCCAAAATTTCTGCACGGGTAATTGCATAGAATATTTCATGGAAACAAAATAAAATAAAATACGCAACTGAGAGTTCCACCTAGTTGATGTTTTTTACAATTCGTCATTTCCGAACCTTAGGTAATGATTTATTTCGAAGAAAATGTTTCCCCTACTCATGAAATCGAACCTACGACCTACTTGCCTATCTTCTGCCTATACCACGCACGCTGTCGAGTGCTTGTGGCATCTTGATCGCAGATATGGCATAAGGGACGAAAGTATTTCGGGCTGTACTTCCGCACAGCTCTTACCTCCGATATAGGTGAAATTTTGCACCGATCTTTTTTTGGATAATATAGATCACTGCTTAAATGGATTTTTGTTTAAACAATCCCTCAATACTGCTTATTTTCTTCCTATCTAAATGTATATCCCGCCTCAAACTACTAATCCGTGGTTCCTCTAACTGAAAATGATTCACGTCTTCACCGTAAGTAAACATTACCATAATTTTTTTCGTATGGTCACTTTCTAAGGCCGTCTAGCAAATTATAATTGACAAAAGTTAATGTTAACCATATGAATTGTACACACTTGAAATGAATAGTAGATGTTTGATTCAACTAAACCTAACATACAGTATACAACATTAGTAATTATGCGCCGATTTTGTGATAGCACTGAATTGACCATATCTATACTGTCAAGCCTTTTACAATGGATAATAATAATTTTGGGCATAATCGTTACTCAAGCACGCCACCTAAATCGCACGTTTAGGTATACTTTTCAGTTATAGTTGTGTTAACCATACTATAATTGCGGTATTAATAAACTATAGCGAATTTTACTATCCCCTCCTCTACCACCGACTTTCCTTTCGGTGTACCATGGAATTTCTGATATACTTTCAGTCGTCATTATATCCACAAGGTCATTACGAGGTTTACTTATTTAAATCAGTGGGGCACAGAGCTTTAAGAATTTGTTAAAAATGTTATGCGTCGCACCACGGCGATTGCTCCTACCCTCGCAATCGCATTTTTGCAAACTGCATCTTCCTAGTAGACATTCGTGTCTTTCGGATGAAGTTCCTTCAACTCTTGAAGAATTTGTGTCCATTCAAGAAAAACCACATAGTTGCTTCGAAATAAATAGTAACCGATTTCGAGCCTTTTTTCTCGAAAATAAATCATGAAGCCCCCTGGAAACCCTGGAAAAAATAGCGCTTCAGATTAGCACTCAAAACTTTTTACTCAAGCCGAACGAGAGTTATGAGACATTGTAGTCGAAGACTATTTCGTAAAAAAAGTAGCTCCGGAGAAAAAAGCGTAAAAAATGTCCCCTAACGATTTGGCGGGGATTTTACGACAGTCCCATAAGCTGGTCGTTCTTATCATGAAGATTCATAGCCTGGAAGCGTTTACGACAAAACATTTACGTTAGGAAGCTCCACGCTACTCGCATGAATGTTTCGCCTATTTATCTGGTTTTTTATCCTTGTTATTCAGTTATGTCCTTTTGCGCCATTTTTTTAAAGTTCAAGGTAATGGAAAACGTGCTCGTTCATATATTCTTCATCCCCTATCCATTTTCACGTCCTCTTGATCACAATAGTTGCGCGGAATGAAGCCGACAAAAGGACAATTCCGAATACACTTCCTAATTCTTAATTACTCAAGGTGTTGTCACAATTGGGAGAAAAAATGGTTGCTACACTCACGATTTTGTGATGAAGCTGCTGAAGTGACTTTTCCGTTGTTCTTCGACGAGATAATTCCCGCTGCTCGCGCCTGTACTGGCTATATTTGTAGAATAGATACATGCCAGGAAGTGCGAGGATCACGAGCGGTTTCATAATGCCACCGCGACCGGGAGCTTGTTCAGCGGGTACGTCTTCACCCCGGGGCTCCGGTGGCTCGTCCAGGTCTTCCAGTTGACCGACGCCTTCCACAACCGCAGGTACCACTGCCCCAGCCGCTGGCATCGCGAAATTTTCCGAGCCTGGAAATGACAAGGACCCATAGAAAAATCATTTAATCCTTGAGTGACAATCAGGAAATCATTTAGTGCAGGTCAGTTTAAGGGGAGATATACAACTAGATGATCGATAAAATCAATTTAGAAGCTATGAACATTCCCTCGACCGTAGAAGACCTATACTATGGGCCTGGCATCGATGATTCCATGTGAGTTGACAAATTTCATGATTTATTCATTCCCACATTTTCAAACGCGTTTTTCTCAAAATCACGTTTTTCAAATCGGTACCCAAAATTTCTCGAAAACCAATGAACCGATTGCCTTGAGGTTTTTCGTGGTTATTCTATACACCATTATCTAGTACTTGTCATAGGATTTTTTTTTCCGTCACTTAGTTTTTGTTTTATAGGCAAAATAATAACTAATTTTTGGCCCAAAAATCTCTATTTATGTTCAAACTTCCGCCATTTTGTCATAAATCGATATTTTCAAAATCGGCTATGACAAGTACTAGATTACAGTATCTAATTTAATAATCTTTTTGTTTTTTTTTTCAGATGATTTTTGAAGAAACGCCAGTGGGTACCGTATACGCAGATTTTTTTACGACTCTCCAAGGATCGTACAATATCCTTGTATGTTTGTGATATTTTTATATAAAGAAAATTAAACATATTTTTGAATGTATATACTTTTAGATAATTAAAACGCCAATTCGAAATTTGAAATAGTTTTCCTTGAATAAATTCACAAAAATGACCTTTTTTCCGGTTCCTCGGTGTATATCTCCCCTTAAGGAGTTGCGGGACAATTGAGGAAATATTACCATTTGATTCAAATCTATACAGTTCATTCTTTGCGATATACTGAATGCACCCTCCAAATTGGAAATGGTTCGTCTACACGGTTTCTATAAAATTTACGATAGAAAAAACTCTTTTTAACATAGGAAGATGCCTACGCTCATCGCTGAATGGCAGTTTGACGCATGATATAGTTTGAAAAAAAACTTTCAAATGTTATAAAAGCCTGTTAAATCAATGAGTACATTATGGCAATTTCGTCATCAGCGTCATAATGCTATCTCATGTTATCCCTATGTTATCTCATAATCGGCATCTCTCTACGTTAAAAAGTGTTTTTTTTCAGCTGTAAATGTTATAGAAGCGGTGTAGACGTTCGATTTAAAATGTGGAGGGTGCATTCGGCATCTGACGAAGAATTTACTGTATAAATTTGGATCCTATGGTAACATTTCGTACGTTTTTCCAAAACTCCTTAATAAAAAATACGGTAACTTTCGGGTGGTTAAAAATATCGATTTTTTTCTCAACGGAAAATTGAAGTATGTTAAGAAAACGAAAGTTTTGCAAAACTTAAGGGTTCTAAGAAATTTTTTAGTTAGTGCTCAAACGCCTTTTTCACGTTTTTTTTTTTCATGATTATCGGAGTATTAATTTTTTATATCTCGATGCAGAAAATGTAAGTGCGTGATCCAATGTAAGTATTGATTCAATTTTTTCTGTAACAATACACAATTTTTATATACATATTTTTTTTACCATAAACAATTGGTATTTGTAGATTAAGAATCACTATATGTAATTACGTTGTAAAAATTATATCAACCACTTGATGAACAAGACCACGGTGTTTACATCACTGAACGTCCAATAAGTATGCGTGTTTTTTTGGAGTAATATGTTGTTTTGGAGTAAGAAAACAAAGTCATACGAATTCGAGAGTTACAAACCGCAGCGCTGTTGACACTACTGCACCTTTGTTTCTCTGACTTCCCGAGAGTTCTTTTCGCGATTCATTCGACTGTTTCCAGTGGTTGCTGTATTGAGGTACAGCACAGTACACGTAAAAATAAAAAGGTAAAAATGATCGCGGGTTTGGATGATAGTGAAAGTGCCGAAATTTATCTGATTGAGTCGGAAATCGAAGAATTTGTGCCGCGAAAATTACCCACGAATAGAGAAGTATTAAGTCTATTCTTTCAGTATCATAATACTCTTACATTTTCTGTTCGAGACAGTACACAAAACGTTATCGAAAAAATAACTAACATTTGGAGCGAAACCAGAATAGGAATTTCTTAACCTTGCATCAGTTTCAAAAGGTTACAAAAATTAGGATTGGAGTGGGCAGCATTGAAAAAAAAGAAATCTACGGCAAAATCAAACTCAATCGTTCAACGAAAATCTCTATTAACATAAGTTGGATAAATTATTTGAATTATATTATTATGATGTGTATTGGTGGGGGAAAAAAATTGACGAAAAATCGAGAAAAAAAATTAAAGGTCGTTTGAGCGCTACCTAAAAAATGTTTAGACCTCTCAAATTTTGTATGAATTACTTTTTCATAACGTAATAATAACATTTTCCGTTGAGTAGCGGGATTTTTTTAACCACCCTAGTATACATACAGTGTAATCCCCCCGAAAAATTCCAAGAGAACTAGGCGAGAAAAAATGTGGTGCGCTTCTGGGCCGGGATTCGAGCCCGGAAACTTTCGACTGCCCTGACCACTGAGCTACGCCAGCCCGCTTACTTCCCTTTTCTCGGATAGTCTCGATATTCGTAACGCAACGTAACAACAGCTGAACTTTAAATTTTTTTCCAGTTTTCATGATGTCCGTTTTTTATATATTTAATTCGAAAGTTCAAGTGCTTTAAGGTTGTTGCTGAAGAAAAATTCGTTTCAATAGATATTTATGAAAATTTTACTAGTGGTTCTAGTATATTTCCGGAATATACTGATAAAAGGAAAACGAAGAATTCCGCACGTCTTTATTAAATATTACAATTTTCAAGTTTACGTAAACGTTGGCTTGATCGCATTGGTTGTATGGAGCAACGTCGTTACCATTTCAGTTTCTCGCGTATAGATTCTGTACTTGGGATGAAAGTGACCCAAAAAATGAATATTGTGTGAAGGATGATTTACAGAACAATATTACCGGAAAAACAACAGGTCACCGATCTAAGTAATGAGAATTTATGAAAAATATATATGTATTGAATTGTGTATTGTGTATTGTATAGTAATGTATTGAATTGTGGCAACGTCGGAACGATGGGAATAGCAGAACCAAGCAAAGACCTAGCTCGTCAATTTCAAATACGTTAAGGGGAGGGTAGGGGTTTCAGCGTGAAAAAAAAACACTTTTTTGCGAATTTTCTTCATCTATATGTATAGATTAAATTTATTGAAACCTTTTGTACATTGTTAAGTGTCATTTCAAGAACATTCTGTAAAATTTGTACGCGAAAATATCCACAAGCAAGCCGGTGACGCATTTTTCTCGAAACCACTTTTTCAAAGTCCGTGTTCACTGCCGTTTGAAAACTACATGACCGATTTATTTCAAACTTGGTACACACTTATTGCATATAAAATATCTCCCTCCAACGGTTAATTTGAGATTTTTTTACATTGATGGGGTTTTCCACCCCCAAAATGGCGGAATTTTTCGTGACAAATGGCACTTTTCACTTTACATGAACACCAACAATTTAGAAATGAAAAAAAAAATTATCAAAGACCGTTGGGGGGAGGATTTGATGATACTTTGACTAAATTTTAATGGTACTTGATTTCAGATAATTTCTAGCTGAGATACAGTGAACACCGCAAATCGTGTTTTTCCAAAAGAGTTCTTGGAAAAGCTTTGTCACCGGCTTGTTTGTGGATATTTTCGCGTACAAATTTCACGGAATGTTCTTGAAATGACATTTAACAATGTACAAAAGGTTTCAATAAATTTACTCTATCCATATCGATGCAAAAAATTCGCAAAAAAGTGTTTTCTTTTCACGCTGAAACCCCTACCCTACCCTTAAAGTCGAATGCGAGTAGGGGGAACTTATTCATTTATTTATTGTGATGGGTTTCCCTTTTTGCAGCTTCGGTGAGCAGAATTCTTGTGGACACGAGCCCTAATAAATCGCCCTTTGCATTGAAATCCTTGCTGCGCACTGATACTTTTTGCTGAATCATTTGTCGCCGTCTTTTGCTCTGACATAACCTCAAAAAACGTCGACCGGCACAAAACGCGCGTAACGCACCTGTAACCTGTGGCAATCACTGCATTCAACCTAACAGCCACAAATTACGAGAGCACCGTGTGACTTTGCCAAAACTCGTGCCTGTTTTGGTAGGATTTTCAAACATCGAAAATTAATTTTCTGATACTCCTAACTCCTACAAATAAACATGTATAATAATATACATGTTTATTTGTAGGTTTATGTACATGTTTATTTGTACATAATCGTATTTGATAATAATTACGATTATGTACCGTTCACTTGAAAATTTTCGCGACATTCATTCGTACACATGATTAATATTTTGCTACATTAATTTGGCATTGGTGACGTCACGCAATGTAATTAGCATAGGAATTTCACTTCTTTTCCGACCCTTGAAAAATGATTGGGCAGCAGCCTTAAGGATAGGTGAATAATTCGAGAATCTAAGAGATAAAAAAATCGTTAATTAGTTTTCTATCGATGATTATCAGGAATTCTTTCTAAACGTCGTGTGCAACTTATCGCAAATAGATTTTCTTCTGTTTCATACTGTAATTGAAGTACGCGAATGATCAGATCATCAAATGGACGAATCGAACATCGAATACAATTCCCAGAACGACCGATGAAATAATCAGTAATGTATATATTATTTTGATTTTACAAATCATGCAGTGAAGTTTGGAAAAATGATTGTTTCAAATATTGTAAGCACAACAATAGAGACCAATTTTTAACCCCTGCTTCCTGCTTTCAAGGTACCACTTAGAAAAAGACGTGGTGCCCCCACGAATACCTGGAATATTTAATAAAGCTATTTGCTGAGACGAGCAATCAATTAACGAGACAGAACACAATTATCGAGTCCTGAGACAATAGTCTGCTCCAGGGGGCGCATTGTCGGCTTTGAGGATTGGAAATCTATATATAACGTACCGACAGATAATTAATGCCAGATCGGAAGGTTAATGGTATTACGTCCAAATTGGCATTTCGTGTATAACTGTTGAACTTTTGCTACCGTATATAGAAATTTTTAACGAAGTTTCTTGCGCGCGTGATATCGATTTTTAGCTATTAAAATTCTTCGCCTGAGATTGGAAAAGTAAAAATAATCTTTAATCTTTTCAAAAGAGAATTGAAAATGTGAACCATAACGAGCTAGATTCATCGCGGTTAAGAGTCCTCCGTCAATATTTTTGGAAACATCGTTTCTTTTTCTCAACATTTCTATTCCATGGAAATCTGAACACAACATTCCAAATAATTTGAATTTTCCAGGTAGGTAAGTGGACACTCTTGGCGCAGGTAGCAAGCAGGTTTTTTTAAACTTTGAATGTGCTTTTTGAGAGTGGTGCATGCGGTAATTGCTGAAATTATTTAACGATTTGAAAAATATTTTCTGTTTTTAATTGTAATCGCTGTCGCGAGTGCTGCAATTATTAATGTACAGCCGTCCGTCATCATTTGATAAAGAAGTATATGCGCGGAAACTTGTTTTCAAAACATTGTACCAGTAAACAAAAAATACCGGATCGTGGCCTACACATATAAATTGTAAAAAGGTGAAATTACTAATTATCAGAAAAATGATAAACTGTAAAGGGAGAGGAATAAAAAACGGTAAAGGTGGATGCGATCCATCTTTACCGTTGTAGGGTTAGTAATGTTCTTGAATTTTCCAAATTGGGCAAAATACCATGAACCCGTGCATTTTATGCATCGTTTTTAATGTCTCCATATTCCATGACAAAATCTTTAAAAAGATTTAATTTCGATAGAAGAGCTTTCGTAGGATGTTCCATTAAGGGGAGGGTAGGGGATTGCAGTTTTGAAAAATCGATTTTTTTGCCTTTTCTTATAGTTAAACATTTCAAGAATATAATCTCAAAATTTCAAGTCAATCGGAGCAAAACTCTCGAAGTTATTGACTATTTAGTCCCGCTCCTCTAACACTGTAGCTCCGACTTCTCTAAACTTCAAACGCGTTTTTCTCGAAACCACTTTTTCAAAGTCCGTGTTCACTGCCATTTGAAAACTACATGACCGATTTATTTCAAACTTGGTACACACTTTCTACATATAAAATACCTCCCCCCAATGGTTAGTTTGAGTTTTTTTTACATTGAGAGGGTTTTCCACCCTCAAAATGGCGGAATTTTTCGTGAAAAATAGTACTTTTCACTTTACATGACCACCAAAAATTCAGAAATGAAAAAAAAATTATCAAAGACCGTTGGGGGGAGGATTTGATGATACTTTGGCTGAATTTTAATCGTACTTGATTTCAGATAATTTCTATCTGAGATATAGTGAACACTGCAAATCGTGTTTTTCCAAAGGCGTTCTTGGAAAAGCTTCGTCACCGGCTTGTGTGTGGATATTTTCGCGTACAAATTTCACAGAATGTTCTTAAAATGACACTTAACAATGTACAAAAGGTTTCAATAGAATTACTCTATCCATATAGATGAAAAAATGCGCAAAAGTATTTTTTTTCACGCTGAAACCCCCACCCTCCCGTTAAAATGTAAAGTAATAACATTTTAATTGGCGGAAAGAGCAACCCTTTGAAAATGGGCACAAAGCACACGTCTATCTGTAATGAACAGTAGTTATTAAAATATTTATGTTATAAGCTCAACAGCGGTATTTCCGATATCGATAATAATCATTTGCATAATGCATTTAACGACGTAGTGCTTCAATTAGCGGTTGTATTTATAACCATCGAAAGTGTGCGAGGGACAGCTCTCAAATGGGGTTTCATAATTTTGTACCGGAGTGTATAAGCGTTATGAGAAATTTATAAATAAATACCTGAGCCGTATAATGGAAAATATTCTGATTTGTGGAGTGTAAAAATGCGTATGGGAATCGATAAGTTAAAATATATCTAGTCAAATCCAAGGTTCGAAGTATCATAATAATGCAGAAATTTGCATTTATGGGGTGCTTAAGCCATGACTCCAGGGTCAATATTAGCGGGTGAGTTAATAATTGGATCTCGAAGTATGAACTGCATTGCAAAGACAGAGTCAAGAAAATGCGAATTAGAATCACCCAGCCAAAGTGCGAAGGGTGATTTCTCAAAAAAAAGTTTAAAGTTGAATTAAAAGATGCAAAAAATATCCTGAAAAATAACAAAATCAACATTTAAAAAATTTCAAAACGTGTACGACTTGCTGGCATTAACTGCAAACTCGATTTAGGCTCTTCAGTACTTTGTTGGTGGGTACTAATCAAAACGACTGCTTCAACCCATAAATGGAAAATGTTCGTCTATTAACGATCATATATAAATCGATATATATAGCAAGAATTATCGCTCGCGAAATTGGTGAGTGAATTTCGGAGTAAAATAACCCAAAATGGCAGACTTTTCAGAACCCGATTTTCTATCACGTTCCTCGCCGCTGTCCTCAAGAGTCAATTTGTAGGACTATTGACCCCTTCGAGCGCTCACCTTCGTAGCGAATGTTAAGGGGTCTTCTCACTTTGGACGCTAAAAAAGGCTACTTTCATAATTTTTTTGATAGGTTTATATTATAATATCCATATGAAAGTTGTTACAATTAATAAATACACTTTCGAAATACATTTTAAAAATTATGTATTTTTATAACCTAAACAAACTTTCAACGCGTTTTTCTCGAAAGAAAGGTTTTCGACAGCTTGTTGATAAAATCTTCGAAACTACTGAGGCGATCCTTATGAAGTTTTAACCACATATTCTTTACAACTATAGCTATAGCGCATATTAAGGATTTTTTTAAATTTTGATATTTACAATTTTTTGCCAAAAACGGTGAAAAAACACGTTTTTTTGTTTTTTTTTTCGAAAAATGTCTGCCATTTTATTATTTTTGCATATATAAAAAATCGTATGATATGCGCTATAGCCATAGATATACTGAATGTAAATCCGTTTGATTTTTTGTTTCGGGAGATCCATCTTCGAGATTTCATCAACAGCGCAGACCTACAACTGTTTTAGGACTTTTTTTAACTACTATTTTTGTCTATGAATAGTGACGTAAATAAATACATTCAAAAATAATGTATTTCGAAAGTATATTTATTAGGTGTAACAACTTTTATATTAATATCTGTAACATAAACCGATAAAAAAAATCATGAAAATAGCCTTTTTTAGCGTCTAAAGTGAGAACACCCCTTAAGCTGCACATGCCTTCAAAAATTTTGAAAGCTTTAAAAGAACCTTTACAAATATATATATATATATATATATATATATATATATATATATATATACAAACTTTATTGTAGCAGTTTTTTTCATCTTTAAAGTTGCACATTTACGTTTTTGCAAAAATTAATTAAATATGTCGATAAACGTGGTTGAATTTGCAGCTGCACGCGTTTCTGCGAAATGTTGCAGTCAAAATGACCCGGGTGCATCTGGAGAGTTAAATTATAGAAACGATATTAATAATTCAACTCATATCCGAGGTAAAATTGCTTCTGTAGCTCGGACAAGATCGTTTCCCATTGAAACATTCTAAATTCATCAAATTACGCGGAATATTGGAAACTGCAGGTTCTTATTTGAAAGCATTTCTCGAGTGACGAGAAAAAACCACTTTGGTAGATCTAGAAATAAAAAATAAGGATCTATCATTTTTATGATCACGCCCACCAGCTGGCATAGGTTATTACACCGCGGTTGAAATATCGGTATTTCGTTAATTGGCAACGATGCGATGCCTTCATCTTAAAAACGGCCTCCAAAAGTGCCTGAGCAGCGAAGATCGCTTTTCATTAAATCCCGAGTAAATTCACGAACTGCTCCGAAATCCTGGAAATTTATTGGCCCAGTGCACGAGTAGGGCCCATCGCACGAGTGGCCCATCTTGGCTCGAAATTAGGGCCCGCCGCACAAGTGGCCCATCTTGACTCGAAAGTAGGGCCCATCGCGCGAGTGGCCCATCTTGACTCGAAAGTTCGCCGCTTCGGCCCATCATACGAGTGGCCCTTCTTGACTCAAAAGAAGGCCATGGCACGAGTGGCCCATGGCACGAGTGGCCCATCTTAACTCGAAAGTTTATCGCTTCGGCTTTTTTCCGCGTTTCGGCTTTTTTTGTCGCTTCGGCCCATCTTGACTCGAAAGTTCATCGTTTCGGCTTTTTTCTCAATACATCCCCTGTTTACGTGCATTTCCACACATCCGGTGAACAAAAGGGAGGGAAAAATCGAAACGTTGGGTTGATAAGCAGTACTCCGCGGGATGAAAAACAATCGCATTAGGGTCAATCCCGGGTCGTCTGAATGGAATTTCGTAATCTACTAGAAGTTCATTCACCGCGTGTGTTTCGCGTCTATATTTAATGCAGTCGTCTACTCGGTGATTCTATTCTCGCTCCGGGGCTGTTCCAGAAATAAACACTTGAGCGAGAAGGAGCACCGATGCAACACATTCGAGTGTACGTCCCAGGTGAGTCTCGTTTGTCAGTGTCAGTGAACGATGGACACGTTTACTTTTGTAAGGTTCCTTATTCTGTACTATCGTGCAATTTGACGACCTCTTTACTTCCGGTCTCGTATGTGGACGAGCTTGTGCTTGTTCATGTCGAGAGAAGACATTTCGAATGCATCGTGCGTATCAATTTTTACACACATTTTTATCTTGCTCTTGCCAAGGAATTTTAACGTTCTTTTTTGGATGTCTATATGAATATCTTCCTTTTCAATATTGTAATGCTTCGTTTCCCTTGCGAGCTTTCACGACCCCAGCCTTTTTACCTGAGACTTGCTACTTGACTATTTCCACTTACTTACAAGGAACATCACTTAAGTGTCGGCCTTACATTTCGTTGAAACTCATATATGTGATGAAGCATTGAACACTATTAGACACGTATTTTTTTTTCATCAGCGGGCAAACCGTTTTAAGGGGGGAAACCATCATTAACATCCCTTCGAAAAAAAATTGGGGATACGCTTTAAACATTTTTTACAATATATATGCATAATCAAAATTCGGTAAATAACAAATTGAATCGTTTAAAAAAATATTGCAAAATGTTTATTTTGGAAAAGTGAGCGTTTTACGAAAAAATCATCCGGGTCAAAATGACCCAATGTGTCATTGAAGTAGGATGTAAAAATGATTTGGACATCCGTGTCCATCGCGAGAAAACAATTAGCAGTCTTCATTACAGCCGATATAATATTAAGGGGTATGCATAACCTTGAAGTCAAAAAAATAAATCGATTTTGAATATTTTTTCTTCGTCTCAGGTATTGGGATGACAAAGTCGATCTTTCGCACACAGATAATACATTGTCTTGACATGACACCGCTTTTTTTTTATTGCAAAATATATGTAAACAACGCTATCATTGTCATTTAATCTCGGGACTGTGGCCTCCGCTGGCTTGGTCACGTACATGATTCCGGTAACTAGACTCATCCAATGTAAAAATGGAAAAATATACTTTTGGTACAATAGTGAAGCTACAAACCCACCAGAAACTTTTTCGAAATTTAAAAAATTGCATAAATTGCACCTTTGTGAAAAAATGTCGATTTTCGACCAAAAATAACGACTTTAAACGTTTGTTTTTAAGAAACGGAGGAACATATGAAAAAATCATGCAGTCTGTCAATTGAATATGTTATAAAATATGTTCAGTCCAAATTTGAAGTAATTCGGACGATTACTATTTTGAGATACGACGTGCGCCAAATTGCAAAGTATACTTTCGAGATAAACGCAAGAGAAGTAAACGTACCAAATCCACTTTTTCCATATACAATTTTCGTATAAACATTTGGGTCTGCTCACTACCCTAGGGGGTTCTTTATAGTTTCGGGTACGGGCAATACGCATAGGACATTCATTTTGTTCTAGAATCATTTTTTCCGTTATAAACAATTGAATTGTTACGATGACGATTATGACGAAAAAGTGCATTTTGTAGAAAAAAGTTTGAAATAAAAAATGTTTCTTTCATTTTTTTTCCTAGCTCCATTAGTAACGGAGATATGAACAAGGAACATTTTTATGAGAGAGACGGAACGATGAGTGCAAGGGACGAAACGACGAGTGAGAGGTGATGCGATTAATTTTCGTCCCTTATATCTCCATTACTAATGGAGTTAGTAAAACAAAAATCTAGTATTTAAAATTTCTATCTATGAAATACACTCTTTCGTCCCAATTGTTATTTGAAAAATTTAATTGCAAGAAAGTGCTTTCGTGTATGGGCTACTTGCTTGAGATAAAATCACAATTATTTTTCGTACCTTCAGTCTGCCATTCTTGCACCGTATAACAATCTGCCAGCCTGGTTGGACAAAGTCATGTCAATGCCCTTAGAAACCAGAGCCGTAACATAACAGGACGTTTTCACCTGCTCCGCTAAAATCGTCATAACTCGGTGATTTTTTTGGCATTTTCACAAAATCTTTGAACCAAACCAAAGTTAAGACTCTACGCAATAAGAAAATAAAATAAACGAAAAATCGATTTTTTTTTAAATTGCAAGGTGATGCACACCCCTTTGGTAACTCTAGTGTCTGATGTTCTGAAATAATAATAGAACTGGCAAACAATTTTATTTGCTGTCAGATAAAACTCGAATGGCCCTTTAGTCTTGATTTATATGGCTGCTGTACCACCTGGGCCTCCTAACGTCAATAAATACTTGTGCAGAATTCCATTTACGTAATTAGACGATCACCCCACCTGTAGGTTCAGAGCGAAGCCGCCAAAACATATAAATGTATGCCCAAAATGGTAGTCCTAATGGTAAATCATTGCTATTCATTGATAAGGCCCGTTCTGTGCATCGCTGCAGCATTGGGGACAATACCAGCAGTCATAGTCGTCACGTTATTAACCACCTTAATCCCACATTTATTCACCTTGACACGGCGGCAGAAGCCTACCGCGACGGTTGAGAGGCAAGGACACTCGGGCCATGAAACCCGACAGAAATAATAGCGACGATATAATATCGATGAATTATTGTGTTTTTTTTCTCTCTTCGCACTATGTATGTGTATATAGGCTCCATACATCGCAGCTCAAACCTAATTTACTCAACAAACATACACCGCAGTATCCTTGAGGTGGAAGTCTTTACGAACATTTTTCAATTCTGGGTCTATCCGAAGTTTGTAGTTTCACTTATTTGTAAATTTAATAAATGTTAAAACAATTGGATTTGGCGTTTTATTTTTTACAATCATATTTATTATTTATTATAATTTTGACAATTAGATTTTTGGAGGGACGTTTAGGTTTTGAGCAACCCCCTTCTTAAATTTGATTAATAGGTTTTTCTTAATCAGAGAATAAAAAACAATAATTGTAGATAAATATGCGGAGTTCTAGCTGTTTGATACTTCAGTACTGACAGATATGGCTCATTTATTTCACCTTGAAGGGTGGCCCTGTGCCACTAACTTCCAGCTCAAAGGCGCCATATTTAGTTGAGACGGTCGCCACAAACAAGCAAATTGAACATGGACCATGACAAGTTGTTTTTCCAATGTGTATTTCTGCAGTACTTCGATTCGAAAAAAAGTGCAGCTGAAAATCACCGAATGCTTGCACATATTCAACTCCAGTCCGCACCATCCGAAACTATATGCAGAGATAGGTTTCGACCATTCAAAAGTGATGGTTGTGACTCTCATGACAAGCAACGACCAAATCAGTCAAGAAAAATTGAAGACGTCGAATTGCAAAGTTTGTTGGATAAAAACTCTGCTCTGACACTCACAGAATTCGCTAAACAGCTCAATGTTGTCAAGTCAACAGTATGCCAACGTTTTGATGCTATGTGCAAAATCCAGAAAGAAGAAAAATGACTGCCACACGTGCTGAACGAAAACGCCATTGTGAGCCGACTACACATCATCATTTCTTTGCTTCGAGGCACAGAAGAAATGTTTCTCGCCACGTATTGTAACTGGGGATGATAAATGGATTCATGTCGATAATCTTAAACGCAGAAACTCATGGACTGATCCTGACAAACCATCAAGATCAGCGCCAAGACGGAATATCCATGGGCCCAAAGCCATGTCGTGTATGTAATGGGAGATGGAGGAGGCGGTGCTTTGTGAGCTCTCCAAACCCTAGGAAACGGCCACTGCCGAACGTTACCAACAGAAGCTCGGGTGTTTGGGCAATAATTTTATTGAGGGGTATCTTCTCACTTTAGACGCTAAAAAAGGCTATTTTTATGAATTTTTTTGATAGGTTTCTATTATAGATGTTGATATAGAATTCGTTACATTTACAAATGCACTTTCGAAATACATGAACATTTATTTATTTGTTTATTTAAGTCACTATTTATAGATGAAAATGGTAGTTAAAAAAAATGTCCTGAAAAATTGTAGATCTGCGCTGTTGATGAAATCTCGGAGATGGATCATACGAAACAAAAAATCAAACGGTTTTAGATTCAGTATGTTAATGGCTATAGCGCATATCATGCGATTTTTGATATATGCAAAAATAACAAAATGGCGGATATTTTTCGAAAAAAAAAAAAAAAAAAAAGTGTTTTTTCACCGTTTTTTGGCAAAAAATGGAAAATATCAGAATTTAAAAAAATCCTTAATATGCGCTATAGATATAGTTGTAAAGAACATGTGGTTAAAATTTCATAAGGATCGGTTCAGTAGTTTCGAAGATTTTACCAACAAGCCGTCGAAGAACGTTGTTTCGAGAAAAACGCGTTTAAAGTTTGTTTGGGTTACATAAATACATACATTTTTTTAAAATGTATTTCGAAAATGTATTTATTAATTTACTTTTATATCATGGTATTTATCTGTGTATTTATTAATTAATATTTATTATGTATAAATATCTGTGTATTTATCATTTTACTTTTATATCAATATCTATAATATAAATTTATCAAAAAAATCATGTAAAAAGCCTTTTTTTAGCGTCCAAGTGAAAAGACCCTGAGAAAAAGGCCGTCAGATTCTGCTGCACGACAACGCTCGGTCCCACGTTGCATCAGCGATGAAAAAAAAAACACTGATGGAACTTGAATGGTAAGACTTTTCTTACCCAGCCTATTCACCCCCAAGTGATTATCATTTAATCCGGTTGATGGGGAACGCCTTAGAAGATAAACACTTTTGCAATTACGAAGCACAAAAACGAGTAGATGAGTGGAAAGCGTAAAAAGGCATTCTTTTAGCTTCAGGTGGGATTCAGCTTTTGCCAGAATGGTGGGAAAAATGAGTGACATCCGAGAGAAAATACGTTGACTAATACACATGAGTATTGATTAATACAAACAGATGAGTTTGATTATTACAAACACATGTATGAGTTTCAAACAAGTTTCAACAAAATAAAATAAAACGATAAACCAACCGCCGGTTTAAATGTAACCACTTAATATATGTTCAAAACGAATGGGATGAAAAATGCAAACAGTTTTTCCATAAGCATTTGGAGGATAATTGTTGAAAAGTGATTCGACGAGCCAATTGACGTAAATATAATAGATAAATTGTTTTTTTTTATGTTAAAATAAACAACATTTAATATCTGAACAAAAATATTGAATATTCGAAAAAGCATCCCTAGAATCCCTAGAAAACACACCCATACATTGGACATATATTTCCTAAGGCAGTATTTTAGTTTAGAAGTTTGAAAAAATCGATTTTCTGGCATTTTCTTAAAGTATAAACTTTTAAGAATATGTCCGCAAAAGGAAATTTCCAAATTTCCAATACTGACGGCAATGAACGAGACTAAAATAGGATCGACTGGTCGGAGCTACGAACTTCAGAAGCGTGTAAGGAAGCTAGAACTGCTCGCAGGGAAGAACGAGCTTCAGAAAATCGTAATTTCGTAGTCGCGAAAGGCACACTTTACGAGGAAGGAATGGCTTATGCATATAACGTAAATATATTATGCCATTATACCACATAGATGGTTCCGTTTCCCTGCAATTGTACTCAAAACTTTGGTCGGGTTTTTCTCGAAAGTACTTTTTTTCAACTTGGTTGACATTAAATCTGAAGTTCTGTTCAACCGATTGACTTCAAATTTGGTATGGACCTCCGATATATATCCCTCTATCGTCCCTACCTCGGTCAATGCGAAATTATTATTATTACTATTTAAAAAACTACAATTTTTTAAAAAGAATAATTAGGGCAGGAAGTGAACTTTTTTTCAGCCAGCCGCTATTTTAGAATTTTTTCTCTCTTTGGTACCTGCCTTAATGACATTCTTCTTGAAAAAGAAAATTGGTTGTATTTCCGCTTTAAATGCACGGGGGCTTTCAAATCATGTCAACCGCCTCAACCCTTTTTTTCCATGGCCGTCTTCAGAGGCACATAAACTCCAATTTTTTGATACATTTTTTTCAAGTTCTTGAAGCATCAATGAAAATACTGTAAAAAATGCATGGTATGATATTTTTTTTTTTTTTTTTTATCAAGCTCGAATAAAACCCCGAAATCTAGGCCTCTAGACTAATGCCTTAAGAGGTAAGGCCACAATGGAATTTAAAAAAAAATCGATTTTTTTCGCTATAACGATGCTTTATCATAATAAGAATAAGTTACTATTCCATTTATAGCAAGAAAATATTTTTTTCTCCAACTTTGAGCGTATAACGTAAACCCACCTCTGGCACGGCCATAGAGTACCTAAAACTTTAAACGCATTTTTCTCGAAACAGCTTTTTCCAATTGGCGTGACAAATAACTTCAACAATTTTCACTCGATTTACTTCAAATTTAAAAGTTATGTTCCTAATTGCATTTCGCAGAGAAGTACGTACGGAATTTCCAATTAATTGACAACTTTTCGCTTTCTGAGCAGTTTTATACAAAACATTTCACGGAAAAATCATTTCTCAAGTTCAAATACTTACAATTTTTGAATAAAACAATATTTTTTAAATTCCGTACTTACTTCTCTAGGTATGCTAATGTAGATTGACGAGAATTTTTGTTTTTTGTTCTAGGTAAAAAATTGTGGATGCTAAATGTCACGCGGCGGAGCGCCAAAAAAAAGATAACAAAACAAATATTAGTAGTCGACCATTTTGTACATCGAAAAAAAAAAATATTTTTTCTAACAGCTTGATATTCATACTAAATAGATGGGTAATTAATTTTATGAGTGAATCACTTTTTCATACGAAAAAAATGGTTAAATTCGCACATGATTTTATACTCGTTACTGTGTCCTAACCCCTTAAATGTCATACTTTTGACAGAAGTACTTCGATTGTATTACATTAACTTATTGCAATGAAACACAATTTTACCAAAGACTTCGCTTTAAGGAGAGATATACACCTAGATGGTCGAATAACAAAATTTAGAAGCTATGAACCTTCCGTCGACCGTAGAAGACCTACACTATGGACCTGGTATCGATGATTCCATGCAAGTTGACAAATTTCGTGATTTATTCATTCTCAAATTTTTAAACGCGTTTTTCTCGAAACCACGTTGTTCAAATCGGTACCCAAAATTTCTCGAAAACTAATGAACCGATTGCCTTGAGGTTTTTTGTGGTTATTCTATACACCATTATCTAGTACTTGTCATAGGATTTTTTTTCCGTTACTTAGTTTTTGTTTTATACACAAAATAATAACTGATTATTGGCCCAAAAATTACTATGTATGTTCAAACGTCCGCCATTTTGTCATAAATCGATATTTTCAAAATCGGCTATGACAAATACTAGATTATAGTATCTAATTTAATAATCTTTTTGGTTTTTTTTTTCAGATGATTTTTTAAGAAACGCCAATGGGTACCGTATATGCAGATTTTTTTACGACGCTCCAAGGATTATACAATATCCTTGTATCCTTTTGATATTTTTAAATAAAGAAAATTAAACATATTTTTGAATGTATATACTTTTAGATAATTAAAACCCCAATCCGAAATTTCAAATCATTTCCTTGAAAAAATTCACAAAAATTACCTTTTTTCCGGCTCCTAGATGTATATCTCCCCTTAATACAATGCATAATTTAGCTGGATAAACAAAGTAATAACGAACAATGATTACTTGCTTGTTCAATCAATTTTTTTCGTCTCGCTTTATCCGTGTGTAGGAATATATACGTTTTTTTTGCTCTTTCCATTGCACACATAATCTTTACTTCACGTTTCTATGCTGCAATGCTTCTCCGTCCTATACGTTGCATGCGATGAAACAAGATACCCTCCAGTTTAGCGTGTTTGCTGCACGAGCCAGTTTTCTCTGGCGAATTTTCTGCGCGGTTATGTCAACGCTCAAGTTCTCTGTACAATATCGTTCGACGATACTCGCGTCCTTATCTCTATACATCGGAGTCTATTTTTACAACAGAACCTGTTTGATGATCGACATTTTTTTTCGTCCCTCGTTCTGTTCGACCACCAAAACTAACTACCAGTACGTTAATCGCGTTCTAAATTACAAGTGGCTGTTATTCATTCGCATTGATCATCCTCCTACATGCACCATCGCCAAAAATCAATGATCGTGCACACAATGCAAAACATTCGAAATCGGATCACGGATCGAAACAATGAGAAAAAAAAGGTCAGCCAAAAGTATCCAAAGAGTGAGCCCAGATTTTCAAAAAAAAAATCACCCATGCCAATGGTTTGATGAAGAATTCACATGAACTGCTAAAAATCGGATCACGGATCTAAACGATGATAAAAAAGCTTAGCAAAACATATCCAAAGAGTGAGCCCAGATTTTCAAAAAACTCATCACCCATGCCAATCTTTCGATGAAGAACTTATATGAATTGCTAATAAAGCACTCACCGTATTGGCTCCCTTTCGTCGCCGTCCCGAGAGACGAAGAGATCGTCGTCAAAGTCCACGCAGACTTTTCAAAATATTTTCTACCGCCCGGATCGAGACCGAGACATTTTTTGACATGTCATTTTGAACCTCCTCGTGGCTAACCGCTCCGCATATTCGTTAAAACGCAAACGAGAACATCGGAATCGTAAAAAGAAAACAGTGGAATGTTCAACGCGAGAGTTTTTGACGCCGCGTCTGAACGACTGCGTGAAAAAAGACCAGTAGAAACGAGTGAAGAAGAAAACGAAGCCGATAAATGGCGAGGCCTAACTGGGATCGTGGTATTCACCGCAGTAACATTGCCGGTTGCGACTGCACGCCGCGAATTCCCCACGACTATTGGATGACGAAGCCCAAGCAGCGCAGCGTGTGCAAACCGCGTTTGTAGAAAGCGCGGGTTAAGCCTCTTCGGCTGTGAACTTTTGCTTTCCAATGACTGGATACCGTGGAAAGCTTTGGCTTCGCTCAAGATACCGATGTCCCGAATTCGCGCGATCCCTCGCTTTTGCGCTTTCTCGATATCAAGCTACGGACTTTTCCCGACGAGTGTCGATAACGTCACTGTGTTCGCGCGATTGATGACGAACGTTCCACGCGCGCGTTTGTCAAGTTTTCCAATGTGACGCAAGGTTGATCGAATTAGGTGGATATAGGAGATCGTCGACGGTGAGAGTGGTCCAGAAAGGTGAGTTTTCACGTTAGCCACGTAACTACAACGACGACCGATCGAACGAGTTGTGCCGGCGTGGTGGCCGGGCAGGCACTGCTGGAGGCCAACACCGGCATAAGCGCGCCAGTCCAGGCCAGGCTGCTGCTGCTGCAACCTCCTTGCGTGGAGGTGGGCTCTCGAGATCGATAAAGTGACAAGGATGAAACTAACCCAGCTGGTGGGTTGAAAGAACGAGATAACGTACGTAGGCAGCGCCAGTTGAGTAAGGCTTTAGGCAGAAATCCTACCCCTCTCTCCTTTCGATCCAATGGTGGTGGTGGTGGTGGTGCTGATGATGGTGGCGAGCCTGACTATGTGGTGGTAGATCTACTACCTCATCGTGGAGGTGGTAGTGCTCTGTATATTGCACGGTTGGAATGAAAGGGATCACGGAATGGTGAAGAAACAAAAGGGGTTCGGTAGGTACAGGAATGAGGCAAAAGGCAGCCGACAAATTCTCTCCTCTCTCTCTCTCTCTCTCGCACCCTCGTGCGCCTTTGTTATTTTTCACGCTTTTGTCTCAGGCCGGGATTAGACCCATAGATTTTTTCCCTTCTGATATCCCAGGAATTATTATTCGCAAGGGAGAAATATCGGAAAAACGAGGGGTGAGATGACGCCGATGTTCGGTGGATTTTGCGTTTTAGTGGAGATGTTGCTCTACGCGTACTATGAGAATTATTAAGGAGTTGGGCTACTGTGACGAACCGAAAATCAGGGCTGTTTGGAAAAAGTCATTTTGGAGGAACAAGTGAGATGGTTGAAAAGTCGTTTGAATATTTATTTGTATGGATATTGACAAAGTCATGTGCCAAGTTTCATTGAAAAATGTTAATAATTAAAGAAGTTCGTGAAAAATCGTTTGGATATTTATTTGTATGGGCATTGACAAATTTATGTCCCAAATTTCATTGAAAAAGGTTAATAATTAAAGAAGTTATGAACAATCTCGTGAAAGACCTTTGAACGTGAGGGGCTCAATGGTGTACTTGATTTTTGCCACCCGGTTGACCTGAAAGAAAGAAATTAGTTTTTTTTCTTAAAATAGATAGTATTGGCCATGACTTGACCGATTATTTTTCGCTATCGTGTTTCAATCATGAGGACATTTTTTTTTAAAGATTTTTAGAGGAGAACGTCATCATTATTGTTAATAACTAATAAAAAAATGTTATCAAGAAAAATGTTGGTCAAGACTAAACTACTATTACACTGAAAAACTGTACCAAATTTCAAGTCAATCCGCTTATTAGAAGTCAATAAATCGTGTACACCGTTTTGAGAAACGTGGTTTCGAAAAAAAAATACGTTTAAAGGTTTACCAGAAGTATTATCGTTGTAATAATCAGTCTCCCTTCAATCTGCGATTCCTGCACCATATTTTGAGCCTTCCTCTTCAATTTGAGTTGCCTCAAGCGACAAAGGAGAGTTTTGAAATGTTCACAGTAGCCTGACGCCTTAAAAAATTAATATTCAAGCGTACTATCAAAAAATCAAGAATTGAAATAACCGAATACGGTAGCGTTTTTAATTTCAGATGTAAACATTTATTTTTCATTGTTTTTAAAGAATTGCTTAAGACCAAACTGATGGCCGTATCAATCACCTACAAATGTAGTCCTTGCGCTTGTGTCAATTAAAATTCACGTATTCCACATTGGCCGTGTCGAAGGATTTTTTATTTCCAGAATCCTACATCCTTTTTCTAAAATCTTACTCAATAACTGCCACCCAAACATTCGACCATAGTAGGATAACGTTTTCGTGAACAACGTTTTGAAATTTGAAAACGTTCGATCATTTACTCTTTCGAAGAACATCAACGAATGAGGAACCTCAGACTCGCATTTGGTTTGTTCTCTGCTGAAATTTGGGAATGTTTCTCTCGCACATTAGCACCCCAACATCCTTCGTTAAGGGACGTCCCCCCAGTGACATGTTCGTCTTGTGATTTCTCCAAAACAATCAGAGTTCCATTGTTACCCACCGCGTTAAATGAACAGGAATGCAGGATGAGATGGAAGACTACGTGGAATTGATTTTTTTTTCAAATTGTGTATAAATAAATAAAGGCATTCCAAGTACTGAGGAAACTCGTTATCATCCAGTGTTTTCCGAACGGAAAATCAATACGGTTGGCACGATTTCAATTTTGGGAGACTTGCTTCTCTCGTCGAGTGAAGCTTGCATTTTCACCAGGACTAAATCTATGTGGAATGTCTCCATTGAACGATGCATCCATCGATTTTCGTACGTTTTTGCCACCGAAAACAAAACCAATTCTATACCAACATCTATCGACAAACGGGCATGTGCATAAGTTTCCAGAGAATCTTTTCACGTTGGATAACAGAGATGAATGTTCAGCAGCAGTGGTGAACGACGGTCCCAAAAAAAAAAACGTCACAAAGTAGTTCTCAATTGCAGTTCATCAGCGTTTTTATTTTCACATCTCAGTGTCGAGGAAACTAACTCTGACACAGACGATCTCTAATTAATGTCGTTTATAATAATTAGTGAGAGAACACGTCAAAGATGTAACTCTCATTAATATAGTGCGAAGCTTGATAGCTGCTCTAAATGACTGGAATTCTGGAAGTGTGCTTTGACGCCGCTGATGGGTAGAGTGCATCTGTATTGTGTTCCGTTGAAACGAGAGCCTCGTTGGACAATGGACAAGTAGGGATTGTACTCTTTGTTCCACTTATTCTTTTGTTCCGACTCGGATGTACAGCAGGGTTTTCCTGTCATCCACCAACTATTGGACCGTTACAGTTGCATTATATAACGATAATTTCTTTCCAATTGCGTCTTGACACAACGAACACGAAATAACAAAATATTCAACACCAAGTAAACCATGTGACTACGATCGTTTGTGCGATCATTTCAGTAAAATGGAATGTCTTCAATGCCTAATGAAAAAGTGTTGTCAAGAGAGTGAATAGACGAATGGGTGTTGCATTCGATTCATCTACTCGTTCACTCGTACCATCTTTGGCTTCCTATCCACGACTTATGGGAAGATTCTGGGATCGTGTAGTCGAGATTCTACTATGAATGTGATTTTGAATTGCATCTAGCCTCGTGATTGTCCATTGAGAGCATATTAGGCGTAATCAGGAACATCGTAGACATCCACCGTAACGTATACTTTGCACGGAAAATCGGAGAACGAATGTGCTAGTTTCAATAGGAAGTTCAGGGAGGCTGGATGGGGTGAAGGGAACCTGATTGTCACTCGATTCATGCGGCGATCTCGATGTGCGTGAAAAAAGAGTTTTGTGTCAAAGGAACTCGTAGTTTTATACCAGATACTCTGAAAATTAAAAAGCTTTCAATCGAGTGGATACTTTCGAGGATGCTTCCGATTACGCTACAATGAACATCACTTGAGTGTCCGCTTGCGATTTTGTTGAAACTTATATATATGTGATGAAGCATTGAAAACTGTTGGACACTTTCTTTTATCGGCGGAAAAATGGTTTTAAGGAGGGAAACCGCCCCTAAAAGAAAGTCGAGGGGTGATTTCGCAGACTCATCTACAAGCAGTCCACCGATCTGAATGAAACGAAAAACAAAATTCTTCGAATGTAGAGCGATGAAAAATTCACTATAGAAGTATTGGAAAAAAATTCGATTAAGGGGTGATACGCTTTTCTGCGAGGGGTGGTTTAGCCCCTTAAAATCGTTTTTCCGCCGACAAAAAAATACGTGTCGAATACTTTTCAATGTTTCATCACATGTATGAGTTTCAACGAAATCGAAGGCGGACACTTGAGGCCTCAGGCCACTCTAGAGGCCGAAAAATAGGCTTTTTGGGGATTTTTTTTCTTCAGCAAAACTACAAAATAATTTTTTTTTATTTAAATTTTTTACAAAACTGATTTTTTAGGCAAAATTTAAAGTTTTTACAAAACTAATTTTTTAGGCAAAATTTAAATTTTTTACAAAACTGATTTTTTAGGCAAAATTTAAATTGTTTACAAAACACATTTTTTAGGCAAATTTTTCACTTTCCACTTTAGAAGTGCGCCATTTGGCCAAAAATCAATATATCGAAAAAATCCTACGTACTTTTATAGCAGTTATTATATATAATCGGAAAAAATTCATTGGCTCATTATAATTCAAAAATTACAGGAGTAGTTTGTCCGAGTGGACCCTAGAAAGACAGAGACGTTATCGCAAACGCGCTGCACAGCCGCCATTTCGAAATTAATCGCTTCAAAAAAAATATTGTATACAGTCACTGATATGTATGATGAACACCTTTTTCTCGTAATCTCGATTTATTTTGTAGTTCTTCTGAAAAAAAATCCCCAAAAAGCCTATTTTTCGACCTCTAGAGTGGCCTAACCCCTTAAGGTAGTACGAGCGCGCAATCTTGTTTTCTATAGATTTTGTTCAAATTTTAACCAGACATTGTATATATCATTATGCATGTTTGGGTGAAACTTCAGAACAGTTGATTATTTAGATTGGGAGATAATGGGTTTTAAAGTTGCTAGTTTTAACACTGCAGGGTCTACATTGAAATTTAGGCAGAATAGTTTTCCGTACAAAAATATTTATCCCCTATAACAAGAACACATATGCCAACACCACAGAACAGTATTGTTCAATATTTCGAGAAAAAAAATAATTATCATGTTCCTGAAGTTAAAAATGTTGTCATAAAAAAATATTTGCAATATAAATATTAATATTGCTTATGTTATCTTCATTAACAAATAAAAGTGTTGGTTCATTCATAACTAATTAAAAACTTTATTCGATTAAAAATGACTTGCAAATAAAAATTTGTGTTCCAGTATTATTTTAAATATGCCGCGCAAACTCACGTCATTGGATACGTGAACGATGCGGTGTTGCCATACGTTTTCATATTATAGGGGACAAATATTTTTTACGGAAAATTATTCTGTCTAAATTCCAATGCAGACCCTGCAGTGTTAAAAGTTGCAATTTTAAACCCATTGTCTCCCAATCTAAATAGTCGACTGTTCTGAAATTTCACTCAAACATGCATAATGATGTAAACAATGTCTGGTTAAAATTTGGACAAAATCTATAGAAATCAAGATTGCGAGCGTGTACTACCTTAAGTGACGTTCCTCGTAACATCATTTATTTTTAGTCCTATATCCTCTTCTATACTCCGAAAATATTGAGCTTATTTTTCGACAGACTTGTATCGCTGATGCATCTTTGGTACCCAAGAACCCTTTGGCGTTTTGCGAATTTTTAAGTTTGTATCTAACCTCGAAACAATTTTTGTGCGAATAGGTCACTCTCGTGAAAATAATCAGTTGGACTGTTTCCAAAAGGAGAGAAATGGAAAAAACGTTCCTCGCAGCCCGGACATGGCTGACATACAAATTCCTCGTTGGCATGAAAACACGTACTAGTTTTGCCTGCTAGTTTTTCGGAGAGGTACCAAAAAGTGTTAACTTCGAACGTTGCGCAAGCGAAGCGTTTTCGAATAGCGGGTTTTGCGTATATCAATACTAACGAAGTTGATACGACAAATTTGTCGGTGCCGTGTGACGATGCTGCGTTCCTCGGTATTTATCAGAGCGGCGAGTGAAATTAAGTTAGTTTGTTGGTTGAAGCGACGAGGCGGGTGGGAGCTTGGTCTTCTTAATTGGGGGATGCTGCAGTCCTCGAACTGCCTCTGCAGTTCTGCGCCTCCAACGAACCGTCAACAGCTGTAGTAGAATAGTCAACTCTGGCTATCGTTTGTGGTCAGGCCTCTTTTTATTACGTGCTGTGATAATACAATGATCGCGTCCCTATTACTTTACGTCATATATAAATGGACATACAGTATAAACGAAACCGACCGAAACTATGTGAAAAACTAAATTTGCGCAAGTTTATCAAAATCCTAAAGCCTGTTTTGTAGATAAAATTGACAAATGTGCACCACTTGTTCAAGAGGTATAGGACGAATGTAAGTGTACACACTTTTTCGATTAAAGTTGCATTCGAATACAATAGATAAAGTGAAGTAGTCATGCAGCCGATGCTAAAAACGTTCACTACGATGCTAATTAAGGGGTTGTGCCTAGTTGCAAAAATCGAAAAATCACTTTTTTCCAAACCAATATATTTTGACAGTATATCATCTTGTAAATGTTCCCTGAAAATGCCAAAGTGATCGGGTCGAAATTTACATATTTATAGGGTGTTATGTTGACGCTCGTCGGAACGCTCGGGGCGTCGTTCAAAACTATAAACGCTTTTTCTCGACAGTACGTTTTCAAAATCGGTGAGCAAAATATCTCAAAAACTACAACATCGATTTTTCTACATTTTTTAGGGCTTCTCTCGATGTTAAAATATAGTATTCGATCGGAGTATTTTTTTTCCGATCTATACTCTCGATTTCATGAACGAAAAATGCCCATTTTTCTCGCAAAACTCAAGACTCTCACTTTGACCACGCGCCATTTTGTTTTTATTTGATATTCTGGAAATTCCTTTGATTAATCACAGGGTAAACTAATATACTAACGAAATCTGTTCGTTTTTTTAATATTCTATAACCTGGTCCAGAAAATCCGCTGTAAATCGATTACAATTGAATATTTTTACACAAAAAATTACAAAGTGTTCTTCCCAAATACTTTCCCAAATACTTAATTTTTGTCGAAATATATTATCGGGGTTAGGCCACTCTAGAAGCCGAAAAATGGGTTTTTAGGGGATTTTGTTATCAGAAAAACTACAAAATAAATCGAGATTACAAAAAAGGGTGTTTATCATATATATATATCAGTGACTGTATACAATAAATTTGTTGAAGCGATTAATTTCAAAATGGCGGCTGTGCAGCGTTTATCTCAAAACTGTATTTTTTAAGTTGGCCGGAAACATAACTCCGACCATTTTCAACCGATTCACTTGAAATGTCGAATATATCTTGAAAAATACATTGTCTATGGAAGTACGTAGGATTTTTTGTTAAATTGCATATTTCATTTGTTATTAACAATTATCTGCGATTTTTAGGCGAATTTTTAACTTTCCAAAAATTTGCCTAAAAATCGTTAATAGCAAATTAACTAAGCAATATAAAAAAAATCCTACGTACTTCCATAGACAATGCATTTTTCAAGATATATTCAACATTTCAAGTGAATCGGTTGAAAATTGTCTGAATTATGTTGTCGGCCAACTTAAAAAAATGCAGTTTTGAAATAAACGCTGCACAGCCGCCATTTTGAAATTAAACGCTTAAAAAAAATGTTGTATGCAGTCACTGATATGTATGATAAACACCCTTTTTGTAATCTCGATTTATTTTGTAGTATTTCTGGAAAAAAATCCCCAAAAATACTATTTTTTGGCCTCTAGAGTGGCCTTTAAAAAATCCCAGTAAATGGGCTCTTTGCGACTGTTACTCGGCATAGCCCGTTAAGTAAAAGTCTTCTCCCAAAAATATAAGCCATCAAACATCAAGCATAGCAATGCAATTCTTCAATAAAGTCCGAAGAAAGTGTTCCCAAGCGAGGAATGCATTATCGATAGAAATATACAAATAATTCATCTGTAATAGAATAGAGAATTGTAATCGTAGTTTCTCCCAACGCCACACAATGACACTTAACGGCGGGGTAAAGTTAATTCGGCGAAAAAAGGCATGTTTTTAAGATTTTTTTTGGCGTAACGAATAGTGTTCGTTTATTGAAAAATTTACATATAATAAAGTAACATTTGAACAACATTCTCCTAAATTTGCATTGCAAAATATTCAAAATTGAGCGAGTGAAAATTAAACCCCAGAGGCACCGCGAAAAAACGTTGGTTTGCGGTGTGCACCATAACTCGCAACAGAATCATTTGAAACAAAAAAATAAAAATGCAATTGTTAAAGGAGATGTTTCTCGCGGTAATGACGGGAGGATTTTTTTTTCTTCGATTTTTCGATTTTTCGATTTTTCGATTTTTCGTAGCACTTGGGAGCCAAAAACCCGATTTTCGCTGAAAAAAATCGGCTAATTTGTTGTTGAAAAATTAGTAATTATTAAAAAAAAACAAAAAAGCTCTCGACAATACCTGGTGAATTATGTGAAGAAGTACTGTGCAAAATTTCAAAGGATTGGTCCAGTAGATTTTGAGTTATCGTGCACACGGACTTCAAATATGATAAGTCTCAGAAAAACGGTTTGAAAAACGCAGAAGAGAAGAGAACGGCATGGAGCAATAGACGCTCAAATACTCATAACTTCGTCAATTTAACTCCGATCGGCTTGAAATTTTAACACAATATTCTTGATATATTATGCATTCATGTAAAAATTAAAAAAAAAATGAAAAAAAAATTTTAAATACTTTATCCCGCCCTTAAAATCCATTTAAAACCCCACATTCTTTTTGATTTTTCTGACGTTCGACCTATTTTCCAGGAAAACAAATTCGGGGCTGATGCCATACAGCTGACTATTCCGTGGATCATGGTATCTCGTAATCGGCGTGTAACCATCATCTTTCTTATCGTTATGTCTTAGGCTACTGACGTCATCCGGGCTGCTCGTATAAACGTCAGATCGATGATCTCCATTGGACTGCCGGGAAATGGCAGCGTTGATACATTTCTACATGCTGCATACGATGTCATCTCAGGCGTAGTTGGATACTGCGGGCATGCTTGGAATGTGTTCGGCCTACCGTCCGCGCTGTGCCCTTTTTTACACATGTCTCTATGGTACGGAATTTAATTAGGTGCTCCGTACCGAGCAGAAATGCGACCGGGCATTCCTAACCGTGCGTTGGCCAGGCTTCCATCATCCGATTCACCTGGCCAGGCCCTTCCATGAAATAAGCCGGGAATACCACAAATCCGCTTTTTACGGCTTGCGCTCTGATTGGAAATGACAATCATCTGGCTGGGAATGCATTGCAAGAACATTGACATTCCCTGACAAGTGGAGCCTGACTTGGCGAACTGTAAATAGCGGCTTTGCTTGCCGCCAATCATCTGGTAGGGAATACACGCAAGAATATTGACATTTCCTGAAAAGTGGATCCTGACTCGACGAACTGTGAACAGCTGTTTTGCTTGTCACCACATCAAAGATATTAATAATAAATTGGCATAAAACTACGACATTTGTTGTAATTCTATACACCATCATAAGCTTTTGTTCGTCAATGGTAATCTACGAAAATAGAAATGCTTATCACCAATAACGGTATTGCAATAAGTATGAGTTTTAACGTGATCAAGAACCAACTTATTCAATGAGGCAAAAATGTAAAGTATTGCATGGTAAACCTGATCAACGCTGGAGGGCCTGACCATTTCTACACGGGGTAATGAGTGATTCCAGAAAAGGGGGCGACTTCGTGTCCTCGTTGAAAAGGACGAATTCATCTAATTATTTCAACGCTGCCATGTGAAAAGTACCAAATCTATTCAGCACCCCTTCTTTCCAGATCGTATGACCAGATTTCTCCATTCCTTCCGGGCGTTCTCGTGTACATGGCATTCGAAGACACCGGTGAAGTTAGGGTTTTCTGAACGCATTTGCGTTTTCGCTTATGGAGTGTGGCACAGCTTACCTTGACGAATGGAACCGGAAACAGTGCGGGGTATGGAGACAGATTCCTTTGCGCCGAAGAAAAGTTGGAGTTGTATGAGATTCCTGAGTCTTTTCCTTTGTTCCCGGGGCATTGTTTTTTACTGGAACTGGGAAGTCCTTGTTATTTGTGGAGTGTAATCACGTCGCTTGACTCACATGTTGGTCCTTTCATATCCACCTTTGTAGGTTGGAGCATCATATTCTTACTAGGAAAAGTTGACATCAATTCATCAATAAGCAACTACTCGGACTTCCATTGGACTTCATCTTCAATGCCCTCCCCCCTGCAAAATTTCAGTAACTTGTGTTAAGAACTTGGTACCACTTTTACTGCTTCGCAGAGGAAGACGTATGGCGGATTCTTCTTCTCAAAATTTCAACGGGAATATGTTGAGAATGTTTTAAAACGACGCAACATTATATTTTGACGAAAATGTCCGGAAGTAGGTGTATACGTACGTACGGACTTTAATCCGCATTTCTACTTCTACGAATTTTGAGATGTCAAGATATTATCTTTTACATATGAACAGTGCTCGTTAACCACTATTTTTATTAAATTCGGCAAGAATTGACACAGTGGCTGGAGATAGTAAAGAAAAAACCCGCAAAGTTAAGAAAAAATCCATCTTTGACGAATCTTGATTGATGGGGCAAATTCTTATCATACAAAGTCACGCACTGTCCTTTTTAGATTCGGTCAAAATCGGTACAGTGAGGCAGATTTGATAATAAAAAAAAAAATGTCTGCGCAAAGTTCATGAGATGCTCTATCTTTGTGAAATCTTGATTTAACGGGTTGAATTTTTTTATACGTGGCAGTACTACTGAAAACCCATTGGGATTGGATGTTGCATAAATTGCTAAAGGGGCTTAATATTTATTTTATTGTCGAATTAAACAAAGTCAGTAAACGTTTCAACTCACTCAAATTTGAAGATATCCGGTTGATTTTTTGTTTCACAGAAAATATAGCATTGGTGTCAATTTTCGCCATAATCCTTTGATGCGTTCAGATTTGGCGAAACGTTGATTTGTCATTTAGTGTAACAAGTACCAGTCAAGCACCGTCCTTATATAATTCAGCCAAAATCGGTACAGTGACCCAGATTTTATAACATTTTTTTTCAAAAAGTTCAGGAGGCGCTCTGTCTTTGTCAAATCTTGATTTGTGGGGTTGAATTTTTTTAAACGGGAGCGCTACGACTGAAAAACCATTGGCATAGAATCTTGCACGAAATTGTAAAGGGGTTAAAGATTCATTTTTAAATATTGTCGAATCAAGCAAATTGTGTAAACGTTTCAACTCACTCAAATTTGAAAATATCCAGCTGATTTTTTGTTACACTAATGGAGTAGCATCCGTGGTTAGTAGGTGTCGATTTTCGGAACAATCCTTTGATGCGTTCGGATTTTACAAAACGTTGATTTTTCACTAACAAGGAACATCCCTCAGGTGACACCATACGATTTTGTTGAAATTTGGATATGTTATAAAGCACCGAAAAGTAAGCGACACGAATTTTTTTATCGGCGGAAAAACAGTTTTAAGGGATGAAAGCAGCCCTTAATATAGGGGTGGTTCACCCCTTATTTTTTTTGCAATGGGGCATTTTTCATTGCCTCGGATTAGAAGAATTTTCATTTTTGTTTGGTTAAAATCGGTGGACTCCTTGTGTGTGAAACTGCTATATTACCCCTCGAGATGCCTTTTTTCGAGGGGTAGTTTCACCCCTTAAACCCGTTTTTCCGCCGATAAAAAAAATACGTATCGCTTACTTTTCGGTGCTTTATAAAATATCCAAATTTCAAGAAAATCGAAGGGTGTCACCTGAGGGATGTCCCTTGTAAGTGTAGAAAATGCAATGATCCTCTAAAATTTCAAAATACCGGGCGATTATTTCTACACAACGTATCGTGGACTGAGAAAAATATAAAAACAGAAAATGTGGTAATTGTAATTAGAACAATATGAAAACAGAAAATATGGTGATTGTAACTGGAAAAATATAAAAATAGAAAATGTGGCTGAGAAAAATAATCCCACAGTATAGAAACTTGCAAATTGGTTCCTTATACGTTTCCCTTACAAAGCTCGAAGCTTTGCCGGCGGGCCCATTGTCCATGAAGGAATTCAGTGGGCTCTACCGTAGTTGGCGTGACGCGAATGCAAGAACGTACGACTCGATCCGCGTCTGTGCAAAATATGAAGACCTGCTAGTTGGTTCGCGCGGGAAATGATATGAATCGCATAGAAAATTGCGGTAATGGCGGAAGCGCCAAGTTCCTTGCCAGAACTTCCTTCCATTCTATTTTGGTGCTTACATTAGTTCTTTCCAGTTATCCCTCTATTTAAAGCTACCCCGTAAAAGCCCCGTGAAAGGTTTGACATATTACTCACAAAAGTGAAACGCGCGCATGAACGATGATACAAATTTCTCGGAAAAAACTACAACACCCCCGGGCTTTCCACCCACGATATTCGAGTACGACGGATCTTTTGCACAGGTATGCCGAACCCAACCGAACACGGCCAGCCGATGACGTTGTCGCCGGGGATTCCGTGAACGTGATTGGTTCGATAAAAGCCTCGCGCTTGTCGTCACGGTATATTACCTGGCGCATTCAGCGTGTCCTCATCCCCGCATCGCCTGTTTGCCATTTTCCTTTGTCCCTATCTTTGCTATTGTCAGGCTTTGACCCCAAAACTTTGAATATATCGGTTTCAATGAATCGAGCGGAAATGGGAAGAAAAAAAAACCGCGTGCGACAAAACTTGGTCGTTGCCGCGTCATATTTTTCACGGCGAGGTTCTCCTCTCGCCGTATTTGTCCGGGACTTCCGCGGAGGCAAAGTTTCCCGAATGCAAGTCGCGAATACTTCCCGAGCTTCTTTTCAGTCTTGTGTTCCTATTTCGTTTCGTTTCAGTACATTGGACAAAAAAGCTTACTTTGAGCGCTTACATCTGGTTGAAATGTTTGAATATATATATATTTTTTTTGCTTTCGATGGATTTTCAAAATATAACATTTGAAAAATATTCTCTTAACATTATTATAAAACCCCAGACGAGGGACTTCCGCGGAGGCAAAGTTTTCCGAATGCAAGTCACGAATACTTCCCGAGCTTATTTTCAGTCTTGTGTTCCTATTTCGTTTCGTTTCAGTACGTTGGGCAAAAAAGTTTGCTTTAAGGGCTTACCTACCCGTGCAGAAATTTTGGCAGGGATACAGCTGGATTCTGACTTGTATCCCGGGCTCCCAGTCGGGATCTAGTCCGATATCGGATCAGATTCGAAGACTAAATGTAAGATCCGTAAACTGGATTCCATTAGGGATCCAGAACCGGATCCTTTAATGACTCTAAATAGATTCCCCATGGAATCATTGAGGAATCTGAGAAGGATCACGGGTGAATACAGGCTGAAATAAAATGTCAAAAATGGAATTATGACATGTTAAATTTATTATAAAAATAAATAACATTTATAAAGTTTTGGTGCATTAAACTATCAGTAAAAAAAATTGTCCAAAGATTCAAATGGCAGATCGCGCTCATTGCGAGATTTTGATGTGAATTAAAAAAAATTCACATCAAAATCGGTGAATGCAAATGTCTTGACAAGAAATTATAAATACAAAAAAATTCACAAAATTAGTTGTGAATTTTTTCGTATTTAAGTCAAATTAAAATCAAATTCAAAATGATTAGATTAAAATTTGCGCCAAAAGTGAGTACGTACGTATTTTGAGAGAAAACATTGCCTCGAGGCAAAGAAATTTTTGCACATAACTTTTTGTGCGAACATTTCTTTGCCTCAACACAATGTTTTGTCTCAAAATACGTTTACACTTGTGGTGTCAATTTTAATATAACTGTCGTGAATTCGATTTTTATTTTGTTCAACTTGAGGAAATTCACAACTCATTTTGTGATTTTTTTCATATTTATAATGTAATATTTGAAACTCACAACTTTTTTTGCAAAAATTTCTTTGCCTCGACGAAATGTTTTCTCTCGAAATGCGTAAGAACTCACGGTTGGTGTAAATTTTAATCTAATCATTGTGAATTTGATTTTAATTTGTCTTAAATACATGTTTATACCCACCGACATGTCGGTGGGTATAAACAGAGACTTATTCCCCAAAAACGGTATCCCGGTTAGAATCCAACTTGCATCAGTATCGGAATATGTACGACGACGATGGCATAATTTTGAAAATTTTGGCATCACGTGTATTTTCGGTATTACTATGTATTCTTATCTATAGATAGGAATTTTATAGATAGGAATATATAGACAGAAATTCCTATCTATAGATAGGAATTTCATAGTAATACAGAAAATACACGTGACGCCAAAATTTTCAAAATGATGCCATCGTCGTCGTACATATGCCAATACTGATGCAAGTTGGATTCTAACCGGGATACCGGTTTTGGGGAATCCATGACAAATCCTGATCGGGATTTGATCGGACATAGGGCATCCCGGTCAAAATTTCTGCATGGGTAGTTGCAATTTTTGAAAATATCGATTTGTGGCTTTCGATGGATTTTCAAAATATAAAATTTGAAACTTATTATAAAATTGCCAACTTTAAACGCGTTTTTCTCAAAATGGCCTTTTTTTAATCGCCGACCACGATATCTCAAAAATCACTGCATCGATAAACTTCAAATTGCACAAACTTCTTTTAGCACTTTTTTTTTCAATGCATAGTTTCTTTTATCGATGAAAATAGAGCATTTTTTCGCAAAAGTCGATTTTTTTGCTTTAGACTGCCGCCATTTTTTTCGAAAATCAATATCTTGTTAAATCCTTCGTCCAAGCACTAGATAATTGCGTGCAAAAACTATATTCGTTTGATTTTTTTTTATTCCGGATCCACATTTATAAATATTTTTCAATACAAAAATTGTGAAAGATATTTCAAACCATACTTTGTATGTAAAGAAAAATTGAAAACCTCCACACGTTTTCCCAGAAAAATTCACGAAGATTCTTTTTTTTCCGACCACGAGCTAGATGTAACCCATTAATGTTTCTTACAAGGAACATCCCTCAGGTTTCGACCTTCGATTTTTTTGAAATTCAATATGTTAAGAAGCATTAAAAACTAAGCGACGCGTTTTTTTCGACGGAAAAACGAGTTTCAGGGGTGAAACCAGCCCTCGAATAGGGGTGATTCACCCCTTAATTATTTTTTTTACGACAACTCTCTAGTGGATTTTTCATGGCTTCGGATTAAAAGAATTTTCGTTTTCGTTTCATTGCGGCCGATTGACTGTTCGTGAGTGAAACTGCAACCCCTTGCAGCCGTCCTTTGAGAGCTGGTTTCACCCCTAAAAGGCATTTTTTCGCCGTTAAAAAAAAATACGTGTCGCTTAGTTTTCACTGCTTCATAAGATATATAAGTTTGCACGAGGGTACAGAGAAACTGCGAAAACCCCGTACCAATCTCGCCAGCGGTGTTTCGCTTGGTAGTAAATGTTGATCTTCCAGTATTCTTTTGATTATGCATTGGCTGGCAAATCTGATGTATTGCTTTTGTCCACAAACTTAATTAAGAAATTTGAATATCTATTTAATTTACCCAATGAAATAGCTACTTTTTATACAAATTACGAAAGGACGACGAAGGACGAATTTCAAGTTATATCAAATTATTTCTCCAAGCGGGACATACATTTACAAAGATCAAAAAATCGATTTCTTTTTTATCTCTTTAAACGACCGAACTACGTATGTAGAATATTTTCCCAAAGTTTCACAGCGAAATCAATAGAAGTATGGGATAGACAGAGATAGAAAGCGTCAGAAGGCAAGACAGCATGCGGCTAGGCGGTCACCCATCCAAATACTGGCCCAAGCCAACGCTGCCTGACATGAAAGTTCACCAAGGGTGCAAAAAAATCTACATTTCATTTTAAAAAACGGCTCTACGATTCAAAAGCTTATACTCGTTAGTGTTTCCGATGAAAATAGGAATATCGACTTTTTAGCGAGCGAACGTTCTTTGTACGCCTGGCTTAACAAAAAAATACGGACGAAACGAGTTCCGATTTGGATATACACAAGTCAAGAGAGTCATAACGGGGAACAATGAAAGGATTTTTGCAGCCGTTCGCTCGTGAGCCCCAGTTCAGCCCATCGCTGCAGCCACGCGTCGTATCCACCGACGAATGAGCACCATTACCTCGTGACGTCATCGGCGTAGGTTCTATGACGTCACTGAGGAAGCTGGGAGAGAGGGGTCGCGTTCGATACACGGCGTTGGTTGCGCACTGCTCCGTTTCTCTCCGTCACCCCGTAGCAGAGTGGCTGAAAAAAAGCTCCCAAGAGGGATGACAATGGGAATCTGGAAATTTCCAAGCCCGCCACGAAGTTTCCAATTTTATCGGAAATATCCAGACTCCGTGCGATCCCCGAGGTTTACCTTTATCTAGTTCAACGGCATTGCTTCATCGGTGAAAAATAGATATAACCCTACGTCCACACATTGGCTCATTTTGGCCCGAATACATTTTTAGTACAATGCTCGCGTTACCGAAATTGAAAATTTTCAATATTTTTTTGAAACGTTTGAATTTGATATTTTCTGAAATTAAACTTTGCAGACATATTAATAAATGTTTAAAGGGTATGCCTGATTGTTTCGATAAAAACCAACCGAAGGGATGTTGAGGTGTTTCGCGGAGGGCCGTATTTTTTGGGTTCATAAGCAGGGCCCTTCTGAATCATTAGTAAATAACGGTGGCACTTGATAAAAATAAGTCACAATCAATTATTATACTCAACGATGAAACTCTCTGATTTCGACGAAATTTGGCATGTTTGTAGGATGGGTAAAAATAGGCGATACGTATTTTTTTTATATCTGCGGAAGCCGATTTTTAAGGGGTAAAACGCACCCTCGAGAGTAAGGGGGTTTTTCGTTTTTCGTCGAGAACGTTTGATTCGTGAGACACGAAAAAAAAAAATGTAATTGCAACAACGTTTATTTTTCTGTGGACTATACATTAGAGATGAGAAGGATTCAGATAACAAATTTCAAACGAAGACACCCCAATTCTCAAAAGTGCATTTCACCCCTTAAAAATCGAGTTCCACGGATATATAAGAATACGTTTCGCCTATTTTTACCCATTCTGCAAACATGACAAGTTTCGTCGAAATCGGAAAATTCAACCTCGCGACCTTTCCCTGTTAGACATTTTTACATTTTCTCTGGAATGTCACGACTAGGAAAATTCTTCGGTCAGTCACATTTTTCTAATTTTTTAGAAACATTCGGTGACGCGAATGAGTTAAAATAGAGTTATTTGGTGTATAAATTGTTAGATTGAAATGTGGCCAGCATATCATTACCATAAGGTCCCGTATAAATGAGGCGATTTTGAGTTGTCATTTTTTGTTAAAAGTTCGGTAATTTGGCTTGAAATTTTAACAGTTTACTGGGATGTATTTTTACCCGATTATAGACGAAAATGAATTAACTGTTAAATATTTGGGTTCGTGAAAGGAATACCTTAATGGCAGGTGGATAAAGTACAGTCGAACCTCGAAATAACGAAGATTTGTCCATTCTTTTCCGATAGACACCTAAAACCTTGATACAACGACATAATGATATGCACTATGCCCTAATTGCTAATTGCTTGTAAAAATGCTCTAATTGAAACCAGTCTTTCAAAAAAATATCCCGATATTTATGGTATTAATATATATATATACATACATACATACATACATATATATATATATATATATTTTAGGGGCAGGGTAGGGGTTTCAGCGTGAAAAAAACACTTTTTTGTGATTTTTTTTCATCTATATGGAAAAAGTAAATTTATTGAAACCTTTTGTACATTATTAAGTGTCATTTCAAGAACATTCCGTAAAATTTGTACGCGAAAATATCCAGAAACAAGCCGGTGCCGCGTTTTTGTCGAAACCACTTTCTCAAAGTCCGTGTTCACTGCGATTTGAAAACTACATGACCGATTTATTTCAAACTTGGAACACACTTTCTACATATAAAATACCTCCCCCCAACGGTTAGTTTGAGATTTTTTTTGACACTGAGGGGGTTTTCTATCCCCAAAATGGCGGAATTTTTCGTGAAAAATAGCACTTTTCACTTTACACGACCACCAAAAATTTAGAAATGAAAAAAAAATTATCAAACACCGTTGGGGGGAGGATTTGGTGATACTTTGACTAAATTTTAATGGTACTTGATGTCAGATAATTCCTAGCTGAGATAAAGTGAACACCGCAAATTGTGTTTTTCCAAATGCGTTCTTGGAAAAGCTTTGTCACCGGCTTGTTTGTGGATATTTTCGCGTACAAATTTCACGGAATGTTCTTGAAATGACACTTAACAATGTACAAAAGGTTTCAATAAATTTACTCTATCCATATAGATGAAAAAAATTCGCAAAAAAGTGTTTTTTTCACGCTGAAACCCCTACCCTCCCGTTAAAGAACATCTTAAGGAAAATGATCTCGAAATAACGAAACCTCAATATAACGAAAACTCAACATAACAAACTTTCCTAAAGATTCGTTATATCGAGGTTCGACTGTACTATCCGGGTCAAATTGACCCAATGTGTCAAAATCGTGGCTAAATATAAGTGAAAGGTTCTATAAATGGCATGTACGATTTGAAAACAGAAATGACAACCCAACTGCTCGTAAAACTGAAAAAAAAAACTTTATTTTTGCGTATGCAGTGCGTAAAAAATGTATTTCACCCTTGGCCGTATTTCCGGGTGTTTTCCGGGGATTTCCATTGACATACATTATTCATATTATCGATAGCACGCAATATTTATATGTGACATCAGCTATCGAGTCGAATAAATTGCAAAAACGTTCTGTTTTTTTTTCAAGAGTTATTCCAGTAAAATGAGGTGTGCAAATACGTTTTCCCCGTTATACAGTGGCTTGTGAATCGTTTTTCTTCTGGGTAAGATGAGCGATGATGGAGACACAATTGACCGTGTGCTTTAGTAATCGAATTTTCCTGCCGATAAATGAAGACCTTCGCTATAAATTACGAATGACTAGCCACGGAAAATGTCTTGTGTGCTGTGAGAAAGCTTTTTTTTTGCTTCTGTCGCTCTCGCATCTCTTTTTTGCCGCATTTTTTCGCTTCGTTGATTTGCGATTCATGCCGAAGTGACGAGAAAATATGAAATTAAGAAAATTGGGTAATCGCACAATTTGTCTGTCCCCTCGATTTTAGTGTGCTGCTTCAATAAATTGCAGATAGGGGTTGGGAGATACAACGTGGGAGAAGAAAAGAAAAGAAAAGAATGAGGCAAGGTGAGTCCGCTTGGTAAACGTCGTTTGGAATGGTAAGGAAAATAAGGAAGCGAGGAAATTCAGGTTTATTAAGGGTACGCTCGTCTTGGTCGTCCTACGATTGTCAATGTCTGACGCAACGATTTGATTAGCCGAGGAGATTGGAGGTTTCTGGAATTGAGTTTCATTCTCATTCGTCGACTCCTGTCTGTCCTGCCATCTGATTGTCGCTCGGGCTCAATGATTAAGAGACGAGGGTCACACAAAAATTATCGCGCACGTGCTTTTATCGTTTATCTCTGTAATTTCAAGCATCGTTTACCTTTTTTTTTTGGAAATAAAGACATTTTGGGAGTCACAAAAAAAACGTTGTAATTCCATCATTTACCCGCCGTGGTCACACCTCCGGAAAGTTCCACGCCGGTCACATGGGGTCAAAATGACCCCAGGCGTTTTCAAACGGTCACTGTAAGAACACTATCGGTCCAATCGGGGTAAAAAAAATCTGGATCATACATTTAACATTCGAGAATGAGGGCAATTTGCCTCAACGTAAATCATCAAATAAGAAAATGGTTACAAAAAATCTTGAACGTGAAAGTTCCGAAAAAAAATAAACTTTTGCACTTAAAAGCATAGTTATTTTATATTCAGTTATTTTTTCATTAAATTTATGGGTGTTATCGTTGGGTTATGGTACTTTTGGACAAAAATAGTCCCAAAGTGGGTTCCAAAAACCGGATTTATTGTAATATCTGAAGACGGCCAGCTTACGAAAAAATACTTTCCGAACGTCTGTCACGTTGAAAATGAAAAACAGTAAGGCCCTCCATACCAAGAGAACTTTAAGGGACCACTGTGATGGGCCGAAAAAGGTCGTGCTTCCGATTTTTTTGTCTACTAGATTGTGTTTTTGGGATTTGCATAAAAAGCATAAAAAGCATAAAAAGTTTCATCCAACGGCCGGTTCCATAACTCGATAATGATTGGTATGGAAAATAAAAAAGTTTTATAATCTATATAAATGTAGTTCGGGTTGTAAGTGGCTGTTTTTTCGAGAAAAAAAATCATAAAATAGCGGGTGTTAAAAAAAGGGGTCAGGTTGAAATTCTGAACGTGCAATGATCAAAACGCTCAAAACTCCGAAAGAATTTTACCCGAAAGACAATTTTTACCCGAAAGACGTGAAGACGAAAATTTTACTCCGAAAATCTGAACGGGGCCGCGTTGAAATTCCGAACTTTGAATAATCAGAACGCTCAAAACTCAGAAAGAATACTACCCCGAAAGAATTTCACACGAAAGACCAAAACTCCGAAAATCTGAACACCGTCAAAATAATTCGGCTATGGAGGTTTCAAAAGTTGCAAAATTTTCAAAAAATCGACGAATTTTCTCAAGAATTTTTTTTTTTTTATCAAGAATTGATTTTACGTCAATTCTGAAATTTGTCTAGACAATGTTATACGGTCTACATAATTCACGGTCAACTGTGTAGACTTTCGTTGGCATGATCTTGACGAACCTAGTAATTTCGGAACATTAAAATTGGGAATTTTCAACCGTCGGCGCATTCAAAGTTCGGAATTTCAACCTGGCTGGAATGTCAAGATCATGCCAGCGAAAGTCTACACAGCTTACTGTAAATGATGTAGAACGTATAACATGGTCTAGACAAATTTTCAAATTGACGCAAAATCACTTCTTAATTTAAAAAAATCTCGACATAGTTTGTCGATTTATTGAAAATGTTGACACTTTTAAATCTTTTATATCCGAATTATTTTGACGGTGTTTAAATTTTCGGAGTTTTGGTCTTTCGTGTAAAATTCTTTTAGAGTTTTGATCTTTCAGGGTAGTATTATTTCGGAGTTTTGAGCGTTCCGATCATTCAAAGTTCGGAATTTCAACCCGGCCCATCTTCAATTTTGGAATATTGAAATTCGGAATTTTAAGGGGAGGGTAGGGGTTTCAGCGTGAAAAAAAAACACTTTTTTGCGATTTTTTTCATCCATCTGGATAGAGTAAATTTATTGAAACCTTTTGTACATTATTAAATGTAATTTCAAGAACATCCCGTGAAATTTTGTACGCAAAAATATCCACAAACAAGCCGGTGACAAAGCTTTTCCAAGAACGCCTTTGGAAAAACACGATTTGCGGTGTTCACTGTATCTCAGCTAGAAATTATCTGAAATGAAGTACCATTAAAATTTAGTCAAAGTATCATCAAATCCTCTCCCCAACGGTCTTTGATAATTTTTTTTTTTTCATTTCTATATTTTTGGTAGTCATGCAAAGTGAAAACTGCTATTTTTCATGAAAAATTCCGCCATTTCGGGGGTGAAAAACCCCCTCGATGTAAAAAAATCTCAAACTAACCATTGGGGGAGGGTATTTTATATGTAAAAAGTGTGTACCAAGGTTGAAATAAATCAGTCATATAGTTTTCAAATGGCAGTGAACACGGACTTTGAAAAAGTGATTTCGAGAAAAACGCGGCACCGGCTTGTCTGTGGATATTTTCGCGTACAAATTTCACGGAATGTTCTTGAAATGGCACTTAACAATGTACAAAAGGTTTCAATAAATTTACTCTATCCATATAGATGAAAAAAAATCGCAAAAAAGTGTTTTTTTTTCACGCTGAAACCCCTACCCTCCCCTTAAACCGTCGGAGCATTCAAAGTTCGGAATTTCAACCCAGCCCCTAAAAAAGTGCAATTGTGTCGAAATTTTTACGGTTATTCGGGGACTTGAAGAATGGTCAATTGCACAAAAAACGGCTATGTACAACGATATCTACTACAATTACGCAAATTTTGGTTTTTTCAAACTGAAAATCCGAAAATTATAGCTAAAATCGAGAAAAGTGGTTTCGAGAAAAACGCGATTGAAAGTTTCACTATACGTAAATCGTTGCGTTACCTGCTCTTACTAAATCTTCTGTAACTTCGTTAATTTTCAAAGTTCTAATCAGAATTTTTTTTCACATACTCTTGATTATGTATATTTTGAGAAAATGCTAAAAAAATCGATTCTTTCGACCCGTCACAGTGATGTCCCGCCTTATATGGTGGAGGGGCGACTGAACCCATATGACGTCAAGAACCTGCCGTCATTCAGCCTCAAACTCTGCGGTGCGATCAACTCGACCCCCAGCCGCCAACGAAGCGAGGTCGGAGTCTTATCAACCCTTCGATAAAGTAATTCACGTGGGCCTCGAAATTGTCAACTACAAAAAGCGTCTCCTAAGCAAGACCGATTTGGATTTTGAGGTACCTTTTATTTTCATTCACCGTCGCGGTAAAGCCTAAAAGTGCAACCTCCAAGTAATCCCCCCCCCCCTCCCCTGATGGCAAAATCCTCGTCTGTATATGTACCGAGGCCCTGATGAGTATCGGTGAATGTTTTAACGGGTTGGAAAAGGGCTGCGACAGCATCATCGTTCCTCCAAAGTATGTGTGTCGAGTGTGTACTATACGCGCCTCGTTTCCTAGCTACACGGTTCTTTCGAAAATGCGGTCCGTATATGCGAAAGTGGAAGACACAAAGAGAGCGAAGAAAGTCGAGTGGATACCGAGCTGAGAAGTGAAGAGATTGGTCCTCGTCACACCTCTTCTGACGCTAAGCTTGCGCCTCTGAGAACGTCACGAACTAGATTCCTTTTTTTCCACTTTTCTTCCCTACCCTCGTTTACCCTCGGACTTTTCTGGCGCAAATTTTCTGAATTCTTCGGCCGTGTACACCCTTTCTACGAGACAACCATTTTCCTATCATCCTTCTTGTCACTTTTTCTCCCCAGGCTTAAGCAACCAGAATAGACGTTAAGAGGCTACGAACGAAATTACGGAGCATTGGTTCTATCTTGCCGAGCTTATTTCCACACTTCAGACACTTTCTTTAGGCAGCGAAGTTACGAAAGAGCCGGCCAAAGCGACGCCGTTTTTTCATCGTCTTGCGAAAAATCACATTTTGTCATATAAATATGGATATTAAAAATTGTATCATAAATATTGCAATAAGTATGGATCTTGTTATTGTAATGTAACAGTATTGTCATTTATAGTGGTACTAATAAAAGATAATAATATATTAACATTGAAAACATTATATTTCATGACTAAATCAATCAATGTAAATTATACTAAGTAAAAATGAATATTAGAACATTGTAAATAGTTCAATGCATATTAACATATAAAGATAATAAATAAAACAACTGTGTGTGGATAAATATTAATCATGTAAAACATAAATCAACATTTTTCGCAAGGATACAAAGAAATTGAATATTTATTTCTCGGACAGTTGTCGGGCTAAATCCTCATTCCAATGTGAAATAATGGCTCATTAATTTTTGTTTCCCTCCTGCACGAAGAAACAAACGAGCGAGTTTGTTTTTGTATTAAATAAATCGACAGTGTCTTCTGGCTTTGTAAAAGGAAAATAAGATTTTCAAAATTTTGACGTTTTATACAGATATTATAACACATTTCGAGGGACATTGAAAGTGTACAGCTGCATGGCGCGAAATAAAAGCGTGAGGTAGATATTTTCCAAAACACATTAATTGATATTCATTTTTCTTAAGTAATTTAAATCAAGACTCGCAGTTTTGAGTTGGGATAAAAGGTTTAGTGTTTTTAATGCAGATTAAATGAAAAAAAAATCGATGTATCAACATTTACATACACACTAGTGAAATTAATTCTGGACACTCATGATTTTTTTTAATTTCACATTTTTTGATCATTTTTACATTGCACATACTTATTTTTTGTATTTTTATATAAGTAGTCTTATTAAGTCAAATATTAAGTAAACACATTATAGATTAAAATAAAAAAATACAGTATCATTTCGGCGTAGCAGAATATACATTTTCTGCGTAAATATAAAAAGAGTATTAATATTAAATAAATTTAATTAAATTAATTGAATTTGATTCATTTAAATTGAATTAAATTAATATAATAATTTCTATTAAAAATGTCCAGAACGAATTCCACTAGTGTATAAAAAGTATTGAAACAATTCTTGAACAGACCTTCAACAGCTACGTCCCATGTTTTGCATACAGTTGAGAATTATTATATTTCTGATGGCAATATGTCGTCTAATAATTACGAGTACTGATCGTGAGTGCAACAAATTACAGATAAAATCTACAAATAAAATGTTTCCACTGAAAAGGTCTGCGTGACTGAAAATAATCAAAAATTGAAAATAAAAAATTAATATTGCAAATTTATGGAACACCTGTTATCGTAAAATGAGGGAAAAGGCAAGGACTCTGCTTCAGACCTTGCCCCCCTTTTTATTTAAAAAGAATCCCTTTGATGCTACGTTTTTTTTTTCTCCAAGATGAAAATCAACTCGGAGTGAAAAGGGGGAGCAATTTTCAGCGATCTCCCATTCGCACTCATATTTCACGCGACACATCTTTCACGTTTTCTTAAGCCGCGGGTTTCATTCGAAGAGTATACAGAAGAGCTGAGAGCATCCGCAGTGCGTCAGAGGATTGCCCACTTCTATCGAGTGTCATCCCAGCCTCCGAGTCCGAGAAGCGACCGAAGTACCGAGAGCCATTGACTTCCGATAATACTATAGGTTATAACAAAAAACATTGAACTGCTTGCTTGAGCTGAACGCTTTTTTTAAGCTTTTCTTGTAGTTTTCCGTTTGAAAGATGCTTCGATATTCAATCCAGGTTGTGTTTTACAAAAAATACAAAATTTCATTGTAACTTGTCCAACCGCTTGAGCGTGAAAAAATGGCGAACCAATAAATACGCAAACAAGCAGATAACACTTCAAGTCACAATTATTCATAAAGCTGATGGCCTTTCCTTATTATTTGTTTTTAAATATATCATTAGGCGTGTCTTTCTGAGTAATTTAGTTCGCACCTCCGTAAATTTTGAAGCTTCCACTTTAATATGAAAAAAATGACGAGGTTGTTGATTTTTTTTGTTGTAAAATGACAGTCATTAAAATTTACCGTTATAAAAAGTCATAAAAAAAAGTTACCGTTGCTCTTTTTATTTCTGGGCTAAGTACCGGCCAGCGGGTTGACTGGAAGCCATATTGGAGCGATGGAAAAAGTAACTCTGGAGGATTTTAACTTTGCGGCCATCGCGGCGCCTTCGCTTTCTTTTCGAATGAAAGTGGAAAAATCCAACTTTATAATGGAGCGAACAGCATCGTAGGAACAAATGCCCCGTTCGTGTATTCCGTCAAAGTTTGCAATTTGCCGTATGCCAAACATGCCCTCAGATTTTTGGGATTATAGAGATAAGAGTATATCGGATGAAAAAAATGGTGGTATTTTCTACAGACATGTGAACTTTATTTTGAAAAGAGGATCATTCTCGTACGATAATTTTTCGCGGAGTGATTATCAGTTAAAGTTGGCCAAATTGTGGATTTTTTTTACATGTGCATACATACAGAGACGGTCCTATATAGTTCCAGAAATGAGTACATGGGATTTTTCATTAGTGTATGAACGTCTGATTCTTTGTACTTTGTATTTATATATGAAGTATATAAATTTTACTTGTAAAAAAGCTTTGCACTTATCACATTTTGATAATAATTTTATAAACTTTATTTTGAAAAAAAGGATCATTCTTGTACGATAATTTTTCGCGATGTGATTATCAGTTAAAGTTTGCCATATTTTGGATTTTTATTACATGTGCATACACACAGGGGCGGTCCTAAATAGTTCCAGAAATAAGTACATGGGATTTTTCATTACTGTATGAACGTCTGATTCTGTATACTTTGTATTTATATATGAAGTATATAGTTTTTACTTGTAAAAAAGCTTTACACTTATCACGTTTTGATAATAATTTATACTATAAATTTAAATAAATAACTTAAGATGAATAAAAATGTATACTTATAAAAAGTCTTTATACTAAATACACTTTATACTAAATATAAAAATGTTTTTACATTGAATAAATAATACTAAACTTTTACCGGTACAATTCTGCCTACAATATTTACCCGTTTCTTTACATTTTTAGTCAAAGTGTATCGATTTGTCTGGGTTCATACGAATTTCTTTGGATTTGTTTGTGTTATTCCTTGTATATATTTTTTAAATCCTCTTTCGGCCTACATTTTCTAGTCCATTCGACTCTAATCCCTACATGCACTTATTGATTTACTCAGGACGATATCGTCAATATCATGTCGAAAAATAATTTCAACAAAGTTAGCTTGCACGTTTATGTAACAGCACGTACGAGCAAAACTAAATTTATAAAAAAAAATAACTTCCCTAAATATCGTTATGTTTAATACTTTTATGCAAATTTCTTTTGCAAAGAATGTACTGTGACTATGTTTTCAACAAAACGAGATGAATATCTGTTCGGCAATTTTCCTTTAACGGGTTATGCCTAATTGTATCAGTGGAAAACAGCTCATTTTTTGGATTTTTTATAGAAACTCGTGATGATAAACTTCTACAAAAATTAGGTTTTAGATTTAGAAAAAATTGGTATTAGAAAAAGTATGTATTTGAAGTAGGTATTTGAAAAAGTCAACTATGAAGAACGATCTGTAATTTCTTTGTGTAAGAATATTTAATTATAATCGATTTACAGGGAATGTCCGAGAGGCACCTCTCGAAAACGTCTTTAGCGGTGGGTAATGCCACTGATTTCTGAATCAGGTTGTCTTGTTGTCAAAATATTGAAAAATCTAATAAAAAAAAAATCAAACAGATTTCGTTCGTATATTAGTTTAACCTATGATTAATAAAAGGAATGTCGAAAATATCAATTTTTTAAAAAATTGCACATTTTCAATGTAAGAGCCTTGATTTTTGCGAAAAAAATTAGCATTTTTTGTTCACCAAATCGAAAGTATACATAGGGCAAAAAATCCTTCGATCGAATAAAATTTTTTGCGTCTAGAAAAAGCGCTAACAAATTCATAAATATCGATGCCGTAGTTTTGCAGATATTTTGCTCACCGACTTTGAAAAGATACTTTCAATTACAAAGAAGCGTTAAAAGTTTCGAACGACCTTGAAATTTTCAGAGAACATTTATAACATGAATATACTGTCAAAATATTTTGGTTTTGAAAAAAGTGATTTTTCGACTTTTACAACTAGGCACAACCCCTTAAGCTTCACGCATCAAAAATTAAATGCTGCTGGCGACAAAGATCACGAATCGCGAAAATTCCGATCAGAAAATCGTACAGAACGATGGAAATAATCGAATCAGTTGCTCTCAGTTCAAGGGGTATGGGCTTCTATATGTAATTAAGTTTAGATATGAAGTTACGATTCGGCAGGATGGTGCTACGATACGATATTTCAATTTCATTCGGGCACTTCCGTTCGCTCACATCCGGGAGAGCGCCCGGATATGAGAAAAAATGGTGGTGCCATCTTGCGGTACCGTGTGGAAGGCTCTCTTTGCAGACTTTACTTAGCCAGCCGTCGGTCACAGCCGCGATGAAATTTCTACAATAACGATTTACCCAAAATCTCTAACTTGTTGTCGATCGATAACGCAGAAGTTGACCAGGATATCCAGTGTCAATAAAACAGATTTATCAAACAGAAAAGTTGCATTACATTTTCCTTTATCAACATTGCGCGCGTTCATTTGAGCAGTTCCTCGTTATTGCAATGATGGCCAGGACTTTATTTATTTATTTATTTATTTATGTATGTATTCATCTATTTATTTATTTATTCACTTGTTTATTTCTTTATTCATTCATTTATTTATGTATTTATTTTATGTATTTGTTTACTTATTTGTTTATTAATTTTTTTATTTATGATGATACGAACCGTGTGGATGGACAAAATTCCAATTTTTTTTTAACCGTTTATCCCCCGTTCGAAACCTTTGGTTCGTACTATTTCACGAACTCTGCTTAGCTCATCGAAACAGCGAACGAGCGGACTTAATAAGCGATTCATTTAAATGTTTTTAACGGCGTCAGCACGGCGTCGTGCCGCGAATAATCCGGCAACCGCGGCCACGAGGGAATTCTGCTTCTCGAGTTCATTATCCTCGCATCTCGTAAAAAAAGCGGCAACAGCAGATTAATCAGTCACGGGAGTCCATGGGCTATCTCGGCGACACGTTGCTGACCCTTCGAGGGTTCGATAGTCATCTAGTCTTGCTCGGAGTGAAAATTATGCCCCAATTATTTCGTCATTTAAAATTGATTTCGAAAATTCGGGAAATTACATTCGTGAGATGACATTTTGAATATTGATAAAATGTTTTGAATATCGATGAGACTTTGAATTTTGCGTAAAAAAGGACAAGTGAAAACTTGGGGACTAGACATTAATGAACCTCAGAGATCCTACGATGAGCTTACGATGAGGACATTTTCAGAAAAAAATATTCTGGTTTTGATAAATCGAGAGAAACTCTTATTTTGTTTTAAGGGGGGAGATACCTTTAGGCAAGAAACAAATTTCCTGATTTTCGTGATTGTTTTTAACAGGAAAGATTTTGTCACCATTTTTTAGACAAGGTATGTTTTATTACTTCTTTTGGCGGTTACGGCTATTTCTTTTCTTATTAATCTTTAAAATTGGCGGAGATATGGCCCGGTCTTTAAACTGCATTTTTAAACTCACGTGACGTATAGCTAAAAAACGAATAGACCGATTATATTTAATGAAATTTGATATATATTTATCTAACCTTATTGTCTAAAACATGAACCTGAATGTTAAAAAAAAATTTAAGTATTTTTTTATTGCAATATATAGCAATTTTTTCTGAAAATTCAATCTTTTTGTTTCAAAGCGGACGATGTCATCGATTTTCAACATTTCTCACTTTTTCTTGCTTCATATTCCGCGTATAAGTGTTAATGAAAGAAAAAATTTCGCTGGTTTTGTTCGAATTAATCTCGCCGACGCTACGTGCCACGCCGTCTCATAACATCCGCCGCAACCCGTTTGGAACACCGTGCAATACCGCCGCCGTTTTCAAAAATTAATTTAAAAAAAATATCATTTAATAGCCATAAGTAGTAAGAAAACATGCCTCAACTCTCAAATGGTGAAGAAATGTTTTCCTTTTATTAAAAATGATAAAAAATCAGCCATTTTTTTCTCGCCTATATAAAGGTATCTCTCCCCTTAACGGGTTACAACCTAGCTCGTGGCCGAAAAAAAGAGGATTTTTTGTGAATTTTTTCTAGGAAAACGTAGGCAGGTTTTCAAATTTTGTTTTTGAAATTCAACAGTATATTTTTAAGTATCTTTCACAACTTTTGTATTAACAATAATTATAAATGTGGTAGATACAATGGTTTGTGCAGAGTGCTGTTTAAAAAACGTCCTTCGTGGTGATTACTGCTGCTCGGAAACAAATTTAAAATCGGAGGATTTAACAGGTTACACCTAGCTCGCGGCCGGAAAAAAAAGAGGTCTTTTCGTGAATTTTCTTTTGAGAAATGGGTGCAGGTTTTCAACTTTTTTCATGGTAAAGGGTATCATTATAAGTATTGTTGACAATTTTTTTATTGGGCAATATTTATAAACAACATAGATTCAATAAGTTGCATAGATCGTTGTGCAAAAAGGCCATTCGCGGTGACCACTCCTGCTCGGGAAGAAATCATCAGAAATAAAAAAACCAAATAAATTTAGTTTTTGTACCGTATTATCTAGTCTTTAATCGAAGGATTCACTAAAATAATGATTTTTGAAAAAAATGATCGCTGATCGAAAGTGATCGTCGAAATTTCCGTGAAAAAAAACACTCTATTTTTCTGGATATAAAAAGACTATGCATTGAAAAAAAATCCTTCGATTAAAGACTGCCTTTGGATATACAAAAAAATTCTGTAAAATTTGAGGCAGATCGGTATAGTTGTTTTTGAGATATTTTCGTCACAGTTTCTGAAACGGTCATTCCGAGAAAAACGCGTTTAAAGTTTTACGTCAGGTATGTACGCAGATAAAATGTAATTTATTGCCTCTAAATGGAATCATCCATGCCCGGACCATACAGCGTACCTTCTGCAGAAGCAGCAGCCTCCAAAATTCCAATTTGGTACTGCCAACTAGGTATAATAAAGTGTTGATTTACAAAAAATGGCCGCAGTCCGAAGTAAGAGTATCGATTTGCAGTGAAAAAAAACCCTCTATTTTGATTGATAAAAAAACTATAAATGAAAAAGAAAAATGCTTCCTTCAAGCACTGCTTTTTGATTTGTAAAAGAAGCTTGTAAAATTCAAAATTGACCGATGCAGTGATTTTTCAGATATCGTAGTCACCAACGACTATAACTCCCTCAATTTTGAAGGGATCGACTTCAAATTACCAGAGAATATTTTTGAAATCATATATTTTGAGAATCCGTCGTAAACCAAAAATCAATATTTTCACCAGTTTCAACTACACTGAAAAAAAATCGTTCATCCATCCAAAATTCAGTTGGTTCAACAAAATGTATCTTTCAATACGTTCAACTTGATTTTTGGTTCGCATAAAACACGTTTTGTCAATCTAACTGATAGTTTTAGTGGTGTGAACTGTAGCTGATTTAGCATGTCAGAGCAACTGTTAAAACAACAAAATTTCGAGACAACAAAATGCATTTTGCACATTCAACGATTTTCTTTTCTCTGTGTAGGTGCAAGACGCAAGAAAATTGAACTTAGAAAGAATTATCCTTTTCCATTAACTAGTATAATAAATGTATTTGCAGTATGGTACTTAGGATACGTAAAAAATGTTGAATTTTCCTCTACGCTTGATCAACGAAATATTCGAAAAAATCAGTTGTACCCTAAACGTGTCGTTCTATCGCAAATTCTCTGCGTCATTATAAATATACACTGCCGGATAAAAGTTTCCGGACACTTCAGAAAAATGCAAAACTTTCCATCACTTGATAATTGCCAAATAATGTTAGAATAATATAGTTCATTTCATTTACTATTTTACGAAGACATTATAAAGCTCTGTATAATGAATTATATTATTCTAATATAAAAATACTTTTATTCCATGCCGTGATGAGTTTCTCCCGCAACAACGTAATTTTTTTTCTGAAAGGCTTTTCAATGATTTTGGATTCTCTCTCTCTCTCTCTCTCTCTCTCTCTCTCTCTCTCTCTCTATCTGTGAGCAGAAGCTGTGCTGCAATCATATCTGACAAAATATCTCTCATGTCACAGATCCGAGTGCAGCTGATTTACACAAATTGTCTCCTAATCTGTAAAATCACGAGACAAAACCTTTTTGCCTATTTGCTAACGTGACGACTCGGCGCGCTGCGATGGAAATATGCATTCTCAAGCGATAACCGATAATTGTCTCATTCCCAAAATTCCATTGGAAAGTAGATATCGTCCGTGGAAACGTATTTTCTCTCGCTACAATTATGGTGACTTTCGGTCGAGTCGTCCGGCGAGTTTTTACGATGACTCAGGGTTAGCTTCGTCATTTCACTACTTCCCCGGAAGTATCTTTTTGTCGCATCAAGTTAAACTCTCGCAAACGCATCCGTTATCTTCCATCGTTTCAAACTCATTTCCTGTCGACTCGCCCTTTCGGGAGAAAATATTTATCTTCCAGATAAATGTATAAATATGATATTTTTCACTCAAACATGTGTGATATATGTGTACCAAAGGATTGAGTATGCTTATAGCGTTGAAAAAAAATCATTTTAAAAAATCATCCTAGGGATCCTTGCATAATAAAGGCTAGTACCGTTCCTTTTTCATGAGCCCGCTTAAGCCCGGACACCACTGTGACGGGTCAAACATTTTTTTCCGTTTTCTCAAAGTTTACATGATGAAGAATATGTGAAAAAATGTTCAGGTTAAAATATTGAAAATTAACCAAGTTACAGACGATTTAGTGTAGGTAGCGCAACGATTTACTTTACTGAATTTTTCAATCGCGTTTTTCTCGATACGACTTTTCTCAACCTGGCTGGAATCATGATACCAATTTTAAATTTAAAAAAATCAATGTTTCCGTCATTGCAGTAGCTATTGTTGTAAGTGGCCGTTTTTTTATTCAGTATTTCTTTTTCGCGAATAAAAGTAAAATTTTCGCCAAAATTACACTTTTTTAACGCCCGCCATTTTGTGGTTTTTTTCTTTCAAAAACCGACTACGCACAGCAAGAACTACATTTATATACATTATAAAGCTTTTATGTTCTTATTTTTCAGACCAAGCATTGTCAAGTTGTCGATCCGGTCGTTGGATCACATTTTTCGTACAGAGGCTCTTTTATCTCAATAACGTTTTTAATGTTTAATTACTTAAATAAAAATTTGCACGAAATAAGTTCAAGGTATGCTTAATAACCTACCTACTTAATGCTTAAACAATAATAACCGACTCTAGCTATAATTATACGATTTTCAATTTAAAAAAAAACAATAGTTGAATGTGCAAAATGCATTTTGTTGTCTCGAAATTTTGTTGCTTTAACAGTTGCTCAGACATGCTAAATAAGCTACAGTTCACACCACTAAAACTATCAGTTAGATCAACAAAACGTTTGTTTTGCCAATCAAAAATCAAGTTGAACGTATTTAAAGATACATTTTGTTAAACAGACTGAATTTTGGTTGGATGAACGAATTTTTTTTTCAGTGTAGCTATAGTCGTCCGATTTTCAATAAAAAAGAACACAATATTTTGGTAATTGCAGTAATAACCTACTCCATCTATAATCGTCCAATTTCATATTTAAAAAAAAACAATATTTTCGTAATTGCAGTAATAACCTACTCTATTTATAATCGTCCGATTTCATATTTAAAAAAAAAAATATTTACGTAATTGTAGTACATATTGTTTGCACAAAGCCGATTTTGATTTAGTATTTTTTAAGCTCCTGAATATAAGTAAAAATTTCGCCAACATTACGCTTTCTTGTCTGAACACTCGCCATTTAATTTTTTTGTGGAAAACTACATTTATATAGATTATGAAACTTTTTTGTTTTTATTTTTCAGTTATTTTGGCCGGATCGATAACTTGACAATGGTTTGAAGTGATCGATCCGGCCATTTATCTACTTTTTTTATACAGAGGCTCTACTATACCGCAATAACGTTGTAAATTTTTTTTTTTAATATAAATTTACTCCAAATTAGTTCAATGTATGCTTAATAACATACCGTTTTTCCGAATCCTAAATAAATAATGTAGTAGACAAAAAAATCAGAAAAACGACCTTTTTAGGCCTGTCGCAGTGGACTTATGGCGAAAAAAGGGTCAACTAAATGTAGATGGAGCAATATTTTATTTGTTCAAATAAGGAAAAACTCGAGATTTATTTACGTGGAACGCCTCAATGAAGCTCATACGTATTTTTAGCACACAAAGAGCTTTACTTCGCTGCTACTTGAAGCCTTTTCAAAACTACAACGAAAAATTCGGGAGGAATTTTTATGTGTCTGGAAGACCTAAAGAAGTCAAATTCATATAGCGCCGTGTCCTTTAAGCTCCCTCGCTCGTATTCGCCATTTTGTATTTCTTTTTTGGTCTGAAACTTAATGTGCATCCCGTCTCTCTGTGAGCAACGAATCCAAATTTAGAATCATGCGCCGCGGTTGAGCCTCGAGCTTACGTGGCACAAGTTTCAGGTTCCCCTTGATCGTTAAATCGCTTTCGTGACCCAATCATTTTACTTGTCCAAATTTTTCAATCGAACCGTCATTTTTCACTGTTCGGTTGTATGAACAATCGATTTATCTTTACTCGTAATTACTTCAGTTTCTTTTTTATTTTAATTTTAATCGATCACAATTTTACGTTTTTTTAATGGTGCTGTTGGGGTTGAAAAAGATCCCCGGATTTGGATGGATTTTTTGTTGAAGAAATATATTTATTCCCACTTTATATGCACGATATAAAAGTTGCAAGTATTTTTATCATAGTCTATAATGTGTGCCCGTCTGTGTCTGTATGTAAATCGGCAATCGTGTAAGTAAATGAAGGACTGTTTGGGTCCTTCTCAAAAGTATTTTTGGATATCGCAAGGCAGGACACCACTATGACGGGGAAAAAATCGATTTTTTTCCGAATTTTCCAAAAGTACACATATTCAAGAATGTGTTTAAAAATGTAAAGTTCAAAAATATTGAAAATTGACCAATTTACCGACGATTTAGTAAAAGCAGGTAGCGCAATGATTTGCGTATACTAAAACTTTTAATCGCATTTTTTTCGATACTTTTCTTGACCTGGCCGGAATTATAAGTGTAGCTATAATTGTCCAATTTTCAATTAAACAACCAAAATTTCCGCAATTGCAGTAGCCATCGTTATACGAAGCCGATTATTTTTAATTCAGTATTTTTTGAGTCTCCGAATATAAGTAAAAATGTATGGTATTGAAGTTTGCATCGTTGGAACAAAACGAAAGTTCCGCAACCAATTTTTTTTTTGCATTTTTAGGCTTTCAAAATCACTTAAACTTTTTTCAGGATCCTTGTTACAGATCTTCAGCCTAAATATGTGAGGAACATTTTTGGATGAAAATGAAAATGAGGCAATCAAGGAATTCAAATGATTTTTCGTTGCATTCCAACGATACAAACGTCAACTTCGTAAAAATTTGGCGACAATTAACCCTCTTTTAACACCCCCCATTTTTGAATTTTTTTCTCCAGAAACAAGAACTACAATTATGTAGATTATAAAACTTTTTTATATTTATTTTTCATTTTATATTCATTTTTCATCAACAAAATTATTTGTTATTCATTGTCAAGTTATCGATCTGGCCGTTGGACTACATTTTTCATACAGAGGCTCTATTATACCTCAATAACGTTGTTAATTTTTATCTAAAAAAAATTAAAATGTACAAGGAATAAGTTCAATGTATGCTTAATAACATACCTTTTCCCCAAATTCCAAAGAAATAATCTCGTAGGCAAAAAAAAATCGGAAAAAGCTACCCCTTTTCGGCCCTTCGCAGTGGTAAGAAGATTCCCTCAAGAATCCCTTGAGAATGTTCATGTAACCAAAATACGTATTTTTCTGTTGGACAGTTTCGAGCAATAAAAAAACATCTTCATCACGATAAACCTTTATTCGTCAATCGAATTTTATTGATTAGAATAGACTTCTGCAACAAAATACAAATGATTTTTCTAATTGGACAGTTACGAGCAATTAAAAAAAAATTCATCCCCGTATATCTTAATTTTTCAATCGAATTCCATTTATCAGTAAGCCCAGTGAAGAAGAGAAAGAAAATAAAGTGCAAATAATTTTCAAAATTTCTCATTTTCCACCATTATTTCGAAATCGCTAATTATCCGCATTATGATTGATCCATAAAGTTAGCCTGGCGTAACGGGAACGTAGCGCGTGCGGTTCCTTAACAGTGAAAGTAAAAGTTGGCTGTTCGGTGTTTATAGAGGCAGCTCTAAGGTTCGTTCGTTTATTCACTCGTGCTTAGTACTTCGTGACGTATTGGTACCACTGTACACGACAACGACCCCTCCCCCCGCTAGCTCTCTCGCCATACTTTGTAAGCCGCAAAAAAGGCGCCCTGCGGTGGCAAAAGTCTCCGGTTTCTCGAATCCCCACCCAGTTATGGATTCCGCACACTTGGAAGGAGTCGCGGCGAAATGGCAGACGCCCATCAAATTCAACCATTCGGTGCAATTCACTCAAATTGGTTCAAAAATTATTTAGCTCGCTCCTTAGATATTTAAATTGGTCCATTATATCCGGAGACTTTTGGGCCTGACGAATATTTGGGCCTGACGAATATTTGGGCCTGACGAATATTTGGGCCTAACGAATATTTGGGCCTCACTCATATTTGGGAAAACGTCTATTACGAGTTTTGGATTACGGAGAGGAATTATTTGTTTGCGCCGACAAAACGTGGTTCATTTGACGCGTTTTCGTTTTAAACAATATTATTTTCATTTCCGACTAAAACGTTTGTCGGACGTCGAAATGTTTATATTCGGAGCATGCTTGTCATTTTAAATAATCTTTGTGTTGAGTTTTAACTTATGAGACGTCAGTTATTCAAGATCAAATCAACGTTTTAGTAGGAGATTAATTCGTCGACTGAATTATTTATTAGGTTCGAATGAATGTTTTGCGTTGTGCAGGGAACATATTTTTAAGAACCTCAAAAAGTAAAAGCAATTGACTTTAATTTGAAGGGAGGACACTACTGTGATGAGCCGAAAAAGGTCATTTTTCCGAACCTTTTTAGTCTATGATATTAAGAACTATGTTATTAAGCATACATTGAATGTATTTCGTGTAAATTTTTATTTTAAAAGATTAAATATTTACAACATTGTTGATATTAAAAAGTTTTATAATCTATATAAATACAGTTCTCGTTGTACGTAGCCGTTAAAAAAAGGATTGCACAAAATGACGGGTGTTAAAAAAAATGTAATTTTGGCAAAATTTTTGGTTATATTTGGTACTTGAAAAATTCTTTGAAAAAATGATAGGTACTACAATTATGGAAACTTTGGTGTCCAAAAATTAAAAATCGGACAATTATTGCTAAAGTTATGCTTCCGGCCCAGTAGAGAAAATCGTTTCGAGAAACGCGGGATTGAAAGTTAGTATACATAAATCGTGGTGCCACCTGCTCTCATCAAATCGTCTGTAACCGGTCAATTTTCAATATTTAAACTTAAATTTTTTCTTCGCACATCCTCGAATATCTATCCTTTAAGGGGCACCCAAGTGTGACTGCCCAAAAAGGTGATTTTTGGGAATTAACTGAAAGAAAACTATTCCATCGAATGTTTTGAAATTTGGAGGATATATTTGTGCATAAATTATGTATACACAGTAATTTTTTGGTATGAAAATATTCAATTTTGAGCGTCTTATGCGCCGTCTCCCGAGTCTCCGAAAAAAAAGTTCTCCCACTGCCTGCATCGATTGCGGCCTTCAGAGTGTCCGAAATTAAAAAATAAAAAAAATCCTTTAAACTAGGAGGTATTGCCTGTACAGTGACGCAGGATTGTGAAAATAAATCGATAAAAGTATAAGGTATAGTATATGTAAGGTATACTTGAAGGTATAGACTATCGAAAAGTGCAAAAAAATATCGATTTTTTGAAAGTGTGACACTAGTGGTGCCCCTTAAGAAAATGTGTAAAAATCGATTTTTTTACCCGTCACAGTTGTGGCCCTAAATCGCCTTTTTGGATCTGCCATACATTGTGACAAACTTCGAAATTTTGAGTACTGAAACTAGAAACATTTGTTGACGGAAGGCTACCACACTTGAATAAAAGACGATCCAGTCAAGTATTGCAAGAATCGATAACCTTTTTTTTAATTCTACGAAACCATTTCCCTCTACGCAAATCCTCACATACCCAGACAAAGTATCTTTTTCCATTGTCCAAATATTTTTCAATTCCTGATTGACCGGGGAAGACGACTGGATAACTTTAATTTGCAGTAAGAACCATAATATTTTATGAAAATTTAAAAGACAGAAGCGATATTACGATGAAGGACATTCTTACATCGATGTAACGGTATCGACAAGGGAAACTTTTTTCTCTTTTCCTTATTAGTTTTGGAAATCGCGTATTATGTATTGAAGTTACGACTTCATTCGTGCAGAAAGTAAATAACAGGCAAAATCATTAAAATCTTGGCCGTATTTCACTTGTACATTCTTTATTGCGCAATTCACAGCTGTCTGTATACGGTGTTATATTTTACACCGTTTCGGTAAATTGATGCAGAAAATTTCACTGAAATTACGTCCAATCATGAATAATGTATTTCGAGTATAATTTCCTTGTGCTGTCTTATTAAAAAAAAATGAACATCGTACGTAACCACGCCTTTAAAAGTTATAATGGGAATGTGAGAAAAAATTCTTTCGACACGATATATCGGATATCGATCTAAAGTTACCGACCCGAACATTTCTGAGATACAATCGCACATCTATTTTTTTCGGACTGGCCATCAACATCAGAAAGAACAATTTCTTGTTACGTACCCATTTAATTGATCAGTACAAAATATATTTTGTTCGCACGTAAAGGCGTTTAATAGAAATTAATTCCCATTCTCTATACATATTTTTTTTCAATGCAGATCTCAGTACGAACCGAAACCAAGTGCAAATATAACGTTGGCAATCTGACGTAGATCAACTTTTCCACGGTTCAATCACCTTTTTTTTGCCATTTTGCGCAATTGCCTCTTCGAAACCAGCTCGTGACTAATGCAGCCGGCGAATCCGTATACCATTCAGGGCGCACAAGAATAATCTCTCCCCTTCTCCTACCAGCCAAAGAAAATGTCTATATATCTCATACATTGTGAAAAAGAAAGAAGTTCATATTCGTATTCATAAATATTTGAACAAATTATATTTTCTTCAAATTGCAAATATTTATGAATTTTTTTTAAGTAAAATACTCATAAAATCAAAATTAAAAGTATGCATAGTTGGTTCAAATTAATCTACGCCGTTCGGAGTATTTATTTAAAGAACTCGTCAATTATTGAAGGACTTAGGCTACTGTGACAACTCGAAAATTAGGATTATTGAAAAAAATGAATTTCGAAGACATAATTAAAGTGATTGAAAAATCGTTCGGACATTTACGGTAACAAAGTTGTGTATAAAATTTCATCAAAAAATATTAATAATTGAAGAAGTTATAAGGAATGTCGTAGAGGATCTTTGAACGTGAGGGGCTCAGCGGTGTACTCGATTTTGGCCACCCGGTTGGTCTGAAACAAGAAAACGAGATTTTTTTCTCGAAATAGATAATGTTGGCTAAGACTTGACCGAACTTTTCTTTGTTATGGTATTTCAATCATCAAAAAAAAAATGCTTGAATTTTTTTCTATTTTTCGAGGAAAAATGACATTATTATTGTTAACAACTAATGAAAAAAAAAATGTTAAGAAGAAAAACGTCGGTCAAGAGTAAACTACTATTACATGGACTAAGTGCAACAAATTCCAAGTCAATCCGTCTATTACAGGTCGAGAAATCGTGTACACGGATTTGAAAAAATAAAATAAAAAAAACTCGAGAAAAACGCGTTTAAAGATTTACTTGGAGTTCTATCGTTGTAATCATGAGTTTACCTTTAATCTGCGATCCCAGCACCATATTTTCGACCTTCGTCTTCAATTTGAGTTGCCTCGAGCGACAAACGAGTGTTCATCATTTTCACAGTAGCCAAACCCCTCAAGAAACTTAATAAATCAAATATTCCGCCGCAACAAAATCATCTGCGAAAAGAAAGAATTTTTCTTGCCACCTGATATAAACAGCCCCTACATGTAGATGACGGTACGAAAAACTCCACGTCCAAATCGGCTAATTACCTCTCTGCATAGCGCCCGTACTAATACGTCAATACAATAAAATTTCTTGACTATCATAGCTCTGGTAGAATTTACAATAAGCACTCAAACGAAAAGGGGGAAGTTTTGTTCCGGCACTTTTATTGCTAGATACACCATGTCCATGTGCGACGCAAGTCGTGGATCGTTGCTGCCGTGTCGATTGCATTTCGGATATTTTTAAAGGGGCACATCCAGGTGCGGTGAACGAACCCCTATAATAGAATGCCATCTTCGTTCTCCTTTGGCCTGGGAAACTCACCCCTTGCGCGTGGTTATTCAGGTCAATAGAAGTTTTAGTTTTTTTTCCACCATTTGCCACAATGTCTTCGCTTCCCGAAAGTAATTTTTTCCAGATTTATGTCTGGAAAAAACCATTGGAGTCCCTTCTTTGATCCAGATAAAAAAAAATGTCGCTCTTTCCACGAAGCCACCTTTTTTTTGCTTTTTTCTTTTCATGGGAAAATTACAGGTCTCCATGAACGAAATCTATATACATACGAACACACACACACATATATATATATATATCAACGTGAAAGAAACGGCAGATGGAAATGGCAAACAGGGCGTTTGTTCAACTTGAGGAAATACGGGGGCTTTTTTCCATTGTAGCTCAACTCTAGGGGCAGGGGGGGGGGCTTCACGCTTCTTCCGATTGACTCCCCGGGCTTCTCCATAAAAGCGCCGTCTTTCCTCGCCGTCCCTAATTTTCTATCGCCTTACAACAATCGCTTTCCGTTCTCAGGCTCACATGTTGTCGCAACGTCGATTACTCGGTCATTGCTGGACGTCTGAGGCAACAGAAAAATATACAATTTGTCAATGTGCCAATGAATCGATTTGGCGATGAATGGTGGTATAGAAAAATTTGCGATGCATCGGAGACTTTAAAGGGAAGAAGGTCCCGGAATCCGGAAGAGTAAGTCTCGAAAAATTCTTATTAGAAAAAATAGACGTAAACATTTTTTTTAAACAAGCTATTGTTTAAAAGGTACTGTACTAAAAAGTAAAAAAATAATGTTCTGTAAAATTGAACAATCGAAACAGTATAACTAAAATCAAGTCCCTTCCTTGGTCACTAATCGTAGGTGCAAGTACTCAAAAGGTACATGAACGTAGATAGTTAAAAAATATGATATATCAATTTTAAAACCATGAGGCTTTTTTCAAAAAATTTAAAGTGGGTTTAGTAATTATGGAGTTTGACGCCTTAAGCTTTTAAAATGTATACTTCATATTTTTTCTTTCTGATTCTCGGGAATTTTTTGGAAGAAAAGTACTCAATTAAATGTTTCGGAAAATTAAGAATATATTTGGCTATATTTGAAGTATATTATATATTTTTTTCATAGAAAAATATTGAGATCCAAGCGACTTATGCGCTGCCTTCGGAGGCGCCAAAAAAAAGTTCCTCCACTGCTGACATGATTCCGGCCGATTGAGTAGCTGAAACCGAAAAAGGAAAAAATATCGTTAAACTGGAAGGTATTTCCTGTACAATGACGTAGGATTTTCGAAAAATATAAAAATCTAACAAAATGGCGTAGTTATGAAAAAAGTCTGTTTTCTTGCCTATAAAATGGCCCTTTTTTCAATGCCAAATAGTCAATCTTCATCCAGGCAGAAATATCCTACCCCATTGTAGAGTAAATATATTCAAGAGTATTCAGTTCAAATTTCAAGTCAATCGGATAATTGCTCTGTGCGTTACAATGTCAGCCAAATTTTAAAAATCTCATTTCGAGAAAAACGCGTTTAAAAATTTAATTATCGATTTTTGCAAGATAAATTGATATTGATATAAATGATGTAAATAATAATGATATTCTTGAAAGGATAAACTGTCGAAAAATGCTTTTAAGGAGGTTGGAGCGTTAGCCACAATCCAAGGTTAAATTTAATTTAAAAAAATAGAATATATTGTTTACACTATACTGAGTCTACGAATTTTTTGTACTTTTTTCACCACCAAATACCAGAGATAAAAAATAGTATAATGTATGTAATTTAACGTGCGGTTAGATTGGCAAGACTTTCACACTAAAGGTTATGTAATTTTCATTGTTATTTAGCACCAAGATAAACCATTTCTAACAACGGATTAACGCAAACTGAACCTTTGTGAACATTTAGAAAAAAAAATCCTTATCTTGCCCATCGTAAACCATGGGCCAAGAATCTTGTGACGTAAATATAAATAGGCAGACGGGAGAAAAGATGGCGCCGGTAGCAGCAACACGTGTGTGCCGAGTGACCATCCGAAAGTAATGAGTGAGTGAGTTAAAAAAACACAGCGAACGAAAAAACAGTTGAAGTGAGGAAAGAAGGAGTGGCGGAATCAGTGGAGATATTAGAAAAGGTGAGAATAAGTGGTGGAAGTGCGGAAAAAGGAAACAAAGACAAGTGGGAAAGCGTGGTTAGAGCGAGGAGAACAGTCACGGGGATGGCGGAGAAGGAACGCTACACGCATAGAGGAAAATGGAACGAGGAGAGCGACATCTATGAGGACGAAGGAGAAATGGCGGAGGACGATCGCCAGAGAGGTGTCGCAGAGATAGAAGGCGACATGGGCGGCGGCGAGCGGAACCTGGAAGGAAGCGCTGGTAAAGTAGTACGCAAGGATACCGACAGAGAGACGAAAACAACACTGGAAAGCGGACCGGAATCGGCGTACGCAGCGGCGATAGGGGTGGACGGAGAAACGCCGAAAACGGCAGGCCTAGAAGAAAAAGAATCAACAGAAGAAATAACAATGACAGGAAAAAGAAGAAGAGGGAGACCGGCAGGGGCACTGGGAGTAAAGAAAAGAAAACTGCGGTGTGCAAGATCATTGCTGGACCATTGGGGAGGGGGAAGAAAGAAGAAGGAGGAGAGAGAAAGAACAGAGGGAGAAGGACATAGAGAGGAGACACGTGAAGAAGGAAATGTCTGGACAGGAAGAAGAGAGAGGGAGACAGCTGAGAAGTTCGAAGAAAAGATAGCAACTGCAAAACAAACATGGGAGAAAGAATGGGAGAAGAAAGCAAGATCGATGATATTGGAAACTGTAGGAGAAGTGATGAGGACAATGGAAAAAAGGCAGAGACAGCAAGAAAATATGGAGGCACGGGAAGAAACGATTGCAAAGAGCAAGGTAGAAGAGATGCTAATAGAGGAACAGGAACGGTGGAATCGGAGATTCAAAGAACAAGAAGAATTGATAGAAAAGCTCGTACAAGAAAACGAGAAAATGAGCAAAAAAATACAAAGCATGGAGCGGGAGAACAGAATACAAGAAGAAACAAAAATAGGAGAGTATCGAAAGAGAAATCAGGAAATAAGGTGGGACGAAAACCAAAATGAAGAAAGAATGGGAGACCAGTACGAGGAAGAAGAAAGAGAAATACAAGAGCAAAGAGGAGGACGGGGAACGGAGCCAGAGGCATGGATTGAAGTTACAAGAAGAAGAGGAAAGAGGCAGGAAGAGTATGAAAGGAAGAAACAAATAACAAGGGCAAGACCAAGAGGACTGACACAGGAAGAGTGGGAAGAGGAAAGGGAGAAGAGGAGACAAAGGAAAAAGAATATAATCATAGAAGGCACCGAAAAAACAGATCACGGTCCGGTCTGGGACATAGAGAAAACGGTCTGGGAAAGAACGGGAATAAAGCCAAAAATACAAAGATGGAGAGAGGTTAGAGAGGGCATATTGGTACAGATGGTGTCAATGGACGACAAAATCAGGATAATGAAACGCGTCGCGAGGAGAGTGAGAGGGGTTGAGGAAACAGGGATCAGGGAGGACCCAACAGAAAGGGAGCGAGAGGTGCAAAGCTGGATAGAAGAGTATGCGAGGAGCTTGGAACGGGACGGCAGAGAAGTAAGGGTGGGGTATCTCAAGCTACAGTTAGATGGGAGCTGGAGAAGTTGGAACGAGAGATACGGCGATTTTGAAGATGCAAGCAGCAGATGGGGACGACGAACGAGAGAACCAGGATCGGGGTTTCGACGGAGATATCAACAACGAAGGACGGTATGGTACGGCAAGGGACTCGAACCGTAAACTGGAACGTGGCAGGCGTGAGGAAAGAGAAGAAGAGGCGAGGTGGTCCGCGCGCGATGTTCCCTACAGAGCAAAGGGGTTGCGCGACGGAGGAGGGAGAAAGGGGGATTGAAGAAATAAAAATAGTGTCGTGGAACATTGCGGGGGTTAAAAAAATACAAGAGGCATGGGGGTGGTTGAAAAAATACGACATAATCGCACTACAAGAGACATGGCTGGAGGAGAAGGAAGAACCGAAAATAGTGGACAGACTGAGTAGAGACTACAAGTGGGTCGCAAAACATGCGTGGCGGAAAAATAAGAAAGGGAGAGCGATTGGGGGGCAACTGGTAGGGGTGAAAAAAAGACTGGGTAAAGCCATAACAGTCGAGGAATGGAAAGGAGGACTACAAATCAAGGGGGTGCAAGCGGGAAATTACAAGGAAGATATAGCGATTATTACAGTATACAATAATGACGGCCTGGCGAAACTGAGAAGCGAACTGAAAACACTAGTGAATAGGGCAGAGGCTGAGAAAAGGAGCGTGATTATAATAGGAGATATTAACGCAAGAATAGGGGAAGAGGGAGGAAAACTGAGAAACCAAGAGGAAGGGGCCAGAAAATCGAAAGACAAAAAGATAAACGCGGAGGGAAGAAGGCTGCTTAACCTGTGCGATGAAGAGGGGCTATTGGTACTGAATGGGAGAGCGGAGGGAGACCGGGGAGGGCAATACACCTTTATTGGGGAAAGGGAAGGAGAGGGCACAGTAATCGACTATGTCATTATCGAGGAAGGAAAGGAATATTTGGTCACTAAAATGGAGATACAAATAAGAATTGAATCGGATCACCTACCCGTAACATTCAACCTAAGGGGAGGGGAAGATATGGAAAGGGGGAGGGGGGCTAAGAAGGGGAAAAAAGGAGGGGGAGAAAGGGAAGAGTTGATCCTGAAATGGAAAGAGCAACAGGTCGAGGAATACGTGACTTCCTTCAATGAACACTGGGTGGATAAACAGGAGGCGATAGGAGGAAGAGAGAGGTGGGAGAGATTGAAACACATTATCAAGAAAACAGCGAGGGAAATAGGCATGGTTAAAAGAAGGGGGCAACAAGATCAGGGGGTCAGGAGATTGGACGAAGAGGTAAGGGAACAAAGGAAAGTAGTGTGGAAAAAATTAAAGGAGTATGTGGGAAGCAAAAGTGCGACAAAAAAGAAAAAACTAATAGAAGCCAGGAAGAAACTGAAAGCCATCAGAAAACAAAAGCAAATGGAGTTCTGGGAGGAAAAATGGAAAAAGGTAGAAATAAGTAGGAACTTAGGAGAAATATGGGAGGCAATCAAACCTTGTAGAACAAGGAGAGCAGGCACGGGAGGACAGATTAGCCAAGAGGAATGGGTGGCTCACTTTCAAGAGCTAATGGGAGGGGGGGAGAGGACGACAGAGGGAGAAAGCAGTATGGCAGAGACCAGCGGGGAGGAGAACGAAACGTGGTTGCAAAAAATTAACAGGGATATTGAATGGGGGGAAATGATTAAAACGCTGAAAAAAATGAAAAACGGAAAAGCAGCCGGAGAGGATGGGTTGAAGGTGGAGTTCCTCAAAAACTTGCCAGAAGCCGGGCTGACCGAAATGAGGGAAATTTTAAATGAATTGTGGAAGGGAGGGGAGATTGCAGGGGGATGGGAAATCGGGAGAATTGTACCCATCCACAAGGCGGGAGACACGGAGAACGCGGGAAACTATAGAGGCATAACTCTGCTGAACACAGGGTATAAGTTATTAGCTAATATAATTACGGGACGACTTAGGTACTGGATGGAAGGGAGGGGAGTAGTACAGGAAAGTCAAGCAGGGTTCAGGGCAGGGAGAGGCACGCGGGATCACATCTTCGTTTTAAATGCGTTAATCAATAACAAACTAAAAAGGAAAAAAGGTAAACTGTTCGCAGCGTTTGTCGACTTCAAGGCCGCGTTTGACACCATAGACCGAGACATTATGATGAGGAAAATTGAGAGGATAGGGATTAGAGGTAGGCTCAGGGACATGATTAAAAAAATATACGACGAAACGGTGAACGAAGTGGTGACAGGGGAGGGAATGTCAGGAAGATTCGAAACAAAGAAGGGAGTAAGGCAAGGGTGTCCACTCAGCCCATCGCTATTCAGCCTATATATTGAGGATATGGACAAGGAATGGGAAAGAAGAAATGAGGGAGGGACGGTTATAGGAGGGAAAAAAATCTTCGCATTAAAATTCGCGGACGATATAGTGCTGGTAGCAGACGAGGAGGGAGGGCTGAGGAGCATGTTGATAACGCTGCAGAAATATGTAGAAAACAACAAATTAACGGTAAACATTAATAAAACGAAGATTATGATATTCCAGAAAGGAGGAAGGAAGAGGAAGGGGGAAAAGTGGGAATATAGGGGACAGGAGATAGAGGTAGTTAAGGAATATAAATACCTGGGAGTCTGGTTTTCTACGGGGAATACTTTTGAAAAGCACCTGAAAATCTTGGCGGGAAAAATTAGAAAAGTGACCAACGCGACCTGGGGGCTCTTCAAGCGGGCAAAAATAAGCAGCCTGGAAAGGAGGTTGCAGCTGATGAAGGCAATCGTGAACAGTGGTATGATGTATGGAGCAGAAGTATGGGGGTGGAAAAAGCGGGAAATCTTAGATAGATGGCAGGGAAAGTGTGTAAAAATGGCCATGGGGATCAGCCCTAACACACCCAACTACATCTGGAGAATGGAAGCAGGTTGCAGAGGGGTGGAAATAGAAGCCTGGGGAAGAGCGGCTAAATATATAGTAGAAGTGATGAAGATGGAGGAAGGAAGGTGGCCGAAGATGTGCCTGAAAGAGGAAGTGAGAGGCATTAGGAATGGAAACCCGTCCAAGTGGGGCGAGGAGATGGCCAAAGCCATGCGGGAAGTGGGAGAAGGAGGAATTTGGCAGGTAATCAGAAACGGGGAGGTGAGAGGGGCAGAAAAAATATTGAAAAGAGGAACAAAAATAAAAACGAATCAGGAAATTCAAGGCGACTGGGAGAAGATCGACAAGTCTACGTACTGCGCAGAATACAAAAATAGAAAAAGGAATACGGAAAGAGAAAGTTACTGGGAAGCGAAGAAGTGCAGTGCAGGTAACAAGGAGATGTGGGCAAGGATAAGGTGTGGGAATGTAGGGAAAAAAGGTAACAAGGGTTTCGAGGATAAGAATTGCCGAATTTGCGGAGAAGAGGAAGAGAGCCTGGACCACATATGCGGCTGCCAAGAAATAAAGGCAAAAATGAAGGTAGAAGTGGTACAAGGCCTGGAAAAGGTGACGGAATTTAAAGGGGGGAAAGAGCTAATACAAAAAATTGAGGAACTGGTAAACAAGGACCCAATAAAGGAACTCTGCACATACATAAGGGAATTCGAAAAAATGATAGAAGCGTTGCATAAAGGAAAGCGGCGATAAAGCAAACAAAACGAAGGGAAAAACAGAATGTATATAGGTACTTTTAAAGATATTTAGGCTAGAGAGGAATTCGTAATGTAAGATAAGTTTTAAGGAGTTATTGATAAGGACATCAAATGTACTTGTATGTAAAAACCCCTGAGGGGTATACCTGGAATAAATACTATACTATACTATACTATAAATAGGCATAATTATGAATTACTCAAAATTTCATTGTGAATTGTATAAAACATTCGTTGTCGTAGTTTTTTCATAATAGTCATCGATAATGTTATGCTTTTTCAAGTTGGTAGTTACACAAAAGTTTTTCTACTTTACGTAATAAAAATGATAAAATGCATAATTTTTCCCTTTAATTATATATTTTTAAAAATTAGCATATATATGTAGAATAAATCTGTACCTCGTATGCATTTTTTTGAGGTTCATTGAAAAAAAATGAATAAACCATCATTTGACTCAACTGAATCGCTCCAACCTCCTTAACTATCGATTTTTGCAAGATAAAATTATATTTACCATGGAAACTGCTAATCAGCTATACCTGGCCCATACAATAGATCTTCCTCTTCCTCGAATAATGCCTGCTGAGAGGCTGAAGTTTTTCACACTGGTATAGCCCCTTAAGTACTTACACCCATGATGAGTGACCAAGGAAGAGACGTTTTTATAATTACACGGTTTGCATTTCCAATTTTACAGAACATTATTTTTTTACTTTTTAGTACAGTACCTTTTAAATGAAAGATTATTTTTAAAACGTTTTTTACGTTCCTTTTATTTTATACTTCTTAGCCGTAGAATTTGTTTATTTATTTGCTGTGCCAGACCCCCATGTCATTTAGACATCGGCGTAATCAAAAACCTTGCCTTAGGTTATAAAGGTTTCGCGATAAACTTTACAATAGTGTAATTATAAACAGTGCTCGAGTCAACAAAGTTAATGAGCCCAAACTCGATTGTCTTACCATTTGCCATTACGAAATTTCAGTTCCCATCTCCCACCACCATTATCAGACTCTCGTTATCATGTGTAATAAAAAGTGCTCATGATAACAAAACAAATGAGCACAAACTTGACTGTCCAAGTATGTGCTATTGAGAAGTTGCATTGCCCACCCCCCACCTTCATGATAAGACAAGCTTCATGGTACCATATTATTGCATCGTCACCGAAATTACATATGTATGCTAAATTTCAGCTCAATCAAGTGCTAGCAAGTGCTTGAACAATGGATTACAAGCTTTGAACCCGAAAGACAGACATAGGAACGGAGCAGCTTGTACAAATCGAGGTTGTAAAGCTCGTAAGGTTGTAGAGCTTGTAAAAAAGTTATAAAGCTTGTAAATTGTAATTGTAATGAAGCTTGTAAATTGTAATTGTATTAAAGCTTGTAAATTGTAATTGTAAGTTGTAAATTGTAATGCTTGTAATAAAGGTAGTAGAGCTTGTAAAAAGGTTATAAAGCTTGTAAATTGTAATTGTAATGAAGCTTGTAAATTGTAATTGTATCAAAGCTTGTAAATTGTAATTGTAAATTGTAAATTGTAATGCTTGTAATAAAGGTTGTAAAGCTTATAAAAATCGAGGTTCACTTTCTATCACTACACAGTGCTAAGAAGAAATAAGACAAAAAATCGAATGCATGGGATGAGAAAATGTCCAGTTAATTTAGCAAAGTTTCTAAAAAATTATAGGGGTTGGCTGCTCCGCTCGAGTGTAAAATTCCATTACGCGTGGCTACCGCTAGATATGTCCGCCTATACTGTGCGAATATCCGCGAGTGTTCGTATTATGAATTCAGTAACTTTACACAACTGCGTTGAAAAAAAGACCGTAGTTTTTTATTTCTTTATTATGAAGACATAGTTTCTTCTTTTTTTATGTGGATAAAAAAATGCGGTTTTACCGTGGATCTCGGGCTAGAACGAGGCAAAAAGTACTTGGAGCTATGTAGGAATTTATGGTTTTTGTTTATTCATAGTTGCTATGTCACCGTCTACTCTGTTGCATTGCATGCCTGTAAATTGTTCCACGTGCTTACACATTAGATCGCGTGGGTGAAGAATGGCATGCATATATATATGTCGAAAAAGGCAAAAAAATAACGATTGTTTTAAAGTGTCACACTGGTATAGCCTCTTAAAGAAAGAAAAAAATTATCGCCGAAGCTGCGAGTGGTAAAAAATATTTAGAGGTCGCTCAAGCTTCCAAAAAATTCGGCGATAATTTTTTTCTTTCTTTAAGGGGCTATAACAGTGTGAGACTTTTAAAAAATCGTTTTTTTTTGCCTTTTTCGACAGTTTATACTTTGAAGAATATCCTGTAAAAATTTCAAGGCCGTACCTCCAATCATTTTATCTTGCAAAAATCGATAGTTATCGTTAAACGCGTTTGTCTCGAAATGAGATTTTTAAAATTGGCTAACATTGTAAATCAAAGAGCAATTATCCGATTGACTTGAAATTTAAACTGAGTACTCTTGAATATATTTACTCTACAATGACCTAGGATATTTTTGATTGGATGAAAATGGACGATTTGGCATTGAAAAAAACGACCATTTTATAGGCAAGAAAACAGACTTTTTTCATAACTACGCCATTTTGTAAGATTTTGATATTTTTCGAAAATCCTACTATATATAATATAATATAAAATAAGTCTTCGAAATTTGATGTCTGTTCGAATGCCTGTTTGCAAACGTTTACTCTTTTGACGAAATTTTCAATAACATTTTGGCATTTTCGAGGACTAATTTCATTAATGGCGCGTCCAATAGCTTCCGTGAGCTCCGGAATGGTCTGTGGATCATTGGCATACACTTTTCCTTTCAGAAAAGGCCAAAGAAAGAAGTCCAATGGCGTCAAATTGCACGATCTTGGTGGCCAATTCACATCACCGCGGCGCGAGATAACACGACCATGCAACTGCTTCTGCAATAACTGCATTGTTTCGCCTGCAGTGTGGCAGGTTGCGCCATCTGTTGAAATAACATGTCTTCCAAGTCCATGCCGTTTATGCTATTTATCGGAAATTGCGTTCCACACATAACCTCCATGTTTGTACCTTATATTAAAATAAAAAATATTCGTACTTTTCAAATAAATAATACGCTTTATTGATAAATTTAAATGTCAGGTCATTTTGAGGCACCCTTTATTTAATTTCATTGTTTTCGAATATGTATACTTACGAGTGTGACACTGTAATACAACACCGTAAACACTGGGCCGACTACGTTAGGTGAAATTAAAAAATCGGAAGAACAACAATTTCAAGTCTATGAAATATTTTCTCCCCTTAGGCTTAGGCTTAGAAGAAAACTTTTCCTACAAAAGTTGCACAGTACGAGGGGGTTATCGGGTGCTGCCTACGAAGTTAATTCAGGTCGAGGTGCTTCGAAGATTTCAGGGTCAATTCCATTTTTTTTAATGGGACCCCTATATTTCCAAGAATTTTACCAAGGCACTCAACATAAGTTGACACCCCAAATTCTAGATGACGTTTCAAGATTTTGCATAAAAAATCGATAAAAAAAGAATTATCGGTATTTTTGGCCTATAATCGATTGAAAAAATAGTGGAAACACTTACTCCTATAAAAGGTGCTCAAAGTGATAGCCACCACTTTGAATGCATGCTTGCAATCTGATTCGCATTGATTGTATTGTCTCATCAATCACGTTAAACTGTCTTAACAAGCAGGGTGTAATTGAGATTTCAGTAGTTTGATAGTAAGCAAAATTCAGGTAAGTCTTACGGCTTTGTTTGCATTATTCGCAACTAAGAATCTAATCAACTTGTTTTGGAACGCAGTAAGAAGTTTGTGATTGATAAGACAGTACAGTCAATGGGAATCATACTACAAGCGTGCATTGAAAATGGTGGCCATCACTTTGACCACCTTTCATACCAGTAAGTGTTTGCACCGTTTTTTCAATCAATTCCAGGCCAGAAACATTAAAATTTCCCTTTTATCGATTTTTCATACTAAATCTTGACTGATCATCTTTAAATTTAAGTAGTGAACTTACTATATTCAGTTCCTTGATAAAATTCTGAAAAATGAGTGGTCCCAATTGAAAAAAGGAGGTGACCTTGAAATCTCCTAAGCGCTTCCACTTGGAAAATCCTCGTCACAACCACTCGATGACCGCCCTCGAACTATGCAACTTTCGTAGGAAAAGTTTTCTCCCAAGTCTGATAGGTTGGAAAATATTTCTACTGCCAATAGTTGCTGCCCCACCCGGTACACTGAGAAAAGAAAATCGTTGAATGTTCAAAATGCATATTGTTGTCTCGAAGTTTTGTTCTTTTAACAGTTGCTAAGACATGCTAAATAAGCTACAGTTCACACTACTAAAACTATCAGTTAGATTGACAAAACGTGTTTTATGCCAATCGAAAATCAATTTGAAAGTATTTAAAGATACATTTTGTTAAACCAACTGAATTTTGGATGGATGAACGAATTTTTTTTTCAGTGTATGTATGCCTATAAGGGTAGCACAAATTTGAGTTCTTTTTTCCCACCTTCCAATTTTCTTCTTTGAAGAAAAAAAATTGTCGCGAAAGCTGCGAGCGGTCAAAAAATATTTAGAGGTCGCTCAAGCCCCCCGAAATTTCAAATTTTCATTAAAAATCGATTTTTTTTCGTCCACTTCTCACCCATGAATTTTACGCTTTATAATTTTTTAATTAACCTCGCGAAAGTGCAAGCCAGCCAATGAATATTTAGGGGTCGTTTAAGAGCTTCGAAATTTCCAATTTTCGCCAATTTTGTTTACTCTTCTCGCTCATAAATTTGACGCTTTGTAAAATTTTCAAAACAATTAATTACTTTTTCTTTAGAAACTGATTTTTCAAATTTACCTCACACTTCTAACCCAAGAATTATAATCTTTGTTCTCATAAAATAATTCTTTAAAGCTCTTGTCAGTAAACAAAATGATAGGTCGTTTTATTCGTAAAACTGAAATGGCAGCTGTTTTCCGCGCATCGTAATGCGTCCCACAGTTGGTCTCGTTAGTCGAACTGCGGACCAATCGTAGCTGCACTCTGTGACGAGCGACGCCATAATACAATGATACATAATAATACATAATAACACATATCGTCTAATTGGTGTTTGTTACAAATTATTATAATAAATTATTCAGAAAATGTAACACTTCGCTGTTTATTTTGTTTTTATGCTACAAAAAATTACAATGTATGCGAGATTTATTTTTTGGCGGAAATTGTAAATGACGAAAACTTCGAACGACCACTCAATATTCATTGGCCGGCTACAGTTTTCACAAGGTTAATTTAACAATTATAAAGCGTAAAATTCATGGATGAGTGGACGGAAAAAATCGATTTTTGTTATGAAAATTGGAATTTTTGGGAAGCTTGAGCGACCTTTAAATATTTTTTTACCGCTCGCAGCTTCGGCGATAATTTTTTTCTTTCTTTAAGGGGCTATACCAGTGTGATACTTTAAAAAAATCGATTTTTTTGTGCCTTTTTCGACAGTTTATACTTTCAAGAATATCCTGTAAAAATTTCAAGGCTGTACCTCTAATCATTTTACCTTGCAAAAATCGATAGTTAAATCTTTAAACGCGTTTTTCTCGAAATGAGATTTATCAAATTTGCTGACATTGTAACTCAAAGAGCAATTATCCGATTGACTTGAAATTTGAACTGAGTACTCTTGAATATATTTACTCTACAATGACGTAGGATATTTTTGATTGGATGAAAATTGACGATTTGGCATTGAAAAAAACGACAATTTTATAGGCAAGAAAACAGACTTTTTTCATAACTACGCCATTTTTTTAGATTTTGATATTTTTCGAAAATCCTACTTCATTGTACAGGAAAAACCCTCCAATTTAACGACATTTTTTCCTTTTTCGGTTTCAGCTACTCAATCGGCCGGAATCATGTCAGCAGTGGAGGAACTTTTTTTTTGGCGCCTTCGAAAGCACCGCATAAGTCGCTTGGATCTCAATATTTTTCTATGAAAAAATTATGTCATATAGGTCAAATATAGCCAAATATATTCTTAATTTTCCGAAACATTTAACTGAGTACTTTTCTTCCAAAAAATTCCCGAAAATCACTCAAATTTTCAGCGTCCACTCTGGTATAGCCCCTTAAAGAAGATAATAGGATGGTGAGTAAAAAAGGGAAAAAAGTGCTCAAATTTGTGCCATCCTAATGCCGATGCACGTACAGGCCGTGCGACGTGCAAATGAGGAGAGTGCAGCAGTATCTCGAATGCCAGAGGGAATAGTGAGAAAGATAGCTCCATGAAATAAATAAGGATGAGTGAGAGACCATACAGACGTGAAGAAGACGAAAGCAACGGGGCGCCAAGCGGTAACCAAGACTAAAAAGTCCGCGCGGCGCAGTGCAAAAGGGAATAGAGCAGGAACAACGAATATCCCCTCTCCAGGTCTCGACATCCGAGCTGGCGCGCGCGTACGAACGAAATTCTACTCGTGCATTTACTCAGTCGTACGCCGGGTGCGCATCGAGAACGACGTCTGACTCGCGGCGCACCTTCCGAACCTTGTAAACAAAAAAAAATAAGTCTAAACAATCTTTTTGACGTGTCATTGAAAACAAAGATCTTTCCAAGACAAAGAAATCTGCCGATTTCGCGTAACGAAAGAAAACAAAAAAAAAAAAAAAAAAAATAATAAGTTTCCCGACATTTTGACGTTTAAATCTCCCGCCGTTTTTCACGTGTCAAAATGTCGATAGTTGGCTGTGAATGCGAGAAACTTTTGGAGCCACGTGGCCGCTGACATTTACATGTGTGTATGTATATAAATATATATTATATGTGTGTGTAAAGAAATTGTCGCAAAATCGATGGCGCGGAATGATAATGAGTTTTTCGTCTGACTCCGAGTTCGCGGGCACAATACAGTGATAACGTGCAGCGACGAGAAGGCCGATTGAAACTCGAGAAGTTCTCCACTCGCGTATCGTGAGGCGAAAACTTTTTGCCGCGAGCCAATTTATTCATGCATATTTGTAAATACATAATAAGACTTTGAGTGGCCAACGGCGGAAGGTTAGGAAAAACAAAAGAAGCCGGAAGTGCCGGGGCATTGTGATGTTTAAAAAATCCCTCGTATCAAACAGCGTCGGAGTTTTTCTCGTGGCTAAAAGTAATCGGACGCTCGTCAAGTATAATTCACGAAAGTAAGAATAAAAGAAAAACAAACCAAAGCGAAAATAATGGAGATAATATTCTCAACGACGTGAAAAAAATATATATAAATATACATAAACGTGATAAAATATTCCGTTATATAATTAACGATAATGATAGAGGATTTAAAAAAAGGAACGACAAATACGGAAGAAATCGTGTTGTATGAGAAAATTCTTCGTGTCCTTTCTTGCGATATTGCAACGAAAAATGTGATTTATATTCGGCCATTGTGTTTCCAATGTGAAAAATGTGTGTTTTGTGATACGTGTGAGTGATTTTGTCGGGCGGTTTTTTCTTCTCGATTGCCACGAGAAAGATCGCGAGCATGGAAAGAAATTCTAATTCACGTTGGAGGTTGAGATAAATTGTCGCACGCCGCTCGTACGTCTTTTCGTAGCCTTTTTTCACTTTGGATTAAAAAAAAAGTCGTCACGAGAATTTCGTCAGGATGATGATGGCACCGCCGCAGGTCGTGGGTGTTCTGTTGAAAAAGCCCGGACAGCACAGTAACCCACATATACCTCCGCTGGATCCTCAAGAGACCAAGATACGCGGTGAGTTTTGCACGAAGAACGAACCTAACCCATAGTCGGTGGGAACATTTTCGATAGCAAAGTTGAAGCGTTTGTTGATTCGAGGACGTATGGGGGATATAGTCCAGAAAAAGAGACAAAATCCCAGCACTTTTTAGCGGAGAATTAGAATGTTTTACTGAAGCTGGATGGTTGCACACTGGAAGTAACCCCAATGAAATGTTACCCCCCAACTCGCCCCAACCCTAAGAAATAGGGGCCGAAAACTTAAAAATCGCCGTATCCCGACAATTAATAGCCCGATCGAAAAATGTTTTAAACAAAAGTTGTATGGAATAATAAAATACGTATAAGGACATCTGACGTCCAACTCCCTATCTTTAAAAATAGCGGCACAAAAATTATTAGAAAATTCGGGGTTGATGCAAAAAAATTGTATATCTTTAGAAAATCGTAAACAAATATTTATATATTCAAAAAGAATTGATATATATCGAATCAGGATAAGTTCCTCTATATTCCTAGCGAGGAAAAAATATTTTCATGCTAGAAATATAGAGGAACTGATTCGATATATATATACATATATATCGATTTTTAAAAATATATATCAATATTTTTTACGTGTAATACAATATTACAATAAATTCAGTACGTTACAATTATTTACATTACAATTACGTAATAAACGACTGTAGAATTTTCCAAAAACTTCATTTCATATATAAATTATTTACACAGAAAATATAAAACATTCTGTACGATTTTTCGGTATGCTTTTGTCATATCCGACAATGACGACAATACGAGATCCCATAGGAAGGCATGCAGAACTACTGCAAATTAAGGGTCACTGGATCCATTCCAAATTTTCCATACACGCTTAAGGCGGGAGCCTGAATTGGACGGTCCAAAAAAGCGTTATTTTCGGGCATTTTTTAGAAGAGGAAAAAAACAAGTGAGCCCAGTAAACTTTGAGGTATCTTTTCATGTATATTTGACGTGGATAAAAAAAATTCAACATGCAACAATAAATTACTGCAGATTTATCAGCCTATTCTATTTGCGTCTTGCCACTGCAGTCCCCAATCGGCGGGAAAGATGCACCTTGTAATTCTTGACGAAAAGAAAAAATCAATAAAATGTTCAATTGGCTTATCTTTCTCTTCTCGGTGAATTAAGAAAAAGCTGAAAAATCGTGAAATTGGAACTTTTCTCAGGTTTGAAAAAAAATGTGTTAAAAAAACATTTTAACGTGCAATAAAAATAATTTAAAAAGTTTTTTTCAACGACTTTTTTACTTCGCTTGGAAGAGATTTTTATACTGGAGAAAGGAAACTTTGATTTGATTGTATAGGTCGTTTAGTTTTTTTGCTATCACGCCCACCAATTTGGAAAAATCGTGAAAATGAAAACTGGAAACAACGCGCTTCAAAGTTTTCAATAGGAGGAAATATCAATATCAAATATCAATCCCTTCTCTGCTTTTGGCCTTGGATCTTCGAAAATATTTACAATTCGCCGCTGTACTTTTGTAAATATATTCTTGGATAGTTTATCTATCGATTTAAGCAATAAAAAAAAACAATTTTTCAGACCTTCTGATTCAGGCTTCGGTCTTAAAACAAACGAAGTAATAGTGTATCAATTTGTTTTCTGTATGGTTGTATTTTTGTAAGACGCCGATACATTCTCAATTGACAGACAAAATTATAGCTGTACCGATTTTTCAGTATTCAATTTTTATTTAAATTTCATAATTTTATTCACAATCATGCATTTCCAGGAATAATATACTTTTATGACAACGTTTCTTGCTCTTGTATTAGATATCGAAGCGTTTGTTATTCCGTGTGTGTACCTAGCTGTCTCTTACGTTTCGGGTAGCATTATATAGGTACCCATACGTCGGCTGTACTCGTAAATGTCATTAAAGTTTCTGTGACGATGTTACAACAGAAATCTGAAACAAAGCTTTAATCTATACGTACGTAGAATAGAGCGCTCCGGCACCGCATTGTTTTCGTTCAAACGTGAACTCTACGTATCGTGAATCCGATGTTAATGTTCGACAAGTTCGACAGGTGAAAAAAACCAAGAATACACGGAACAGGATGTTTTCATTATGTCGAACGAATGATAATAATGAAAGCCGAGGTACAATTGATTCGTGGTATTTAAACTTATTCTCATACGAAAACAAACACTTAGTATGTTGAGAAAAAGGGGGGAAACGAAAATGGCTGAACGGGTAAACTATGGATAGTGACAATTTGTTAAGAGGTTAGGCTACTGTGACGACCCAAAAATGAGAGTGATTATAAAAATTAATTTTGAAGGTATAAGTAAGATCATTTAAAAATCGTTTAAACATTCATTTGTATGTACATCAACGACGTATGAAATTTGGTACAGCAACAATATACCAAATTTCATTTAAAAATATTAATAATTGAAGGGATTTATAAACAATATCGTGATGGACCTTTGAAAGTGAGGAGCTCGACAGTGTACTTGATTTTGTCCACCCGGTTCATCTGAAACAAGGAAAAAACGTTTTTTAAAAATAAAATGGATAATAATGGCTACGATTTGACCGAGCTTTTTTGTTATCGTGTTTTCATCGTTGAATTTTATTTTTCGATTTTTAGACGAAAAAGGACGTCATTGTTGTTGATAAGTAATAAAAAAAGACTGAACTACTATTACAGCGAATAAGTGTACCAAATTTCAAGTCAGTCCGGTCATTGGATGTCAAAAAATCGTGTACACCGTTTTGGAAAACATGATTTCTAGAAAAACGCGTTCATCGCGTTCAATCCCTATCTGGAAGCCCAATTTGAAGGGTCAGAATGATGCTTTTTTTTAGTAACACATTCGTTGTAATGAATTGAGTTTTTCCTAGCATCTTGTACACATGTTTGTGGTTACAATGTAATTTTTTCGGAAGATACTCTTTCAAAGTGTTCGTGGTGGTGCAGTTGGCATTGCAGTACTCCAGCGGCGAGGCCCGAAACGGCGGGATCTCTACCAGGCTCAAATGTAATCTCAAACGAAAACAAACACAAAATTCTTCAAATATATCCAACTGGCTATGGATTCACGATACATTTTTCTAAAATTCGAAAAATACGAAAAGTGACAGCTTCTCCAAAGAAAATCTCATTTTTCTCTTGAAAAACAGCATGCTGAAGTCATTGTTATTAACAAATGGTTCATCAAATTAAAAAATGCGATCGTGAACCGAAAATGACTACTGTTTGAACGCTAACTGTGCAAATTCAAGTCAATAGTGTGAAAGTTACTCGAGATATCAATCCCGCCGTGTCAAGATATGTAGTTTCGAGATAATCCTTCCCCATTATCGAGATCGTGTTGCACACCTAATCTATGCAATCTGCGGGCAATTCGGTCCTCTTTTGAGTGTTCTTGTGCTTTGATGTCCGCTTTCGTTACACGCTAATCATCCTCAACTTTACACTAAACTTAACTTTACACTGTTTCACTAAAATAGGTCAATTTTGTCAATGTCGTCAATTTTTTGTCAATTTAGGTCAATTGTCAAAAATAGGTCAATGTCGAAAATAGGTCAATTTCGTCCACTTTTAGAATTTCAGGGTCCGGTTGGTCTTAAAATGTTCTTGAAAGTTCGAACTATAATAATATGCAAAAAAAATGATTTTTCAAAGTTTTCAGAGAGGGATACCCCCTCCAAGTTTTACCAGCAGTTATATCGCTGCAAACATAAGTTTACCTTCAATCTGTGATTCCTGCACCATACGTTGGACCTTCCTCTCCAATTTGCGTTGCCTTAAGGGACGAACGAGTGTTCGTCATTTTCACCATAGCCTAACCCCTTAATTCTGTAAAAGTCAATCCACTTCTCGAAGGCTTGCTACTCAATGGATGCCAATTTAGATAAGCTCGAATACTCTGAAAGATATTTCTTTTTACATGAGAAAAACAATTGATAAGCGAAAAAATATAGTGCGCCAAAGATGATGGATAGATCGTTGATCCGCAGTTCAATCGCGAATGACATATGTACGAGGTTTAAATAGTCGGAAGACAAAACGTTATTGCCTCGACAAATAAAATGTAATTACAATCCGTGCTTTTCTTCCAGACAAATTCGTACGACCTGACAATAACCAAAACCGATAACTTCCCCGATAAGTTAAAAAATAACAGAAATATGTGTGCGTTATTTCCCAAAAATTTCCCAAATTTCCGTTTTTTATACCGTTTTCGTGATATAACGTGGAAAATATTTCGACATAATTTTAGCCTATGCAATGAATTTGTAAAAATAAATGGTAACAAACGGTCTGTTACCATTTGTTTTTACTCGAATGTCTCGGATACAAATGAGTTTTTCAAAAATTGCTTAAGGTATTCCTTGCACGAACCTGAATATTCAACAGTGATCTGATTTTCGTCTATAATCGAGTAAAAATACATCCACTGGGATCGAAATTCTATTAATTGAGTTTAAATGTATTATTAATTAAATTGAATTAAATTTATCATTAATCGAAATTTTACCCGTATACGGAAACTGATAAAATTTCCAGCCAAGTTACCGAACTTTTAACGAAAAAATACGACTCTAAAAATTGTCCCATTTGTGGCACTTTATGGAAATGACACGCTGGCTATATTTCTATCTAATAATTTATACAATAAATAACTCTGGATGCCTGATAAAAACCGCTCTCGCGTGTCAGAAATTCGAGAGGGTTCCGTATTGCCACAAAAAACAGGAGGTCACCGAACATTTCAAGAAAATATGAATGATGAAACTCAGAAAAATGTTACCAGCAGAAGAATTTTCGTAGCCGCGACTTTTCAGAGAAATTGTAAAAATGTCTAAATTTACTAAATTTGCGCGAAATTTTTGATTCCAGTTTATCGTTGGGTATAATAGTTAATTGTGACTTATTTTTATTAAGCGGCACTGTCATTTACCAATGATTCGAAAGGGCCCCTATGCCCCCACAAAATACGGCCCTGCGCGAAATACTTCAATTGAAAACAGTCCAAAGTTCTGGCATAGTCTGGCTCCGGTAATGTGATCGAATAGTCAACTTGCTTCTTTCGTGTCCATGATGTTGTCTACTATTTTCTTACCTATTCCGGCTCGTTACAAATGAACGACCGAAATATATTTCTGTATGGGTACTCTCCGAAACGTTGAGCTTGTATTTAATTGCAAACGAACTCGTAGACCCGTGACTTCCTATCGATAATTATTTTCCGAGCCAGAACACCGTTGTGGAAATAATTCTTGCTTTTCGCAGAATATTATATTGAAGCCATTCTTAGCTGTCATCTTTTTTGAATGGTGTATTTTTGTCGTGCTCCAATATGATTTTCAATATTTCTCCATATACTCCGATGTTCCTGTCGAAAACTTCCAGTCGAATGATGTTGAAATTTGCAGCGTTGGAATGCAACGATCATTTTTTTCTTTCCATTGTGAATTTTTGTTCGGCTGATCGCAGCTGCCATTAACTTTTTTTGAGATCCTCGTTAGATACCTACAACCTAACTCTGACGAAAAATATTTTCGATAATATTGAAAATGGCAAAAAAGGTAATGAAAAAAATTACATTTCATCCAAACGATGTGAACTTCACCAGCATCTGGTCGAATAATGTGACGTTGAAGTTTGCGTCGTTGGAACGCAACGAAAACTCTTTTTTATGGATTGCCAAAATATTTTTTTGTGAATTGGGACTATCAAAATTTTTTCAACGTTTTTCAGGATCCTCATAAAAAATCTACAACACGAATTGGCAAGAAAATACTGTCCTTAATCATAAAAATGAAAAAATAAAGGGGAAAAAAGAAATTTTCGTTGCATTCCAACGATGCAAACTTCAACATCATGGAATACTTTTTCGACTTACTGTGACAGTACCTCATATCATATATAGGGGAGATACCTTTGGGCGAGGAAAAAATGGCTGATTTTCATGTTTTTTTTAAAGGAAAGATTTTTTCGCCCTTTATGAAACTTAGGGTATGTCTTGTCACTACTTTTGGCTGTTAAAGGGTATTTTTCAAATAAATATTTAAAAATGGCGACGGTATGGCATGGTTTTCCGAATGGGTTGCGGCAGATATTGTCGGACGGCGTGACACGTAGCATCATCGGGATTGATCCGAAAAAAACCAACGAAGATGTTTCTTTCGTCAACACTCATACGCAGAATATGAACCCAGAAAATATGAGAAATATTGAAAATCGATGAAATGGTCCGCTTTGAAACAAAAAGATTGAATTTACCGAAACAATTCCTACATTTTGCAATAAAAAAATATCTTTTCTTTTTAATTTTCAAAAACATTTAGGTTTAAGTTTTAGACAATAGGGCGAGCGAGATTTATACCAAATTTCATCAGAATCGGTCGATTCGTTTTTTAGCTATACGTCACGCCAGTTATGGATCTGAAGTTTGCATCGTTGAAATGCAACGAAAATTCTTTACAATTTCTCATTTTCGTGAATATCCAAAATCGTATTTTGCAAATTTCTTATAAATCGCTGAATAAGAATCCAAAAAAATGTCTGCGTGATTTTCGAAGCTCAAATCTGCCAAAGGAAATTTGGGGAATTAAAAAAAAACTGTTTCGTTGCACTCCAACGATGCAAACGTCAATCCCATCGCCAGTTTAGAAGACCGTGCCATAGCTCCGCCGTTTTACAAGATTAATAAAAAATAATAATTACCATGCAACAGCCAAAAGTAGTCACAAAACATACTCTAGGTTCCGAAAACCATAAAAAGTATTTGCTTTAAAAAAGTCATGCAAATCAGCAAAGTTTTGCCTCGCCTAAAGGTATGTCCTCCCTTAAATACTCGATTTTGAGACTGCGAGTCAGGTCGACTGGGCATCGAGTCGCCCATATACACTCGAAACACATGGTGCTGCGAACTGAAAGCGTCATTATCGTTGTTATCATTGAATGAGCGCAGTTGTTGCAACATCCTCATCGCAATCAACGGTCGAGGGTGGCCACAATCGAGATCGTACACAGCTTTTCTGCGACACTCGCCTATCTTCTTCACTCCCGACTGACAGCCGGTGACAGATAAATGAATCACGAAAGGTATTGAATTTTTCACACCGCAATGGCTCGTCGGGGTATCTGTCAGGGTGACGTAATTACGAAATATGGGCACAACTGTCAACGGCTAGATTAAGACTCTACAATGGAGATCCAAAATACTACTACACTCAAAGGCGAATTAACGGGTTATACCTCGTTGTATCAGTCGAAAACGGCTCATTGTTGGGATTTTCTAATAAAAAATCGTTATGATGTTTTTGTACAAAAATTCGGTTTTAAAAAAAGTATCATCTAAAGAGCACTCTGTTATTTTTTTGTGTGAAAATATTTATTTATAATCCATTTACAGGCGATAATATTAGTTTACCCTATAATTAATCGAAGGGATTTTTGAAATATCGAATTAAAAAAAGGCGTGTGTTTAAAAAGAGAATTTTGATTCTTGCGAGAAAAATGCGAATTTTTGTCCGTCAAATCGAAACTATACATCGGAAAAATATATTTCGATCGAATACTATATTTTTACTTTTTAAAAAAAGGCCAAAAAATTTCAGATAGATCGATGCAGTATATTTGAGATATTTTGTTGACGAACTTTAAAAATGTATTTTTGAGAAAAAAAGCGCATTAAATTTCGAACGACGCTCCGAGCCTTCCGACGGCCGATAACACAACAGCCTATAAGTTTATCAATTTTCATCCAAATAGTTTAACAATTATCAGGGAACATTTATAAGATGATATACTGTCAAAATGTATTGGTTTTAGATAAAGTGATTTTTCGATTTTGACAACTAGGCATAACCCTTTATCGGTGAAGAGCCGAAAACTGGAAATGAGAAAGAAAATATTTTGGTGGCACTCTAATTACTTTATTTATTTTATTTATTATTAAATTTACAACTTACTGTTGTACTTTATATTGATCATAATTGCATCTCGATGTGGTCACTGTTACTGGACAGACGTACCCCATTTTTGTCCAATAATAAAAAGTGGTCAAGGTAAAAATTTTACCGACCGTTACTTGCCATTCTCAAAGCTTTTATTACGAGTCGTTAATGTCGAACACTAGTCGTACTCAGCTGCTGGGAACAATTGTAATTATTGAAATACTTTCTTTTATGAGAAATAACAAAGTTCCATAAGTACGAACTTTCTAAAAATGGAAAATTAAATAACCAGGGATTAAAATGTTTCTTTTTTTTTTACCTAAAGGTTTGCGTACTTTTTATTTGTAGAAATTATTACAGAGCTTAAATTGCGCAATTATGGACCTCTCACATTTTTTTAAAAGGACAAAAAAGGAAGACACAAAAGTATAATAGTTTCCAGGTAAACGAATGAAAATTATACAATTTAGAAGTCGAATTTCCAGATATGAAGCTTTATGTACACTGGCAAATTTTTTAATAGCGTATTTCGTGAATAATTTCGGGAAGTCGTCAAAGACGTATCGACGAAAAAATTGGAAGCACTCTTCGCGCTTTTTGTTCCCAGAAGCAGTCATAAAAACAACATTTCTAAAATCATCTCTTCCCGAACTTCAATCCGTTTAATATTTTTGAATCGTTTTTTTTTCTCTTTCGATATTTTATTTTACGCCCTATATTTATCAAATCAAAGCACATATTCGACCATTGCAGTACTTTACAATAAGCTGAATAACCTTCTGGAAAAAAAGTACGATGAATCATAATTTACCGGCAAATTAGAGCCAAATTTTAGCACTGTAGAGCCCTTATAAAAGTAAATGGGTATTGATATTTCCCAAATAATGACACGCGAGCTTATGAATGTAGGAAAATGAAACAACCATGCATCAGGACACCTAGTGAGTAAAATACCTAGCAGAGAATTTAAAAAAACGCATAACGGCGCCTGCTTTATGTTCCAAACATAACATACGAGTAGAAATTCTTGGCTCCTTTTTTTCGTCAAGGTCTTTTGGTCCTGATTAAAAATTCTAAAAGAGTATCCATACGATTCACCGATGCTGTTGAAGTTCGCATCATTCGAATGCAACGAAATTCTTTTTTATTTCCATTTTTTCCATTTTTATTTCTATCCAAAATGTTTTTCGACAAAGTTAGGTTGCAGGTCTATGATGAGGATCCTAAAAAACTTCATCGTAGCTACGATCTGGCAAAAAAAATTACAATCGGGAAGAAAAAACCAATTCGTTGCATTCCAACGATGCAAACTTCAATATCATGTTCATCGATAGTGTCAAGGCAGTATTGTTATATAGACCGCAGATTTGCAGGTATTTTTTAGAATAGAGCAACGAAAAATATAAAAAAATCAAGACACATGTTTATTGATTCTTCAAGAATATGCACAAATTAAAAAAAAATGATCATATGAAAACGCCCTTCATTGGCGACCAGTGTTGTGGACGTTGTCGGAATCCGAAAAAACCAAACGTATTCTTAAGGGGAGGGTAGGGGTTTCAGCGCGAAAAAAAAAACATTTTTTTGCGAATTCTTTTCATCTATATGGATGGAGTAAATTTATTCAAACCTTTTGTACATTGTCAATTGTCATTTCAAGAACATTCCGTGAAATTTGTACACGAAAATATCCACAAACAAGCCGGTACCGCTTTTTTCTCGAAACCACTTTTTCGAAGTCCGCGTTCACTGCCATTTGAAAACTACATGACCGATTTATTTCAAACTTGGTACACACTTTCTACATATAAAATACCTCCTCCAACGGTTAGTTTGAGACTTTTTTTACATTGAGGGGGTTTTCCACCCCCAACATGGCGGAATTTTTCGTGAAAAATAGCACTTTTCACTTTACATGGCCACCAAAAATTTTGAATTGTAAAAAAAAATTATCAAAGACCGTTGGGAGTGGATTTGATGATACTTTGACTAAATTTTAATGGTACTTGATTTTAGATCATTTCTAGCTAAGATACAGTGAACACCGCAAATCGTGTTTTTCCAAAGGCGTTCTTGGAAAAGCTTTGTCACCGGCTTGTTTGTGGATATTTTCGCGTACAAATTTCACGGAATGCTCTTGAAATGACACTTAATAATGTACAAAAGGTTTCAATAAATTTACTCTATCCATATAAATGAAAAAAAAATCGCAAAAAAGTGTTTTTTTTCGCGCTGAAACCCCTACCCTCCCCTTAATCTGTATGAGTGTTGTGATGTTTGCTACAAGATTAAGCAAAAACAAATTACAAAATGATGACATTCTAAACTTTGATTATTAATTCTTCCTATTATTCTGACCATTCTACGAGTTGTATAAAAAAAATAATAATTTCGTCTTAATTCCGCTACTAACCTTGAAAAACAATCGACTACGAAACGAAAGGTGTATAAGCCGAATGTGAGCTCAATTGGCCAATTAGTTATCGCCTCGACCACGCTCCCCCTGCGTACTTATAATTTCTATAACTCGGCTGATTTTATGCCTACCATTTAACGGTTTCCACCAACGTATTTAAAAATGTCTGTAGAATAGCAAAATTGAAAAAAAAATGAAGATTTTTCAATCTTTCAGACACCAATATTGCCTTAATTACCAGTGATTTTGAGACTTTGGCTCACCCGCGTATATATTTTTCCGAATGGTATTCCCAATGCAGCTCTCAAGAAAGCAGGCGTATTCAAAACATGTCTGTGTTGAGGTAAACACGTGCGACAGAATTTTCTGCGCTATCTTGACGTATACATGCACATGTATATATGTATCGACACCGTCGATTAAAAATTCACGCTCGTAATCCGGTATCTGGGCTACAGTCCCGAGTAATCTGGTAACGGTATAGTCTTATACGTGGTTTTTATTATTGCTCTTGTCGTGGCAACGAAAACGAGACGCGGCGAGGAAAAAGGTAGGAGCAGAAGGAGAGGGGTGGGCGGGTAGGAGGGGAGAATCGAACCGACCAGGTAAAGAGCGGTGGCCGAAGGAGAAAAGCGGGAGAGACGAAAGTACGACGTTCACCTGCTGCTTCACGAGAGAGCCCGGTGTTCTCTCAGCCGCAATAACGCTTCGTCGTCACACCTTTAGCCGATATATATAGCGTATACTTTTATTTCGATGCTGCCTGTGGCATTGAAATAACACGACCCACTATCGGATTCCTCGATTGTCCGGCGAACTATGTGCGAGTTTATCCCATTTTTCGATCCGTCGGGCGGTGATGATACACCAGGAAATTTGAGGTCCTCGATACATCGAATAGAAAAATTCGAACTCGTGAGATTTTCCGTGGAGGATACTGATTTTTTTTTTCTCTACACGGAGGTCCAAGAAGAGTTCGGCCTTAAAGTTTTTGTAAACTTCGCAATATCGTTTTTGAGTGAAAAAATTGTCACTTGTGGAATGGAGTAAAAAATTTAATTATTGTAATCAATTTAATTAATTATATTCATTAAATTCATTAAATTATGTGAATTAATTTAATTAATTTAATTATCGAGAAGAACAATTGAAATGTCGCCCGGTGGTGATATTTGATGACGTTGAAGTTTGCATCGTTGCAATGCAACGAACTTTTTGTTCATTGTTCATTTCTTTATTTTTATGCTTATACAAAGCCTTTTTGGCAAATTGAGGTCTTAAATTTTCAATAAGAATACGTGAAAACTTTTGAGTGATTTTTCCAGCCAAAATATTCCAACAAACAATAAAAGTCCATTTTCGTTGCGTTCCAACGATGTACACTTCAACGTCATAATATTTGAGGAAAGATTCCTCAAATATTATGATTCCTCGATCTCTCGAATAGAATAATTCGAACTCGTGAGATTTTTCGCTGAGGAGGATAGTGTTTTTATTTTATACGTAGGCCCAACAAAAGTTCAACCTCGACGTTTCTGTAAATTTTGCAGTATCGTTTTTGAGTGAAAAAAATAGTATCTTATGTAAAATTACGAATTAAGCTGGAATATTATTATCAACGAGCACGATAAGAATGTCAGCATTTTTTTTTCATAAGAAATTCTGGTGGACTAGGATTATTACTAGATTATTTATTTGGGATTTGGAAAAAAGGTATTTTATTGAGTCTACATTGAATCCATTTCGGGTAATTTTTTTATTGAAAAATATTAACAATTCACAACGTTATTGAGGTATAATAGAGCATCTGTATAAAATGTGGTCCAACGACCGAATCGGTAACTTGACAATGGTTGGTCTGAAAAATAAAAATAAATATTTTGATATTTTATACAAATGTAGTTTCCATTTTATGTAGCCATTTAAAAAATAAAAGATTGCGGTTCTTTTTAAAACAAAAGGATAATTTTGGCGAAATTTTTACTTATATTCGGGGGCGTAAGAAATACTGAATAAAAAAAAACCGGTTACGTACGATATCTACTGCAACTACGGAAGTTTTGATTTTTAGAATTGAAAATCGGACAATTATAGCCAATTATGATTCCGGCGAGACCGAGAAAAACGCGATTGAAACTTTTACTGTGCGTAAATCGTTGCGCTACCTGCTCTCACCAAATTGTTCGTAACTTGGGCAATTTTGAATATTTTAACTTGAATTTTTTTCCACATAGTCTTGAATATGTACGCTGCAAAAAAAAATCCGAAAAAATCGATTTTTTCAATTGCCTATTTGTTTATTTTTTTTTTCGTAAACGATGCACTGGAAAGTATGGAAGCTTCGTTATTTGAATTTTTGTTGTAACTATGCCTGAAAAAAATGCGTATCCTTCATCATTTATGGGTGAAATGCTCGTACATTCTTAACCACGTAGCATTATATCCCGTACCGTTCAACATACGTCATACATAAACGTACGGTGAAATATAAAATTACATTTCTGTGTCAGGTTACGTTCTCCGTACTGTGTCGGATATTCGAGAAATTCGTCTGATATGGTTTATTTACGTGCGATGCCGCTGGATCGGTGAGGACAGAATTTATTGCAACGAATGTTATTCAAGATAAACCTTCTGGAGCATTAGATTAAGAAAAAAAATATATATATTTTTGTCGACTATTTCATCAAAGTAATTTTCGAAAAGTCTTATACGAAGTGTGATAAACTAGTACTGTATTTTATATATATATTGTATTTATTTATATCTTATATTCAATATTGTGTAGGGAGAATAAAATGATTTATTTTATGGAAAAAAAAAACTGTTGTATAATTTTTACTATTGTATCGACATTTCACGTTATGTATCATGGAGAAAGATATTTTTCGTTCCAATTGAAGTAATACCTCTTATAACGTATACGTGCATTATACTTCATACATTCTGATCCAATTTTACGATCGACTTCCGGCTTCACAAAGTTCCCAGAGGGAGACTCAACGGCGCGTCATAGCTTGCGTAGTACCGTATTTCCCTGTGCCCCACTGTTTCATTCACCGAATGCCCTCTTTAAGGTTTATTTTTCTTCTTGCGTTTGATCCCTCGAAGAGATGCAGCTGTACTTTTCGATCAAATAGCTGTCAAAAGAAGTACAAAATCATGAAAGCAAATGAAACGCTTGTCGTAGCCTAGAAAATCTATCGCTGGGCATTTTTTAGTACAGTTCAAATTATTGGAATGAATAAAAAAAAATAGCAGTGTGTGATTTATTATATTCCAAAAAATGGCTTGCGTTATTATTATTTTTCAACGACAATGCGCACACCCAACGATCATTATTTTCAATTGGAAATTTTTAACATTCCAAAAATTTGCCTAAAAAATCGTCAGATAATTGTCAATAAGAAATGAACTATGCAATATAAAAAAAATCCTACGTACTTCCATAGACAATGTATTTTTCATCATATATTCAACATTTTAAGTAAATCGGTTGAAAATTGCCTGAGTTATGTTACCGGCCAACTTAAAAAATTCAGTTTTGAGATAACCGCTGCACGGCCGCCATTTTGAAATTAATCGCGTCGAAAAAATTATTGCATACGGTCACTGATATGTATGATAAACACCCTTTTTTGTAATCTCGATTTATTTTGTAGTTTTTCTCGAAATTTTTTTTCCTAAAAGCATATCTTTTCGGCCTCTAGAGTGGCCTTAAATGATTCTTTTCAACTAAACCAAAATACACTATCGCTTCGTTTTTCTACACAGGCCCCATCTCATTTTTTTATACCGATTTTTTAGATTTTTACATTCCGTCTTCCACATGGCGAATATTAATGAAACGTTAGTTCCGCTTCATAGCAACGTGTGCCACGCAGAGTTGTAAGAACGAGAACGACGGATGCTTCAGAGCGTTGGTCCAGGCCCAGTTTTTCTTTGTCTTTCTCCACGGGCGTGCGACAACGATGAAAAAGACGGATGTTTGAAAAGGCCCACATGTGTGTGCTTCTGCAGGACCGAAGAAACGTTACAAATGCGTATGCTCATGGGGCTTGGCCGAACTATAGAAACTCGCGTCAAATTAGTGGGTAAAAACTTTATTAGGGTGGATAATGGTCAAGTACATAACGACATTTTGTACATAAACTGCAGTATTATATATGGGTTTTTAAATATATTTTTATTGATTTATTTTATAATTAATTAATAATTATATATATTTATTTTTGACCGGTGCGATGGTCTAGTGGTTAGCGTGCTCGCCACTAAACCTGCGGACCGGGAGGTCCCGAGTTCGAAACCCAGCCGCGTACATTTCGTCGTGAAATGTTTTTCTTCGGCATTTCACGGCGAAATAAGACTAGTTCCACGACTGGGGAGCGAACTTGATGACTGGCTGTATTGGTATAGGTTTTCCGCAGTTTCCCTATACCCATGACAGATATGTCATGGTGAATACGATACAGAGGGGGAAGTCGGCTGCGGCCGCAGGTGGGGGGGTGTGGAATTGGCGGTAGAGGCGGATTGGGGGCTCGTTAAAAGGGAAGGACCCTGTACGACTGGAACAAACCTAATAAAAAAAAAAAAAAAAAAAAAAAAAATAGTATATTTATTTTTGATATATTTTTATATTTTTTAATTGTCATATAAATTGCACATTGAAAAATAATGCATTGGGAAATATGTATGGGGACATTTATTTGCTCAAATATAGGGGGAAAGCTGATTTTTCAAATATTCAACTTTGAGAAACGACCTCATGGTTCTATAGCTGTGCACACACACATATAATATTTAGACTAACGCACACACACACATATAATATTTAGACGCGATATTAAATGCTCCCCTGATAACAGAAGAGTTAATTAAATGATTTGTACAATACTAGAAATCCACAATCACCCATGTTGTTGGTCAATCTGATTTATCTTGAATCTACGATTTTACTTATCTCAATCTTAATTTTCCGATTATCCGGCTGCACCAGCCGATCCAACCGCGAATTAAGGCGAAAAATCCCTTTAGAATTTTCAAAATATCGATTTTTTTTTATTTACATATTTCGAAAATATGATACCCAAAGAATATACTGACCAAAGGAAAACTCGAAATATTGAATATTTGCGGAGTTATCGCATATAGTCGCGCGGGGACAGCTTGCGGTCAGGTAGCGAGTAAACTTTAAACGCGATTATCTCGAAACTACTTTTTCAAAAACTGATCGTGTTGTAGCTCAAAAAGTTATCGACCGTTTTGGATGAAATTTTTGGAGGTTACTCTCAGTAATATTATCGGAAGGATACACCTAAAGTTTGAAAGGTAGCGTGTAAATAGATAATTTTTTTGGGGTCAAATATGTCGAAAAATGGTCAAAAATTCCAACTTTGGAGTAAAAAGGCTCCCAAATTTTCAATTTTGCACTTTTTCATCATTTTTTAGGTATATCCTTCCCCTTAATATGTCAGTAAACGAATGACACTTGTTAATTTTTTTGTCAGATTAACAGAAAAAGAGTGACAACAGCAGCACTTTTGCGATGTCGCGGAAAACAGGCGTCCGAAGACCCTTAATAATGCCGCCATTTTGTTGGTCATCCCAAAAAAAAAAAGTTTTAAACTTGACAGTTATAATAAACTCATGTCCAAATTTGAAAATGATCCGATTATTTTATCCCCTCTAAAAAAATCCCGAAAAATACCTATTTTTCACGCTCCTAAAGGGATTTCTCGCCTTGATCAATCCAATGTAATCGCCCAATCGCACGAATAAACCGATGTACATTCGTATAAGGTTTTTTAAAACCTATATCGAATGACACTGATGAACTGCTAACTGAAAGTCTGAAGCATGTTGTCTCTCTCAACGCATTAGAACTTCGCGGATAATGTCACCATTGATACAATTCCTAATTATGATAGATCCATTTAAATATCCATACACTGTACACGTGAGTCCAATGACTTCCTAATTACCTTTGGAAAAATATACGCATATTTATATGAAGATGGTCTCGAGGATCATCCTGTCTTGATGATCACCGATGAGCTCAAAAAAAATGCAAGATTCTCTAAGCAGCTAGTGACAGATTCACGAATAGTCATTATTATTGAACTGTTGCGGGTTTAAAATATTATTCACCCCTCACGCATATGTGTTTGTGTAAAAACTCTGATTCATCTTATACTTTGGGGACCGTAAAAAAGCTCTTTACTAATACTCAATATTACTCCTCACTCAACTCCGGTTGACAATCTTGACTATATAAATAGCCTTTCAATACCAATCGATTTCGAGAAGTTACCAGTGGCTTAATGCTAACAATAATCTTCTGAAATCAAGCTAAAAACTGACACTGATGAAGACACTGAAGAAATATCTTTGCAGGATCTTCCCGAGTGTGCTCCAATGAATAATAGGGTCATTTTGCAATATGACATTCTCAAACAGTGTAATTAGATTGCCAGGGACCCAGCAGGTTTTTGAAAGAGCTTCGGATATTAAAAAATTAATTGCGCTAATTTCAAGACGACATGTGTGGGGTTTTTTTTCATGACAGAAAATTCAAACAGCGTGTCACGATATCGGAGACAAAAATATTCCATCGATCAAGCCGTGACAGATATTGATGTGATATAATCGTTATTAATTTGAGGTTGGCTCACGTCGTTATAGCGGCAAGCGAGACCCACCAGGCAGTTGTTCGAATCAATTCTGTTGATCGGCATTAATTTACCGCATACTCAATATAAATTATTATTGATTGGAAATGATTCTGCAAAGAGTTGCGTAATTTTATTATGGAACGTCGTGCTTGAGTATACGAAGTGTGAGAGAGATCATGGGGCGCATCACATTGTGAAATCATGTAGGAGGTAAGGACCATGTAATATTCAATTTCCAATAGTTCGAAAAGAACGATCGCTTATGAACAGTGGTCAACGTTATTAACCAGGTTTTTCTCACAATAAGTTGCACGAAAAAAAGTCACGTGTGACACGTTGACGAAATTCGAACTTTCAATATCTTGTAACCGAATTCCATCAGTATGAAGATTCCTTAAACATTCTCCAATAATCATACGGAATATACGGAGAAAAATGATTTGTTCGAGGCAAATAATTGCCGTATATTTATTTTATAAAACTATATTTTTATTTATCCCTAGTCGAATACTTGTTCTACATAGAAAAACAGTTAATTTTGAAGTATTCGTATTATTTGAAATGAACGTTCCACTAAGCTACAATTGAAAAAATTATTTATTGAAATTAAATGAATATGTTAATGGACGATTTATCTATCGAACTACTGTTTTATCAAATTTACATAAATGTCTGAGTAGGTGGAGCAAGAGCGTGTTGAGCATCACGTTCTGAGCGGGAATATCGTGTTTCGTAGCGATCGTATTATGAATAACCTCAAAGTCCAACCTTCGTAATTTTCCATAAAAATACAATCACTATGATTTGAAGGTTAAGCAGTTATTCCGGATCCGTTAGCTGCAATCGATTAAATGATTTTGTTGTATCAAGGATAATATTTTATTGAATGCCAAAAAAAAGTCTAGTGGCCCGGGATTAAAACAAAATTTAATATGAATTAAAGAAAATGTGATTCGATTTAAACAAAATTTAGTTTCATTTAAACAAAATGTAGCTTGATTCATACATAACTTAATTTGATTCGAACAAACTTTAGTCGGATCCGAACAAAACGTAATTTGATTCAAGCAAAATTTTGTTTGATTCGAACAAAATGTAATTTGATTCATACAACATTTTGTTTGATTTGAACAAAATGTAATTTGATTCAAACAAAATTTTGTTTGATTCGAACAAAATGTAGTTTGATTGAAACACAATTTTGTTTGATTCAAACACAATTTTGTTTGATTCAAACAAAATGTCGTTTGATTCAAACAGAATGTAGTTTGATTCAAACAAAATGTAGTTTGATGCAAACAAAATGTAGTTTGTTTCAAACAAAATGTAGTTTGATTCAAACAAAATGTAGTTTGATTCAAACAAAATGTATTTTGATTCAAACAAAATGTATTTTGATTCAAACAAAATGTAGTTTGATTCAAACAAAATGTAGTTTGATTCAAACAAAATGTAGTTGGACAAAATTTCGTTTGATTTAAGCAAAACATTTCTCTCTCTATCTACAATGAGAAAACTGACCAATTATCAGAGGAGCACCTTCAAATATTCTCGTTCGATTGTCTGCGTTTCGATTTCCTAATTACATTCAATTAATTTAAAAAAATGCATATGCGATGAAATTTATCGTGAAATGGTGCTAATCAAATGTTTCTAAATGCACCGAATATATTAAAAGTTGGTGTAGCGGAGACAGGCGGAAATAGAGATTTTCTGCGGTTTAAAACAAACTGACACGATTTGGGGGGATTTATTTGGATTGAAAACTAGAGTATCATGTTTGTTTCCAGTAGGCTGTCGCCCATAGTCGAGTGCCACAAGATCTTTGTGAGGCGCTTAGAAGTCCGCAATTACGAATGCGCACGTCGTACACTCTCGACCCCTTAAGCCGGCATTTCTATAGATTCGTTTAGGCTCCTCTCCCTACTCCGTTCCTCGCTCCGTCACATTTGTCGTCGGCAACATACTAGATCACGTGCATGTGTGCATACTAAGACCGAGTGGCACGGCGAAGCAACAGGACTGCAGGATAATGCTCTTGTAGTACAACTCGCTCGTATATACGGCAATGGTAACGTGGCTCGTGGGCTATTCGCCGGGTTCTGGTTATACCGGTAAACCAGTTGTCCCGTGTGTGCGTGGCTTCCCAGTGAAAAGTGGTTGTGAAAATGCCTCCGATGCCGGAGAAACGACTTCGGTGCCCCTTTTTTTCTCTCTCTCTCTCTCTCTCCTTCTTTACCGCAACGCTACCGCAAGTCCTCTCGACTCTCGTCGTCTATCGAAGATCTAGAAACTCCAATTCGGTTTCCCGACTACGTGCGTGTGTACCTTCCGAAATCATGGTCAAGCGCAAAAGGGGTGCTGTTTTTTTTTTCGTTCGGCGTTGCAGAATTTCCGGTTACACGATTTTTCGTTAAATCGCTCAAAAATGTGCTCAAAGTTTTCAGTTTTGAGCTCGGTTTTCCTCAAATTAATCGACCTACGTTCTCTGCATAACAGAATGAGCAAACTCGTCCTCAGTATACAGGGTGTCCCAGAACTGAATGCGTTTCCTGAAATGGGGGGTTGGAGGGTGAAATTCCGAGTCGATTGATATAAGCATGTGTGTGTCTCAGATCAACCCCTGAATTGTTATCAATTTTTAAAGGCGGGCCAATCAGGTGCACCCGCCTTTAAAAATTGATAACAATTCAGGGGTTGATCTGAGACACACACATGCTTATATCAATCGACTCGGAATTTCACCCCCAACCCCCCATTTCGGGGAACGCATTCAGTTCTGGGACACCCTGTATACGATCTAGGTCCCTTGAGGACAATTGGATCGTGCAACGGGGTGCAAATCCCCTCCTCCTTCGTTTCAACTACCCCAGTGTGAATTCAGTCAACATCAAGAGATCCGGATGAGGCCTGGATCTCACCGCTGTCCAAAGAGATACCCGTGAAAGAGGCCCGAATCGAATTAACGGTGCAGTATCAAAACACCTAATCCCCCTCTCTTGTTCTCGTCTTCTCCCTACGTGTTCCCCTTTTTCTGTCACGTTTTTCTCGAGTTCGTGCGCGCGCGCGCGTGAATTTTTAACCTCTTTCTTTTTTAATCCCGTATCATCGTGTCTCGACGGAAGAATTAGGGTGCGCGGCGAAACTTTCGCATCCAGGTCGAAATTTTCTTACCGTGACGCGGGGACAAAGACGCGATATGAAAAATGAGCGGAAAATTAAGCATCGAGACGTCCCGACCGTTTTTCGGTTCTCTGAGCAGGGAGGAGCCTAATTTTGGCCGAAAGTTTATTTGAACACGGTGTGTCGTTTTACTGGTGAAATTGATTTCTTCCAACAGCTGGATTGCGAAGATTGAAGGAATTTGAGGCTAGAATTTCACGCTCGTCTGCGCGATGCTTCGATCCTCGCGAGCCTTTGATGGATTGAATCTTCGGATATTATCGCTTCGTGTTGAAGGATTATGCCTAGTTGTAAAAGTCCAAGAGCACTTTTTTTCGAAACTAATATATTTGGATAGTATATTATATTAAGGGGTCTGTCCACTTTGGAGCCACGAAAAAAGGCTATTTTCGCGATTTTTTTGAGGATGTTATAAACATATGAATATAAAAGTTGTTGGGTTTGATAAATAAAGTCTTGAAATACATAAGAAAAACACCTTTTAATTCATTTTTAAGTACCAAAACTATAGTTTAACGTAACGCCTCAAAAATAGGTGGGCTAGGTAGCTCCATCACAACTCGGCAGCGGCTTGTCTGAAACAAAAGAAATCAAGGTCCATTAGATTCAGTATGACACCAGCTACAAAATGACCCACGGATATAAAGTTTCATTAAAAAATTAAAAAATGGCAGATGAAAAACGAAAAAAGTATAAAAAACACATTTTTTCGCAGTTTTTCGCAAAAAAAGAGTAACAATCAAAATTTTAATACCATCGAGGGTCGTTTTGTTGCGAATCATGCTTACAATATGTGGTCCAAATTTCAAGAGAATCGGTTTATTAGTTTTAGAGATACGATGGAGCTAGATTTTGAGAACGTTGTTTCGAGAAAAACGCGTTTGAAGTTTATAGTATGAAAAACTCTTACCTAAACTCAATCGGCAATTCCTGCACCGTACAAAATCCCTTCTGGTTGCTCATCATTGTCAATTTCTTCGAGTCTTGCTTGCTTTCGATTTTTTGAAATTTCCAAAGTGGACCCGCCCCTTGAATCTATAAATGTTTCCTGAAAATATCAAGGTGATCGGATCAAAATTGACATATTTATAGGCTGATATGTTGACTTTCGAAACTTAACGTTTTTAATGTCGGCCAGAAACATATCGGAAAAACTTTTGCATCGAGCTTTCTGAATTTTTCACGGGTTTTTCGAGATAAAAAAATATATTATTTGATCGAAATTTTTTTTCCCGACGTGTACTTTCAATTTGACGAATGAAAAATTCCAATTCCTTTCCCAAAAGTCTAGACTCACTTTAAACACGCGTTATTTTTTTTTATTTGATATTTTGGAAATTCCTTCGATTAAATGATTCATTCATTCATTCGATTAATCAGGATAAACTAATGTACTAACGAAATTGTTTGATTTTTTTATATAGATAACCTGGTTCAGAAGGTCAAGGCTCACTGCAAAACACTTTTTGGAGAGGTGCTTCCCGCACAGCGGCTGTAAATCGATAAAATTTAATATTTTTTAACAAAAGAATTACAGAGTGTTCTTCAGTTGATACTTGTCAAATACCTACTTTTTTTGTAGAAATTTATCATCACGATTTTCTAAAAAAAAGTCCCAAAGATGTGATGTTTGCGACTGTTACAACTAGGCATAACCCGTTAACGCAGCGCGATATATTTTGCCAGCAAGATGTCTTTCGGCGACGTAACTAACGAACCAAATTCAGAGTTCAATTGAGTTTTCATGGAAGCACGAAATCAACAACGAACGGAAGCATGAATTCAATAATTAAATCAACGTTGAATTCCGCAGAGAATAAAGGCTCTGAAATTATCAAGGCGTTTAATCGAACAATCGTTGAAACGACCGACATTCCTATTAAATTGATGCCTTGGTTGTTCTTTGTTGGTCGTTCATCCATCGGCTCTCCATTGAGGCTCTGTCCGCAATTTCTTCTTTCTCCCTCTCTCTCTCTCTGTCTCTGTTTCTCTTTCTCTCCTTACAAACATCTGCCACTTCCGTGTGCATTCCTTGTTCCCCGGTGCATCAAAGAACGTCACAACTACGACTGGGATCCTCATCACCACCCCGAACATCAATGACGAATTGTCCCAAACTGCGCCTCAATTCGCTCAGATCAATCTTCGCTCTATGATTCCGAGCCATCCAAAAAATCATTTGTTCACTCTCCCATGCACTCCATTTTGGCCATCATTCCCTGACTGTGCATCCAACCATTCGGCGTGACGTCACAGCGAACAAACACTCCGCAACTGGGTGTTTTCTTCGCGACGATGAGATGGGAGTGGAAGGCGTTTAATTACACCCACTTGAGTCTTGCAAGAGGCTCCACAATGCCATTAATCGAGATCAAGTCCAGACTACGCGTCAGCCACTCTTAATTATCAATTTGTTAGGTCGGACAGAATGGTTCGTGTGCTGTCGCATTTCTTTGGCATGCTTTCGAGACTCCTACGACAGTATTGCGATAAAAGTCATCGTTTTTCACGACAATGGAGACGTCAGAAGAGTCTTCGATACAAAAGACGAAGGCTTGATGCTTGATTGGAAAAGGTGAGGAGTTTCGTTCTTTGCTGGGGCCCTCGTCTATCGCCAAAGGCGTTTTCCAGGTTACTGACGCCACACTCGACTTGGACCACTGACTCGGTTCGGTCAATGGGACACTTGGCCCCAGTGAGGAATAATGGAAAAGGAGGAAACGGAGGTCAGATCGTTACACCGTTTGCTGTGACCCAGACTCCCTCGTGGCCCCAGGGCTGACTGTAGCAACTTTGCTGCTACGGTGGCTTCGAAAGATATTTCGTTCAGTATGCCTCGTAACATCTTTCGTTGCTCAATGACGGGGAAATCGCCTCGAGCTAAGCTTCTTTCATTTTCTCTTGCTCTTTCACTCGTTCGATACTGCAACGCATCGCGCGTTCTTTTGAGATCCAATTACTTTTCACTCTTGATTTCCTGCAGACGCTGTATTGCACACGCACACACACGCGATATTGAATGTTGCCCTGGTAACAGGAGAGTTTATTGAATCATTCGTCCAATCGTAGAAATTCAAATTTGGCATCCTGAATTCGTGATTTCGTCTTGATGTACCGATGATCTGAATTAACCAGCTGATCAAACGATGCATTCGTCAAGGGGTTAGGCCACAGTAACGGGTATAAAATCATGTGCGAATTTGACAATTTTTTTTCGTATGAAAAAGTGGTTCACTCATAAAATTAATTACACGACTATTTAGCATGAATATCAAGCTGTTAGAAAATATATATTATATATTTTTTTTCGATGTACAAAATGGCCGACTACTCCAAACTTCTCGAAACAGCTTTTTTCCAATTGGCGTGACAAATAACTTCAACAATTTTCACTCGATTTACTTCAAATTTAAAAGTTATGTTCATAATTGCATTTCGCAGAGAAGTACGTACGGAACTTCTGATTAATCGAAAACTTCATTTTATCTATATTCTATAATTTATCTATATTCTATCTATCTATATTCATTTCTTAAGTTCAAATATCTACAACTTTTGAATAAAACAATATTTTTAAATTCCGTACGTACTTCTCCAGGTATTCTAATGTAGATTGACGAAAATTTTTGTTTTTTGTTCTAGGTAAAAAATTGTGGATGCTAAATGTCACGCCGCGGGGCGCCTAAAAAAAAGATAACAAAAGAAAATACTAGTAGTCGGCCATTTTATACATCGAAAAAAATATATATTTTTTCTAACAGCTTGATATTCATAGTAAATATATGTGTAATTAATTTTACGAGTGAACCACTTTTTCATACGAAAAAAAATTGTTAATTTCGCACATGATTTTATACCCGGTACTGCGGCCTAACCCCTTAAGTCAACGCTCTCGATGAACCGTATAAGTAAACGGACGTACGTTCGTGCAAGGTTTTTCATCCGTATCAGATGACACTGATGCCAACTGGCATTTCTTAAGCGTGTTTTCTTAACGCACCGAGACATCGTTGATAACGTAATCATTGGTAGAATTCTGAATTACGATAAATCGTAATTTACAAAAACGATTAAAAAAATTGCAATACCACATTTCGCAGCGTCGTGCATCAATCATCGTGATAAACTATAGCGAAAATCTAGGCCAAAATGTGACCCAGCTTTGATGCTGAAATAATACGGCAAGTATCGTCCACAATCAATTTCGAGTGGTTTCCAAGTTAATCGGTAAAATTCAGAGCATAACGCGTGGTCGTTAAAACATTGGTCTGTGATGAGAACGCGTGAGGTCCAGCGCAAAGAAACTGATGAAATGAAAGAAGACCGGTGCGTTGCATGGAAAGAGTACATTTTAGATTTATGATTGGTAATTCTGATCCGTATATATTTTTGTTCATCTTCGCAGCCTCCCAGCTCTTTTATTATGTATTTTTCTTGTTCTTTACGCTTTTTGTGTCGTTCTTATTTCGTTTTTCAGCTTTTCGGAGTTTCTGGGTTAACTAGCCAGTACTGGCATTCCGCTACGTCCCGAGATAAGTGGAACGTCGTAAGTGTGTTGGTTGTCACGTTGGTGAACGCGCTCATGCCTCTATCGTGCCGTACTCCTCAGCTCCTCAGCATAGTGTGCTCTTTTATGTGTCAGTCTTATATATACATATATATATATACAGATACGCATAAATAAATACATACTATATATGTAGATATACATATATGTATGTATGTGTTTCTATATATATATATATACATATATATATTGGTTTTTTTCTATCTATTTTTTCCACGTTTCATTCCGAATATTTGCCCCACCACGAGTTCAGGGTCGAGTCAAACGATTCTTATCGATTTTTTCAAATCCACGCTCATTTCGTCTCTCACCCGACACTCGATGCTTCCTCGACGTAGGCAACTCGTAATTTACGTAAAAAAAATCAGCGTTTGACAAATTTTACAATTTCATTTGCAAAGTATTGCGCCGAGAAGTACTGCCAGATTCAGTTGCTCGTCGACGATTATTGATCGTCGACGTGGCAGGCCACGAGAGTCATATGCCAATCTTACCTCTAGACTTGTTTGTTGTTATTTTCTTCGAAAGCAGTTTTGTTGACTCGGCCATTTCTTTAAATTTCACTTGAATGAAAATGTTTTTACCATCCATTCTTTTGTAGTCTTTTTATTAATGTTTCACGAACTTACGGAAAAATGTTTGTGCAAAAAAAATTGTTAAGGTTACGAGCCTCTAAATATGGCCGTGAAAAAAGGGTTGAGTCGGTTGACGTGATTCCAAAGCTCCCATTTATCTGAAACAAAAATAAAATTAATTTTCTTTTTATCACCAAGATTTTTATTATGGCAGGTACCAAAAGAAAAAAAAATAATGGCGACTGTCTGAAAAACGTGTTCATTTGTCGCCCGATTTTTTGGAAATGTTCTTCATTTGTTTAAAATAGTGATAATAATAATTTCGCAGAATTCGAGCTACGGACGATAGAGGAATATATAATGAAGGTCCATACCAAATTGAAAGTCAATCAGTTGAATAGAACTCGAGATTTAATGTCAACCAGATTGAAAAAAGGAATTTTGAGAAAATCGCGTTTGAAGTTTTGAGTACAATCTCAGACAACCGCAACTACCTAAGTGGTATAATGGCATGTTATACTTACATTATATTAATCAGCCATTCCTGCTTAGTAAAGTGTGCCATCCTCGACTTCGAAATGATAATTTTTCGAAGCCCGTTCTTCCCTGCGAGCAGTTCTAGCTTCCTTAGAAGCTTCTGACGTTCGCAGCTTCGGCCGGTCGATCCTATTCTGGTCTTCTTTGATGGCGTAAATGTTGGGAATTTCGAAATATCCGTTTCAGGACATATTCTCACGAATCCAAACTTTTTGAAGTTTTTTTTTACTTCAAGTACTTTTTGAAGTCATTTTTTACTTCAAGTACTTTTTTTAAGTAATTTTTTACTTCAAATACTTTTTTAAGGTAATTTTTTACTTCAAGTACTTTTTGAAGTATTTTTTTATGTCAAGTACTTTTTTGAAGTATTTTTTTACTTCAAGTACTTTTTTGAAGTGATTTGTTTACTTCACGTACTTTTTGAAGTATGTTTTGCTCAAAGTACTTTTTGAAGTTTTTGAAGTTTTTTAACTTCAATTTTTACTTCAATTTTTTTGAAGTTTTTGTTTGAAGTTTCTAGAAAACAATACTGCCGTGAACGCGTCTGTGTGAAATGTACTGGTTCGTGGATGAGCACAGTCCGTCAGAACAGTAATCGAATGAAAAAAAAGGCATGAATACCCGAGTGTCTGTACACGAGATGGGTGGATCAGTACATTTTATAATAATTCGTTATGTTTGTTGGGCCAGCTGAGTTGTTCGGTTAGAACGACACGCTTGAAGGGACTGCCGAGGAGTTCTTGAGCTGCTCGCCACATTGGAAGAGCAGCTACGTGATTACTGGCTGTGGAGAGGTAGCACGAAATGCTCGGATCATTTACCACACTCCCCTTTCTCCCCTTCTGCTTACATGATTACACGGTAAATCGTTGAATCAGAAATACCGTGAGAGAAAGTGAAAAAATGTATATAAATAAAACGCGTGCAATACGAATAAATCCCACTCGGTACTTGCAAAAGAGAACGTTTCCCTTAAAGAGTTTTGGGGCGATTGATGAAATGCTACCATTTGATTCAAATTAATAGAATAAATTCTTTGTCATATACTCAATGCACCCTCCAAATTTTAAATCGATCGTGTGAACCGTATCAATAAAATTTACAGTTGAAAATAACACTTTTTAACATAGGCCTGTGATGAGATAACGTTGAAAGTACATTATGAAAGTGATTACGAAATTATCATAATGTACTGAGTGATTTGACAGTTTCATATAACATTTTCGATATTTTACACACTATTTCATGCGTAACACTGTCATTCTACGATGAGCGTAGGCATGTCCCTATGTTAAGGGGCTACATCTACCTAAAGGCCAGAAAAAGAGGCCAAATTTCGATTTTTTTTTTCGGGGAAACGGCCAATCATCACCAATGTAAAAAAACGCATTTTTTAAACACAAAGGTATATATATTGAGGGCCTTAAAAAAATCACAGAAAAATACTGAAATCAACAAAAACATGGCGGCCAGCTAATAATGAATTTTTTCCGCGATGTTTGGCGGTGGACACTCTCCAGCTTAAACGGTCCATCTGAAATCTAGAAACCAAACGAGCGATTCAAGTTAACAATAAATACGAGTCATTGACGATCGTCGATTTTTAATGTAATTTTTTTAACAACGTTGCGACGAATTGAAACTCGAGCATACAAAAACTATGAAAAACGTCGTCACTTTACGTAACTATTAAAAAATTAAGATCGATTTTCCAAAAGTGAGATCGTCAACGACCTTTTAATGTTTCTCATCGTATCTCCTGTAAATTTGGAAGCAATATATCAAGTGGTCCTCGAGATATGATGTCCACCGATTTTGAAAACAGTGTTTCGAGAAAAACGCGTTCGAAGTTTGAAGTATAGCGCTGCTACTACTCGTCCGGCCGATTGTTAGAAGCTGTAGCTCATTCAATTTTAGGAATATTTCAATAAAATTTTCAGGGAAAATAGCTAAAAGGTAATCCCATCGAATAAAAATATTTTTTGGAAAATGTAATTTTTTAATCTATCTAGGTAGATGCAGCACGCTAAAAAGTGCTTTTTTTATTGTAAATTTTATACAAACGCTGTAGACGATCGATTAAAAATTTGGAGTGTGCATTCAGTATCTAACCAAGAATGAACTGTATAAATTTAAATCAAAATAATTTTAAAAAATCCAATTTTATGGCCCATCTAGGTGTAGCCTGTTAAAAAATGTTTCTTTTAATTGTCAATTTTATACAAACGCTGCAGACGATCGATTGAAAATTTGGAGTGTGCATTCAGTATATAACCAAGAATGAACTGTATAAATTTAAATCAAAATAATTTTAGAAAATCCAATTTGATGGTCCAACTAGGTGTAGCCTGTTAAAAAGTGTTTCTTTTAATTGTCAATTTTATACAAACGTTGCAGACGATCGATTTGAAATTTGGAGGGTGCATTCAGTATATAGCCAAGAATGAACTGTATAAATTTAAATCAAAATAATTTCAGAAAATCCAGTTTTATGGCCCATCTAGGTGTAGCCTGTTAAAAAGTGTTTCTTTTAATTGCCAATTTTACACAAACGCTGTAGACGATCGATTTGAAATTTGGAGGGTGCATTCAGTATATAACCAAGAATGAACTGTATAAATTTAAATCAAAATAATTTTAGAAAATCCAATTTTATGGCCCATCTAGGTGTAGCTTGTTAATAAGTGTTTCTTTTAATTGTCGATTTTATACAAACGCTGCAGACGATCGATTTGAAATTTGGAGGGTGCATTCAGTATAGAACCAAGAATGAACTGTATAAATTTAAATCAAAACAATTTTAGAAAATCCAATTTTATGGCCCATCTAGGTGTAGCCTGTTAAAAAGTGTTTCTTTTAATAGTCAATTTTATACAAACGCAGCAGACGATCGATTTGAAACTTGGAAGGTGCATTTAGTATATAACAAAGAATGAACTGTATAAATTTAAATCATAATAATTTTAGAAACTCCAATTTTATGGCCCATCTAGGTGTAGCCTGTTAAAAAGTGTTTCTTTTAATTGTCAATTTTATACAAACGCTGCAGACGATCGATTTGAAATTTGGAGGGTGCATTCAGTATATAATAAAGAATTTACTGTATAAATTTGAATCAAACGGTAACATTTCGTCAATTGTCTCAAAACTCCTTAATGTTTTTATACAACAGTACGAATACGAGATCATTCGGTCCAGAAAATTTGCATGAGTGGATTAATATTTCTCGCGGATTATCGTGACAAAAGATGCTAAATTTATAACAAAAAAATAATTGAATTTATGACAATGAGAATACCAATAATCCAATCCATCACGGGGTGGATCTTTGGTTTCGTTCGCTCATCCCAGAGGCCGTAAAACTCCCCCTTCTAAGGTCACGATGCAACGGAGCCTTTTCCCCGCAACTCATCACCTGTCTGTTGTATCTAAGCACACAACCGGATGTAGACGTTACAAAGTGAAAGTCCGAGGGAGAAAGAACTACAAACGAGGGTTGTGCAACCCACACGCGGCGGCAACTGTCCACACATATATACCCATACACTTTCGTAGCTAATGAGATTGATGCAAATACGGGTTAAGAGGATTATGAGAAAAAGGCCAGCCCACATTGGTTCACTTCCAAGTTACGTCGTAAAAGTTCGTTGCATTTTACGTCCGTCTTCCGAGACCATGAAAATCCCATTTAGCGCATTGGACCTCATGACTCGATTTTGCGCTACCGAAGCTTCGAATGGCTTCCAGGCCATTTCATCTCTTCGGAATTTGCTATCCTTTTTCCTCTTCCCAATGGCTGCAATAGGCTTTTATCTTTGAGAGTTACTCGTATCTTGGCAATGTCATTATCTCGTGGTAGTCTGCTTATGTTTGCGTGTAACCGTTTTTTTCGCCATGTTATTTCACCACCGTAGAATTTCCAGTCCAAATAATGAACGCGGCATAGTGCAGTCAAAGAGACGAAAACCCAGCACTTTTAGTATAGAATTAGAATTTTAGACTGAAGCTAGATGGTTGCATACTGAAAGTAGCCCCAATGAAATGTTGCCCCTTAACTCGCCTCAACCCTAAAAAATAGGGATTGAAAACTTAAAAATCGCCATATCTCGATAATTAATAGCCCGATTAAAAAGTGTTTCAAACAAAAGTTGTTTGGAATAATAAAATACGTATAAAGTTATCTGACGTCCATATCGCAGTAGACATATTGCTGCGTCCTTGTCTGGGTCAGCGATGCTCTCGGGTTTTTATGCCGCGATTTTCAAAAATAGGGGACTGGATGTCAGAAAACTTCATACGTATTTTATTATTCCAAACAACTTTTGTTTGAAACATTTTTTGATCGGGCTGTTGATTATCGAGATACGGCGATTTTTAAGTTTTCAACCCCTGTTTCTTAGGGTTGGGGCGAGTTGAGGGGCAAAAGTTGATTGGGGTTACTTTCAGTATGCAACCATGTAGGCTCAGTCGAAAATTCTAATTCTACGCTAAAAGTGCTGGGTTTTCGTCCCTTTTACTGGACTAGCACCCGAGATGAGCGATACCACGTACAATATGGACGCAGTGACTTGAGCGAGGGAACTTTCACAGGGTCAATTAGACGCCTTGGCGGTGGAGATCTTATTTTCGAAGGCGAAACTCCGTTCGAATAATCCACAGGCATAGTTGGAATCACCCCTATCGTTGGAGCGGCAATGAAGCCACGAATGGACGCCCAAAGGCGTAAAGTAGTTTCAGCCGTCTTGACAAAGAACCACTGGGGATAACGAACGCGCAGCGGGTCGGTAAAAACTTTTGATGCTCGTCCCATCGGCGTGGCATGCTGGAGAAGGGAATAAGGGAGAGGATAAAACATTGAACAGAAGTAACGTCCAATAGTAAGAAATAATTTTGCAAGATATATGGATGCATCATAAAAGAAATATTGGTGGTTGAGGTGGGCCTTCTATTCATTCATTTTGTTTAATAATTATAAATTTGGGGCTACAAAGCGAAAGAAGTCCGACTATTTGGTAGAAAATGTCCGAGAACCCTTACTTTTGCTTTGCTTCAACTTTTTTACGTGAACAAATAATTACGAACTTGCAAGATATATGGATGAAACATAGAGAAAAAAATTGAGTGTTGAGTTGCTTAGGTCATTTGTTATTTTGTTCATTCTTGCTTCTTTTTGCTCTGCTTCGACTTTTTTACGTGGAGAAATTATTACGAACTATGTGTATAAATTTAAATAACGTGGTGAACGCTGAAGAAAAATAACTTGGGTTGACTTGGTTTTCTTTATTGGGGGACGCCAACGAATTGTTTATTCAGAAAAGGGAATATTGGATTATTTTAAGGAAGGGCATCACTGTGACGAGCCGAAAAAGGCCGTTTTTTTCAATATTCTTCTTTTACTGGATTATTTATTTGGCATTTGGAAAAAAGGTTATTATGCATGCAATGAAAATAAAAACGTGGTATAATCTATATAAATGGAGTTCTCGTTCTACACAGGCGGTTTCCGAAAAAAATCACATGGCGAGTGTTAAAAAAAGTGTAATTTTGGTGAATTTTTTTCATTATATTCGGGGGCTTGAAAATACAAAATTTCAACAAAAAAAAAACGGCTACGTATCACGATACCTAATGCAAATAGGGAAATTTTGGTTTTTTTAAATTGTAAATCGGACAATAAGCGTTAGAGTTATGATTCCGGCCAGGTAAAGAAAAGTCGTTTCGGGACGAACGCGATTAAAAGTTTTAGTATACTTAAATCGTTGCGCTACCTCCCCTCACTAAATCGTCTGTAATGCGGTCAATTTTCATTATTTTAACTTGAATTTTTTACCCGCATATTCTTAAATATGTATGCTTTGAGGAAATACACAAAAAATTTTTTTCTGTACACAGTGGTTGCCTTAAGAATTATCTATTCCATTGAACGAAGAGTATTTGCAGTAAACAAATACTGTAATATTTTATTTTAATATTTCGTTGGGATATGATTTTTTTATCTATCTGTATACCAACTATACATTGAAAAGCTTAATTGACTATCCTCGTCTCAATGTATGTTTACATGGAAAACTGATCAAAATTAGGCTGCTGCAAATTTATCGACGCAACGTATTGAAAGACAATACGAAAATTCTCGACCAAGGAATCATCTATAAGAAAATTCTCACGAAGATCGTCTCCTGATAAGCTGGGTTTGCCAACAATCGCGAATAACCCTCACCCGGAGGGGTTTGGGGGCTTTAAAGTTGGTAGATGTTTTTTTTTTTCGAATGGGGACAGAATCGACTAAAAGGCAGATAAGTCATGCCAGCTGTTGCTTAATGGCCCCCCGACAAAAAGACTTTGGCTGACGTTATCATGTTGATCTTTTGGGGCCCTCCTTGATCCCCCTTGGATTGAATGTACAAACGTTGCCGATCGCCAAGATTGAGATGCTGCGCCCAATCCACGCTCGCCCCATTCTACAGCTCCGAACAGTGTAAGTGAAACAGTATGCTCCCGCATCGGTGAGCAGAAGGTTTCGGTGAGCAGAAGTAACACGAAGCAGTAATGGCTTGGTGCAACGTGTCCACGGTTTGTCCCAAAGGCTTGTAAAGAAGGCGAAAAATAGGTCCGTATTTTTACGCTCAACCCTAATCCGAAAGGCTCTTTGTTGGGAAACTCGATTTTTTGAAAAATCAGCGAAACCGGTTCGCGTATCCTCCGAGAAGAGTTCCGGCGGGGTTGAAGTTCATTCAACAGCCTAGATTTTTCCAAGCATTCAGGAACGGAAAACGCTCGGGTACCGGTTATCCGGAACAAGACGGCTGGACGATGATCACCGATCTTTCAGATAAACGATCACCGTCTCATTGTATCACACGCCTGCAGCTTTATTTCATCTTGTCATTCCACCACTGGAGGATTGTTTGTTTTCCGTATTCATCTCAAAAGAAGGATGACGAGAATAATCGGGTCATTTTATTTCCATCGAGAATAGTCCGTCAAGGCAGGTGACGTGGCTGTTGGATTTTTAGCGTGCAAGATCCTGGCAACGGTGAAATACCGTATTGTCGTTCGATCAATGTTTACATAGGTCCTAGTGTAACTCCTGCGAAGGATCGAATAAGGGTGGTCATTGAGCAATGGGCGGGGCGAAGGGATCACCTTGGAACCGCATGTGTGTATAGTTAGCTGGTCCTGGTCTTCGAGACTGGATGCTTCTTTTTGGGAACATTCGAAACTTACACGTGATTTCAAACTACGCTTCTTCCCCTTTGTGACATTTTCTTTCTCCACGGGAACGTGATAGAGCGGACGGGTTTCTATTTTTTTTCCCGTCGACATCTTTCAACCCGTCACGATCGTCGAAGTGACCTTTTTCGTTCACTTCCGGTACAGTGGTTTGATTTCGGTGTCATTCCAACTTTGGTCGTTCCGTATGCTGTTGAAGTTTGAAGTTTCATTCCAATACAACGAAGACTCTTTTTATTTGTTTTTATTTCTCGAGTTTCGTTATCATCAAAAGTCGTATCCTGCAAATGTGTGCTGCAAATGTCTGATGATGATCCTAAAAACCGGTTGGGTGACTTTTGTGGTCGAATTTGGCCAAAAGAGTTTGGGTTTCTAAACTTTCGTTGCCTTCCAACAATTCCAACTTCATTATCATCGTTCCGTTCACATGCCATTCGCATCAATAATCTTCCTTGCCAGCGTCAGATGACTTTTTCGTTGTTGGAATGCTGAAAGTTCGGATTATACAGCTAGAACATTTAAACGGATACTTTGATTTGGGAAAAATCCAGTACTCCATCATACAGGAACTTGGTGCATTCTCAGACACCCTTTCGGCAGCTCGTAATACGTGCAATGAACGCTTGTCCAGCTAGAAAAGTACGAAAAATAATACTGGTTTATCACAGGGTAGTTCTCAAGCAGAGTCTCACACAATACGTCAATGCTCTTGCTACTGTAGCCTTTATGTAAGAAATAAAGATTTAAAGCTAAAGACGAGAGGCAGAGTAATTATTCTCTGAACCGTAACAATCGCAAGCCTGCGAGGAGAAAGACAATCCCTTGCATGCGCGTATGCGTGAAACTGCAATAAAAGGGAGTTCTTGAACAGGATCGATGAGTCCGGGAGGTGCGAAAATGAGATCTCAACAAGGGTCACAAAAGGCGGCCGGTACCGGATCTAGCGAGCCTGAATGCTCAAGTACAAGAAATATTTTTAAGCGCACGGAGAAAAATGAATGAAAGGGGTTTAAATTCCCGAGGAGGGTTGAAGAAGACGAGGGCGCAGAAGGATGGAGGTAGCAACGAAGAAAAGGGGGAACGACGAGACAAAATGGGACAGGGTCTCATTAACTTTCATTGTTTCAATCTTCGAGTTCTCATGATTTTTCTTCAACATTCTGCGATATTAAGCAAAACCACTAATTTGTTTATACTCGCGATCTGCGAGTCGAGCAACGTTTGTTTTCCCAATCGCATCAGACGGCGCCAACAAGTGACGCATCCACATGGATAGGATAGCTGTCAATGCGTTGGAACGAGCGAGATGTTTGCGTATCAAGGGAAAAAGGAACGACGATATACACAATGGTGGATATTACAGATATAAAAGCCAGACGAGAAGGAGGGAAAGTCTGTAAAAACAAACTCTGCAGGGTTATTGTGACTGTTGGAAACCAGCCGGTTCTCAGCGTGCCCGATGAACGGTTTGGGACGTTGCGGTAACGTTACACCATGAAGCACAACTCACTTCAGTTATCTCAACCCGCTCCAGCGGCAGGGATTAGGGATTGTAATTTTTCTGCTGCTTCGTACTCGAATTGCAACCCTAAAGGGACTGTCTATATACGGTGCTCGTATAATTCGAAATTTATGATCTCGTCTCTCGTCCCTTGGCCCAGTATGCAAAGAGACATCGAGGTGAGGGAACATCCAACACATCGAAAGGTGGCTCGAGTGCGAAAACGTGTTACGTTGGAAACTCACGCCGGTGAGCATCGCAGAGGCTCGCAGACACATTTGAGGTGCGAACATTAACCCTCGAAAAAAAAAAGAAATTACACTTCGTTCATTCTTCTCTTTGGAATTAATTTTCTCAACGTATTCAATTTTATTCGTCTTTCACTTTTCTGTAACGCGCCGCAGTGTAATTAATGACTTTCTTCCAACGCAACGACTATAAATTGCTATGATGTTTTTAGGGAAATGAATTCATTGCGGTGAAAAATAAATGCATGGAAAGTGATTGCTACTGTGGGTGAATTCAGCATACAAAAGCTACAGCATTTCGTAGGGAATATGATCTGATGAATATATGATCGGCCAGAAAATAGTCTCGTGAAATAGGATCGTCAACTGGATGAATGAGAACCTCGCAGGGCATTGGACCGTCGTCCCACCTTCTTGGATTATTTTTGTCATGTTTGAATTTACAGTCGAACGGAGTTCCCAATGAAGGCAGAAGAGTGAGAATGAAACCTCCGAATGGCCATATCCACAAACATGGGTGTATGTATATTTCCGTTCGAGACGGTAACAGTTGATTGTTTCGTATGGCATGGCGCAGCAACCGGAAATAGACAAGCAAGAGGAGTCGACGGATCTATGAGCGAGAGCGTGCATACGAGAGTGAGAGGTAGCGAGCGTTGCTCTCGTCTGGTACATTCATCGAAGTTGATCGACACGCCGGCAGATGCGCGTGCCAACGGCGAAATAACGATTTTCGATAACCGCAACCTAGTAGATACGATGCTTCATTACTACGAACACGACCATGTCCAAAATCGTTAGCTTCCAAGAACCCTCAAAAAAAAATCAAGAAGCAAAATCATTGCTCTGCTCACTGCATCTGATTCGGACATGTGGTTGAATCAAGAGATACATACGTAAATGTTGAGGGTCTACACCAGTATGAACGCTGAAAATTTGAATGATTTTCGAGAAATTTTTGGTACAAAAGTACTCAATTAAATGTTCCGGAAAATTAAGAATATATTTGGCTATATTTGACCTATATTACATAATATTTTCACAGGAAAATATTGAGATCCAAGCGACTTGTGCGCTGCCTTCGGAGGTGCCAAAAAAAAGTTCCTCCACTGCTGACATGATTCCGGCCGACTGACTAACTGAATCCAAAACAGGAAAAAATGTCGTTAAACTGTAAGTCATTTCCTGTACAACGACGTAGGATTTTCGAAAAATATCAAAATCTAACAAAATGGTGTAGTTATGAAAAAAAAGTCTGTTTTCTTGCCTATAAATTGGTCGTTTTTTTCAATGCCAAATCGTCAATTGTCATCCAAACGAAAGCATCCTACGTCATTGTAGAGTAAATATATTCAAGAGTACTCAGTTCAAATTTCAAGTCAAGGATAGTTGCTCTTTGAGTTACAGTGTCAGCAAATTTGAAAAAATCTCACTTCGAGAAAAACGCGTTTAAAGATTTAACTATCGATTTTTGCAAGATAAAATGATATTTCCCATCAAAACTGCTAATCACCTATACCTGGCCCATACAATGGACTGTCGAAAAAGGCAAAAAAGCGATTTTTTGAAAGTGTCACACTGGTATAGCCCCGTAAAACTAGAAGCCACGTCAATATCTGATAATAGGAGTCGCTAAAAACAGTTATTCCAAAATGAATCTTTCATATCAAGCAACATTAGCCTGGGGCAGTCCTTAGATGGGTCTCCACTAGCTGTGTATGGGCTTACCGACTAACGAGCAGGATGCCGATTTACTGAGTTTCCGACGGCAACACAACTAAAACTCAGCAAAATGTAGTTCTCTGTATCAGCGCAGGATTTCAGCAGTCACTCTGTGCCCTCGTGTAAATGCGATACAGCAATGAATTGCGGACATCTCACCATAGGCAACACTTTAGGGAGTCTCTCAGGAACGGTAAGCAGCGCAGTCATGAGTTTGGGATAAAGGTGAAACGAATGGGATCGTCAGAGCCCTTTGGGGGCTCGAAAAATCGAAAAACATATTCCAAAATTAGCAAATTAAATGAGGTATATTATCGAAAAAGTGACGGAATAATGTCTCACCTACTGAAGTGTGAAGGTGAACGATTTTAGAAAATCACGCAAACGTGAACATTGTCACTGGGTCACATGGGAAATAAGTGAGGTTGAAAGAAGGAGGATGATACCTCAGGTCGGATAAAAAGAGAGCTAGGGAGAAAGCGGCAGAGAGGCGTGAGGAGGGAAAAGCTATATGTGTAGATTGTCGTACGTGACGACGAAAATATCCGGGCATGACATTTCGGTTGGCCCTCCTTCAGAGTTCAGATCTCACTCGAACCAAGTCGCTTCAACGGATTCACGTAGCAGAAGTAACCAACAGGCGCCCCTTACGTCATACCGAAAAAGGTCATCGTCATTGCGACCCCGTTAATCAACGAGATACGTACTGATATAGTTCTACGAGCGTCTAGAACTCCCACATTCTAACAACTGGCTTTTTATTCCCCACTTCAATTTCACATCGTTCGGAAATCCAATCAAGCTTAGCCCAGACCGCACACACAATGAAGATTCAACATTTACCAGCAGTGCTGAATTAAGGCGTTACCCCCACTTGTAGCGCAAAAAGGCCTTTTTCATGAATTTTTTTGAAGAAAACTACAAAACTTGTTTAATCGATCAATATACCATCTTAAAGAACCCATCTTGAAGAACTTTCAGTAATTTTTTTATTGAAAAATATTACATTATTTAGTGGCAAATGGCCGTCAATGAAATAATGTTTTTATATACACGGTTTGCGGTGACCAACATTGCGGCGAAGTGGATCATCTGAAAAAAAAATGCGGATGGATTTAGTCAAATATAAGTATAAACTAGTCTTTAATCGAAGGATTTTAAAAAATATTCATTTTTCACAAAATGGCGGACAGTCAAAGTTAATGGTTCGATTTTAACGAAAAAAACGGCCGTTTTTTGGCTATAAAACGGCCATTTTTTTTCGAAAAAAAAATCGAACGATTAAAGACTACATTTTTATATATTAAATAAGCCTGCAAAATTTCAAGAAGATCGGTTCATTAGTGTTCGAGTAATCTTGGTCACCGACTTCAGAAATGCCATTTTGAGAAAAACGCGTTTAAAGTTTCAATTAGCCGGTCGTTTACATAACGGATTCTTCTCTTTCAACGCTCATATCTCAGTCAATTTTGTTCGGATCGACTTGAAATTTTCAGGACATATTCTCAGATACTTATACTTCAAGAAAATGCAATAAAAAAAAATCGATTTTTTCAAAATCGCAAGTGGGGGTAACCCCTTAAGTACGGCGTCAATTTGGCGCACAGCTACATTCTCGCGGACAGTGTCAGAGTTCAAGCATCATTTGGTATCAAATGTAGCTGAATCGGAGCGATAAACTGCTTGCGCGAAAGGCATATGACTTAGAATTGGGAATTTGTCCAACCAATCTCTTTCTTTCACCTCACCCATATTGGCCGTCGATCTGTTGGAAATCTGTGGCGAAAGTATAGACAACATGGCATTCGCAACAGCTGGTGTTTCAATATCCCTCGGGGTGCGCCACCTGATTACGGAAGAAGGGAACAAATGGGATGACAAAAAGGCTGAAGAATTGTTCCGCAACCGCGAGCCGCAAATGGTCCTGCAAGCTCCACAGTGAAGTAACGGGAGCCAATCAGTGAGGCAATGAGACCGCTGAAACAATGAACGTAACGTTAGTAGAAGGAAACAGATGGAATGCAGATTGAGGTCTGACTTGCCAGTACATCTGCCGCCAACAGCACATCCGCCTCGCATTGCTCGTATACTTTGCAATGAAAAAGGCAAGGTAATCACGAATCCAAAGTCAAAACCATCTTGCCCTGCTGTTGGTTTAATTATCGCAAAACTTCTCGTCGTTCGCGAATGACAGGACGAAGTTCGTTGAACTTGAATCGATTTTATCGGAATAATGGGCAATAAACTTTAGCGAGGAGTGCGCCTCGTAAATGAACGATCGAAGGCGAATCTACGTGAATGGAGACAGCTGTAAAATAAATTGGAGACCGTCCGACGACATCCTGGACCAATAAATCAGGCGGACTCAATGGGAATTTTTGAATTTAATGAACGAAACTGCCTTTTTCAAGTCGACTTATTTTTTCATTTTGTTTTATAGCAACACGATTCACGCTCTCTGAATACTTTGGAGATTCTTTGGGACTTTCTGGGTTGGCCAGAATTTAGTTTCGTATTAAAAAGACTGGAGGGAAATAATGCTCTGCATATCTAATTCCTATGAATCTGCAGGCAAATAAAGTGTCATAAAAAGGACATAAACGTTATTTTTTTCGGCACAAATCCTTTTGACTGCTTTTAATGAAAACGGCCTGAGCCAGATGGAAATTGTATGGAATACGAGACTCACGATTATGGAGGAAATTGAATGATTTTTGGAAACGACGAGTCATCGTTGGAGAATAACGGACCACATTGACAATGGATTTTGGGTCTGGGATTTTTATTCACAGGACAAAGATCCGAAGATCGCGAATTCCTTTCTCGAGGTTACGTTCAATTCTTTGCTATTTCGGGGTTTCAATGGCTGTGCCCAGCCTTACGGGTCTAGATGTATTATGTTACTACACGCCCGCAGATCGAAGAGAATCAACGCCCCCAATTGTCCGTGGTCGTTCAATAGGCGTCAATAAATCCAAAAGATACAGACCAGTGTCAAGTTTTCGATAGTACAGTACCTATATGGTTCCTTATGCTCCCCAACAGCTGAGAATCGTTAATAATGTTATTGTCATAGGAAAATCTTGAATTCAGTTTTCTCGGGTTTTATCCAGCTGTTTTGGTACTCTCAGCGTATGTGCTTTTCTTGTGGCATACAATTTTTAGGATCTGGATTGAGATGTCACGGTTCCTCGACAATTTATGATACTTCAATAATTTGTTACTTTCATATTTTTAATTAATTCAACAATATTATTTCTGCTCCAATTGATTCTGTAAAATGTTCTCGCTGAATAACCATCACTTCTGCATTACGAGGAAATTAGGATTTTTTTCGAGCAATTCAGATAGTTATAGAGTCATCGAAATCGAGTTGGAGAAGAAATAAATGAAAGAATTCCTTTTTAAGGTGCTTCATCTACCTAGCGGTCCGAAAAATTGACCAAATTCCGATTTTGTTTTGGGAAACAGTTGATAAATAAAGAAGAAACGATTTTTTGTACACAAACGGACATATATTGAGAGCCTTTAAAAGAAAAATCACCAAAAAATACAGAAAAACAACAAAAACATGGCCGCCGGCAGATGATTACATTTTTTTCGGAACGTTTGGCAGTGGACACTCTCCAGTTTAAACGCTTCTTCTGAAATCTAAAAACGAAACGGGTTATTGACGTTAACAATAAATAGGAGTCGTTGACGAACGTCGATTTTCAAAGTAATTATTTTTACAAAGTGGCGACGAATTTGAATTCGAGCATAGAAAATAGTTGAAAAAAGTCGTTGTTTTTACGTAGCTTTCAAAACATGAAGATTGATTGTTAAAAAGTTCAAATAGTCAATGACCCTTGAATGTTTTTCATCGTATCTCCTGTGAATTTGGAGATAATCCATCAAGTGGTTCTCGAGATATCTTGTCCACCGATGGTATTGTTTGAAAACAATACCATTTGCCGGCGGCCATATTGTTGTTATTTTTCTGTATTTTTTTAAAAATAAAGGCTCTCAATATACGTACTTTTGTGTTATAAAAAATGCGATTCTAGTTCACCAACCGTTTCTCAGAAAAAAAATCGGGATTGGGCAATTTTTCCGGGCCTCTAGGTACATCCTTGAGTGATCTGCCTCACTGTATGACATTTTGCGATTATTTTTTCCTCGGAAAATAAAAATCCTCGCCTTTTACTTTATTTGTCCGTTTGTATATGAATTTTATGAAGAAAAAAAAATACGGTCATAATAAAAGTTATACCTTTTTTCAATAAATCACAACGAAAGCAATTTCTGTTTTCTTCGTGAACGAGTGTATTTCTCTCAGGCATGATCAACACCAGATCCGACAGTCAATATTAAGGCAAATAAAAATGCATTGGCCTTGATAAAAATTCGAATCGATCGGATTGCAAAGATTATTCAAGAGGCTACAACGGACGTGCAGTGACGAATGAAAAGCTATCGCGACAGTAGGAGGAGGAATGAAAGGCTATGCTGCCTGGAGTGCCCTTATTTCAAGGGTTACACTCGATCACGTAGCCACGTTCTCTCACTCGCTCGCTGTCGATGAATAATGAAGGAAAAAAAACCGCTGTTCTCAAAATTGATCCCGGCTTTTTTCCCCAATGGAAATGGGGGCAAAAACGTTGCCCCCCCCCCCCCCCCCCAATGTTTCCTTCGTACAGCATAAAAGGCTTGAGAAGTCTGTAGAAAAAAATTGAATGTATATTTGAAGAGCAATCGACGGACCTCGTGAAGGCGTTTCTTATTCAATGAATACCTCGTCAGTCGTTTCGTAAGCAAAAGAGGCCAGAAAAAAAGCGTTCAATTCAAAACGGTTGCTTCAAGCCCGGCTATATTCTTCCCGATTGTTGTGTCAATTTTTTTTACAAAACTCGTAAATATATAATCAAAAATAAAAAATAATATATATATATATATATTAGGATATATAATATATATGTACAATACTGGACGAAATAAAGTTCGAAATAAATGTGGGTGTGTGCGTGTGGTTGTGTACAAAAAATACAAAAGGATCTTTTTTATACGGTCGGATATCTCAGCAAAAAAATTACGTAGAGAGAAAATAACCAAATTGAAGCTAAATAAATAAGCTAACTGACCTATGTATCGATGTAAGTGAAAAAAAATCCTGAGCCCGTGGAACCTTGAAAAAAAAAACAAAAAAAATGGAATTTTTTTTTCACGAGCTCTTCCCTATGATTGCGCGATAACCGTAGCTCACAAAAATTGTTTGCCGGAAGATCTCGAAACTAGAAACTTGAAGCTTCAAAATGCTTTTTTGTTCATCTCGATACAACCATTTTTCACATAGATACAGCCCTTCAAAATCACATAAAAAATTGTAGAAACGTTCTGCTCCTTTCATTTTTTGGAGTAGTGTGTACGTGTGTGTGTGTATGTGTGTGTGTGCGTACATTAAAAGCGTATAAAATAATGCATGTATGGAGGTAAAATTTGATATGTTTGGAATGCAATGGATATTTTTTTGTAATGCCCACATTGCTTTTGGCAAATTCAAGCTATGAAAATCGCTCAAGTTCATAAAGTTTCCTAGGATTCTTATCAAAGATCTAGGTAAAAAGGTTTCAAATGATAGTAGGAAAGAGGAAACGAAAATACATGAAAAATTATACTTGTTGTACTCCGACAAAGAAAACTTTTACAGCATTAAATTGTGGGATCGCTTTATGGATTGACTTGTAAAGAAAAGTGCAAATATTAATCAGAAAATTCAAATGTTGCAATTTTACCTTTGCAACTTTTGGCAATGGTAGCATTGTCTTCATAGATATCCTATACCGTTGATTGATATTCTTATGTCAAAATGGCGTTTCAGGTTTCATTTAAATTGACAGGGCGAGTGGTCCACTTTATTCATTCAATTTACAAATTACAATTGAACTTTAATCACAATCGTCGGGACAGTCAATTCTGGACATTCAGTACTTTATTCTAGACATTGTAAATCTGAAGTAGATATGTCTGGAACTGTGTAGTACGATCGTTGTATCGTAAATTTGGCATACACTGGATATTCCTTCAGAGGTTATATGTATACGTACATTGATATAGTGAGTGACATGGGAACGATATGCATTGGCATTACAAAAATGATATAAAATAGCATATAACGAAAGGGCGGTAAATGAGGTGAGACAAATTCACAAAATGCGTATGAAATGCAATGAGATAAAAAATGCATGGGGTTTGTATCAAAATTTGGCAAGACTGGCTTGTGAAGAAAAGTTGTCAAGATCGTAAAGTTGGAAAATTATATCGTCTCCAAATGGCAAACATGACAAATATCGGATGCCCAAAGTATTTGTCAAAGTATCATGACTTTGAGAAAAATTCTCCGACCATATGGGGAAAAGTTTAAAAACGAAGAATCATAAAAGTTGGATTAAACCAAACATTTAGATCGCTTTTTTTTTATTTTCACCTCCGGACAAAAAAAAACAATCAACCGGTGTAAAAAAAATCCAAGTTTTCCAGATCAACACTCTCCAATTTTGCGCAGCTCTCAAAGAAGTCTTGAAATTTTTATATTTCCCTTAAATCACTGTTCTCAACATAGAGATGTAACCAGCTGATGTTTTTAGAACCTGTTGGACAAACAAAAACAGCTGATAAGCTGCCACTGAGAGTGCACAATAAAATTACCCGCGTATCGTCTAATGCACGGAAAGGATGCTCACACTTGTAAAGCTGGCCAGAGAGAAGATATAAAAACCGCCGCCCGTTAGGTGAATAGGTTTACAGGCTCCGATCATACATATTATTAGCTGTTTCTTCCAGGCGCCTGACATTTGGTACCACTGGCACTGGTAGTACGATGCGGACAGACGCTCGCTCTGTGCGTTTAAAAAAAATGGAATTTTCATTCATTTTCCGAAGTGTAATATTGACAGAGAAAAGTGCAAAGAACATATTGGCATGAAGGGTACCTCAGTGATGAGATATTCACCGGCAACACAGTAACCATAAATCAACAAAAGGATCGTCGCGCTCTCGAGTAGCGACGCCAGTATGACTGCTTTGTCCGGGCTTTCAAGATTCTACAAATATTCAATCAATCATCACTATGTAATTATTTTAAACGCTTAGGGCCGCCTTTTGTGGGGTATAAGGAGGGCCCGTTTGAATTATTGGCAAATTACAGTGGCGATTAATAAAAATAAGTGAAAGTCGATTAGTATGCCCAACGATGAACTGGGATAAAAAAATTCTCGCAAATTTAGTAGACCATAGTAGTTGGCCATTTTTACATTTTCTTTGAAAAGTCGCGGCTACGAAAATTCTTCTGCTGGTTACATTTTTCCAAGTTTTATCATTAATATTTTATCTTTCAACATCTGGTGACCCCCTCTTTTATTGTCGCCACGGAATCTTTATAATTCTGTTACACGCGTGAGCGTCTATCAGGCATCTAGAGTTATTTAGTGAATAACGTATTACATAGAAATACGGCCAGCGTGTCATTTCAAAAAAGTAGGGGAGAAGCATCATATATCGGATATTTGCTTAAGGGAGGTTTCTACTTTGTTAGGCCGAAAAATGTTCGATTTTCCACCAATTTTTTTATCGAAAAATATTAAATATCGAATGTGAAAATTTGGTATGTTTACTAAGCGGTCTTTATTGAACATGATGATATTTTTCAAATTTCGACATATCATGGTACTGGGAGTGGAAGGAGCCACCTATGTCGGTGCGCCGGCGATGATAATCTTCGCTTGTGAAAGTGCTCCTAGACGCTCTAGATGACTAATCTTTATAAAATTTTCCAGGTACGTGTGTAACAAACGTTTCCATTAGTTGAACTAGAATTATCCGAAAAAAATCATTTTTTTTTTATTTTATGAACAAAAACTGAGAACATTTTCGATTTAAATTAAACTTCCCCTTCGACCGCTCACAATTTTTTTTATTTTTCAATTTTTCTTCTTGATTCTAGTTCGACTTATGCACAATATCGTACAAAGTAAAAATACGTTTGATTTTCTTGCTTCAGATGACCTATTCAGAACTAAGGAGTTCCGCAAGCGAATAATATCATTGCCGGCGCACCGACATACGTGGCTTCTCCCACTCCCAGTACCAAGTTTTGTCGAACTTTGAAGAATATTATCATGTTCAATAAAGACTGCTTAGGAAACATACAAAATTTCAACATCCTAGATTTAATATTTTTCGCATTCAAAAATTGTTGAAAAATCGAACATCTTTTGGTCCAACAGAGTAAAAACCTCCCTTAATATCGAATAGTTGACTATCACGAGTTTTCCTGTAGCGACATCTGTTTTTGATTTTATACACTAATTTCTAGTTGTGAAATACTACCACTGCAAACCTTTTGGTTGCCTAGCAACAAAAATGGAACAACAGTGAACCGATGTTACTTTTTTTCAGCATGAAAAAATCTTTTTTGTGTTTAAAAGTATTTTCGTTGAGGTAAGTACAAATTACTTTTGTTTATTTTGATGAACTATAGCATTCATTTCACTTAATAAACATATCACGTTCGCAGGAAGAGCAATATGTACAAAAATATTACTGTTCATATTCGGCCATGTAAAATATTAACCCTTCCTTGACACAGTGGATCATTTTGACCCGGACGAATTTGAAATAAAATGCTCACTTGCCGAAAATTAAAAGTTTTCAATATTTGTTTACAACAATTCAATTTTATATTTTCCAAATTTTAATTATGCAGACCTATTAATACATGTTTAAAGCGCATTCCGGATTTTTTTCCATCAAAACCGATCAAAGGGTTCTTAAGGGCAGGTGGATGAAGTACTATCCCAGTCAGATTGACCCAGTGTGTCAAAGCCATGGCCAAATATAAGTGTATCAAGAAAGCGTTAATATCGGATATTTAATCGAGCCTAAAATTGGATATCCGTTTGTGCCAAAATCTTCCTACCTAATCAAAGGTTAACTACCTCATAAATACTGATTGTTTCATGATAATTACCAAGTGAAAACAATATACGTTTTATTTTATTTGATATAAAAATAGTCCTCTAATATCGTACATAAAAAGTGGAGTTTGGGCCCTTATATTGGATACCTGGTTATAGGCAACCTTTTTGAAAACCATGATTTCTGTCATTTTTGTAAAACAGTATAACTTTTTTGTTATAAATATAATAATATAACTTTTTTGTAACTAATATTCAAATGTAATGTGTGGAATAATTATTACCATCTTGTTGTATATGTCATGTAGATAATAAAATCATAAAATTTGAAAGTCTTAGAAATTGTTTACTATTGTTTTTTTCAATTTCAAACAAAAGTATCCGATAGATGGTGCCTTCTCCCTATCGTATAAATGAAACGACTTTTGGAGTCGTAATTTTTTCGGTAACGTTTGGTAACTTGCCTTGAAATTTAACTAGCAACTGGTATGTATTATTATTCGATTATAGACGAAAATCCGTCGATTGTTAAATATCAGGATTCGTGAATGGAATAGCTTAACGGAACAGTTGATAACGTACCACAATGACATTATAAGCTGCTAGGCCGATGAGCACGGTGCATATGATAAGCTCTTCCAACAGAAGTAGACTGAAAACTTGATTGATGTCTTCTATCATTCTGTTCGTAAAATGGAAAGTTCCAGCGTTTCGGGTGGAAAAACTTGGTCGCACTGTGAGGAATCGGTGAAAACTTACCCAAGAATATTTCGATGTCTCTCGACTATGCCGTGAAATACCTTTCGGGAAGATTCGCGATTGGCCATGTCGACGTTCTTGATTCTCAATGCGAGAACGGATATCTGTCCGCATACGTGAAGTATGAGGGAGAACAGATAGCCGATTGTTGCTGTATAAAACGTATTCAGTACTATAACCGGAAGTTGATATGTCCAGACAAGCCAGAAAATCGATGGGTCCTTCAGCTCGAAAAAAAGCCGTGTACGATAAGGTAGAGTGAAAATCGTGCTTTCGTTTTCCGACCCTAGGCAATTTCACCCATTAAAGCGCGTACCGATGCATCGAAAGATCGGAATTTTTATTTACGAGAATAGAGGGTTCTGAATTACGAGTCACTGAAAAATCGACGTGATTCATCTTAAGTCTTTATACGGTTTCTGATATTACGATTTTGCGTTCACCTTTCGTACTGATAATTGAACTAACTGGGAAGAAAGGAAGGAGGACGGTCGTGATGTGGAAAAAATCGACTATCTTTGATCTTTACGTAGAAAATAATAGTTATAAGATCTATTTGCATTTATTGGATACCAGCACATCTAAAGTTTTCCTGCGACACGTCATTTGCCTGGATAAGCGAAATTTCACTTTACGACTCATTCGGTGGTTGAAAAATAATTATTTTCAGTGCTTAACTAATTGGCCCAACTGCGAGAAATCTGAATTTAATTATATGCCGGATTTCAAGTTCCCAACTTTGGTAGTTTCTTAGTTACAAGACTGGGTGTACGGGCCGATAACAACGACATAAGCTTAAGGTATTCCTTTTGCGGAGAGTCGTATTTTGTGGGGACATAAGGAGGGCCCTTCTGAATCGTTAGTAAATTACAGTGGCGCTTAATAAAAATAATTCACAATCAATTATTACACCCAACGACGAAATGGATTAAAAAGTTTCGCGCCAATTTTGTAGACTTAGTCATTGTTACATTTTCTCTGAAATGTCGCGACTACGAAAATTCTTCCGCTAGTTAAATTTTTCTAAGTTTTAGCATTAATATTTTCTTTAAACATTCGGTGACCCCCTATTTTTATTGTCGTTTCGAAAAGTGTGGAATTTTTTACATGCGTGAGCAGTTTATATCGGGTATCTGGAGTTATTGAGTGTACAAATTATTAGATAGAAATTTGTCATCTCCATAAAGTGCCGGATAAATGAGACGATTTTTAGGGTCGTAATTTTTTAATTAAAAGTTCGGTAACTCAGCTTGAAATTTTACGAGCATACCGGGATATATTTGTACTTAATTACAGATAAAAATAGTTTATTCTTAAGGGGTGACACAAGTGTAGAATTTTCGAAAAATTGATTTTATTATTGGCTTAGAAGATGCTTTGAACCATCTAGAATGAGGGGGAAAAAGTTTGGTACCTATGAAAAAAGGCCCGGGTGGGTTTGCGGTGGCAATGGCTGACCCGTGTGCGAGACCTCGACCGTTTTTCTTGGAACACAATTTTTCAAAACGACATGCAGCATCACTCCAACAATTTTCATTCTATTTACTCAAAATTTTAAACACATCTTTAAAATAACATTCCGGCATTTCCCATGAGTTAATTATGATATTATTTATTAACAAACGATTGTCGTTTTTTTCTGTTGAAAATTGAGTTTTTACCTTAAGGGGTCTTCTCACTTTAAACGCTAAAGAAAGGCTATTTTTATGAATTTTTGATAGGTTTATATTATAGAAATTGATATAAAAGTTGTTACACTTAATAAATACACTTTCGAAATACATTTGAAAAAAAATATTTATTCAAGTCACTATTTATAGACGAAAATAGTAGTTAAAAAAATATCTGAAAAAATTGTAAGTCTGCACTGCTGCTGAAATCTCGGATCCGAAACAAAAAAATCAAACGGTTTTAGATTCAGTATGTTAATGGCTATAGCGCATATCATACGATTTTTGATATGTGCAAAAATAACAAAATCTCGGACATTTTTCGAAAAAACAAAAAAAAACGTGGTTTTTTCAACGTTTTTGGCAAAAAAATCGTAAATATCAAAATTTAAAAAAATCTTTCATATGCGCTATAGCTATAGTTGTAAAGAATATGTGGTTAAAATTCCATAAGGACCGGTTCAGTAGTTTAGAAAGATTTTATCAACAAGCCGTCGAAAAACGTTGTATCGAGAAAAACGCGTTCAAAGTTTGTTTGGGTTACATAAATACATAACATTTTTTGAATATGTATTTCGAAATGTGTATTTATTAAGTGTATCAATTTTATATCAATATCTATAATATAAATCTGTCCAACAAAAATCACAAGAATAGCTTTTTTAACCGTCTAAAGTGAGAAGACCCTTTAAATGCTAGCCAATGCCAGAAAAATTAATATTTTCAAAATCCCCTACGTATTTCTCTAGCTATACTCATGTAAATTAATAAAATAAAATCTTCGACATTCATATTTGTATCAGTTATACCGCGTGCCGCAGAGCGTCTCAAATTCAACATGCCTCGCAAGAAAGGCTCCATTTCACCGTCACTACTTTGTTAAATTTTTTAATATAAGATTTTGTTTGTTCACTTGAAGATATGACTATTACCATCTTTAAATATTATTATCCTCTTACTTGTCCTTCCGCAAAAAAAAATCCCGGCAAAGTCGCTAAATTCTAGACGTTTACAGTGGTGCTATCCCTTCAATATTCGAGTTCGTGAAAGGAATACCTCAAGATCCGTTCAAGGTGCCAAACTCTACGAGTATATGCCTCTTAATTTATTGGTATAAAATTGATCCCGACCCATCAATATATAAATATATCATATCAATATAACAGTCATCAATATAGCATCGTGTAACAGTCAAGAAACGAATGAGTGCAACGTTTGTGGCATGTGGGACCAATGGAGACAGGAAGAGAAACGGCTTGCCGATTATTGGGGTGTAGCCGAAAAAATACCATTTTAGTCATAACTGCATTCACTCCTTGAGGCTTTGGTTATCACGTCGATTCTCCCGTGTATCAATTTTTTTTGTTTTCGCGCGACATACAACAACAATCGTATGCTATTACCGGCTTTGAAAAGGTTTTCCAACGGTTTGATCTGAACGGAAACGGACGCAATAAATCCCATCAGTACCCAAAGCTTGAAGAACATCAAGGCGACGCGATTGTAGGTCATATATATTTTCATCTCTTCGGGACTCTCGAAATACGTTTCATCGACACCGTCTATCACCTGCTTCGTGAGATTAACCAGGGTCCGAGAGAACCTCATTACCAGCATCTTCAATATGACCATCACGTTCCATGCGTTCTCACCAATGTTAAGAATCATGAGTTCAAAATTGCCAAAGACATCAATGAAATCGGCGGTTATCGCACAGGTATGAATCATTTGATAGACGAACCAGATGGTGAATTTGGCATAAGTCGATTGGAGAGGCCACACTCCGATGATAGCGAAGGTACGCTCGTTCCATTTGAACAGGTCTTTGGCCCGATCAAAATTATCCTGAAGCACGATACACTGTACAAGGAGTCTGGGACAACCTTGCAACTTCTTAATTAAGGGATCATCGCAGTGTAAAATTTTCTAAAAAACGATTTTTTTTGCATCATCCGACGTTAGGTATAGACGGTTATAAATATGCTGTTCAATTTTTGGGGCGAAATTCGAATTATTCCGGTTGCTACAGCCTTTCTTAGAAAAAGGGATTCGACAAGTGGCGTGAGAACTGGCGCGGTCGAATTTTTCAAAAATAATTTATAAAAAACCTTAAAAATCAATTTTCTTTTCTTCGTGAGTGCTTTGAATTGCCGTAATAAAATCAGATTGATTAGCATATTGTAAGCATCGAAAAAAATCGCGAAAATCAGCTATTTCTCGACTCGTCACACTGCGATGATCCCTTAACAATGCGGCTACTCACTGCCATTGAAGAGAGGCTTCCAGTTGTCAGTGCGGAGTTTGACGAGAGACTGACGGAAGCGAGTCCGTTTTGAAGCTCATTGCGCAAGATCGGATCGCATTTGTTCTAAGGAGGAAATAAAAATTGACCCTTCGTACGGTTAATAATACTTGTGGCAGTTAATTACATGTTTGCGCGCCTCCGGGACGTTTTCATATTGATCCGGGTTCCTGGGCTCGTCTTTCTATCATTTTTCCCCTCATCCATTCGCATTACAAATAATTTTTTTCCCTTCAATTTACATATTTCATGTGAGCAGAACAGCTGCACAGGGGCGTTGCATTTGTCCGTTTGAGAGATCCGATAAGTTGTGTACGATCACTTGCGAAAGTTTTATTCTAATGAGAAGTTTATGTAGTATAATTACAGTGTAAAAAGTTTTATTCCTAAGCGGAGTACTATTTTCGTCGAAACGATATAGGGGGAAAAAAAGCGCACGGAGAATTGTAATTCTATGTAAGTTGAGCGGAGTCGTTGATCGCTCCTCCCTATTTTTACATTACTGACATTATGTAAAATAATATATTCGCATTGCCGCTACGGGAATACTGCCACAAGAGTATGGAAGGTACGATCGTTTTAAAACTCAGTTGTGCTCGTTATGTCACTGACAAAACAGCAGAAACAGTCGAGAGCGATAAAGAAAAAGGCAAATATACGACGCTGCATCGCGGAATCTCGAGGGTACAAGCTCGTTGGTTTGCAGCGGTTCCAACTGTTTTCTTGCAAAGTCAATACATTTTGCGAGCGAACGAGATTCTGCGGTTCTAAAAATCGGCAAAATCTGAATGTGCCTGTCACCAAGCGTGTTGAAAACTTGTAGCGAAGCAGCAGTCAGCGAGGGTAATGTACAAGGTAAGGGGTGAAACAGCCCTTTCTTTTCCGACAGCATTTGGATGCATTTTGGATACTTATATTTTTATCCATGACATTTTATTCATAACTATTAACGTAGTTAATAAAATCTAGTCTTAAAAAGGAATATTTCGTTTATTATAACGTAGTTAATAAAGTCAAGTCTTAAGGTAGTACGAGCGCGCAATCTTGTTTTCTATAGATTTTGTTCAAATTTCAACCGAACATTGTTCATATCATTATGCATATTTGAGTGAAATTTCAGAACAGTCGACTATTTAGATTGGGAGATAATGGGTTTTAAAACTGCAACTTTTAACACTGCAGGGTTTGCATTGAAATTTAAACAAAATTATTTTCTGTAAAAAATATTTGTCCCCTATAATAAGAAGACATGCCAACACCGCATCGTTCCACGTATCCAATGACGTGAGTTTGCGCGGCATATTTAAAATAATACTGCAACAAAAATTTTCATTTGGAAGTAATTTTTAATCGAACAAAGTTTTTAATTAGTTATGAATGAACCAACAATTTTATTTGTAAATGAAGATAACATAAACAATATATAATATTAATATTTATAATGCAAACATTTTTTATGACAACATTTTTAACCTTAGGAACACGATAATTATTTTTTTTTCTGGATGGATGGATGGATGGATGGATGGATGGATGGATGGATGGATGGATGGATGGATGGATGGATGGATGGATGGATGGATGGATGGATGGATGGATGGATGGATGGATGGATGGATGGATGGATGGATGGATGGATGGATGGATGGATGGATGGATGGATGGATGGATGGATGGATGGATGGATGGATGGATGGATGGATGGATGGATGGATGGATGGATGGATGGATGGATGGATGGATGGATGGATGGATGGATGGATGGATGGATGGATGGATGGATGGATGGATGGATGGATGGATGGATGGATGGATGGATGGATGGATGGATGGATGGATGGATGGATGGATGGATGGATGGATGGATGGATGGATGGATGGATGGATGGATGGATGGATGGATGGATGGATGGATGGATGGATGGATGGATGGATGGATGGATGGATGGATGGATGGATGGATGGATGGATGGATGGATGGATGGATGGATGGATGGATGGATGGATGGATGGATGGATGGATGGATGGATGGATGGATGGATGGATGGATGGATGGATGGATGGATGGATGGATGGATGGATGGATGGATGGATGGATGGATGGATGGATGGATGGATGGATGGATGGATGGATGGATGGATGGATGGATGGATGGATGGATGGATGGATGGATGGATGGATGGATGGATGGATGGATGGATGGATGGATGGATGGATGGATGGATGGATGGATGGATGGATGGATGGATGGATGGATGGATGGATGGATGGATGGATGGATGGATGGATGGATGGATGGATGGATGGATGGATGGATGGATGGATGGATGGATGGATGGATGGATGGATGGATGGATGGATGGATGGATGGATGGATGGATGGATGGATGGATGGATGGATGGATGGATGGATGGATGGATGGATGGATGGATGGATGGATGGATGGATGGATGGATGGATGGATGGATGGATGGATGGATGGATGGATGGATGGATGGATGGATGGATGGATGGATGGATGGATGGATGGATGGATGGATGGATGGATGGATGGATGGATGGATGGATGGATGGATGGATGGATGGATGGATGGATGGATGGATGGATGGATGGATGGATGGATGGATGGATGGATGGATGGATGGATGGATGGATGGATGGATGGATGGATGGATGGATGGATGGATGGATGGATGGATGGATGGATGGATGGATGGATGGATGGATGGATGGATGGATGGATGGATGGATGGATGGATGGATGGATGGATGGATGGATGGATGGATGGATGGATGGATGGATGGATGGATGGATGGATGGATGGATGGATGGATGGATGGATGGATGGATGGATGGATGGATGGATGGATGGATGGATGGATGGATGGATGGATGGATGGATGGATGGATGGATGTTTACATGTACCTGTTTTTTATTACCCAAAATGTCTGATTACATTTTCAATGCCATGAGGTAGTTTCACTTTGTGTAATATCTGTAGATTTTTGTTTTTCATTAATCATTCAAGTTAAAATATTAAATAAAATATTTTTGAACACCTGCCATGGTGTGATTTTTTTCGAAAAATGCCTACGTACACCGAAAACTGCGTTTATATAGATTATAAAGGATTTTAATTTTTCAGATCTATCATTGTTGAGCCATTTTTCAGACCGACCGTCATGGTTGGTCTGGCTGTTGCATCACATTTTTCAACAGAGGGCTCTATTATACCGCAATAACGTTGTCAAGTTTTCATTCTTTAAAATAAAAAGTACACGAAATAAGTTTAATGTATGCTCAATAACAAACTTTTTTTAAATCCCAAATGAATAATCTAGCAAGCAAAATAATCAGATAAACGACCTTTGTTGGTCCGTCACAGGGGTGTCCTCCCTCAAAGGAGGAACCAAACGAAGATCTTTTTTTTAAATCTATATAAAATATTTGACAACTTTATCGAAACCGCTTCTTTGTCACTTCATAATTTCCTCACATCTCTTTACTCCTAGTGATATTATTCATACACAAATGTTAACATTCCAAGGATATTAAGTATTGAAATAAGTAGCACATGGTTAGTCTTTGAAAATAAGGTCCGATAGTTTTCCGTGAGGTGATTGTAGTACGGTGTTGACTTCTCTCTCGGGGTGCTTTATTGGAGTGAACCCCTTTCGCCTCTCAAAAGACCGAGTGCTTTGACCCACGTAGAAATTGGTTCAGCCTGTCTGAGTTAAGACCTAGTAACTGGCTCGCCCTATTGAGCTCATATGAGCTGACCAATGGTTGCCCCGCTATGAGCTAGTAGTATTCTGAATGTTTTGTTATCCAGCCTTTGTCTATTCATTGCCCAGCCGATCTTGGTCACAAATGACAAAGTGAGATTATGTGACTACGCGTAGTTCCATCCGGCGAATGGCTCATGGTTGGCTAAGCAATTTGAGTTGCAGATGGCATTGCGAATACAAGACTCTGAAGTGGGTATCTTGCCATGACCTAGCCAACATTAGCTATCTGCCGCTGTGCACCCCTTGATTAGCCACTGGCCAGCCGATCTTGGTCACAAATGACGAAGTGAGGTTATGTGACTACGTTTAGTTCCAACGACGATTTGGGTGATGGCTGGCTAAACAACTAGAGTTACAAATGGCGTTGTGAGTTTAAAAAAATCTCAAGTGGATATTTCTCGATGACCTAGCGAACACTAGCCAACTGCGGCCGCACTAGCCAGAATAAATGATCCAATAAATACAATTTAAGATTATGTAATTCTATACGATTATCGCTCTCAATGCGACTGAAATTAAGTCATTGAGCCGATAATGTTATTTACATTTGTTAATCCACCCATTGTTCAATCATCCAAGTTAGTGTAGGGCAGAGCGGGGTCACTCGACCATGATTTTATTCTAGTTTAGGTTTCTAGTTTTGAGATCTTTTGGCAAACAATTTTTGTGAGCTACAGGTATCGCGCAATCATAAGCATTAGCGCAAGAAAAAGGGTCCACGGGCTTGAGAAATGCTGTTGAGCTAAATCAATGTATAGGTTGTTAGCTTGTTTATTCAGTTTCGGTTTTGTTTCTTTTGTCTCTATTTTTTTGCTGTCATGGATACAAAATTTTGGTGAGATATCCGACTTTGAATGAAAAACGATCCTTTTTTCTTTGATCATCGATATCTCAGCAACCAATGATCGCACAGGGAATTACAGCAAGACAAATTACTACAAGACCCTTTAGTTTATTTTTGAGAATTTTTTTACCCTCAACATTAATTTGAAAAAAGTACAAAAAATGACTTTTTATAGTCTTTTTTAAGTAAATCTACTACTACTTTACAAATTTTGATGGAAAGACCAGTTGCCAGGTTTTTTCCAACATAATGTACCCCGAATAGCCCAGTGAATCTTCAAATTGATCCATTGAACCGTTTTTTGGGACCGATCGATCAAAGTTTTACAAAACAATTAAAGGAACAAGTGTATTGTTCATAAACATCGTGTGTCATCAAAATTAGAAGACCAATTTTTTCAATTTTTTCACAACTTTGCCCTAGTTGCTTGTTAAGTATGAGAAGAAAAATTCGAAAAATAAAAAAAAGCGCCCATTTCAAGTTAAATAATGGCGTGAAGAATTTTGTGTCAACATTTGGGAGGGATAGCTCTTCCTTTGAGAGTTTACACCGTTTTGAAAGATAACGTTTTGAGAAAAACGTGTTTAAGGGATTAGGCTACAATAGCGGGTATAAAAACATGTGCGAATTTAACAGTTTTTTTCGTATGAAAAAGTGATTCACTCATAAAATTAATTACACATCTATTTAGTATGAATATCAAGCTGTTAGAATTTTTTTTTCGATGTACAAAATGGCCGACTATTAATATTTTTTAATATTTTTTTAGGCGTTCCACGGCGTGACATTTAGCATCCACAATTTTTTACCTAAAACAAAAAACAAAAATTGTCTTCAATCTACATTAGAATACCTAGAGAAGTACGTACGGAATTTAAAAAATATTGTTTTATCCAAAAGTTGTAGGTATTTGAATTGAATTGTAGGTATTTTAATGAATTTTCAGTGAAAAATTTCGTATAAAACTGCTTATAAAATGAAATGTTTTCGATTAATCAGAAATTCCGTACGTGCTTCTCGGCGAAATGCAATTAGGAACATAACTTTTAAATTTGAAGTAAATCGAGTGAAAATTGTTGACGTTATTTGTCACGCCAATTGGAAAAAAGCTGTTTCGAGAAAAACGCGTTTAAAGTTTTAGGTACTCTATGGCCGTGCCAGATATGGGCTTACGTTATACGCTCGAAGTTAGTGAAGAAAAAAATGTCTTGCTATAAATCGAATAGTAACTTATTCTTATGATGATAAGCACCGTTTTAGCGAGAAAAACATTGATTTTTTGAAAATTCTACTGTGGCCTTACCTCTTAAAGTTTCGAGTGCGGAATTTTCATATAAATTGTCGACTTACGATCCGTTGGCGGTGCCAGGTCCATACAATATCTCTTCCACTTCCTCGAATTGCTTGTTATCAGCATCAATTCCATTTCGACGAGCTGTCCTGGCTTCTTTAGAGTCGAGAGAGCTTCGGCGGTTAGGAGTTGCGATGCGCTCTGTCTTGTATTTTGCAGCGAACTCCGTGGATGGCGGCTCTATAGTTACCTCCATTGTTTCCATGTTTTTTAAAATTGCATTGTACCCCTCATTAAGGTAGAACGAGCGCGCACTCTTGATTTCTATAGATTTTGTTCAAATTTTGACTAGGCATTGTTCACATCATTATGCATGTTTGGGTGAAATTTCATAACGAAATTATTCGAATTTCGCCCCAAAAATTGAATAACATGTTTATAATCGTTTATACTATCAGCTAATGCAAAAATTGATTTGTGGAAAAATTTACACTGTGATGATCCCTTAATCCATGCTCACCATATCCTGCACACGTGTGTATAAAACGGCTGCGGCTATTTGGGCTCTCAGTGACTGTTGATGTCAAATTAATAATCGCGGGCGCTTAATTCGGATTTGCGTTTCCAGCCCTCCAAGGAACTCGGCGCATCGTTGCTTCCACGCAGCAAAATCTTCAAAGATACTTAAAAGCGCGGCTTGGTCGTGCAACATTTGTTCTGATTCTTCAATGTTGTTTTCTATATTAACGAGTTGGAAAGACCAATATGTTGACTGACTGACCGTCCATCCAAAATGCGGCCAGCTTTGAGAAAAGTAGATCCTTAAGGGACAAAACCACTGTGACGGCTTCAAAAAATCAATTTTTTGAAAACCATCTAGAAAAATCTAAAATACATTTAAGATTAAGATGCCGTTGGACCCAGGTCGAAAAAATAATTATTTTCGGAGATATTGAATATTTTGTGGAGCGGTGCAGCGCTCCGTGACGCTCGGGGTCCCGCGCAGCTGCGCGCCTCAGGGTCGGCAGGCATACCGGGCCTTTCCCAGGTCCTGCGGGTCTTTCCCAGGTATTCTTTTGTCTCCCTTCACAAAAATCGGCTATTGTTATAAATATAGTTTCGAAAAAAGCCATAGGTGGCGATAATTGAAAAATTTTCAAGGCAGGTATAGGGATAGCGTCATAGCGTCAGTTTGCGAATAGAAGCGACGCTACTCGTGTCTAAACGCTCCGAATCGTTTCGTTTATAAATATCGAACGCTCAGAATTATTCTTTGCACATCGAAATGGATAATCCGAAAGTGTACGCGGGGAAAAAGGGAACAAAACGGAGCTATGTGACGAGGAGTCGAACGAAAATTTCGAATCGAAAACCTCCGAACCGTTATAGCTCCGAAAATAGTTCTGCAGAGTATGTGAGCACGTCGGCGAAAAAGTTAAAATCGTCGGACGATTTAGAGGTCGGTGTTGCTAACGATTTCGGTTATCGTATCGTACACCTCGTCAATGCATTGAACATTATATCGACGTTAGTGAAGTGCAAAGTGTGTCGCAAATCGTCGATATTGCAGCTGATATCGCGGTATTATTATTCAATGATGGCCTGAGAAGCCTCATGAAAGTTTTGGAAACGTTGGGGATAACTATCGGCCCAAATTGTTTCAATTTTTGCGTTGAAACCGACGCAGCGCGGATCGAGCTGGCGGAGCGCTCGCTCACAGATGCTGCAAAAGAGGCAAGAAGAGCATCTACAAGTTCGAGAAAAGATGCTAGGGACAATGATTTGCTTCTTAAAGGCCAGCTATATGGTGCCGGCATCGCTGATTAAAGGTACAAATTTTTTTTTCCAATTTATCGCATAAATTAACAAACCTAAAACTTTGAACGCGTTTTTCTCAAAACCACTTTTTTGAGTGCGGCACGCAGCAGAACTCGAGCAATTTTTATCCGATCGACTTCAAATTTGGACTGCATCAATAAAACTAGATTATCTAAAGAAGTATATAGGATTTTTTTTATATCTCAATAATAAAAAAAAGTTATAGCCTATTTTCGACGAGAAATTTTGCTCGAAAATCGTCCTTTAATTTCAAAAGCGTGCCTATTTTTTAAAAATCAATATTTTTTCAAATCCCTGTGCACTTCTCTTCAAAATATCATATTATTAACGAAAACACTCGGTATTTTTTTTTCAGATCGACTTTGAAGAGAGTTCTGCTGCGTGCCGCGAACCACTACAGAGGCAACAGTACCTGACGCGGGAGCTTCCCCAGCGTCACCATGGGGCGTGAAAAATTTGAAATTTTTTTTTCGAATATCTCTTTTTTCCCCACAAAAAAGATTCTTGAAAAATGGCAAAAAAACAGGGGGTCACAGTGGTGTTCTGCCTTAAAAATGACGCTCCCTTTGGATAAAAATAATTTTTGTTTATCCCCTTATATCTCGGAAACATGTAACACCAGTTTTCTAATAACGCGTTGGTGTAGATTGTCCGAGGAAAGCGAGACAAAAAAACAAGAGGTCGAGATGCATGGTGTCAAAAGATGTATTTTATGGGTCCTGCTGCTGTGCTCTAGTGGTCCATCCGCGGTCGACGCCAAAGGCCTTTGACGATAGATCCCTAGAGTTGATCGTTTTTTTTTTCACGAAATACGCCGTTTTCTTCTATGCTGTGTATATCCGAACCATAAAAAATATCACATTGCTTGAAGAGTGGCTACGAAAGTTAGGTTGTGATCAAGTGACATCAGGGAGATTCATGACGGGGTGGATTACGTACTCACACACATGCAAACATCTTGACCTTATCTTCTAGAATGTAACCAAGACCTTTGGGGTTGAAATTTGTTTTTGGTTCGTCTTGGCAACTTCTTCCCATTTAACCTCATGTGACTCCCCACCACTTGTCCTTTCTCCCTCCCCGCCGCGTTACGTCACATCCCCACTCTCCCGCGCTAGGCCCTTCCCCCTGGATGGAAAGTTGTGTACTTTGATAGTTCCGGCAATCTTAATTATAATTATAAGAAATTATCTGGTCAATTATAATTATAAGAAATATCAGATATATGATACGATTGAATGTGGACATTTGTGTCTCAAGTTTTTTTTCTCTACAATTGCAGTACAAAGACAAACGTACACTATACATTGGCGGGTAATTACGTGGAGAATTCAGTGGTCAATTTACGAGCATCATGGATGATAGTTTAAGATTGATCATATCTGGGCCCATACTCGAGGCCCAATACTTCCCCCTCCCCCCCCCCCCCCCTCGAACTCTTTCCACACAAAAATTATACTCTCGGTCTCGTGGAATTGTTTACCTTTAACTCTATTCCCAATATCGACGTTGACCACGATGAACTTTACGTCGGGGATGAGGTGTTGGCGATACCTACGGATAGATGTAAAATAGAGAATATTGAGACGTTTGTAAATCAGAGCTCTCGCGTAAAAACATCAAAATCAGCATTAAACCCAATAATAATTCGTTACGCAGTGAGATCAAGTGTGATCATGATCCAATTTTTGAGCAGAAAAATCCTGTTGGGCATCCACTAGGCACGCAAATTAGAAGCCAATGAAATACATGACTGACCTTTCAGTAGCCATTTTCAAAGTAAACACCCTACGCGTTGAGTGCAACATTACCGCTGATGCCTATATTAACGGACAAAAAGTACACACAATTCACGATTTGTTATTCCATCTGTGCGACGGGGCTGTAATATCATTGAAGTTTCCTCATACGTAAATTATCTGCCAATCACGAGACGAACGACTGGCACGATACAGCTTTGCATAGTGGATCAGGAAGGCGATTTGGTCGATTTCCGCAGTGAACTAATTACCCTACGCCTGCATATGAAGTCGTGATGGGTATAGTTTTCAGTAGATCTAATAATAATAAACGACCATGGATAAAAACCATCCATCGTTAACACCTTGAAACGTGCTACACTTTAAAAATTTCGGTCACGAAGTGCGTGACGAAAGCGTGTAAAAAAAGATTTAGGCTGTGCTCTGTGTATCTGCTGCGTGCGATGGAAAAAGAAATTGTAAACATTCGACGCCCGTGGTCTTTGATGAATCCATCATCCATTGCGAGATTCACGCTCATCAGCTATGTGCATCTTCAACCTTCAATAAGAGCGATGAAATCCGTATTGCCATCCAACATCAAGACCATTATATCATCATATCCATCCTGCCAAGCAAGAGTTCCCTACACATATGTGGGAAATTATGTAAGTGTGATGGGACGTCGACCGCTGCTACAAGTCTCGTCGACAATGCCATTTGCCATTTGTTCGAGGAAGTGCGATATGAATTAAATGCCATAGAAATCAATCGTAATAAGAATGTGGGCATTACCGCCGACGCTCTCCTTCGATGCACCATTTACATGGAACTCTCTACCGGCTAGGTATAAAATGACAAACAAGTGGCTGTAACGCAATTTCTATGGAATACGATGGCATCACAGCGGCATAACATACAAGGCAGCTAGAACGATAATTTGAAAAATCATGCAAAGAACTACCATCTATGCAAAGGAATTTGAGCAATGCTAATGGCTAGCAAGATTCACGGTTCCCGCAACAAAGGTCATCGACTTGGAAACTCTGGATTGTCCATCGCTGCAGAAGTTGCCGAAATTCACAAACTCCAAATGCCTTATCATTCCTTCAACGCGAAATACATGACTGACCTTTCAGTATGTGAATGTGAAATCACTAAAAAGCTGGTTGAATGTATGCAAAACGTTGTATGAGCGAGGGATATTTTAAGGGATATTTTAAAGGGCTGCTATTTTAAGCTCTGTCTCCTTTAAAACTTTCAAAAAAGCTAAATCACAAGAAATTGAGTTACAGGAAGAGGCAGAAGGAATTATGTATGGTCCAGGCATTGCTGATTAAGTGTAAGTCAGATTTTTTACGATTTTTTTTTATAAATTCAAACTTTAAACGCGTTTTTCTCGAAATAACGTTTTCGGACCGCTTGTTGAAAAAAATCTCCGAAACTACTGAACTGATCCTCATGACATTTTAACCCCATATTCTACACTTATCACCATATCTCGTACCAAAATTATTGCAAAATTTTTATTTTTACTATTTTTTGGCCATAAACATGCAAAAAAAAACACGTTTAATAAATTTTTTTGTCCGCCATTTTCTTATTTTTGCATATAAATTAAAATTAGAGGTACGGGATATAGCCACTGTCACACTAAACCTAAAACCATTCCATTTTTTTGTTTCAGATGAGCCGTTGTTCAGATTTTTTCAACAGCGTACACCTATCTACTTTTTGAAGACTCCAGTTTATCTGGCATTTTCACACTAAAAAAGTGGTCAAAATCAATACAATTTTGTTTGTTTGTAATTTACGAATGTTTTTGTTAAGCCTAACAAGTTTTATATGAATAAACATAAAAGAATTCTTTTAAAAAATTAATAAAAATAGCGTTTTTTTCATGCATCCAAAGTAGACAGAGCCTTTAAATGAATAATAAACATTTCGATAAAAAAGTTTTTATACATTTCTTTTACATGGTCAACACTAAATGTTGAAAACGATGGCGAGACGACTGTGACGCGGACGACCTCTGCACTCGACGATGCTGTTGTCCCAACGAATTTTGTCTTTTCCGCCATGGTGTGCTCAGAGATGATGGAACTCGACGCTGTTGTATTTTCTGTCAATGTATTAAATGTAGAGTTGACCATGCCATGCCAGTTGAAGTATGCTCTCGAACATTTTCTGATCTTGGTCGAAGGCTTCCACACGCCGCGCTGGTAAAAAAACAGCGAAAACATTCGCGATGTCCACGATGTAGTGTTTCTCAAACTTGGTTTGTACGGCCCTCATGTTGGGATTGGATGATCCAATTGAACGGGGGGTTCTGAGGGTTTCTTTTTTGGGAGAAACTCCGCCATCAGGCTAACTTTGTTGATACTCGAGAGATCTATTTCTCTTTCCACACTTTTCTCTTTTCAAAGTTCGTTTTGGTGACGTTGTAGTTGCGGTGGGATAGTCCAGTCTAAGATTGGCCCAAGAAATGACAAGCTCCCTTGTAACACCTCCACTTGGATTTTCCAATTTCTCCCCATTTCACCAATCATGGAAAACGGGTTCAAACGCGTTTGAAGAACCCTGGCCGAGCACGACCTTTGCAATCGGTTGGAGCTCATTTTTGGTCAAGTCCAGGGGTTACTTGACCGTATACAAACTCGCACATGTGAACGTCTTGGCGTTATATTTCGGAATGAAATCGAAACCTCCATGTATAGAACATTTTTTTTCTTCGAGTGCAGCTGTGTTGCCCATCCGCAATCCCATAGCCATTAGCGAGAGTCTTGACGGGGTAGACTTGCATGCATGCAAACATCTTAAGGCTACCTTTCGGAATGAAACCAAGACATCACATCTGTAGTTGCATATCATAAATAAAATAGGGATGTTCGATTCCGATTCGATTCTTTAAAACATCGATTCTGTTGTTCAAAAAGTCGATTCTTTCCTTTTCGATCTTTAGGTGAATCGATTCTTTACCCTAAGAATCGAAGATTCGATTCTTTATAATTTCTCGTTTTTTTTTACCGCGACCGAAGCAACCTTTCGCTCACGAAGACAGTCCGACCGCTTTTGGCGGAATCATCGAGAACGTAGCCTGTAAAGTGATGAAATATATTAGTTCGGAATTCAGCCACGGTAAGCGTTCATGTTGCGGGGTTATCAATATGAAGTAAGGCGTTAGTGATACAATGAAGTCAGCATAGTATTTTCACGTTGTAGCCATTCTTCTTCCTCACCTTACACCTGTAGCTAAGCCTGCAGTTTTACCGGCGTTCAACATTAAACGATTAAACGTGTTAAACATAATTCTTGTAATATCCCGCTACCTGGTGCTTCCATTGAATTTTGGTAAGTACATAGTTTTCAAATGTATACTACACTAATATTTCCGTTCACTCCCACAAAATTGTCGCACGTTTCGTGGTATTATTTTCATCCGATAATTTTTCATTTTTGCGTTACTATTTTTTTTCCTTTTCCTTTTCCTCACAGAATTCATTGATTATCTTTGGGTTGTGGTTTTGTGTGCATTGATGTTGCTGGCGATCGAGACTGTACGATAAACGCTGCAAAAAGTGGGTATATTTTTGAGTTACGTTGAGGAAAAAAGGTTTCGATACGTCGGGAGTCTCGCCTAACACTTAATCTGACTTTTTGAATAATCAGTTTGGTTTTGGTCTATAAGGCTTTGTTTGATTTTTTAATATTTTTTAATTACAAGAACTTCTTCATGATTTTTATTATTTTTTTACAGTGCTTAAAGTAAAGCAATCCTTTGTTTGGGAATTTTGTGCCAAATCCTCTGGCAACGACGATGATTCTTCATGCAAAATTTCCAATAGAGCTGTGAAGTCTGGCGGCAAAGGTGGTTGTACAACCAATTTAAAGGATCATTTGAAACGCAATCATTCGGAGAACCGAATGAAAACTGTGTCGAACAACAAAATATATTGGTAAATATATATTTTTTAAATAAATATCTTTGAGATTCTCAACCGAAAGACGACCTAATCTTCATTATAACATAAAATATTCCTTATATACAACAGCATGGTTCAATTATACACCGCACTTTTCGTTTTTTCAATAATGAAGAGCAAAGTGTATGATAAAACTGTATTCGGTGAACATTTAATAATAAAAACTGTTGTTGGGTCGTTCTTTACTCTGCTGTAGGAATCAGTAGCTACAATATTTTTCTTCTTCTTATTCTTATTTATCTTTAGAAACAATCAGTGTCGTCATCAACATCATTGTTGATATCGATGAACGTCGCAAAACCTGACTGTGATTCACCAGATTCACCAAATCGAGCGTCTTCACCAGCACTCTCAGAAACAAGTAGCGGATTTGCCAGTGCGATTAGACAAAGACCATTGGCGCTGCAGCCCAAAATCGACAACTCTTTCAAGAAAATTCAATCATTTGCAGGTGATGTTTTCGAAATACTCTTTTATATATGTCTATATATATATATTGTTGAAGAAATATTATGGTTAAACTGAAAGTTTCACCGAAATGGTTGGAAAAAAGTAAAATATTATACAAATGTAACTTCAAAAGTTAATAACTATTGAATAAAACGTCAATTATCTCAAAATTTAAGTTGAAAAAAAAAATTTAGGCCGCTCCAGCAGCTTATCTGATATCAAGATTTGAATGTTTAATGTTCTAAAAAACGTACGTGCTAACACACTTACCTGTGATACAAACAATCCACATTTCTATATCATGGTTTTTAGTCGTTCTTAAACTAATATCTATATCCTCTAAACAAAAAAAGGACCTTGCAACGAATTATTACTTCATACGTTCATTCATATCGTATTGAAAAATAAAATAAAATGTGGTATTCCTTTTATTTAGCCGGAGTTGGAAAAGCAGGAGAAATCACCAACTCCATCCTCTTCATGATCGCCAAAGATAATCTGCCTTTTCAGACAGTTGATAATGAAGGATTTAGGAACCTTATGGAAACTACGGTACCTTTATATGTCGTGCCTAGAAAAAAGTCGATTACGAAACTGCTAGAAGAAAAATATGAGTACCTCGCGCAATGTGAAAAAGAAAAATTGTAAAAAATGGATCATTTCTCGGTTACATCGTTTATCTGGACGGATCTTCACAATACCGTCAGCTATTTAGGCGTGACAGTTCACTACGAGTTTGACGGAGAATTGCAATCCACCACAGCTATATAGTTACCAGAATGACTGAGCGACACACCGCTGAAGTTCGTGCTTTGCCCATTTCATCAAGCTAGTCGCTGAAGACGCAATGAACTTCAAGGACGCTACATCATTGTGCACGAAAATTAAAAGAATCGTGACATACTATATTTCAAACAGTCTCCCGAGCAGAAATTTGTTCAGGGTGAAATCTGGACCGGATCAGGCTGCCACAATAGCAAATCCGGGCCGGGTCAGGCAAATTTAGTCCGGCCCTGATCAGGGATGTAACGCTTTTGTATATTTAGGTCCGGATCAGGCACCTTATCAGGCTCTGATCAGGCCCGGATCAAGCAACTTATCTGGCCCGGATCAGGCATCTTATCAGACCCGGGTCAGGCTCCGTATCCGGCTCGGATCAGGCACTATATCTGGCCCGGATCAGGCACCTTACCAGGCTCGGATTAGGCTCTATATCTGGCTCGGATCAGGTGCCTCATCCAGCCTGAGACATGCGAGTCATCTGGCTCAATCATTTGATTAATTTTTTGTTTAACAATAGATCAACATTTATTAAATTATTATCACAGTTACACGTTATCAAGTTTACTAACGTTATTAAAAATATGAAAACATTTTTTTTAAGTTTAAGTTTTTATTTTATTTGACTTGATCGTTTAGTTTTTGTTCCGGTTTTGGCGATGACCGTTCCAATCTTTCGCACTGTTTATGACCGCCGCTAGCCCATCCGAAATTTGTTTCTCTTTGATAGAACCTGCGTAGGGAGTACCATCATACTTTGTCAAGATTGCATCTGAAATATTTTGAATACATAGAAAAATCACATCTTTACATTAAGAGCATTTATCAGTCGGGTATATCTATATTTATCATAAGTATAGATATATTCGACCAGGGAAAAGTGAGCGATATAGGCTCCAACTGATATATCCTCTTGAGATAATTAAATAATTAATAATTATTTAAAAATGGTGTACCTCGTAGTGGCGTAGCTCAATCTCTTTTCGTCGTTCTCGCATCATTTGTATATATATAGTGTTGTATATATATTATTGAGACAAAAATGTTCGACGGTACAAAATGCAATTTGCGCAATTATTTCTCGTCATCTGGTCCTTGCACGTATGTATGAGTACATTTATGTACATATACGTATGTTTGTACTGTTGAACATTTTTTCTTGATACGAAATATATCACACTATATATATACAAATGGTGCGAAAGTGACAAATTAAGGTTAAGCTACGCCGCATAGTCTTCGCCCATCAAGTCGTATTTTATATATTATCACTGTTCATGTGTAGATAATTCACAGTATAATCGCAAATATACTTTACCTGAGATTTTGTATGCACTGCACTTTATTGAAGGGCTTGCCTTTCTTCGGGAGAAATTGATGAACCGAACGAGATGTGTCGATGTAGCTACGGCGTGGATGTTGCGCTTTCTTCTACATATATAATACGGGACTGGCTGCCCGTATTATATACAAAAGTTTTGATTCCATATAACAATAATACGAAAAAATTAACATAAATATTTATTTATGATAAAAAAGATTTTGAAACAAATTTTGACAACACGCACTTTCGGTTGATAACCATTGTTTTCATATATCTCGCGTGCCTGCGTGTGCAGCTGTCAAAATATTTCGTGAGGCTTCGCCGACAGAGGCGCTGTCTAGTCCTAGAGAGGAGAGGTTACGGAGTGACGAGCTTCATGCGAGATAAGGCTTCTATCCGGCGCAAATCAGGCGTGCCTGACTAGGGTGCCTTATCGATGCCTGATAAGGCTCCTATCCGGCGCAAATCATGCGTGCCTGATCAGGGCGCCTTATTGATGCCTGATAAGGCTCCTATCCGGCGCAAATCAGGCGTGCCTGATCAGGGCGCCTTATTAATGCCTGATCAGGCTCCTATCCGGCGCAAATCAGGCGTGCCTGATCAGGGCGCCTTATTAATGCCTGATCAGGCTCCTATCCGGCGTAAATCAGGCGTGCCTGATCAGGGCGCCTTATTGATCCCTGCTTAGGCCCCTGTCTGGCGCAAATCAGGCGTGCCTGGTCAGGGCGCCTTATTGATCCCTGCTCAGGCCCCTGTCTGGCTCAAATCAGGCGTGCCTGATCAGGGCTCCTTATTGATCCCTGATCCGGGCCTGATGGATCCTCAGGCAGCCTGATTAGATTTCTGCTCGGGCTACGATTGCTGCCGATGAATTAGGGAAGGTTACTCGTCACAAGTTGAACCAAAGCATCGATACACGTTGGAATCCGACCTTCGCTATGTTGACGAGATTTATTTTGCTCTCAAAAGAAGTTGGATCAATTTTATTAAGTAACTCGGGTTCGTCTGAGAAGTTAACAGCATCGGGATTGCAGTTGGCTAACGAAATTGTCGAGGTACTGCAACCACTGGAAAAAGTGACAAGGGAAATTTGTGGAGAACGATTCGTCACGGACAGCAAAATCATTCCGTTGATTAATTGCTTAAAAAATAAAATTATGAAGCTTCGTGGGAGTCTCAAAACGGACACGGCACTGTCTTTGCTCGACCGTCTCGAAAACTCAGGTTCATTGCGATTTGGGCAAATTGAAAACAACGCTATTATGGCGACATCGACAATCTTGAATCCCAGATTTAAAAAACTACATTTCACTCAGCCTATGGCGCACGCAAAGGCAATAAGTCGTATTGCTCAGTGGATGAAGGAATTGAATCAAACCAACCCGAGCAGAAATTTGTTCAGGGTGAAATCCGGACCGGATCAGGCTGCCACAATAGCAAATCCGGGCCGGGTCAGGCGAATTTAGTCCGACCCTGATCAGGGATGTAACGCTTTTGCATATTCAGGTCCGGATCAAGCACCTTATCAGGCTCTGATCAGGCCCGGATCAAGCAACTTATCTGGCCCGGATCAGGCATCTTATCAGACCCGGGTCAGGCTCCGTATCCGGCTCGGATCAGGCACTATATCTGGCCCGGATCAGGCACCTTACCAGGCTCGGATTAGGCACTATATCTGGCTCGGATCAAGCAACTTATCTGGCTCGCATCAGGTGCCTCATCCAGCCTGAGACATGCGTGTCATCTGGCTCAATCATTTGATTAATTTTTTGTTTAACAATAGATCAACATTTATTAAATTATTATCGCAGTTACACGTTATCAAGTTTACTAACGTTATTAAAAATATGAAAACATTTTTTTTAAAGTTTAAGTTTTTATTTTATTTGACTTGATCGTTTAGTTTTTGTTCCGGTTTTGGCGATGACCGTTCCAATCTTTCGCACTGTTTATGACCGCCGCTAGCCCATCCGAAATTTGTTTCTCTTTGATAGAACTTGCGTGGGGAGTACCATCATACTTTGTCAAGATTGCATCTGAAATATTTTGAATACATAGAAAAATTAGTAAATATACATAGAAAAATCACATCTTTACATTAAGAGCATATATCAGTCGGACCTAGGGAGCGCCACCGCTCCCCCGTCGGGTATATCTATATTTATCATAAGTATAGATATATTCGACCAGGGAAAAGTGAGCGATATAGGCTCCGACTGATATATCCTCTTGAGATAATTAAATAATTAATAATTATTTAAAAATGGTGTACCTCGTAGTGGCGTAGCTCAATCTCTTTTCGTCGTTCTCGCATCATTTGTATATATATAGTGTTGTATATAAATTATTGAGAAAAAAAGGTTCGACGGTACAAAATGCAATTTGCGCAATTATTTCTCGTCATCTGGTCCTTGCACGTATGTATGAGTACATTTATGTACATATACGTATGTTTGTACTGTTGAACATTTTTTCTTGATACGAAATATATCACACTATATGGTGCGAATCATATCACAAATGATTCGAAATCACACGATATATCACAAATGGTGCGAAAGTGACAACGTGAGGTTAAGCTACGCCGCATAGTCTTCGCCCATCAAGTCGTATTTTATATATTATCACTGTTCATGTGTAGATAATCCACAGTATAATCGCAAATATACTTTACCTGAGATTTTGTATGCACTGCACTTTATTGAAGGGCTTGCCTTTCTTCAGGAGAAATTGATGAAGCGAACGAGATGTGTCGATGTAGCTACGGCGTGGCTGTTGCGCTTTCTTCTACGTATATAATACGGGACTGGCTGCCCGTATTATATACAAAAGTTTTGATTCCATATAACAATAATACAAAAAAATTAACATAAATATTTATTTATGATAAAAAAGATTTTGAAACAAATTTTGACGACACGCACTTTCGGTTGATAACCATTGTTTTCATATATTTTGCGTGCCTGCGTGTGCAGCTGTCAAAATATTTCGTGAGGCTTCGCCGACAGAGGCGCTGTCTAGTCCTAGAGAGGAGAGGTTACGGAGTGACGAGCTTCATGCGAGATAAGGCTTCTATCCGGCGCAAATCAGGCGTGCCTGACTAGGGTGCCTTATCGATGCCTGATAAGGCTCCTATCCGGCGCAAATCATGCGTGCCTGATCAGGGCGCCTTATCGATGCCTGATAAGGCTCCTATCCGGCGCAAATCAGGCGTGCCTGATCAGGGCGCCTTATTAATGCCTGATCAGGCTCCTATCCGGCGCAAATCAGGCGTGCCTGATCAGGGCGCCTTATTGATCCCTGCTTAGGCCCCTGTCTGGCGCAAATCAGGCGTGCCTGGTCAGGGCGCCTTATTGATCCCTGCTCAGGCCCCTGTCTGGCTCAAATCAGGCGTGTCTGATCAGGGCTCCTTATTGATCCCTGATCCGGGCCTGATGGATCCTCAGGCAGCCTGATTAGATTTCTGCTCGGGAACGTGTCCAATAATGCAATTCCTGGACCGACAGTGGAAATATCGAGCCAAACTGATGATCTATAGTCATTCCACGATGTTTTATTGAAAACGAAGAATATAAATAATGACCAACAGTGTCAAGACGAAATACCAACGGATTTTCGACATTACTTGAATCAACCAATGCTAGATCCCACGCAAGACCCAGTTCGGTATTGGTTGGGTGTCAAAACGGTGTATCCGACTTTAGCGATCATTGCCAAAAAATACATGGCAGTTGTTGGAACATCGGTGCCTTCGGAAAGATTGTTAAAAGTCTAGAAAACCTCAATGCCAAGGTTTAAAGAAAAACTTATGTAATAAAAAAAGTCTGATTTGTAAAATACATTCATAATATTTTTAAGATCATATTAAAAAGTGCAAATATGTAAAAGACTCAAACTATGTTTAGCATTTGGTCAGAATGAAAGCTGCTTTATTGTTACTTTGAATTTATTATTTTCTATTAAAAATAAATGTATCCAATTTATAAATTTACCACGGCAAAAACTTATTAAACACTTACGTTAGTTTTGATTAGCAATTCATTTTTTTTCGATTCTTAAGAATCGATTCTTACGAAATCGATTCTTTGGATTCGATTTTTTATGAGAATCGATTCTTCTGGATTCGATTCAGAATCGATTAGAGAATCAATTCTTTTCAAAGAATCGAGCATTCCTAAAATAAAGTATGGTCTTTAAAAGACCGCCCTTCATTTGCTGCCTAGCGTTTTTTTATTACCGAAAATGTTCCTACCCACATATAGTTGTTACACATACACGCATACATGGTGTCAGAGTCTTTTTGTGATACAGACTTTTCTCAATAGTGTAGGAATAAAAACACTCCTTCTGCATCGTTAATGGTCGGATAATTTTTTGTGCGTATAATAAATTATAAGAGTTATGGGTTGTCAACATTCACCCACCGCTACATAATGCCCCCCCCCCCCCCCCCCATTCGGCAACGTCTTCCCATTCCACCACACGTGACCCCCCTCTACTTTTCCGCGCTTTTCTCCTTCCACCGCCACGTTACGTCACATCCCCACTCTTCGGCGCTAGGCCCTTCTCCCCTCCACTGTAACGGCATACCCCCCGTACTTAGCTTTCCCTTGCTGGACCATCCCCCTCCGCCGTGCACTTGGCTTCCCCGCGCTGGACCATCCACCCCAGTCGCCCATGAGATCACTGCGTTAGAACCGGCATAGCTTTTTTACTAGGAATAAACGGCGCAAATAAAAAGAGTGGGAAGTCCTTTACAGCCGGAAATACGACTTTCATTTGACTTTCAACCCCCGATAAGGGTGGGTTCCAGAAGTTTAAAATTATTTCCAATTTTTTTGTTATTTCCCTTAGGCACTAGAAATAAATTGTCCAAATAAAAAACGAGAAATCCCTTCACCTCCGGATATACGATTTTAATTCGACGTTCACCCCTCGATAAGGATGGGTTCCGGGAGTTGAAAATCGTTGGTAATTTTTTTGTGACTTTTCGTAGGCACTCAACATTGATGCCGCAAAGAAAAAGACTGGGAATGTCTGTACCGCCCGAGATGTTAATGTTTTTCTGTTTCAACCCTGCAATCTGGGTGGACACCGGCCCACCAAATTTTTGTCAACGTTTTGTATAGCCTCTTCAGATGTTCTGGCGTCAAAATGTACCCGAAAAAAATATATATATTTTTTTAAAACTAAACAAATTTCGTTGGGATCGAACGATGCAAACTTCAGGCCCATGATATGCTTATGTCAAGATCGCGTTTCAGATTTTATTTAACTTGACTGGGTGAGCGCCTCACTCTATTCATTTAATTTCCAACTTGGAATTGAACTTTAATTACAATCGTCGGGACAATCAATTCTGGACATTCGGTACTTTATTCTAGATATTGTAAAGCTGAAGTAGATAGGTCTGTAGCTGTGAAGTACGATCGTTATATTGCAAATTTGGCATACACTTGACATTCCGTCAGAAATTATATAGGTATATGTATCCGTATATTTATATAGTGAGTGATATTGGAACGATATGTATTGGCATCACAAAAATGACATAAAATAGCATATACTGAAGGGGCGGTAAATGCAGTGAGACAAATTTACAGAATACGTATGAAATGCAATGAGATAAAAAATGTATGGAGTTTGTATCAAAAGTTGGTAAAACTAACTTGTGAAGAGGAGTTGTCAAGTTCGTAAAGTTAGTTAAAAAATTACATGGTCTCCGAACGGCAAACATCACAATATCGGATGCCCAAAGTATTTGTCAAAGTACTATGACGGAAAGGAATTCTCCGACCATATTGAGGAACGTTTAAAGCCGACGAATCGTAAAAGTTCACTTGAGCCAAACATTGAGACAGCTTTTTTTATTTTCACCTTTGGACAGAAAAACAATCAACCGATGTGGACATTCAACTTTTCCAGATCAACACTAGCTAAGTTATCGCCGCTTTCAAAGAATTCTTGAAACATTAATATTTCGCTCAAATCACCGTTCGCAACATGGAGATGTAACCAGCTGCTGTTTTTACAACCTGTTGGACAAACAAAAAAGCTGATAAACTGTCACTGAGATTGCACAATAAAATTACTCGTGCATGGCTTTATGCACGGAAACGATGCTCACACTTGTAAAGCTGGCCAGAGAGAAGATATAAAAACCGCCGCCTGTTAATTGAATAGGTTTACAAGCTCCGATCATACATATCATTATTTGTTTCTTCCAGGCGTCTGACATATCGTACCACTGGCACTGATAGTACGATTCGGCCAGACGATCGCTCTGTACATTAAAAAAATTGAATTTTCATTAATGTTTCGATGGGTAATATTGACACGGAAAAGTGCAAAGAACATGTTGGCATGAAGGGTACCTCAGTGACAAGATATTCACCAGCAACACAGTAACCATATATGAACAAAAGGATCATCGCACTCTCGAGTAGCGACGCCAGCATGATTATTTTGTCCGAGTTGTCAATATTCTACCAATATTCGAACAATCAACGCTGTGTAATTATTTTGTACACGCTTTAGTACTCCTTTCGCGGAGGGCCGTATTTTATGGGGGCACAAGGAGGGCCCGTCAGAATGATTGGTCAATTACAGCGGCGATTATCAAAAATGTGTCACATCAACCAACAACAGAGGGTCCACATTCAGTGACCCTCTGTTTTTCTTGTTGTTAGGTTATCTTTGATGTATTTTTACCCGATTATAGATGAAAATCAGTTGATTGTTAAATATCAGGCTTCGTGAAAGGAATACCTTAACGAAACAGCTGATTACGTACCAGCAGGACATTATAAGCTGCAAGGCCGATGAGCAAGGTGGATATGATAAGCTCTTCCAACAGAAGTAGACTGAATACTTGATTGACGTCTTCTATAATTCTATTCGCAAAATGGAAAGTTCCAGCGTTTTAGGTGGGAAAACTTGTCGCACTATGAGGAATCGGTGAACACTTACCCAAGAATATTTCGATGCCTCGCGACTATGTCGTGAAATACGCTTCTGGAAGATGCGTGATTGGCCATGCTCAGTTTTTTGATTCGTAATGTGAGAACGGACATCAGTCCGCATGCGTGAAGTGTGAAGGTGAATATATAGCCGATCGTTGCTGCATGATACGTGTTCAGAAATATAACCGGAATTTGATATGTCCAGACAAGCCAAAAAAGAGATGCGTCCTTCATCTCGAAAAAAAGGCGTGTACGATAAGGTAGAGTGTAAACGGTGCTTTCGTTTTCCGGCCCTAAGCAATTTCACCCATTAAAGCGCTTACCGATGCATCAAGAGATCGGCATTTTTATTTTTGAGGCTCAAGGGCTCGAAATTACGAGTCACTACAAAATCGGCGTGTTTTACCTTGAATCTTTATATGGTTTCTGATATTAGGGGCGTACACAAATTACGTAACGCTAAATTTCCCAATTTTAACTCCCCCTTCCCCCACGTAACAGGACCGAACGCCTGGCCTACGCCCCCCTCTATTCCGTTACGTAATGGGTTATTTGTCGTCAACAATTACGATTTTTTTTTCATAGATGAAACTAATTATGAAAGGTTCAGATTTATACTCATTTTACAAAGTATATACGCATCCAGTATTATACCATATTTTATGGAAAATTCGTTAAAATTAATCGAGATATATGTCTTGATTTGAACGATGAAAAAAAATATCTCTTTATTGTCCGATCGATATCTTTGTGAAAGGTTATCTGTAAATAAAAAGTCAACAATTTTTCGATATCTATACAAATGTAGATCGTTACGCATAGGCGTTTTGTTATTTTGGTTTTTTTTTTTACAAAATGCCTAAATTTTGGACATTTTTTTCTATTTTCAAGGCCCATTTTTGTATTCAAGCAGTCTTTAAAAGTGATAATTATCAATATATAAAAAATCGGCTACGTACAACCTTAGTCACGGCGATTACAAAAATGTCAAAAAAAAAAAAATTGAAAATCGACTAAGTTATTGAGTATTCGCTGGGACAATGTCGAACACAGTGACTTCCCCCCGTAACTGGCATTTCGTATGAAAAGCTGTCAATTTTTCGCCGTAAAATTGCGCGCGAGTTTTAAATTTAAAAGTTGAACATGCGGAAATTTTGCTATTTCTGGCAGTTCTAAAATCGTGACATAACGCAAACCTTGCCCCCGCCCCCACGTACGTAGACCGTAACGACGGGCTAGACCCCCCCCCCCCCCCAAATTATATAACGTAATTTGCGTACGCCCCCTTACGATTTTGCATTTACCTTTCAGACTAATAATTGACAAAATTGGGAAGAAGGGATGGAGGGTGGCGGTGACGTTGAAAAAATCGAGCATCTTTCATCTTTGCACAGAAAAGAATAGTTATAAACTCTGCTTGAATATATTCTATATCAGCATATCTAGAGTTTTCCTACGGCACGTAATTGGCCTGAAAAATTGAAACCCCACGTTATGATTCATTTTGTGGTTGACGAATAGTTTTTTCGAATGCCATAATTGGGCTAACAGCATAGAATCAGAATCTAATTACATGCAGGATTTCAAGTTACTAACTTTATTCGTTTTTTTAGTTACAAGACTGGGTGCACGGAACGGCAACGAAGTCGCACCTCAATGGTTCCGTGTATAAGCTTATGGTATTCCTTTCGGGGAGAGCCGTATTTAGTGGAGGCATAAAGAGGGCCCTTCTCAATCATTGGTATATAACAGTGGAGTTTAATCAAAATAAGTCACAATCCATTATAATACCCAACGATAAAGTGGAATAAAAAAGTCCGCGTAAATTTAGTAGACTCATCAGCCGTTTTTACATTTTCTCTGAAAAGTCGCGGCTACAAAAATTTTCGGCTGGTCACATTTCCCTAAATTTTATCATTAATATTTTCTTCAAACATTCGGTTATATTTATATTTATATTTATATTATATTATCTTTATATTTAGTGTATAAATTATTAGATAGAAATGGGATCAGGCGTGTCATCTCCATAAAGGGCCGTATAAATGAGACGATTTTAAATAATTTTCGTTAAGATTTCGTCAAAAATTAATCGTAATTTTCCGCTAAAAGCTCGGTAGCTCGTAGCTGTATTTATTTTTCTTGGAGATTACGAGACTGGGATTCGAACCTGCGACCTCCCGATGTTCTGATTCAGAGGCAAAGACGCTAACCACTAGATCAGTACACCTGTTTATTGGCATGTATTTTTAGTCATAAAGTTAGTTTAGGTCATAAACGAAAATCAGTCGATTGTTAATATTCGGGCTCGTGAAAGGAATACCTTAGGAACTTTTTGAGGAGTCTCTACAAGTATATGTCCCTACTATATTTGTATAAAATTGATTCCGATCCATCAATTATAGCAGTCAAGAAAAGAAAGAGTGCAATGTCTTCGGCATGTGGAACCAATGGAGAAAGGAAGAGAGATAAATGGTCATCCGTTCATTGGGGTCAAAGCCGCAAAACAGATAATTTTGGTCATAACTGTGTTCACTTCCTGAGGCTTTAGTTATAACGTCGATTCTCTCGTATATCAATTATTTTTTCGTTTTTTGCGTCATACAACAACAATAGTATGTCTTTACCGGCTCTGAAAAAAACTCCCAACGGTTTTATCTGAACGGCAAGCGACGCAACGATTCCCATTAGTAGCCAAAGCTTGAAGAACATTATGGCGACGCGATTGTAGGTCATATACACTTTTATCTCTTCGGGACTCTCGAATGACGATTCATCGACACTGTCTATCACCTGCTTCGTGATTTTCACCAAGGTCTGGGAAAACCTCATTACCAGCATCTTTAATATGACCATTATGTTCCATGCGTTCTCACCAATGTTTAAAACCATGAGGTTGAAATTGCCAAAGACATCGACGAAATCGGCGGTTATTGCAATAGTGTGAACGACTTGATAGACGAACCACACGGTGAATTTGACATAGTCCACTTTGAGAGGCCACAGGCCCATTAAAGCGAAGGAACGCTCGTTCAATATGAACAGGTCCTTGGCCCGATCGAAATTGTCCTGAAGTACGATACACTGTACAAAGAGTCTGGTACAACCTCGCAGTTTCTTGATTAACAATGTGGCTACTTACTGCCATTGGAGAGAGGCTTCCAGTTATCACCGCGGAGTTTGACGAAAGAATGACGCAAGCGAGTCCGTTTTGAAGCTCATTGCGCAGGATCGGAACGCATTTGTTCTAAGAAGGAAATAAAAATTGACCCTTGGTACGGTTAATAATGCTTGTAAGACTTAATTACACGTTTGCGTGCCTCGGGTACCTTTTCGTATCGATTCACGTGTCCTAGGCTCGTCTTTCTATCGTTTTTTCTCTCTTCCACTCATATTGCAATCTAATTATATTTTTTTCTCAATTCCATTTTTTCATGTGATCGGAACAGCTGCACAGGGGCGTTGCATTTGTTTGTCCGTTTGAGAGATCCGACAAGTTGCGTACGATCACTTGCGAAAGTTTTTATCTAATGAGGGGTTCATGTAGCATAATTACAGTGTAAAGACGTTTATTCCTAAGAGGAGTATAATGTTCGTCCAAACAATGTAGGGGGCAAAACGCACAGAGAATTGTAATTCTACGTAAGTTGAGCGGAGTCAGTGATCGCTCCTCCCTATTTTTACATTACCGACATTATGTGAAATAAAATATTCGCATTGCCGTGACGAGAACACTGCCATAAGAGTATGGAAGGTACGATCGGTTCAAAACTCAGTCGCGCTCGTTACGTAACCGAGAAAATAGCAGAAAGACTGGAGAACGATCAAGAAAAAGGCGACGCTCCATCGGGAAATCTCGAGAGTACAAGCTCGTTGGTTTATAGCGGTTCCAACTGTTTTTTGCAAAGCCAATACATTTTGCAAACGAACGAGATTGTGTCGTTATAAAAATCGGCAAGGTCTGAATGTGCCTGTCACCAGCATGTTGAAAAATTGTCGCGAAGCAGAACACAGCGAGAGTAATATACAAGGTAGGGGTGAGACAGCCCTCTCTTTTCCGACAGCATTTGGATCATTTTGGATACTTATAATTTTATCCATGACGTTTTAAAATATCTGAGATAACGGGCGTGGAAACTATTAAAGTATTTAATAAAGTCGTGTTTAGTAATGTTTCGTTTATTATTAGTCATGCATGATTGGTATTATTTTTGTAAATATTTTATGTTAACCGTCAACGAGTGTGTTGGAATTACTATATTACTTTTTGTTTTTCATAAATCATTCGTTACTAAATACGTGTTCCATTCGTTAGAAAAAAAAAAACTGTTTATATATTATATAATAAATACATAATAATTAATTGTTTATATCCTGTAACTATCATCAGTATCGTAATTGTACTGTCGTAACTGTCGTACCTCTATATATACTACATATGAACATGTGTTTATGTACGTTTCGTAAAACATAAATAGCTGCAGCCGGAATATTATAATTAGTGTGTTAACGGATTAAGCCAACAGATTACTTATTTTTGAATTTTTTTCAAAAGTCCCGCTTAGGAATACCTTAAAATATTAAACATTGAGCGCCCCGAATATAAATAAAAATTTCGCACATATTACACTCTTTTTAGCACCCGCCACTGTGTGAAGTTTTTATTTTTCGAATAACGTCTACGTACAGCGAGAATTGCATTTATATAGATTATGAAACTTTTTTATTTTCATTTTTCAGACCAACCATCTTCAAGTTATAGTTCCGGCCGGTGCGGCACAGTTTTTATACAGAGGGTCCAGTTAAGTTTAATTGTTTTAAATACGAATCTACGTGAAATAAGTTCAATGTATGCTTTATATCTTCATTCCAAATCTCAAATGAACAATCTAGTCGACAAAAAATCCGAAAAACGACCTTTTTTGGCCTATCATAGTGACGTCTTCCTTTAAGGAAAAAACGAAGATTTTTTCTTTTTTAAAAATATATATAGAACGTTTGACAAGCCAGCCGGAACCGCTTCCCTGTCACTTGTTGATTTCCTCACATCTCTTTACCCCTAGTATATTATACCCCTTATATATTTACAAATGTTAACATTCTATAGATATTATATATTGAAATAAATAGCCTACAGAGTTAGTCTTTGAAAATAAGTTCCGATAGTTCCCCATGAGGTAATTGCAGTACGGTGTGGAATTCTTTCTCGGAGTGCTCTATTAGTGAGAACCCCTTCCGCCTCTCACAAGAACGAGGGGTTTAACTCTTTACCCTTTTTTACAAAACGGAGTGCTTTGGGGGCGTATACAAATAACGCCTGCCCCCCCCTTTCCTATTCCGTTACGTAACGGGTTCTTTGTCGTGAATAATTGCGATTTTTTTCATAGACATAACTAATAATAAAAAGATCGTGGTTATACTCACTTTACGAATACTTTACGAAGCATATGTTCATCCAGTTTTGAACCAATTGTTATGAAAAAATCTTTAAAATTAACCGAGGTATATGCTTTAATTTGACGACAAAAAATTTCTCTTCATTGTCCCGTCGATATCTTTATGAAAGGCTATCTGTAAATACAAAGTCAACAATTAATCGATATCTATACAAATGTACTTATCGTTATAAGTAGCCGTTTTTTTATTTTGATTTTTTCACAAAATGCCGACGGTTTGTAGATTTTTTTCTATTTTCAAGGCCCTTTTTTCATTCAAGCAATCTTTGAAAATAGTACTTAGCAAAGTTTGAAAAATCGGCTACGTCCAACCTTAGTGACTGCGATTACAAATATGTAAAAAAAAATTTAATCAATTGATAAGTTTTTGAGTATTTGCGATAAAAATGCGCTTAAAGTTTTCGTACCGTTTTTTTCGATATAAAGTTATGTTTTTTATAGAATATTGATACTTACATTAAAGTATCTAGTCGTGGGCTATATGATGGTTCTTCATCTTCATTATATTTCACAAAATAATAAGAGCCTGCACTTCATCTATGGTGAACGGTGCCACACCTGTAGAAATTGAGGGCACTAATCGGTCGCGTTACCTGTTCTCACCAAAGTGACTGTAACTCCGTCAATTTTCCAATTTGTGAATAAAAATGTTGCTAACACATTTTTGAATATATGTATTTTCAAGAATGATAAAAACAAAAAAAATGTTTTTTTTTTGTTTTGCTTGGGGAAAGCTAGTGTGCAAGAACTGTACAAGTTCTTGCACAGTGACTTCCCCCCTCCTCCGTAACGGCATATCCCCCGCACTTAGCTTCCCCTTTCCCCCTAAGATCCCAGCGTTAGAACCGGCATAGCTGGTCTACTAGGAATAAACGGCGCATTAAAAAGAGTGGGCATCCCTCTACGGCCGGAAATGCGATTTTCATTCGACTTCCACCACCCGATAAGGGTTCCCGAAATTGAAAATCGTTTTTAATTTTTTTGGCTCTCCTCTGATACGAGAAATACACGGCGCAAATAAAAATCTGAGTATGCCTTTACCGCCGGAGTTACGTTTTTTTTCAACTTTCACCCCTCAATAAGGGTGGGTTCCGGAAGTTTAAAATCGTTGCTAATTTTTTAGTGACTTACCGTAGGTACTCAGAATTTATGCCGCAAAGAAAAAAAAAACTGGGAATGTATGTACCGCCCGAGATATTAATTTTGGTCTGTTTCGAACCCTTAATATGGCCCACCAAGTTTTTTTTAAACGTTTTGTATAGCTTTTACAGATATTCTGGAGACAAAATGTACCCGAAAAAAATTGATTACATTTTTCTTCAAATTTTCTTCAACATTTAATTCAAACTTTTTCGTTGCGATCCAACGATGTAAACTTCAGGCCCACGATACTCTTATGTGAAGATCACTTTTCAGGTTTTATTTATGTTAACAGGGTGAGTGGCCCACTTTATTCATTCAATGCGCAAATTGGAATTTAACTTTACACTGCAACAACGAGGCGTGTTTGACGTGTGTTCAAGGTATGTAGAAGTAACACAACATTAAAGCTAGACAGGCGTTGCTATGTTGATTAGACACACTTATGCATATGGTAACACGTAATGCGTTACAATTACACACGTAATGCGTTAAGATTACTCACGTAAGTGTCTAATTTTCACGCGTTAGTTTATTACACACCTTCGTAGCTGTCCCCATCAATAGCATGCTTATTCGAACACACATAAAGCGAGTACAATCAACATACAAGATTCATGTTTACACACATTGGACTAAATACATGTCCAATGTGTGTTGCAATCAACACATGTTGATAGCAACACACGAGCAAAAATAACACGGAAAAAAGCAACACAGTTTAAGTGTGTTGCGAGTTATCGATCATATATGTGAAAAATCACCTTGGTTACGGCATCAAGTGAGAATCATTACTTAATTAGACATCGATTGATTAACCGGTTAATTAGAAACCACATTCGGTCTTAACTTTTTGTTTCATTTATTGACGTCGAAGCTCGGAACGCCGGTTGGACGGAATTAGTTATTATCACCGCGTTTGTCGCGTCAAATATTGCGGCTTCGTTAATCCAGGTTAATCTGTGAAGTGGGAGGGAAAGCAAAAGCGATCGAAAGCCAAAGGGTTAGCCATGATGAGCGATTTATTTTTATTTTTTCCCAAAGAACACTGAAAGGTGAGTTTATAATACAGGGAAAGATAAAAAACATAAAATAACTGTTTACAATTATTTAAGATTGTAATTTTACTAAAAATAATGTGGGGCGAGGTGACTACGCAAAGGGGAATTAGAAGAACTAATTAACACCAGGGTTGAAGAATTATGACCGAGGTTACGGTAAGGTGGGGGGGGGGGGGGGGGTCTTGTTCCTCCCCTTGCCGTAACTCGCAGTCGATGGCCGAACTTCCCCATTAAGGTAGGAGAGGTTAACCACTTCTCCAGTGACGAGGGTGCGGGGGGGGGAGGGACCACTTTGCAGCGATAAGGATCCGCTTCTCCAGCGTGTAGGAGGAGTTGTCACTTCTTCAGCGGCGGGGAATCACTTTTCAGCGGAAGGTAAGGGGGAAACCACTTTTCAGCGATAAGGATCCGCTTTCCAGCGTGTAGGAGGGGTGGTCGCTTCTTCAGCGGGAGGCTTACCTTTCGGGAACGGGCCGAAGAAAAAGAGGCCCTGTTTGGTCCGCGCTCCGATTCTTATTGACTAGCGCGTACCAGGAGGAGAGTTGGGCGCCTCGAGCGCGTCGGTTATGGCCCGAAGCTTCGGAAAGTTGAGGCGGGAACCAGAGCTTGCACTCTAGTGCGCGGGTCTCCCACCGCGGCGCTGGAGTAGCTCGACTCTTCCGGAAAAAATGTACTACGCGAAAATACCGTCGCGGCGCTGTAGTCGCTCGGGTGCTAAATGACACGAAATATCAAATCTTGTCCCGCGTATATATTGCGTCGCGTTTGACAGCTCGATGACTCGTATTTGTTATAAAGTGTATTTGTATTTAAATTATTTTTCAACGCGAGGGTTTAGGGTAATTATACGGCGGGGCGATCATCGCGCGATCCCAACCGGGGAATATACATCGGGGTCCTCGCCTTACTCGGCCCTCAAAAGAAGTTCCTCGCTTCGGATCTGATAAGTATCAATCCGGACAAATATCGCTTGTCCAGATTAAAAGAAAAATATTTAAATAATAAAAATAGCATTGACTTAAATACGTGCATAAAGCGTGTGTATAATATTTTTGTGTGTACCGGAGTACCTTTTAGGTTATCCCCGGAGGGGTATCCACTCGGCGAGGACCTTACAAATAATTCAGGTAAGACTTAATTTCTATGTTAATAATATATATATATATTTTTTTTGTACGTACCCGGAGCTTCGAACTCCTTGCCTCCGGTGTCAGAGGCTTTGTCGAAGGTTGCCACCTCGACGAGTCTCTGTGTCGCAACTTTGAAGCTCACATGCATCGGGGTAGCATTTGTCGCATGAGTGTATCGCCAGGGTATGAATGGTGTATAAATGTTGTACACAGGGTGTGCGAATGGTGTGTGAGTTGTACGCAAGGTGTGCGAATGGTGTGAGTGTTGTACGCAAGGTGTGCGAATGGTGTGAGTGTTGTACGCAAGGTGTGCGAATGGTGTATTTTATACATTTAATGAAATCTAATGTTTCGTACGTTTTTCAGGTTCAAAGAAGACGCAGGAGCGAAGACGGCAGCATAAAATGGAGTGTATGCCAGGATGGCGTACAACACATTGATAGATAATTTCTGAATTTGTCACTTGGAAGAACCTGCAATTGGAATCTATTTTCCAAAACCTCGATAGATGCATTGACTCTTTAGCGACGCATTTTTGTTTCGCGGTCATCAACGACAAGCAAAAAGCTGCCGTCTTCGTGAAGCTGTATGAGAACCTAGCCTATTCGAAGACAAGAAAAACAGTGAAACCTCTTATAGATACTACAGATTAATATATAAATGATGTTCAGTTCAATAAATGCATATATTTTGACGATAAAAAGCTTTCGTCATTCAATTTATTATTCCGATGCATCTCATGTATATACAGCAGGGAAAAAATGAGTGTGTTGTTTATGCACACTCTGAGTGTGTAAATGGCTGTAGAGACATTTTTGCACGTCCCAACGTGTGCAAGAAAATAACACACGTAAGTGTGTTGTTTGAACGCATCTATCCGTCTTATTTTTACACCGTTATTTTTCACACACGTCAAAACGTGTAAAAAGTGTCTGCAAGCATTTACACACCTAAAGTGTGTGAAAACAACACGTTTGTTTTTGCAGTGTAATGATGATCGTCGGGACAGTCAATTCTGGACATTCAGTACTTTATTCCAGACATTGTAAAGCTGAAGTAGGTAGGTCTGGGCTTGTGGAATACGATCGTTATATCGTAAATTTAGCATACACATAATATTCGTTTAGAGGTCATATAGGTATATGTATACGTATATTTATATAGTGAGCGATATGGGAAGGATATGCATTACAAAAATTACATAAAATAGCATATAATGAAAGGGCGATAAATGAAGTGAGACAAATTCACAAAATATGTATGAAATGCAATGAGATCAACACTGTATGGAGTTCGTATAAAACATTTGTAAGACGGACCTGTGTATAAAAGTTATCAAGATTGTAAAGATAGTTTCAAAATTATATGTTCTCCGCACGGCAAACATGACAAATATTGGATGCCCAAAATATTTGTCAAAGTGCCATGACTGAAAGACATTCTCCGACCATGTTGAGATACGTTTAAAACCGAACAGTCGTAAAAGTTCAGTTGAACCAAACATTTAGATAGCTTTTTTTTTATTTTCACCTCTGGACTGAAAAACAATCAACCGGTGTGGACATTCAAGTTTTCCAGTTCAACACTCCTCCAGTTTGCGCAGCTTTCGAAGAATTATTGAAACTTTAATATTTCGCTTAAATCACTGTTCGCAACATAGAGATGTAACCAGCTGCTGTTTTTACAGCCTGTTGGACAAACAAAAAAGCTTATGAACTGTCACTCAGATTGCACAATAAAATTACTCGCGTATCGCTTAATACACGGAAGGGATGCTCACACTTGTAAAGCTGGCCAGAGAGAAGATATAAAATCCCCCGCCCGTTAATTGAATAGGTTTAGAGGCTCCAATCATACATATGATTAGTTGTTTCTTCCAGGCGTCTGGCATCTCGTACCACTGGCAGTGATAGTACGATGCGGACAGACGCTCGCTCTGTGCATGAAAAAATCAATTTTTCATTCATTTATCGAAGTGTAATATTGACGGGGAAAAGTGCAAAGAACATATTGGCATGAAAGGTACCTCAGTGATCAGATATTCACCAGCAACACAGTAACCATAAATCAATAAGAGGATCGTCGCGCTCTCGATTAGCGATGCCAGTATGACTATTGCGTCCAGGTTTTCAAGATTCTACAAATATTCGATCAATTATCGCTGTGCAATTATTGTGTATGCTTAAGGTATTCTTTTCACGGAGCTGTATTGGGGGGGGGGGGGGGCACAAGGAGGGGCCTTCTGAATTATTAGTAAATTACAGTGGCAATTAATAAAAATAAGTCACAATAAATTATTATACCCAATTATAAACGAGAATAAAAAATTGCGCAAATTTAGTACATTTAGACATTATTACATTTTCTCTGAAAAGTCGCGGCTGCGAAATTTCTACGGCTAGTCATATTTTTCTAAGTTTTATCATTAATATTTTATTTAAACGTTAGGTGACGCTTGGTTTTCATTGTCGTTGCGGAATCTTTGATGTATTTATACTTCATTATAGATGAAAATCAGTTGATTTTCAAATATTAGGGTTCGTGAAAGGAATACCTTCACGGGTAAGGTGATTACGTACCAGAATGACATTGTAAAATGCTAGGCCGATGAGTACGGTGGATACGAAGAGCTCTTCCAACAGAAGTATACTGAATACTTGATTGACGTCTGCTATTATTCTATTCGTAAAATGGAAAGTTTGTTTTAGGTGGGCAAACTTGTCGCACTATGAGGAATCGGTGAAAATTTACCCAAGAATATTTCGATGTCTCTCGACTATGTCGTGAAATACGATTCTGGAAGATTCGTGTTTGGCCATGTTCAGGTTCTCGATTCTTAATGTGAGAACGGACATCTGTCCGCATGCGTGAAGTGTGAAGGTGAATATATAGCCGATCGTTGCTGCATGATACGTGTTCAGTATTATAACCGGAAGTTGATATATCCATATAAGCCAGAAAATAGATGGGTCCTTCAGCTCGAAAAAAAGGCGTGTACGATAAGGTAGAGTGTAAACCATACTTTCGTTTTCCGACCCTAGGCAATTTCACCCATTAAAGCGCATAGCCGATGCATCAAGAGATCGGCATTTTTATTTACGAGGCTCGAGGGTTCTAAATTACGAGTCATTGAAAAATCGGCGTGATTTACCTTTAATCTTTATACGGTTTCTGATATTACGATTTTTTTGCGTTTACCTTTTGGACTAATAATTGGAAAAATTGGGCGGAAGGGATAGAGGGCGTCGGTGACGTTGAAAAAATCGAACATCTTTGATCTTCAATTAATTTAAAGAATAAACTCTGCTTGAATGTATTGGATATCAGCACATATAGAGTTTTCCTAGGGCACGTAATTTGCCTGAAAAATCGAAACCCCACTTTATGATTTATTTTATGGTTGAAGAATAGTTTTTTTTCGAATGCCATGATTGAGCTAACAGCATAAAACAAAAATCTAATTACATGCAGGATTTCAAGCTCCTAACTTTGGTAGTTTTTTTTTATTTACAAGGCTGCACTGAGAAAAAAAAATCATTGATCCAATATCATTGGTGTTATTGAATGAAATTTCATTGATTCAATTGTAAAATTGTTGGTGTAAATAATCGGATTTATCAGTCCAAACAAAACGCTGTTGACTTCAATAACATGATAAAATTGAATTTTTTTTTCATTCAAAAGATATATTGATAGCCGAGAACAATATATTGTTGGAACTATCTAAAAAATTATTGCGAACAAATGATATAGTTTTGAATGCAATTTCTGCAACGAACGAAAAAAGCGTATAAATTGTTGATTCGACATGAATATTGTTGATTCGACTACACAAGAAAAATTGAATTTCGCTCGCTTGATTCAAATAAAATTTCTATTGAGAAAATATGTTGTTTTATTGTTTTCACCATATCCGATATTGATTTTTAAGTACATTATTCGTCGAACTATTGATATTTTATTTTTATTGAAAAATATTAAGCAAATGTCTGAATTGGTTAAAAAATTATGCGACAGTGAAATTTGTTTCTTGCACATTTGGTTGAAAAAATTCGACAAGATCATGGCCGAGCGCCACCGAAATTATAGGGGTGAGGAAACCCGTAGTTTTCGGAGTAACCGCTAGAAACCGCACGCGCGCTCGTTTCTCGTAAGCGTAGCGTGAACCGAAAATCTACTTAAACGCTGGAGAAACTCTAAAGAGTATCGCTTCTTGGCCTGTTGCTGAGATCAAAGTGCAGTATCTGTTCTAATCAGTTGAATATCTGATATTCTCTCCATGGATATTTCGTTGGATATCTGTTATTCTCTCCACTATTATCGTGGATGATCATTCTAATGCTCACTTTTTATTTAAGATTTAAAACAAATTGAAAAACTTACGTGCCATAGCATATTCGTTTCGATGTAGTAAAGGAATAATTAATTCTATTAAGTATATTTTCGTACGAAATAAAAAATGTTTGTAGCAACCGCCTAATTATTTCATCCAATCCATCTACGGATTGTATATAAAATGATTTCAATATATCATTTTATTTGAAGGATAATAAAAGATATTTAGAGAACAGAAGAGCTTTTTCAAATAAAATAATACGTTATTTAAATCAATCACATTTCCCAATATATTATACTATTGTAACAATTTCATATATCGGTGGCACTCCGCAGCAGCACATTTATATGTACCAACCAATATATTTTTTTGATTCATTTGTTTTTTTTTCTCAGTGCGTGGATGCACTGAATGGCAACGAAGTCGCACCTCAAAGGTTCCGCGTATAAACTTAAGGAGGGCCGTATTCAGTCGGGGCATAAGAAGGGCCCTTCTCATTCATTGGTAAATTACAGTGGTGCTTAATAAAAATAAGTCACAATCAATAATTATACCCAACGATAAACTGGAATAAAAAATGTCGCGCAAATTTAGTAAACTCATCAGCCGTGTTTACATTTTATCTGAATAAGTCGCGGCTTCGAAAAGTCATCTGCTAGCCACATTTTCCTAAGTTTCGTCATCAATATTTTCGTCAAGCATTCGGTGACCCTCTGTTTTTATTGTCGTTACGGAATCTTTAGAATTTCGTCCACGCGTGGGCAGTTTACACGAGGCATCCAGAGTTATTTAGTGCATGAATGATTAGATAGCAATGTGGCCAGCCTGTCATCTCCATAAAGTGCCTTATAAATGAGACTATTTTTAGAGTCGTAATTTTTCGTTTAAAGCTCGGTAGATTTTGGCTTGGTGACTTGGCTTGAGATTTTACCAGTATACTGAGATATATTATTGTAGAATCTATTGTACGGGATCTTCCGCCTTAGTACATTCCCCACCAAAATCCACTTCCGCATCTCCACTTTACGGCCGCAGCCGACTTCCCTCTCTGTATCGCCTTTACCATGGGATTTCTATCATAGGTATAGGGAAATAGCGCAAAACCTATGCCATTAACAGCCGGTCCCAGGTCAAAGCCGAAAAACAGACCATTTTGGTGATAACTGCATTCACTGCCTGAGGCTTTAGTTATCACGTCGATTCTCTCGTATATCTAATATTTTTTTGTTTCGCGCATCATACAACAATAATCGTATGTCATTACCGGCATGGAGAAATTTTCCCAACGGTTTTATCTGAACGGCAACCGACGCAAACATTCCCATTAGTACCCAAAGCTTGAAGAATATTACGGCGACCCGATTGTAAGCCATATACATTTTCATCTCTTCGGGACTCTCGAATGACGTTTCATCGATACTGTCTATCACCTGCTTCGTGAGATTCACCAGGGTCCGGGAAAACCTCATTACCAGCATCTTGAATATGACCATTATGTTCCACGCGTTCTCACTAATGTTCAGAAGCATGAGGTCAAAATTGCCAAAGACGTCAACGAAGTCGGCGGTTATTGCACACGTGTGAATGACTTGATAGACGAACCACACGGTGAATTTGACATAGGCCGATTGAAGAGGCCACACCCCCATTATAGCGAAGGTACGCTCGTTCAATTTGAACAGGTCCTTGGCCCGATCGAAATTACCCTGAAGCACGATACACTGTACAGGGAGTCTGGGAAAACCTCGGAATTTCTTGATTAACAATGTGGCTACTTACTGCCATTGGTGAGAGGCTTCCAGTTGTCACTGCGGAGTATGACGAGAGACTGACGGAAGCGAGTCCGTTTTGAAGCTCATTGCGCAGGATCGGAACGCATTTGTTCTTAAACGGAAATAACAATCGATCCTTCGTAAGGTTAATAATACTTGGGAGACTTAATTACACCTTTGCGCGCCTCGGGGACATTGTTGTATCGATTCAGGCGTTCTAAGCTCGTCTTTCTATTATTTTTCTTTCTTCCACTCACATTGCAATCTAATTTTGTTTTTTCATTTCAATTTTTTCATGTGATCAGAACAGCTGCACAGGGGCGTTACATTTGTCTCCCGAGCAGAAATTTGTTCAGGGTGAAATCCGGACCGGATCAGGCTGCCACAATAGCAAATCCGGGCCGGGTCAGGCAAATTTAGTCCGGCCCTGATCAGGGATGTAACGCTTTTGCATATTCGGGTCCGGATCAGGCACCTTATCAGGCTCTGATCAGGCCCGGATCAAGCAACTTATCTGGCCCGGATCAGGCATCTTATCAGACCTGGGTCAGGCTCCGTATACGGCTCGGATCAGGCACTATATCTGGCCCGGATCAGGCACCTTACCAGGCTCGGATTAGGCACTATATATCTGGCTCGGATCAAGCAACTTATCTGGCTCGGATCAGGTGCCTCATCCAGCCTGAGACATGCGTGTCATCTGGCTCAATCATTTGATTAATTTTTTGTTTAACAATAGATCAACATTTATTAAATTATTATCGCAGTTACACGTTATCAAGTTTACTAACGTTATTAAAAATATGAAAACATTTTTTTAAAGTTTAAGTTTTTATTTTATTTGACTTGATCGTTTAGTGTTTGTTCCGGTTTTGGCGATGACCGTTCCAATCTTTCGCACTGTTTATGACCGCCGCTAGGCCATCCGAAATTTGTTTCTCTTTGATAGAACCTGCGTGGGGAGTACCATCATACTTTGTCAAGATTGCATCTGAAATATTTTGAATACATAGAAAAATTAGTAAATATACATAGAAAAATCACATCTATGCTCTTTACATTAAGAGCATATATCAGTCGGGCCTAGGGAGCGCCACCGCTCCCCCGTCGGGTATATCTATATTTATCATAAGTATAGATATATTCGACCACGGAAAAGTGAGCGATATAGGCTCCGACTGATATATCCTCTTGAGATAATTAAATAATTAATAATTATTTAAAAATGGTGTACCTCGTAGTGGCGTAGCTCAATCTCTTTTCGTCGTTCTCGCATCATTTGTATATATATAGTGTTGTATATATATTATTGAGAAAAAAGTGTTCAACGGTACAAAATGCAATTTGCGCAATTATTTCTCGTCATCTGGTCCTTGCACGTATGTATGAGTACATTTATGTACATATACGTATGTTTGTACTGTTGAACATTTTTTCTTGATACGAAATATATCACACTATATATATACAAATGGTGCGAAAGTGACAAAGTGAGGTTAAGCTACGCCGCATAGTCTTCGCCCATCAAGTCGTATTTTATATATTATCACTGTTCATGTGTAGATAATCCACAGTATAATCGCAAATATACTTTACCTGAGATTTTGTATGCACTGCACTTTATTGAAGGGCTTGCCTTTCTTCGGGAGAAATTGATGAACCGAACGAGATGTGTCGATGTAGCTACGGCGTGGCTGTTGCGCTTTCTTCTACGTATATAATACGGGACTGGCTGCCCGTATTATATACAAAAGTTTTGATTCCATATAACAATAATACAAAAAAATTAACAAAAATATTTATTTATGATAAAAAAGATTTTGAAACAAATATTGACGACACGCACTTTCGGTTGATAACCATTGTTTTCATATATTTCGCGTGCCTGCGTGTGCAGCTGTCAAAATATTTCGTGAGGCTTCGCCGACAGAGGCGCTGTCTAGTCCTAGAGAGGAGAGGTTCGGAGTGACGAGCTTCATGCGAGATAAGGCTTCTATCCGGCGCAAATCAGGCGTGCCTGACTAGGGTGCCTTATCGATGCCTAATAAGGCTCCTATGCGGCGCAAATCATGCGTACCTGATCAGGGCGCCTTATTGATGCCTGATAAGGCTCCTATCCGGCGCAAATCAGGCGTGCCTGATCAGGGCGCCTTATTAATACCTGATCAGGCTCCTATTCGGCGCAAATCAGGCGTGCCTGATCAGGGCGCCTTATTGATCCCTGCTCAGGCCCCTGTCTGGCTCAAATCAGGCGTGCCTGATCAGGGCTTCTTATTGATCCCTGATCCGGGCCTGATGGATCCTCAGGCAGCCTGATTAGATTTCTGCTCGGGTATAAGGTAGGTATAAGACTTCCGAAAATCTCTCTTTTCCGAAAGCATTTGGATGCATTTGGGATACTTATAATATTATCCATGGCATTTTATTCATATCGAGATAATGGGCGTGGAAACTATTAAAGTAATTAATAAAGTCGTGTTTAGTAATGATTCGTTTATTATTAGTCTTGCATAATTGGTATTATTTTTGTAAATATTTGATGTTAACCGTCAACAAGTGTGTTAGAATGTCTTTATTACTTTTTGTTTTTCATTAATCCTTCGTTACTAAATACGTATTCCATTCATTAGAAAAAACTCTTTATATGTTATATAATAAATACATGATAATTTATTGTTTATTTCTGGTAACTATGATCAGTATCGTAATTGTAATGTGGTAACTGTCGTACCTCTATATATACATGTGAACATGTGTTTATGTACGTTTCGTAAAACATACATAGCTGAAGCCGGAATATTATAATTAGTGCGTTAACGGATTAAACCAACAGATGACTTATTTTTCAATTTTTTTCGTTGAATTTTTTGCATGTTTTCAAAGTACCTATTGGTACATATTCAAGAATACGGGATCGAAAATTCTCGTTAAGGTATTCCTTTCATAAACCAAAATATTTATCAATTATCTTGTTTTCGTTTATAATCAAGTAAAAATACATCCCAGTATACTGGTAAAATTTCGCGCCAAATTATCAAACTTTAATCGAAAAATTACAACTCTAAAAATTGTCTCATTTATACGGTGCTTTATGGAGATGTCACGCTGGCCACATTTCTATCTAATCATTTATACGCTAAATATCTCTAGATGCCTGATGTACACTGCTCACGGGTGTAAAAAAATCTAAAGATTTTGCAACGACAATAAAAACTTAGGGTCACCGATTGTTTAAAGAAAATATTATTGACAAAACTTGGAAAAATGTGACTAGCAGACAAACTTTCGCAACCGTGACGTTTTAAAAGATGTCTAAATCTACTAAATTTGCGCGAAATTTTTATTCTAGGTTTTCGTCGTCTATAATAACCGATTGTAACTTTTTTTTTTAAATTCAGTGCCATTGTAATATACCGATTATTCAGGTGGGCCCGCTTATGCCTCCACAAAATACGGCCGTCCGGTAAAGGAACACCTTGATGTAATTAAAAATTGAGTGCCCCGAATATAAAAATTTCGCAAAAATTACACTCCTGTTAACACCCGCCATTGTGTGAAGATTTTGTTTTCCGAAAAACGTCTACGAACAATGAGAGCTACATTTATATAGATCATGAAACTTTTTTATTTTCATCTTTCTGACCAACCATTGTCAACTTATCGTTCCGGCCGGTGCACCACAGATTTTATACTTTTTTTAGCACCCTAAATTCCAACTTTTTGCTTCAATATAACAATGTGTCCTTTGGCTATCAAGTGTATAAGAAAGTCAAGTCCCACCAACCCCCACAATTATATACATATATATATATATATATATATATATATATATATGTGTGTGTGTTTTAAGTGTCAACTTAACCTCGAGGGTGGGGTTTCTTTGACAAGTGCATCTTATGTCAAAGGTTACGGATTATTTTGACATCATTTTGATTGAATATATGTCATATTCTATGCATTATACATGGAATTAATCCAACGATTTTTTACAATTATATTGTCATTTTTATTAAGGAAATATTTTACATAAAATCATCAAGTACCTAGGATACTATTATGAACACTTAATCAGACTTATAATTATCATTGAGACGAAAATAAACTTGAACAACAAATGTGAAACCATTCAAATGATCACACGTTTAAACCGTGTGTTGGCGCTTTGTTAAAGTAGCCCCAAAAAGGGTCAAAGTTACCGTTAACGTAGTACGAGCGCGCAATCTTAATTACCATAAATTTTGTTCAAATTTTAACCAGACATAGTTCATATCATTATGCATGTTTGAATGAAATTTCAGAACAGTCGACGATTTAGATTGGGAGATAATGGGTTTTAAAATTGCAAATTTTAAAACTGCAGTGTCCGCATTGAAATTTAAACAGAATAATTTTCCGTAAAAAATACTTGTCCCCTACAGGGTGTCCCATTTTAATCTTACACCTGAATTTTCCCGAAAAATATTGCTCGGACGAAATATTGTGTGGAACAAAACTTCTAGGGATTGAAGTTTGAAAAAAGTTTATTTCAGGAGCCAAAATTCAAAATGGCGGCGTTACAAAGGCTGACATGTTTTTTTCAAACGGAAACATAACTTTTTTTTATTGCCAAAAAATTTGTCAGCTGAAAACTAAAAACTTTTGTTGAAAATTTTGTTTGATAAAGTTCATAGTTTTCAAGTGGAACATCATTTTCAATTATTTCAGATGTATCCAGGATTTGTGCGTATGTGTGTGTGTGTTTTTCTACCCATCGTGATCAAAGTTCGTCAAGGATTTAAAGAAACACGTTTTTGGGCCTGAAAATGGCACAAACGCTATTAAAATGGAAAAAAAACGATTTTTCATCGATTTTCCTCCAAAATTTTGTCATGAAATATCGTCCAAATTTGAAAACAAAAAAACAAAAAAAAACAAAAATCTTCAACAAAAAAATTTGATTCTTTTTTTGTTCAAGTGGTCATACATTCGAAAATACAACATTGAGCGGCTTGCCGTGAGACATTTAGTCTAATTGTCCCTACTACCGGCATTTGCGTTAGCCAAAGCGTAGGAGGTTGCTTGGCTGATGGCATGAAAATGATGTTCTCACTTGAAAACTATGAACTTTATCAAAACATTTTTTCAACAAAAGTTTTCAGCTGACAAATTTTTTGGCAATAAAAAAAAGTTATGTTTCCGTTTGAAAAAAAACATGTCAGCCTTTGTAACGCCGCCATTTTGAATTTTGGCTCCTCAAATAAATTTTTTTCAAACGTCCCCCTCCAATCCCTAGAAGTTTTGTTCCACACAATAGTTCGTCCGAGCAGCATTTTTCGAGAAAATTCAGGTGTAAGATTAAAATGGGACACCCTGTATAATAGAAGACATACGGCAACACCGCCGAACAGTATTGTTCAATATTTCGAGAAAAAAATAATTATCGTGTTCCTAATGTTAAACATTTTGTCTTAAAAAAATATTTGCATTATAAATATTAATATTTTATATTGTTTATGTTATCTTCATTAAAAAATAAAAGTGTTGGTTTATTCATAACTAATAAAAAACTTTGTCCGATTAAAAATTACTTCAAAATAAAAATGTGTGTTGCAGTATTATTTTAAATATGCCGCGCAAACTCACGTCATTAGATACGTGGAACGATGCGGTATTGCCATATGTCTTCTTATTATAGGGGACAAATATATTTGACGGAAAATTAGTCTGTCTAAATTTCAATGCAGACCCTGCAGTGTTAGCAGTTGCAATTTTAAAACCCATTATCTCCCAATCTAAATAATCGACTGTTCTGAAATTTCACTCAAACATGCATAATGATATGAAGGATGCCTGATTAAAATTTAAACAAAATCTATAGAAATCAAGTTTGCGCGCTCGTACTACCTTAATGCCAATTTAAACCCGTTTTACGGTAAGTCCCTTTGCCTTCCCTAAAACGGGGTGCTTTCTCAGTGTAAGTCCCTTCGCCTCTCCTAAAACAGGGTACCTGCGTAGGGCAAGTCCCCTCGCCTCTCTTAAAATGGGGTGCCTGTTTAGTGAGTGACGAGCAGACTCGCACTAATAAAGCCCCCCATTTCGTGACAGGATACGGGACTCATACTGGTAACGCACCCCGTGTCGTGAGAGGCGAGGGGATTCAAACTGATAAAGCACTCACTCTTGTCAGCAGCGGAATGGATCACAGTAAGCAAGCACTTGGTCTTGTACGAGGTGAAATCGCTTACACTAAAAAACCACTCCGATAAGGAGTTTAAAACTGCACTACACATCTCGTGATGGACTACTGACATTAAGTTTTAAAGGCCAACTTCACGCTGCTCATTTTAATAATTTATATACATAGAATGTCAATGTGCTTTTTCAAGTGATATCCAAATAATATATTTGCAATTATTTCATTCAATATATCACGGATTGTCATAGCAATTGTGATTTTTTGACAATTGAAAGTAAAATGAAATCTTAATTTTCAGTAACTTTATCGCAAAATAATTCAAGAACACAGAATAAAATCCAGCCTCGGAAATTCGATGTACGAGTATGCGGCTCGTGCGAGGGTGCGTTGTGAAAGCGTAGTGCGAAGTAAAATTTGGGAAAAAAATATGGTGAAGAAAATGTTTGAAGATGAAAAAAAAGCGGTAGAACTATATGACAACAGAAAAGTGTTTTGAAAATCCACAATTTCTTTTCACATGTAGTTTTCATCAGTAGATTTTTAAAAAAATCGAAATAGTATCATCGATGTTCAGAATTTTTTTTTTTTTTTTCGTAAAAATCGGTTGTCCCGTTTTTTTGTAGAACGAATTTTTTTTTGCTTTCCCTCTTCATAACTTCTACAAAAAAATGCATATTTAAGATTGATGTTTGTAGGATTTTCTCGACACATATATGCGAATTCACGTTATTGATCTTGACATAGTTTGTCCATTTAAAAAAAAAATCTCCATTCGCCATGCACAATCTCAAAGACGCAAATTTCTTTTTTCGATCTATGCTTTTTGTCGTTCAACAAACAATAAGTTCATTTCTTTTTAATGCAAACATTTTTTCGACCCACGAACTTTAAGGACAGAGATTCACACTTCGAATTTAGTTTTTGCGATCATTTTCCCCAAAGATATAGCTGTTCAAAAAAGGTCGAAGTTTAGGCGAAAATAATTATTCTCTCGTTGTACGTAGCATTTTTGACCCTAAACGTTTGAGGAAAAGTGTTAGTTAACTTACTGTTTTTTCTTACCGTAATGATTTCAGGACAGCCATATCATTGAACCGGCTGGTTATAAAGATTACATTCCAAAATTCGCAACTCAAATATGTTTCTTTCTGTCAAGTAACAAGTTTCCAGATTTAAGGTCTTTGAACATTCTAATCTACTTCCATTTCTGTCAATCATAATTCATATAAGAGTTCCCTTTTCGTTCTTTCCAATTCGCCCTCAGATGACTCGTAAAATACGTTTTTTCACTAGAATTTTCTGTTCGGCTGTCCGATCAATTCCTAGGCAAACGGAAATTTGCGAGGTGTCTCTGTCTAATGAGATCTGAAGGCATTCTCCACTGTATATGTGAATGTTGACACGAGGCCTGCCGTTTACCCGTCTTTGAGAGCTTTGAGTATTCCAGGTATGAGAAGAAACGCTGTCATTGTGCATCGACATAGTCGGTCATTCCCGAATCGGCTGAAAAGATGTTCTGCTTTCGCTTAATGTTCCCGATGTCCTGTGGAGCAACAGCAAGAGCCTTACCTATCTTCCGGTTCGACGTCTTCAGTTGGGGTTCTTTTTTATCCGATGTAGCAATAGAATCCCGTTGTAGCCCAAATAAACTGTTCGAAATTTTATCACCTAACAGTCAAAAGTTCAAGTAAAATAGAAAAACACAAAATGCAGTATGAATTCAGTAAAAAAAAATGTTTAATAAAAAAACGACATATGTCAGATGATATCAGAATTTTATGAAAATTCTGAAATGATTAAAAATTATGGCTGTAAATCGAAATTCAAATCTAGTGTCCATGGTTTCCAATAAAAGAGAAAAAAAAGTCTTTAAAACTACGAATCATGGTCTTACATTGAATTCCAACATAAAAATCATGGCTTTATCGACTAATTGGCCAATGATCACGGTATAAAGTGCAATCTACATTTTCCCACGATGATGGATCGCTTTCTATCGCAATCTTTCATAGATTGCCAGACGTTGCTCGGGGAAAAAAAATACAGCGAGAGGGAAATTAACCAAAAAAAGGTGAAGCCCAGAACGAAGATGAGTAAGCATGAAACACGTGTCGATCTCATGAATGCCCCACTGTCTGCTTGTATGCCCAGGCGTTCGTTACACTTGTCGGAAATTCATCCATTTGCTCTCTTTTCTTGCAACGCCTTCTGTTTGTTCTCCATTAGCGCGTTTTTTTTCTTCTCAGCTTCGCTCAGCCCATGTATTCATACGTATCAGCCCACATATGGCCGTCGCGTACATACGCACATACGTTTGTCGAATAGCACGTCGATTGCTTCTGTTGCAACAAACGTTAATGTCCTGTAAAAGAGCTTTGTTTTTTTCCGCGTGTGCGTCGAGCTTAATTGTGCGAAAGCTTCACGGAGGGCGTTTCAATTTTGTATGTTTTTTTTATGTCGAATGTATGAGGAGTGGGCGAAGAAAAGTGGACTTGTCTGCCCAATGTAAAATATTCCTTCTCCATGTCTAAAAACCACCTTTTCGCTTGAAAAAGCAGCTTTATACCAATGTTGAGATGTTTAGAGCCAGATTTGTTTAAAAATATGGTAATTATGCAGTTTGACTTTTGCGAAAAACGACGGAAATTTTTTTTCCCCCGATGAGCAGCTTTAATTGGTTACCACTATTGATTGATAGTGGTGATATTCCACTATCAATTGGTCACCACTATTGATATTCCGTCGGGGGAGACTCACATTTTATATTAATCGCGTAAGTTATGGGGTTTTTGAAGTTCCCGAAAACACGTAATAAAATAAAATTGGGCATTTTTAAATATTTCGATGCCTATATTGGTGGTGGGAGGCGGGGGAATATACAAAAGAAATCTTTTATAAAATAAATTTTACTGAATACAATGCCGTAGAGAAATCGCGGCGGTCACTTCCCCCTCTGCAACTGTTGTTTGGATTGTTTTTGGGTTCGTTTGTGTTGTTATTAGGGCCCCACAAAATTGTCAACGTAGTACAATTGTATTTCGTTTAAATACTAATTCTAATCAGGCGGCCTGAGGATCCATCAGGCCCGGATCAGGGATCAATAAGGCGCCCTGATCAGGCACGTCTGATTTGAGCCAGACAAGGGCCTGAGCAGGGATCAATAAGGCGCCCTGATCGGGCACGCCTGATTTGCGCCAGACAGGGCCCTAATCAGGGATCGATAAGGCGCCCTGATCAGGCACGCCTGATTTGCACCGGATAGGAGCCTGATCAGGCATTACTAAGGCGCCCTGATCAGGCACGCCTGATTTGCGCTGGATAGGAGCCTTATCAGGCATCAATAAGGCGCCCTGATCAGGCACGCATGATTTGCGCCGGATCAGGCATCGATAAGGCACCCTAGTCCGGCACGCCTGATTTGCGCCGGATAGAAGCCTTATCTCGCATAAAGCTCGTCACTCCGTAACCTCTTCTCTCTAGGACTAGACAGCGCCTCTGTCGGCGAAGCCTTACGAAATATTTTGACAGCTGCACACACAGGCACGCGAAATATATGAAAACAATGGTTATCAACCGAAAGTGCGTGGCGTCAAAATTTGTTTCAAAATCTTTTTTATCATAAATAACTATTTATGTTAATTTTTTTGTATTATTGTTATATGGAATCAAAACTTTTGTATATAATACGGGCAGCCAGTCCCGTATTATATACGTAGAAGCAAGCGCAACAGCCACGCCGTAGCTACATCGACACATCTCGTTCGGTTCATCAATTTCTCCCGAAGAAAGGCAAGCCCTTCAATAAAGTGCTGTGCATACAAAATGTCAGGTAAAGTATATTTGCGATTATACTGTGGATTATCTACACATGAACAGTGATAATATATAAAATACGACTTGATGGGCGAACACTATGCGGCGTAGCTTAACCTCACTTTGTCACTTTCGCACCATTTGTATATATAGTGTAATATATTTTGTATCAAGAAAAAATGTTCAACAGTATAAACATACGTATATGTACATAAATGTACTCATACATACGTGCAAGGACCAGATGACGAGAAATAATTGCGCAAATTGCATTTTGTACCGTCGAACATTTTTTTTCTCAATAATATATCTACAACACTATATATATACAAACGATGCGAGAACGATAAAAAGAGATTGAGCTACGCCACTACGAGGTACACCATTTAAAAATAATTATTAATTATTTAATTATCTCAAGAGGATATATCAGTCGGAGCCTATATCGCTCACTTTTCCCTGGTCGAATATATCTATACTTATGATAAATATAGATATACTCGATGGGTGAGCGGTGGCGCTCCCTAGGTCCGACTGATATATGCTCTTAATGTAAAGATGTGATTTTTCTATCTATATTCACTAATTTTTCTATGTATTCAAAATATTTCAGATGCAATCTTGACAGAGTATGATGGTACTCCCCACGCAAGTTCTATCAAAGAGAAACAAATTTCGGATGGGCTAGCGGCGGTCATAAACAGTGCGAAAGATTGGGACGGTCATCGCCAAAACCGGAACAAAAACTAAACGATCAAGTCAAATAAAATAAAAACTTAAACTTTAAAAAATGTTTTCATATTTTTAATAACGTTAGTAAACTTGATAACGTGTAACTGTGATAATAATTTAATAAATGTTGATCTATTTTTAAACAAAAAATCAATCAAATGATTGAGCCAGATGACACGCATGTCTCAGGCTGGATGAGGCACCTGATCCGAGCCAGATGAGTTGCTTGATCCGAGCCAGATATAATGCCTAATCCGAGCTTGGTAAGGTGCCTGATCCGAGCCGGATACGGAGCCTGACCCGGGTCTGATAAGATGCCTGATTCGGGCCAGATAAGTTGCTTGATCCGGGCCTGATAAAGCGCCTGATCCGGACCTGAATATGCAAAAGCGTTACATCCCTAATCAGGGCCGGACTAAATTTGCCTGACCCGGCCCGGATTTCCTATTGTGGCAGCCTGATCCGGTCCGGATTTCACCCTGAACAAATTTCTGCTCGGGGAGTTCTGCTTTGTTCGCTCGCTCCTCATATTCCTATGCCGTCGAAACATCGTAAGTGCCTCGACATCTAAGCTTCCTTTTGGTACGAAAAATAAACGGCGTAAGTTAAAAAACCGAGAATGCCTCTACCGCCGGTGTTACGATTTTTTCCAACTTTCACCCCTCGATAAGGGTGGGTTCGAGAAGTGAAAAATCGTTGCTAATTTTTTAGTGGCTTTTCGTAGGCACTCGGAATTAATGCAGCAAAGAAATAAAATTGAGAATGCCTGTACCGTCCGAGATATTAATGTTTCCACTTTCAACCCCTCAACAAGGGTGGATACTAGCCCATCAAATGTTGTTCTCCGTTTTGTATGGCCTCTACAGATATTTTAAAGTAAAAAAGTGCACGAAAAAAATCAATTAAAAATGGAAAAAAAAATCTTTGGAGTCAAAACGATGCAAACTTTAGGCCCATCACAAATACAAGTGGGAACAAATTTCATCGAGGATCGCGTTGTGCATTTAGTAAAAAGTCGTGAGCTGTAATTTTCAGACAATTCGTGTCGGAAAGACGCGGACTGCAGAGCACGAACCAGGCGGTAGAAAATCTCGTGGAAAACCGTAAGGCCTTGTGTACCGGACCAGTCGTTGACAGGGAAAAAAGTGCTCCAATTTGCACTCGCCTGAATCATAACGGACGTACGGTGTCAATTAGCAAGCTCAGCGTGTATACTTGAGGCTCAGGGAGCACGACGTAGCTGCGTACGAAAAAAAGGAATGTCTCGTAAAAAAAGGACTGGAAGACAGTTCCCGAGCTGGAACGTGAGCACGAAAGACTGCTAACCGACATAACTCCAGGGCTCGTGTGCGATCACCGAGACTGCGGAAGGTGCGCACGCGCTGGTGCATATTTCTTCAGCGCGCGAGGTCCGCACGATCGTAGATTCAATTATATAAAAATGATTTGGTAATCGCGTTTGTTGGAAAGGCGCGCTGCGGCAGGGCCATGTATACTTTCTCATGGAAATTCAACGCCTTGATGTATTGGTCAATGCGTGCATCGCGATTTTCTTCTGGTTATTCTCATCGTTACGAAGGAATTTCGTTTTCGCGAAATGGGGGAAAAAAACAACAACAACAATGGGAAACTTCGCGTATAGGTGGAAATCACGCGCGAGCGATTATATGGCTATCCATCTCTTCGATCTGAGCGAGGATGAGGATTATTGCAAACAGGCTCTTTGGGTAGGCTGCCAGAATCTGGAAAGTCATCACGCAGAAATGTTATATCTCCGAAATTTTACCGTAAGAAAAATGGTGGTGCGTTGGGTCTGGACAGATTTTACTATTTAGGTGAGGGGGGGGGGGGTGGAAATTGCTGATTTTCATGATTTTTTTAACGAAAGATTTCCTCACAATTTTTGAGACTTAGGGTACGTTTTATGAAAAATCTATGGAAGCGATAGAATGATACGTTTAAAAACAAAAAAATGTTTTTTTTTTCGGAAAAAAAACGTCTACATTTTATAATAAAAAAGTACTGTTTCTTTCTAATTTTCAAGAACATTTAAGGTCATGTTTTAGATAATAAGGTTAGTAAGATCTGTACTAAATTTCATCAGAATCAGTCGAGTAGTTTTTTAGCTGTACGTGACGCCAGTTTTGAAAATGCAGTTCCGAAGACTATGCCATACGTCCGCTATTTTTGAAGACTATTTTTTTTCAAATACCAGGTAACAACCAAAAGACATACCCTGATTTTTTTTCAAATACCAGGTAACAACCACAAGACATACCCTGAGTCTCAAAAATCGTTTCCTTGAAATATTTCTTTTTGAAAAAATCATGAAAATCAGCATTTTTTACTTGCCCAAAGGTATCTCCACCCTCGGCAGGTAGCAGTAATGACAACTTCCAATTGAATGAAAAATGTCATTGGCCAAATTACCAAACATTTCAATGCACAGTGTTTTTATTTCGACGATTTTTTACTTATTCGTCAATGTGATAAGTGTATAATTGTCATTATAGCAACAATAACGTGTTAGACTGACAGATAAGTTGACAATCGTTAAAGAAAAAAAAAAACGCTTTGTATATTGAATTTAATGTACACTTCACGAGCCAAGCGTACATTAAATTCAATATACAAAGCGTTTTATAGTAGCTATTTAATTGGAAAATGTTATTAGTACCATCCGTTAATAGCAGAATCTATGATACTGAAATTTGCATCGTTGGAATGCAAGAAAAATAACTTTTTTCCAATTGCACTTTTCTTTGGCAGAACAAAGCTACGTCAAGGTTTTTTTTAGAGATTGTCATTGAAGACATGCTGAATGCTAAATCTATCGAGCATGATTTAAGATAACGATCAAAATAGTGGGCACAAGAAAATAAAAAGAAATTTCATTGCATTCCAACGATGCAAACATCAACATCACGGTCTAACTAGATGTTAAGGCAGTATTGTTGTCTAGAGTACTGTTTTGGAGGCGATTTTTAGTATGGAATGATTAACAAAAATAATACACATGTTCATTGATTCTTCAAGGATATTTACAAATAAAAATAATAAAAATAAACATTTCTTATCATATAATTTTGTACGTTTGTTTATAACGGTGCATGGAAAAGGCCCCTAATTGGCGACCCGTGTTATGTACGTTGTATGTATTCGAAACAAAACCACACCTATTCTGGACCTGTGTGAGTATTGTGATGTTAGTGCCAGATTCAGCAAAAAAATGTACAAATCGCAGCATACTAAACTTTGATTATCAATTTTTCCTATTTTTCTCACCATTCGACGAGTTATATTTAAAAAAAACTATTTCGACTCAATTCTGCTATCCACGTTGAAAAAGAGTCTACTAAATGCCAAATTTGACCTCAATCGGCCAATTCGTTATCGAGATATCGTGGTTGCCTATTTTAAAAGTATAATTTGTATTACGACGTATTAAGGGGTTAGGCCCCTCTAGAGGTCGAAAAGTAAGCTTTTTGGGGATGTTTTTTTTTCAGAAAAACTACAAAATAAATCGAGATTACAAAAAAGGGTGTTTATCATACATACCAGTGACTGTATACAATAATTTTTTTGAAGCGATTATCTGACGATTTTTAGGCAAATTTTTCACTATCCAAAAATTTACCTAAAATCGTCAGATAATTGTTAATAACAAATGAACTAGGCCATATGAAAAAAAAATCCTACGTACTTCCATAGACGATGTATTTTTCAAGATATATTCAACATTTCAAGTGAATCGGTTGAAAATTGTCTGAGTTATGTTTCTAGCCAACTTAAAAAATGCAGTTTTGAGATAAACGCTGCACAGCCGCCATTATGAAATTAATCGCTTCAAAAAAATTATTGTATACAGTCACTGATATGTATGATAAACACCCTTTTTGTAATCTCAATTTATTGTGTAGATTTTCTGAAAAAAAAATCCCCAAAAAAATTATTTTTTCGGCCTCTAGAGTGGCTTAAGACCTTAAGAAAGGTCGTAGGATAATATTTTGAAAAAGAAAAAAATATTTTTTCATATTTTTAGACAACTTTTTAGACACTTTTCCGGCACACTTCCGGATTTTGACTTTTCCGGTAACATTTCTGGATTTTGACTTTTCCGGTAACATCTCCGGATTTTGAATTATCCTACTCCTAGAGTATAACGTTTCTGGATTCTGACTGCCAACCGCTCGTTCGGTGTGACGACAAACGGGTGACAATTGGGAAATGACTGTGTCAATTGGTAAAATGAATTTCACAAACATACGAGTGCAAAAGGCTCGTGACGATAAAACCCGTTGGAGATCATGTGCGCTGGTCAGTCACGTTGCTCGTACGATAACCCGCATTTGTTGGCTTAACCTCCATTCGTCGCGCACCACCTTTCCTCACTTTCACGTCGTACGTTGGTTGTATACGGAGACACACACGCACACACATGGAAATGTGTTTTCCCTCGTTGCGGAAACGAGACGTCTTGTCTGATTGTCCGGAGTACAGTCGCGAGGTGGTGGTGGCGTTATACCGCGAAACCACCGTGAAGCACTTCCTTCCTTCTTCCTGGTCCCGTATGGTCTCCGGGCCTTGTTCCTCGGTAAACGATACGCCTGAGATCCTCGATGACTCGCCTTGAGGTTTTTCCACGCAAGCATGCACCGTCCACCAGTTAGGAGTAATTAGGGGTCGAAAAACGTCTGAAATTAATGACGACTTTCCAAAGAAATCCGTTGTAGAGATTGATTAAAAATGAAGAAATAAGAGGGAACAATGTGAACTTACCAAAACATCAAAATCCTCAGACCTGAAAAGGAAGCGAACTATTGTTTTCCTCATTGGGATAAACGGGATTTTAAAACCTACCGTAAAATGGAGTTAGTTTGAACAGGTTTTGGAAGTTTTTTGTAGGTAACTTTTTTTTAACATTCTAAATTCGAAATTTTTGCTCCAATAGAACAATGTGTCCTTTGACTATCGAATGCATAAGAAAGTCAAGCCCCACCAACCCCACACTTTTTTCTTTTTTTTTTTTTTTAAGTGTCAAAGTAACCTCGAGTGTGGGGTTTTTTTTGACAAGGCCTCGAGATGCAACTTATGTCAAAGATTAAGGGTAACTTTGATGTGATTTCAATAAAAAAAAAATTAATATTTTATGCATTATATATGGAAGTTAAATTTTTTTTATTAACTGCTAAGTGACATTCTGTCGACTAGCGACAATAAGTAATTGTGATGTGTGTTCATCGGCTGTGGACTATGTAGTGACATCCAGTGACGTGTCTACATATTTTTTGTGATTGTCGGTTTTTTGTTATTTTGTGTGTACGTGGGTGTGTGCGCGTGAATATTTGGAAGAAAATAAAAAACAACGATTTTTAACAATCAAATTGTCATCTTAATTAAGAAAACATTTTACTTAAAAATAACAAGCACCTAGGATACTATTATAGGCACTTAATCATTCTTATGATTATCGTTGAGATCAAAATTAACTTGAGCAATATTACAATCAACTTTAGCAACATTATAATAAACTAAACACAGAAGATCACGCGGGCTCGCTGCGCCCACATTTAAACCGTATTTTGGCGCTTTGTTAAAGTAGGCCCAAAAACTGTCAAAGTTACCCTCAATGTCAATTTAACCCCGTTTTACGGTACATTTTTTCTCATCTGGGCCTACTAAACTTTTATGCTGAATTATGGGAAGCATTTACTTCTAATAAATATTTCAATAGATTACAATGAGTGAAGTAATACTTGACATTTCGCTCCAATAAAACATCTTTTTTCAGTCAATATACTTTCTTATTCACTGTGGTGAACATTATACTTAAACAAATATCTTATTTCGTTAAAACAGTATATTTCCTTCCACCGAATAATGTATGTTTGACTTTAATAGTATTCTATTCCAATCCGATAAAGCTACGATATTCCTTTTGCACAGGCCCGTATTTTGTGGAGCCATAAGCAGGGCCCCTCTGAATTGTCGACAAATGACAGTGGCGCTTAATAAAAAATAAGTTACAATCAATTATTATACTCAAGCATAAACTGGAATGAAAAATTTCGCGCAAATTTAGTAGATATAGGCATTTTACATAGTCTCTGAAAAGTCGCGGCCACGAAAATTCTTCTGCTAGACACTTTTTTGCAAGTTTCATCATTAATACATTTTTTTGAACATTCAGTGACCCCCAGTTTTTATTGTTGTAAGGGAATCTTTAGAATTTTTTTTATATGCGTAGGGCAGTTTATATCAGACATCTACAGTTATTTAGTGTATAAATTATTACATAGCAACGTGGCCACCGTGTCATCTCTATAAAGTGCAGTATACATAAGATGAGTTTTAGAGTCGTAATTTTTTGTTAAAAGTTCGATAACTTGACTCGAAATTTTACCAATACACTGGAATGTATTTCTCCTTTTTTGTAGGCAAAAATCAGTTGATTGCTAAATATTCGTGTTCGTAAAACGAATATCCTAATGACGTTGATGTTTGGAATACAATGATTTGTTTATTCATTTTTCATTACTTTTGTTTTCATTACCTAAACCTTTTTTCTGCAAATTAACGTCGTAAGTATCTGATAGGAATACGTAAAAACGTTTGAGTAATTTTCACAGGCTAAATGGTAAAAAAATGGAACAATTAAAAAGCATTCATTTTCGTTGCACTCCAACGATGCGAACTACAACCTCAATAAACTCAGATATTCGTTCTATCAATAAATATTTTTCTTTTTGACGTCTGTACGCAAAACCTTATACTCGATCACCATAAAATGACGGATCCGAAGATATTGTTCAAAATTCAAAACAGCCATCGATTTTTTATAAAAAATTATGAAGATTGGATTTTGAGATTGTTAACAAAACGATCACAACAGAATACGATCTTCGAACCCGGCTACTTAACATTGACTTAAATATATTATAACAAATCACTGAGTAGATGAATAAATAAAATACGTAACCATACGATTTATTTCCCGTGACAATTAATTATCTTCCAATTAAACCTTTAATGAAATGTTTATCCAAACTGAAAGAGCTAGCGAAAATATAGTTATTCCTAACAATAACACTCAAGTTTTACTTTCTTAACTGTCTTTCTTCGCTCCGCGAACAAAAAAAATAATAATCGAGAGAAAGCGTGAAAAATGAGTAAATGATTGGTCTTCTTCGTCCTTGCAAGTCACGTAACGTATATCCTTTGGGTGTTTCGACGTGATCATGATTTCACGATGAATAATTCATGCATTCGCGCTATGAGTTAGTACAGTGAGAAATGAAGAATGCTATATATGTAGAATCGTGCAACGACTCTTTTTTGTCCCCGTGCCCTTTGGGCGTACATTTTTCAGCTTTGTTCACAGTGGTCTGGGGCCCAGCGCGATTAGGGCATGGTGAGGCAAGTCTCTTGACGAAATGACGAGTCACTGAGTGACAGGACGCAGAAATGCGTGAAACACGTGTAAATACAAAATGGCCGTCCCTATCGAGCGGAAGATTTAAACAATAGCGAGGAGTAACTTGTGGGAAAGAAAAAAATCCCTACTTCAAGGTTTTCAGTCCTATTCTTCTTGATGAATCGTGACACGAAACGGTCTTTTTTTCCACGATTTGCCTCCATCTTCTTTGTAATCACACCGACGTATTGATGGCCGTTTATACAGAAGACTACTTATATATATATATATATATATATGCGTCGTCCGGTATAAGTTTCGATGCGGACACTCAAGCACGTTTTTCTCACAACTCGAGTGTGCTCTTGGTGTACGGCGAGATAAACCATTATCTGGCCGAAGTATATCCTCGAGTTGATGGAATAATAGACGCGTGAGATAAATTAAACGGTTAAAAAAGTGAGTGACAAAAGAAAAATAACTGAATGGAGACGAAAGGAGATACTTGAAATTACCCATTTTTTGTGTAATTGCTAACTAACGGAGAATGCTTTGTTTTCACGATAAAAAAAATGATCTCTCTGATATTCATGGTTAAGAGCTTGAATATTTGGTTGACATTTTTGGAGATATCAATTTTTGTTTTTCGAAGGATTCTGAAGATATTACATTTCAAAAATATTCCCTGAAAATTTCAAGTCGATCTTTTACAAAGTTTTTTTACATGTCAAAGAGCTCGACAGACGCTGTATGCAGGAATTTTTTTTTCGATGTATGGGTTTTTTAACGAAAATAGGGCGTTTTTTTCAACGAAAATCGATACTTTCACTTTGGACGGCGGCCATTTTTTCGAGAATTAATATTTTATTAAATCCTTCGTCCAAGCATTGGGTAATTTTATGCAAAAACTGAATGCGTTTGGTTTCTTTATTTCGGATGACTTGTTTCCGGGCAGCAGTGGTCAACGTGGAAGACGTTTCGAAACTGCGATCCGCGCAAACCATTGTAACTACCATTTTTGAAATATTTTCCAACACGAAAATTGTAAAAGATACTCAAAACCATACTCTTCAATGCAAGAAAAAAAAAGTTCGAAAATCTGCACACGTTTTGCTGGAAAAAAATCACGAAAATTTCTCTTTTTTCCGGCCACGAGGTAGGTGTAACCTGTTAAAGGGTTGAAGATGAGGGTTGAAAGGCCTGAAGATACCTTTAGGTACGGAAAAAAATATTGATTTTTTAAAGGAAAGATTTCTTTACTATTATTGAGACTTAGGGTATGTTTTATTACTACTTTTGGTTGTTACACAGTATTTTCTTTTGATTAATCTTTAAACATGGCGGAGGTCTGGCACGGATATTGTCAAACGGCGTGGCACGTAGCATCGTCGAGATCAATCTGAAAAAAAAACAACGCAGTTTTGTCTTTCAGTAACACTTATACGCAGAATATGAACCAAAAAAAAGTGAGAAATGTTGAATATCGATAAAATGGTACGCTGCGAAACAAAAAGATTTAATTTTCCGGAAATAATGGCTTCGTAATAAAAAAATACCTTTTTCTTATTTTCATAAACATTCAGGGTCATGTTTTAGACAATAAGGATAGAAACATTTATACAAAGTTTCATCAAAATCGATCAATTAGTTTTTCAGCTAAAAAAAATACCATGAAACAGTTAAAAGTAGTAATAAAACATACGCCAAGTCTAAAAATAGGCGAAGAAATGTTTTCATTAAAAAAAAATCATGAAAATCAGCAAAAAATGTCCTTGCCTAAAGGTACCAAGTGTTATAATTGGTTATAACACTTTTTATACGATCGGGAAAACTTTGAACAACCCATGCATCAAATATATGATTTACTCAAAAAAATAAGCTCGAAAAATGATCTACCTAATTTGACATCTTTTTATTCCGACATTCGTACACGTTTTTCGGATAGTCCATTCATTTGGCACAAAAATGAGAAAGCTGTATTTGTAGTTTTTCTCCAATCAAAGTTACATTGTTGTCAGCATGAGCATTATAACGAGATTATCGAGGCAACCGAATTCAAAATTTCAAAACAAAAAAAACAGTCGTTTCGGTTACTGAGGGGCAGAATTCAAATTGGCAAACACACGCGTCCGCTGGGTTATTCTTACGGTGGACGAGACGATCGAGGATTTGCCAGCTGACTGTGTTATGTCGAGCGTGGTTCCCCCCTGCGGAACAGCTCTCGCTCTTTTCCCTTTTCACTTATCCCCACGGATCGTTCTTCCTGGAGGAAGATATATCTAACTGTTTCCTGTATATTTTGTGAAACGCGAAACAGCTTGCGGTCCCACACAAGCCGAGGCAGAATTCAGCTGATGAATAGAATCAACAGTGCCGAGTAACAGACACACTTACATACTCATATAAAGGGTGGCGCAAAATTACCTGACATTTTAAATTGCGCGCCATTTTGTGGCTAACGTATAGTACTAATCTTTAACAACTGGCATCAGGAAGTATTGAGGTTTAGACATGAAGGATTACACGATGTTTAGATATCGATACATTTTTTACTTTTTATTTACGGATTACCTATCATAAAGATATCGATGGGAGAATGAAGAGAATTTTTTTTGTCGTTAAATCAAGGCATATATTTCGGTTAATTTTAAAGATTTTTTCATAAAAATTGGTATATAACTAGATGAATATATACGTAATAAAATGAGTATAAACCCGGTCCATTCATAATCAGTTATGTCTATGAAAAAAAATCGCAATTATTGACGACAAAGCACCCGTTACGTAACGATATAGGGGCGGGGCCAGGTTACGGTCACGCGTTACGGTCCAGGTACGTGGGGGGGGGGGGGGGGGGGGTCGAAAATTGGGGAATTCTTTGTTACGTAATTTGTGTACACCCCCTTATATTAAAAATTCAAAAATCGCACTTTTCAAATAAATAATATGTTTTATTAATAAATTTTGATGTAAGGTCATTCGAGACACCCTATAAATACACACATGCTTGAGTGAGGTTTCGCACGTGAATTCTGTTAGCATCCATTTATCTCCTTTTACCAAGTTTTCCCTTCACCTTTTCTCTCCCTCTCTTTTTCTCCTTTCTCTCGCCCTCTCTCTCTCTCTCTCTCTCTCTCTCTCTCTCTCTCTCTCTCTCTCTCTCTTGTGACGTGCAATGTACCGTTCGAGTGAATTAAGTAGCATATGCACATGCATAGTTAGGTTGGCACGAATGTCTGACCTGATAGGGGAAACCCCCTTGCATAGAAAAGACAGCACGCATTTCTTCCGGATATGCGGGCCAGCGACAGTTACGTATTACGATCCTGCATGTGTTTCATCGACGAACACGAAGTCGGGGACGAAGAGAAGAAATTTCGAGTGTCACTGCTCTGAACGAAAATCTCTGCAATTTGCATACGCGAACAGTCGGGAGTTGTAAGTAATGATAAGAAAGAGTGAAACGTGACAACTTAAAAGCCATTTATCGAAGTGTATAATGTTAGCAAAGTTAGATGTACTTGACTTGATGAAAGTATATATGTGTGGACAATCACAATTTCCAGCAATATTCCGATTAAATTAAGAACAATTGGAATATAGGTGACAATTATCAGATTCACACGGACTGTTTAAAACGAACTTTAATAAGTTTTTATAACTTTAATAACGTGTAATGCGAACTTGATTTTTATTTATCTTGACTCAATTTTCCTGTAATTTTAGTGCTATTTTTTATTTCCGAATTGCACCTTTCAAAGTCTTTAAGGGAGGACAGTGCGACGGGCCAAGAACGATAGTTTTTTCGATTTTTCTTGTAGACTTGATTATATATATTTGGGATGTGGAAAAAAGGTATGTTGATGAGCATACTTTGAACCTATTTTATTTAATTTTTTACGTCGAAAAATTAAAAATTAACAACGTTATTGAGGGATTAATAGAGCCGCTGTATAAAAAATGTCGTTCAACGACCCGACGATTACCTGACAATGGTTGGAGTGAAAAACAAAAATAAAAAAGTTTTATAATCTATTTAAATGTAGTTCTCGTGGTACGAAGCCGTTTTTCGAAAAACGAAAAAAATCAACAAAACGGCGGGTGTTAAAAAAAGGCGTAATTTTGGCGAAATTTTTACTCATATTCGGGGGTTTGAAAAATTCTATGTTGGATAAAAACGGCCGCGTACAACGATAGCTACTACAATTGCGAAAATTTTGGTTTTTTAGAATTGAAAATCGAACAATTATCTTTCGTTCGAAAAAAATCGTTTCGAGAAAAACACGATCGAAACTTTTAGTGTACGTAAATTGTTGCGCTACTTGCTTTCACTAAGTCGTCTCTAACTTGGTCAATTTTGAATATTTTAACTTGAGCATATTTTCCACATATTCTTGAATATTTATACTTCGAAAAAAATGCAAAACAATCCGATCTTGTTACCCGTCACGCCTTAGTTTAATTTTTGAATTCGTAAGAATTTACCACAATTTAAAATCCATGAAATTACATGCTTAAAAGTTTATTTCTGATCGTATTTCAAGTCGAACGTCTTAAAAAATTACAATTCTTTATTTGTTTGTATTTGTCGAATGTAGATTTAAAAAAAATTATTTTTACTCGCATAGTCGAGGAACATTCAGAGAACTGCACCTTTCGAACTCATCCACTGAACTTGCCTGTAGATAATCTCATTTTTATTTTCATAATTGTACTTTTTCACGCCTCTGATTTAATTGATCTTTAATTTCTTTTCTAACTTCTTGAAAACCCTCACCTTATCCACAATCTACAATTTTCTACGATTTCATTGCAGCTTAGCCTCAGCGGATGTTTCTTCTCTCGTTTGCCCGTTCGATTTTATTTTACCGTACCGTAATAAATACACGTAACTCATGGATGGATAATCAATTATAGGAAATCAAATAAATAAGCCCGAGAGTTGATCGAAAGACTCTGGCAAAAGGAGAAAAAAAATATTATGGGATGAAAGAAAAAAGTTACGGGTTTAGTGGCTTTTGACGGAAGATACACAAGCAGTGACTTTCTTCCCGAGCGTATGATATAATTTGGCCGATTCTTTCCCGCAAAAATAATGGCTCTGATCGACTCTGCTCTTCGGTTGATTACCGCGAATGATTCAAACCGGATGCCTATCTCACTCCGGTACTCGACAAACGACGCCCACACATGTTCACCGAGCTGTTTCCGCTTGTAATAAAATCGTTGTAGCTAAAAATGAAACTCCCTCCGCCTCTCAACAAGACGTCTGCTCAACGACAATGAGAGCTTACGATGCAAAAACTGCCTCCTATTGACTTAACTCTAACAGTAAAAATGAAAAATTCGAATACAAAAAAAAATGTCTTCATAAATGTTTTTTCGATTAATTTTATGCTTATCATGTGTCCTGTAGAATGAACTGCCATCAATTTTAATTAGCTGCCTCAATTGATAAAATTAGGTGCACTTATTAATGTTATTAATTAATTATTAATCGTAATATTTTGTTTTTACTTATTGTCATTTGAATTCTGAAATAGAATGCCGATGATGGGAATTGTGTCTATTGCTTGAATGCGTCACTATTCAAACATGGAGCATGTAGTATGATTAATAAGTCCACCTGGGATGTTCAGTTTGATAAGCGGTTTGATTCAAAACCCAAACAAACCGAACTTTCCAGGAAATTACTTGAATCTGAAAGTTGGAATCGCTGTCGATGAATTTCATATTTGCGAAGTGGAACATGCCGATTACAGTCTATTTTTCCAAGGTAATGAGTTTTCATATGAAGCACAGCGCCTGAAGCTCTGCGAAAAAATGTATCGAGTAGATGTTGTTCTTAATGTTTGCAACGTTGCAGTGCAACGAAGATTCTTGTTGTCATTTTGTCGTTTTTTTCCTTTTAGGTAGCAATAACTTTAGGTTATTACTACCTAAAGTTTTTTTTAGTACAGGTTTGGGTTATGGATCCCGACTAAGGATCTTGAAAAAAATTAAATGATATCTATAGCCCAAATGTGCCCAAAAAGTTGGCCAATACGAAAAAAAATCTATTTTCGTTGCATTCCAACGATGCAAACTTCAATATCATTTCGACAGTGGGTAATGCGTAGTTACAAAATAATCGAGATACTTTGCACTCCCAATAATCATCTTTTACCTCATCTTCATCTTTTACCCCATTTGCTTCTACCCCCCACTTGCTACTTCATTGTCTCCAGTTCCTCGGTGACCCCCTTTCCTTTCCTTCCATAGTACCGTTGAAATTTCCCGAATGATCCGTATTTACTGGTTGAATTTTGATGCCGGAGCCTGAATTGGAAGGTTCGAAAAATCGTTATTTTATTGCTCAAATCGATAGATAAACTATCTAAGAATATATTTACAAAGTTACAGAGGCCAATTGTAAGTGTTTACGAATATACAAAGCCGAAAGCAGCGGAGCGTCGAGCAGGTGTGTGAGTTAATGAAAACTTTGAAGCGCGTTTTCTCCAGTTTTCATTTTCACGATTTTTCCACATTGGCGGTCGTGATAGCAAAAAAACTAAATGACCTACTGAATTAAACCAATGTTTTTTTTATTCAGTACGACAATCTGTTCTAAGCAAACTAAAAAAGGCGTGGTTACAGTATTTTTTAATCATTTTTATAGCACGTTAAAGTGTTTTCTTAAAAACATTTTTTTTCAAACCTGAGAAAAGTTATAATTTTAGGACTTGTTCAGCTTTTTCTTAATTCACTCAGCAGAAAAATATATGACAATTAAACATTTTGGTTTATTTGGTTCAGTCAAAAATTATGAGCTGCATCTTTCCCGCCGATTGGGGACTGCAGTGGTAAGGTGCACATGGATTAGGCTGATAAATGTGCAGTCATATATTGTTACCTGTTGCAATTTTTTTTTATACATTTCAAATATACATGAAAAGATACCTCAATGTTTACTGGGCTCACTTGTTTTTATCCCTTCTAAAAGAATTCCCAAAAAAAAAACGCTTTGTTGGACCTTCTAATTCAGGCTCCGGCCTTAAGGGGCTATACCAGTGTGACACTTTAAAAAAATCGATTTTTTTGTCTTTTTCGGCAGTTTATACTTTCAAGAATATCCTGTAAAAATTTCAAGGCCGTATCTTTAATCATTTTATCTTGCAAAAATCGATAGTTAAATCTTTGAAAGCGTTTTTCCCGAAATGAGATTTTTCAAACTTGCTGACATTGTAACTCAAAGAGCAAATATCCGATTGACTTGAAATTTGAACTGAGTACTCTTGAATATATTTACTCTACAATGACGTAGCATATTTTTGATTGGATGAAAATTAACGATTTGGCATTGAAAAAAACGACCATTTTATAGGCAAGAAAACAGACGTTTTTTCATAACTACGCCATTTTGTTAGATTTTGATATTTTTTGAAAATTCTACGTCATTGTACAGGAAACACCTTCCAGTTTAACGACATTTTTCCTTTTTCGGTTTCAGCTACTCAATCGGCCGGAATCATGTCAGCAGTGGAGGAACTTTTTTTTGGCACGTCCGAAGGCAGCGCATACGTCGCTTGGATCGCAATATTTTTATATGAAAAAATTATGCAATATAGGTCAAATATAGCCAAATATATTCTTAATTTTCCGAAACATTTAATTGAGTACTTTTCTTCCAAAAAATCCCCGAAAATCACCCAAATTTTCAGCCTTCACACTGGTATTAAGAAATGAGAATTCGTACGCTTTTATTGTTGCGTATAGTTTCAAACTCTAGGACGGAGGAAAGGCAGCGGTATTGCGAGCGAGCAAAAGGGAGACGCGATAAGAAACGACGGAGACCTCGAGCGATTGGAAGTGTTTTGATGATAAGACGTCGCGGCGCATTAATCGCCGATTATACATCGGCCGACATTGTGAAGCGAAATGTCGCGCTGCGCTATCCCAATCATACGTATCTCGCAGTTTTTATTAGTCAGGGCTGTAAAAATCTTATCTCTTGATACACGTCGATGTGCGCAAATTTTCCGTTTTTATCTCCAACGCCTTGCCACACGGATAAGAAGAAACAACATATCCGAAAATGTGAACTTGCGGCGTAGACCGTTCACTTGATGCGTCGAATTCTTTCGCGCGTGTCGGTTATGGAAGCCTGGAGAGACAGACATGTCGAATCGTTTGATGAGCTGAAGAGCTGTTTTTTTCCAGCATTGCTCTTGCACTCGTGACCTTTTCTATCCGTCACAACCACAATCAAAACTAATGAACGATAATGTCTTGAATATAAAGTGGAGTAGTTACGATGTTAAAAAAATGCTGAATTTTTTTGGTGTGACTTGGACGCAAGAATCATATCTCCTTGACATTACAAGTGGCACGTTCGTTTCGAGCCAACTGTATCGAAGCCTTGAATGATATGTTGCTGTGTCACGAGCGTAACCAGCCGCCGAAGATGCTTTACATATTGCCACGTGTTCACACCCGCGGTCTCTGGGGATCTGTCTTGATTCACGCATCGATGTTCTTCGTCTACGATCAGGCGAAAAAAGGGATGAAACCCCGGATCGTGTATGCCTACCGGCCACTATCACTGTAGTTGGAAATGATGATGGTGATGTTTGTTCCCCAGTGTTTGGTCTAAAAATAAATTGACTCTTGAGGGTGATTAAGAATGTAGAGGACAGCTTATCGATGATTCAGCAGTCGACGTCTTCCTCGGTTGTGCTCGACGATATATGCGCAGGGACGGAACAGCGCACGCCTCTTGAACGACCGAGTGTCACTTTTGTATCTTCGTTTTTTTTTTGTCGTGATGAAGCATCGCTCACACAATGTAACATCGGTACGGTTGGGAAGAATTATTTTCAATGGGGACGAATCTTCATTTGGTGTGATGGTCAGACGTTGCTTTTAAAATTATGCCCAACGAGACTGATGCTATTCCGTTTGTATTTATGCACTTGTATCTTATTAGCGTTTATTCTATAGTTTTTTGTGCAAACTATGAATTGGCAATAATGGATTTTTTTGGGTCGTATGTAATTGGTAGATCGAACAGTTATCAGAAAAAATGGGAAGGTATGTAAAAATCCTGAACGGGCTAGGTCTTGGAACAATTTTATTGCTTGGTTCTGAGCAATTGGTGTAAACAAAATGTTCTTGACCTCTATACGAAACAAATTATACCGAGTGAGGGAACAACTATTAGCAGTCGAAATATTTTCAACCATCAGACTTTGGAGAAAACTTTTCCCACACAAGCTGCATAGTTTGCATTATCTAGTGATGGACACGAAGTTCATCCAAATGGGGCGCTTCGAAAATGTCAAGGTCACCTCTTGACATTTTTTTTAATGAACTAGAAATAAGTTGCTCACCAAATTTCAAGGTGGTCGATGAAGATTTATCATGAAAAATCGACAATGAAGAAATGTCAATGTTTTTAGTCTAGAATCGATATTAAAAAACGGAGCAGACACTTACTCCTATAAAAGGTGATCAAAGTGATGGCGATCACTTTCAATGCACGCTTGCAATCGAATACGCAGTGATTGTATTTTCTTATTAATCACGTCATACTGTATTAATGATCAGGCTCTTATCATATGTGAACCCCATGGGAACCCATATATTTTATTGCAGAATTATTTTTGTCTAACAGAGTTTGGTCTGCAACATTTTTCTTTTTACCTCAAAATTTCAAAGATATTTTGAATAGTCAACCAATTAGATATTCAATACATCAGAACGAAATATTAACAGAATATTTTGTTTGGTGTTTAAAGTATTTAAAAAAAATCGAAATTATAACAAAAAACGTTTCAGGCGAAACTTACATATTTTGTTGTGCAAAAAATAATTCTGAAATGAAAATAATAGTTCAAGTTGAAAAAACGAAATTTTACCTTCCATGAAACTTACAGATTGCCACCGAATGAAAAATATGCAATACGATCATATTTGGTCGTTGGAACGATAAAACATTGTTTCCTCAAATGCATAACGTTCGCAAGATATTTCGTTGCCCCAGGTTAAGTGATACACTAGTGCGTTGAAGTTTGCATAGTTGGAACGCAACGAAAATGCTTCTCAATTTTTACATTTCGTTATTTTTATTGCCTGCTAAACTCTTCTTTTGCAGTTTTAGGTTATGGATCTTGGATAAGGATCTTCAAAAATATTTCAGGGATACTTGTAGCCTAAATGTACCAAAAAGGGCAATACATAAAAAAGTTTCTTTGCATTCTTGCCTATATATATATATATATATATATATATAGGCAAGAATGCAACGAAACTTTTTCGTATATATATATATAAATATATAAAGATACAATGCCCAATTCACACTTTATAATACTTCTTTCCATCGTTCGAACGAACACAGATTATCGATCTATCATGCTTGATTATCCAATTACGTCTATCACCATAATAATAATATTCATAATCGATTGTTTCAGGAGAATTATACGTCGAGGATCTCAACGAGAGGCGGATCGTATCGATTCGAATGGGCTGGCTATGGGTCGAAAATACTCAGATGAGGTTACCTCTCAGAGCACTCAATCTTCGTCAAGCTGCACCAAGCATTTGTCAACCTCATGTTCTAGCTCTTGGATTTACCTTGACCAACTCGCAGGGCGATTTACTGGCTACTTTTTGGGTAAGCATTCCCTATAAAATAATGACATGCATTAATCAAAATAAAAAAAGAAACAAAAACCAATTCATCAATGGAAAACCTGAGTGTATTGATTTCGGACTTATTATCCCTAGAGGACCAGTGGTCAAACTGCGTAGGGAATATTATACCATTTTTCGTATGCAGGGATAAAGGATTAAAAAATAATAATACCAGTCGTTGGAATTTCAGTTTTGGCGAACACGAATTTCCGTTTGACTGAAAAAGTCACCCTCTATTCATTTTTTAAATCACCAGGATTTGTCAATTTCGTAAGGGCATCAATGCAAACGATTCGTCTCTAAATTTGTGGCTACGTAAGTGTATTTATCGGAGAGGACTTTGACACTTTATGCAATTTGATCGAGACCTTTGGGACACTCTTTCATCGAATTATTTTCCTCAAATGACTTTTCCTCGATATTTCTGGAGGCTTGTACCGAAAAATACCTCGTTCAGTGGGCCTTGCTTAATTGATGGTGCCTGGCCAGTAACTGCTCGAATGATGTTTTTCTTTCCTCTCGCATTCGATAAGGCTAATGGCCTCTTCACGAGTACTGACCTAAGACAATCCACTTGGCCTCCGAATTCGAAGTCGTTTTGTGTATATCTATACATTTCATCACGCTTCATTCTCCTGATACCTTGGCAACATTCCAGTTGGCCACTTCGTGTATTTGACATCAGAACGCATTGTCATCAGACTGAACGAAGGCATGGACCAATGTGCAGCTTGTTCTGATAACCGCAACAACATAAAAAATATCGCTAAAACGAAAGACGTAATAAAACGATTTGAGTATATCCAAGCATGGGCTCGATTATACTCAAAACACTCGAATAATGGGGAAGATATAACCAATGCTCGGCCTTCGTGCTAATAGGTAGGGTAAAGCCATCAAAGAGTACGCACTTTACAAACTTTTATTTCTAGGAAAGTCAATTTTTATAACACACTTTATACTTCTTATTTAAATTAAGCTCTGTTCATTTAGGAACATTATTTTAAATATAAATCTTAAGTAACAATATCGAAATATATTTTTCAAAAGGCTTAAACTTAGAACTCGTCTCGTGCTCAGTCTTAGGGTGCTGTATTGCAAAAAGTATGCAGTGAGAACCTTTCATAGAAGCTAAGAGTACGCATGAGAGTGGAGTAGTGATAATGAATAGTGGTAAGAGTGCGTACTCTTACCAAATACGTGTTTTTAGTCTATGGTCACTATAATTTTTGCGAGCAAGCAAAACGGCGACAAGACCTCTCGATAAAAATAAAATTTGGATCACAAATTTCAAGTATAATAACATTCGTCGGGTGCAAATTAATCGCAAACCTTATAAGACGTGCTGAAAATTGTTAAAAAATAAGATCCAACTATCGAAAATCTATTATTAGTCATAAAATAGTAAATAAATAGATTAAGGTTGTCATGATGTTTAGACTGTTATCAACTGTTAGTTTTCAAACAATCATCAGTTTAAACATGCGTTTTCGAACTTATTTTTTATATCTACTTGTAAAAATATACATTTTTGAACATTCGGTGATTACATTAAGTGTTTTCATTAGTTGGTATAATTATTTTCTATAACTTTTTCTCGCTCAAATAACGCGAAACGAATTGGCAACGTCGTAAACCGTGGTATATCATAATGCGCCCCGTTCGTAACCTCAATAACGGCCCAAGGAGCTGTCAAAAATGAATACCGGTCCGGGTATAAAAAATCCGCTGGAAAGAAAAAGTTTGTACTAAAGCTGTCTAAAATATCGGATAAATCAAAAACTTTAATAATGTTCCGATATTCTAAAAAAAAAGAATTATGTATAAAAAGAAAGCCGCGTTTTTTTGTCTGCCTAGAAATGTCTAGACACGTATAATTTCTGAACATAGTTATCAAATTGATATTAAGTAATTATTACTAATTAAGAGAATAAGTACCAATAATGTTCGTTGTTAATTATCCTGAACGAGTAGTTTGAGGTTCCCGGGCATAATTACCGAATACCGATAATATAGGTAGCATTTGTGCCGTCTACGACGTTGCCATGATTGCACAGTCTAATATTTTGTGTGCTTGATTTTCGCACAAATTCGGTATCAAGAACATTAATAATTTTATAATGGTGCTATGAATGCTCATTTTAACGGTACCAAGGGTCAGTTCGATAATTACTCGACCGTACGTATTTTTTCAGCTCCGTGGTAACATTCACTTAGCAGATATTATTAATGTACTGAAAAATGATCGAGAGTTTTCCACAAACGTAATGTAATTAGCCCACGAAATACATCGAGTTGTCGATTTTTTTCTACAAATCGGTACTGTGGATCGTATTCAAACTGCACAGGATGATGAGCAAAGAGGTTATAAGGGTACAGAAAAAATGTCAGCTCGGTGGTAACATGTTGACTCAACCCCATAACAACGTTAACGAAGCGAGTTGTTGTCCAACACCTTGACATGACATATGCCACTGACAGGTTAGGTGGTGTTTCCACCACAAGAGAAAAAAAAACAATTAAAAGCACAGTATACTCTTTGGTAGCGTGCACTTTTTGGTGGCTGTGCCCTACTCAAAGGCATGCCCTGCCGGAAATGGAGAACGAGAGCAAATGAGACGAAAATTCCACTTTCGAAAAGAAACGCAATAAATACTTAATTGTCGAGCATACACTAAAAAAAGTAGGTAATATCCATGGGCTCGTGTTTGGGCTTGGTCTTACAGAAATGCACGATGCTGAAGTTTGCATCGATAGACTGAAACGAATTTAATTTCTCTTGGCAGTTTTCGCCTACAAAAATTGTTCAACCATTTTTTAAGTTATTTATTCAGCTATCCACGTTATAAATCAATTAAAAAAGATAGTCTATGATAATACGAATATGGAAAATAAAATGTAAAACGGAACTTTCGTTGCGTTCCAAAGATGCAAACGTCAACACCATCAAAAATGCTACCATGGTGATAAAAATTGCATGTGCTCTTCCGTTTGTTCCGAGCCGGTATGCAAAATTTGGAATCGATCTACCAACTCGTTGCAGAATAATACTTTTAATTAGCAGAATTCTCGCACGCGTTCTTTTGCTCTCAGGCATGACAAAAGGCATAATAACAAAATAGTACAGAATATTTTAGATGTTCGCTGCGACTTATGCATCGAAAATTTATTTTTGGAAAATTTCACAAACAGTCACTACGTTATTGCAGTCGAATTAATTCAAACGTATTGAAATTCTGCTTATTTTCTCATTCAGCTCTTCTACACATCCTCATCAAACCGTATAGCAACGCTGTAAGCAGTCGAGAGGCTCGTAAATTGCGACAGTCGCAAGGCGAGGAATACTCACCGTCAAAAGTTTTTCCCCAATAAAGCTAGATAGTAATAAAAAGGTGAAAGGATCATTTAAAAAAGAAAAACGTTGTTGACTGGCAATTTGAGGCTTGGTGTACTTTGTGAGGACACCACTGTGACGGGGTTAAAAAGTTCGTTTTTCCGATTTTCTTTGTCCACTGGATTATTTCTTTGTGATTTGGAAAATAAATATGTTATTAAGCATACATTGCACTTATTTCGTGTACATTTTCATTTTGAAAAGTTAAAAATTAACAACGTCACTGAGGTATAAAAGAATCTCTGTATAAAAAATGTAGTCCAACAGCCAGAGCGATAACTTGACAATGGTTGGTCTGGAAAATAAATATAAAAAAGTTTTATAATATATACAAATATAGTTCTCGTCGTAACTAGCCGTTTAAAAAAAATCACAAAATGGCGGGTGCTCGAAAAGTGTAATTTTGGCAACAATTTTCTTTTCTTCAGGGGCTGCAAAAATACTAAATAAAAAATGGCTATGTACAATGATAGCTACTGCAATTACGGAAACTTTGTTCATTTTATTTTTTATTGAAAACCGGACAATTATAGCTAGAGTAATGATTCCGCCCAGGACGAAAAACGACTTTTCGAGAACAACACGATTGTCAGGTTTAGTATACGTAAATCTTTGGGCTACCTGCTCTGACTGAATCGTCCATAACTTGGTCAATTTTTAATATTTCAACTGGATTTTTTTTCACATATTCTTGACTACGTACAGTCCGACCTCCGAATAAGAAACCAAAAGCCCCCAAGGGGAAGAGTTTTTCTTATTTATCGCATACCCCCACCAGGCGCGCGCTCCGCGCTCGCTACCTCTGTCTGTCTCTCTCACTCTTTTCCGCATGCGATCCTCTCAACAAGAAACTCGCTCGAACGAGTTGCAACTTTGTATTCACATCGCCCATGCAAAAACGTTTTCGACTGCGCGTGGACGTTTATTTAGCGAATTTTTGTTTCACGTTAATATACATACTATTGAATATTATCGTGTACTACTGTATCTGAGTTACTATTAAGTGTTATAAAATGACCGAAACTGTAAAGAAGCGTAAGAGATCAAACTGTAGTATACAAGTCGAAGAAAATATTACAGAATCTGCGCCACAACGTGATAATTTAAACAAAGATCTTTATGTCCATATTGTTTTATCCCATTTATATAAAAGAAGAAGAAGTCAATATCTCTGAGGATTTATCTTCAATGGCAGAGTTCGACTCTCTCGAAAATATTCCACCGTCAGTTAAGTGCGTTGCGGATCAAAATAATACGCAACAAGACGAAAACGCTTTTCTTTACGTCTCGGAAACTTTTGCTGTTTTTTATGAAAATCTTCAAATGCCCTTATTTTTGTTTTTATTTTATATAAAATCTTGTCAACACATATATGTATTTTTTTAATGAATACAAAAAATTTCGAATAAACTTGTAAATTTTTTGTTACATTCACACACGCACATACACATACTCACGCACGCATGCACACATCAATTTACACTACAACGTTCACTCTATTTTGCCCGAATAATCTCTCCCGGGCTGGTTTCTTAACCAGAGGTTCCGCGCAAAAAATTCTCGAGCTCGGAGTTCGAGTCGGAGTGGGGGAAGCGCTCGAGTGAGAGACTGGGAAAAGTTTCTTATTGTCGGGTTTCTTATTCGGAGGTCGGACTGTAGGGTATATATTGGAAAATAAAAGCTGTAGCTTTTTTGCCTGAGTCAGCATCTATCATATATCCTGAATTCCAACTTTGATACACCTGAAAGTAATTTCAAAATGTACTCTTCGTCAGCGCCTACTTCCTGCAAGAAAAACTTTCAATCGCGAATTTTGGCAATTGATTTTTCAGCCCTATCTTCGGTGGCAACGTGTCCAACAGCACTGGGTTGCGTTCATAATGTTTCACGTTCTGGATTAGATCTGAATGTCTGTGGAAGTGTGCGGCAACCGCTGGATACGCGGGCCCTCACCTGCATTCAAATCGTCGAGCTACATTGCGTAACTCGTGAATCGGAAGTCGCGAAGGTGGGGATCAGAGACACGCTGGCTGTTCTGCACCAGCTTATACGTGTATGCACAATCCCTAATTACTCATTGCAAGTCCAAAGAAAAAAAAATTCAGCTCGACGTAGCGCGAATTTACGCTCACCTTTCGAGAAAGTGTTTGTAAGCGAGGAAACAGATCGCGACGGAGATATTCATTTACCGTACACCAACGATGGGATTTTTGATTTTTGCTTGAGGTGGGGGTCCCTTTAGCTGCCGAAAATAAGCGAATTTTCAAGACGTTTTTGAGTCGAAACGGGTTTTTCCAAATAATTAGAATTTTATGTGCATTTTATTACATATTTTAATTTTGCAATTTTTTTCATTGATAAATTGCGCCTGTACGACGCTTGCTTCAGAGATGGTTGGCGTCGTAGTTGTTTCACGGTGTACCACGTAGCGTCTGGTTCATTGATCTGAGACATGAGAGTTAAAAAGTTTTAGATTTCTAAGACTCACACGCTCTATCTGAACCTAAAAAATCTAATGAAACGTAAAAATTTGACAGTTGGCACGTGTTTGAAAAAGTATTCTTTCATGAAATTTGTACTATAGTGTTTGTTAATGAAAAAGTCGTTTTTGTGAAATCATTTTTTAAAAAACTTTAGGTTCACATAGAAGGTTATTATGTTATCTTAAAGTGTGCATTATTTCAAATTAATCTGTCAGATAGTTTTTGAGTTATCTTGTACGAGGTTCACAAAAAGGCGTTTAAAACCTCAAGTACCAAAAAAATTGTGACTAAATGACAAACCGATTAATCTGCAAATCTGAGGCCATGAACTGGTCGCTCAGTTTCCTTGTCGAGTTTAACTTCGGCCATAAAGCTTTCTTTCCGGTAAAAGGAATTCTTCTTCGGGGAAGGTCCTCTGGATCTCCCTCTTAATCGCTATTTTTGGAATTTTCGGTGCTACCTTCATTTTTTTACTTGCAAAAGACTAAACCCATGATGAAATACTTTTTTTTCAATCTTACATTGTAGGAGTTTGATATGACGTGCGAAACATACTAATCGCCATGAAGAAAATTAATTTGCGAGGATCTCGAATATACTGTTTGATTTCGAAATAATTGATGGAAATTTTTCCATCAATCATTGTTCGATAGAAGTCCATTCAACAAATATTTACTTTCGCAACCCGAATCTACGAAATCCCATTGAGAGCCATCTTTTTAGTCTTCTACAATTGTTGTTTCGATATCGTAAATTCATTCACTTGATTTAAAAAAGATTTCATAATTATTGAACCCACGTAAACATTCGATTGAGTAAAAAAAAACGGAGTCCTCACGGCCATCTGGTAGTGAACGAGGAGGCATCGACTGTCATTTGGTAACGATGGAAAAAAAATTAACATAATAAATCATGCAAGCGTAATACCGCCGAGAATGACGTCTCGACGTCGTTGGAGGTCAGTGAGCGTCGGGTCGATTAGACGCACGGCTCGGCTGATCTTGAAGGTGATCGTAGGAAGAAGGCGCGTGAGAGGATGGACAATTTTTCTCCCACGACCTACGATTGTTAGAGGATTCCATCGATGTTGTCAGGCATCAGATCCTCGCTGACTTCTTCCAAAGCCGGAGTGTTTGCGAAACGTCTTCGTAACGTCGCTAAATTACATTCGATGACGTTGTCAAAATTCAACTGTCCCAAAAAGATCTTTGGCCCTCGAAAGACGGATTCCCCGAGCATGCGATATTGAAACAAACAAAAAAGAACGTTCAGCCAAGTTGTTATTCCAATTCGTTTCTTTCCTCAATTATACGGCGTAGTCTGAGAGTACTGAAAACAAGATGTGGCAAAAAGAAGAGTTGCTTTGCGCAACACCGGCAATTGTTCACGTCCGAAGGACGCCCGTAATTTTAATTGTCTTATTTAGCCACGCTTTGGTGATTTTCTCGCCGTTCCTGAGTCGGATGGATGATGAGTTTTGGGTCTCGGAGGAAGTGCCTCGTTTAGCTAGTTCCTCAAACATATTTCACTGATGTCTTCATCATTCATCTATCGTTCGATATTTCGCTTCAATTCGATATTCGTTTACCATCGTCTTGTTCAGTTGGCAAAACAGGAAAAGAAACTCGATCCTTTGACACGAATGATCCTTCCAATAATTAGAGACTGCTGCATCTAAGCTGTCATCGTTTCAGCGGAGTCATCCGTCTTCGTTGTTCGTAGTACGCGTGTTTCCATTCATCATTCCTCGTTTAAAGCGGTTTCCGTTTGATGGACGTTTCACTTCAGAGAGACCGGAAATTGTGTGTGAGATCGGCGATAACGAAGACAAACTTGCTGCAAAGTGGACAAAAGTGAGAGCTGCACTTCCACTGAAAATAGTAGCAGCCATCGTTGTCCTCGACATTTCGTCGTGGTTGACCAAGGAATTCTTTCGTTAAATGGACACCGTAACGACAAATACAGCGAATGGTGCATGATCTTTTCCAACTGCAAGCCATAAGAACGACCTGATAGCATTAGCAACGCTCGCTGGTTCGGTATACAGCATCTCGGCAACTTTCCAATACGCACACGACGAAATCGTGTGTCATGGTCAATCCCCGTCGTCTCGTGTAGATACCCACAGCTTCTCTACACGTCGATGTTGTCGCGGCAAAAGTCACACAACCCATTTATATATATTTGACGCCAATATCCACTTGTTAGGCTGCAGGGTCGACGCGAGTGCTGGATTCTATTTCTGCATATACACTTGCATGTACATGAATGCACATACACTTGTATCCTTTTGCGATTTAAATGGGTCATCAAAGATTTGGATAACAAGCAATGACAATCTGCGTTAGCATCATCCCAAATTGCAGAGATGAGTGACTAATTCCTCTGGTAACTATATACTTGTCAACCAAGGGTAAAGATTCTCCTGCGATTCAAACGACAATCAAGGGATTCCGCCACCCGAAGACTTCGAAAGAATTAATTTTTGGTGCATCTCAAAGTTTGGTTCTCTCAGAATATTTTAGTTTATAGTTTCTACGAAATCGGAGGCGGATGTTTAAGTGATGTTCCTCGTTAGCTCCATCTCGCTCCGCCTAGTAAAAGCTGAGAAAATGGTTCCTTTAAAAAAGATTGGCGCCTGATGCCCTTCAGCATTCGTGAAGAAGCTCTTCAGTGGATAATCAATATAAAACCGTTTCGTTAAATTCAATCATTATCTGACTCAATTTTGATTCCACTATAAAGGAGCGGTTTTTTTCTTTAAATCTATATCAAACGTGATTTTTAACTGAATTTCCGACGTACACGCGAGTAATAATCTCACCTGATTATTAACCCTTCGCGGTCACACATTCTGGCTATACACGCTGGCCACAGGGGGTCGCATTGACCCCAGCCATGCTTCAAATGAATTTTAAAATGGCGGAAAAAAATCAGCATGGAGTCAATGCGTCAAAAATGCCCTTTTTACTTCAAAAAATCACAACTGTCGTCATTTAAAATTTTTTTTGTTCATGAAATTTTAGGGTGATATTCTTGAGATATGATAGTTTAAGGGGCTATACCATTGTGAGCGCTGAAAATTTGAGTGATTTCCGGGATTTTTTGGAAGAAAAGTACTTAATTAAATGTTTCGGAAAATTAAGAATATATTTAGCTATATTTTACCTATATTACATAATTTTTTTATAGAAAAATATTAAGATGCAAGCGACTTATGCGCTAGCTTCGGAGGCGCCAAAAAAAATTCCTCCACTGCTGACATGATTTCGGCCGATTAAGTAGCTGAAACCGAAGAAGGAAAAAAAATACCGTTAAACTGGAAGGTATTTCCTGTACAATGACATAGGATTTTCGAAAAATCTCAAAATCTAACAAAATGGCGTAGTTGTGAAAAAAGTGTGCTTTCTTGCCTATACAATGGTCGTTTTTTTAATGCCAAATCAATTTTGGATTGGATGTCAATTTGCATCCAATCAAAAATATCCTACCTCATTGTAGAGGAAATATATTCAAGAGTACTCAGTTCAAATTTTAACTCAATCGCACAATTGCTCTTTAAGTTACAATATCAGCAAATTAAAAAAAAAAATATTTCGAGAAAAACGCGTTTAAAGATTTAACTATCGATTTTTACAAGATAAAATGACATTTACCATAAAGACTGCCGAGTATAAACGTAAAGTATAAAGTATAAACTGTCGAAAAAGGCGAAAAAATCGATTTTTTTAAGTGTCACGCTGGTATAGCCCCTTAAGGAAAAAAATGGCTCTATAGTGGAAAATAGATTAAGAAAAAAAAACTCCACGCCCGAGCCTAGTCGGCAATTACAGAGAGTTATCTCAAAGCACTGTTCGAAGACAGGCCAGTCGCCTTAGCCTTAGCTTAGTCGCCTTAACCGAGTTGCGCTTGGGGTCATTTTGACCCCGGTTGACCACGGAGGCTTAGAATCCAATTTTTGATCTTTCATCATATTCCGATTCAAGCATCCCAATAATGGCATTTATTTATTTTCTCTGACAGGCGGATACGGAGCCAATCTACTGGTCCTGGGTTCGGGCGATAGCAGCCGAGCTTGTGCGTCAGACGCCATTTCGTGCGCAGCGTTGCCTGAATTTCTTGGAGATACTGACGATATGTCCCCGGGGTCCGTTGCCGCTACCGGAGAGTCCGACGGAGACGCGTCGGCGTTCACGAAGCGAGTTGCGTTGTTGGCTCGGGACGACGTCCCTCAGCAACAACAGGGTACGCCATCCGGACGCCATTTTGGACAACTCGCGTAGGAGAGCGAGGAGCGAGTTGCGCGGCTGGTCTAGCAGCAATTCGAGCGACGAGGACCTCCATCTCGCGGAGTATCGTAGTATACAAGCGTCGATGTTGCCGAAAGTCGAGACGACGATTGAGAGAAGAGTCTGGGGCTGCAGTGAGAGTAGCGAGGGAAGCGACGATAGTCTTCCGTGGGGCGGCGCTGGTTGTCGTTCGAGCGTCGATTCTATCGACTCAACGCCATCTATACCCGAGCCCGCTATTGACACTCGCGAACAAAGGATACAGCGGTACAAGGAGGCTCGAAGGCGGGAGAACGAGGCACGTAGTCGTCGGGTGCTCGAGGAGGACGCCAAAAGGCGTAGAGCACGTCGCGAGGAAAACAACAACAGCATCGATAGCACCAGTCACGAGAACGGCGTGAATAAATCCTCGAGAACGACCGAGGCAACGAGAAACGATGTTACGTGCGCCGATACACGCGTGAGAATTCAAGAACCAACGGAATCAATCGACAACATCGAGCATCAGAAGCGAAACGAGAGGAACAACCGTGAGACCGTGGCCAGCAAAGAAATGACTAGAAAATCCGTTTGGACGTGTCAGAGAACGAAAAGTTTGACGACCAATGCCGAGAACAACGAGACATCACCCGAATCAGGAACGAATGAGAAGCTTGCGAAATCATCGAAAGCACCAACATCCGTAATAACGATGACGCAGACAACGGATCCTTTCGTGCGAGCTGCGGAAACCGTAGACGCGATCACTCGAAGGCTGCCTCCTCTGAAGGCTTCGCTGGACTCGAGTCAGGCGATCGTCCGATTCAAAGACACCACCACCCTGCATCGACAGGATACCAAAAACAACAATGGCAATAACAACAACACCAAGACTTCGAACAATAACAACAGCAAGAACAACAGCAGGGAAGTATCAACGAGGTACAAGGCCGAAAGTCCTCCAAGTCCGGGTGTCGTGAGAACGGATTCCGGCGAGAGAAGAAGTCGAGCACGCGAGAGAAGAAACGTTCGCGAACGATGCCAAATATCGTTGTTTCATCAGACAACGAGCGATAACCCGAAGACGAGCCTACTCGATGACAGGAAAGGACGACTGAGCCTCGCTTCCAGAATTCCGGTGATCAGCGATCAAATCTTTTCGAATTCGAGATCAATGGACGAAACTACCTCCAACGGTGACAAGAGGATACCTTCGTACATTGAGCGAGAGTGCCGTGAACGAGATGCTGTTTCCTCGCCGAGAACGACAACAGCAACGACGACCACGACGGTAGCACCGGCCACGACGAATCGCGATCTGGAAGCATCGCCGTCAACCTGCGAGGAAGATGTCGCTAAATTGTTGGCGAGGTGCCAAAGGGTCGACCATTACGTACCTGTACGGGAAAAATTGACGCTCTTCGAGTCCCTCTCTCGGCTGGGTGGCCGTCTAGCTCGAAGCACCGAAGATCTCGGGAGAGCAGCCTCCAAACCGAGTCCACGTGGCAAACAACGGGCGAGATCCCTTCACGATCTCAATCGTGCAGCGAGGAGCGTACCCGTCAGAGAGATGTGCCGATTCTTCGAGGGCGAGAAAAAACCCGATGTCGTCTCAACGTCTACTGCAAATGGCCCGAGATCGAACGACACAACGGCAACTACGTTTGCGCATAATACCAACAGGGATTCACCTGTTTCTATCTTAAAGCAGCATCATCATCAGCAAGATGCTCCTCCATGCGTGAGAACGTCCACTAGACGAAAACACTATCAAAAATAGTACAAGGAAATCTTCACCTTTAGCATCGGAGATGTTTGACGAATTTCAGCAAGGGGGAGGATGTTGGTGCCTACTTTTGCTCTCTTGGCTTGCCTCTATCGCGTTCGACGCTCCAGGGTCCAACATACCGCGAAGACATTTCGATGAGGCAACCTTGAACTCATTGGAGGCGAATTTTTTCGTTTCGCGAAAAAATGCCGTGGAGAACTTTCGAATTCTAACGTCTCGCCTAGTGTTCACGGAAATCGATGACATCGGTTTTTGATCGTGACAGGGAGGGGGCTCGTTTTTTTTCTCGCTGAATGGAAGCGGGAGAGGGAGAGAAAGTGAAGAGTCGAAAGTACGTGGCGGTTGAAATGAACTTTATACGAATCTCTACCCATCATACCGGTTGATGTTACTTTTTTGCATCTCGCTTAAATATGTCATCGATCCACTTCGATACTCGATCAGCGATCTTGTCCGCTCAACTGCAAGATCCAATAAGTCACCAACTTGTATGGCATATATCTCGATCTTTCACTTGTCCTTGCGTCTCGATTAATTCCGTAAAAGAATCGCCGGTGTATTAAGGATCGAGCGACTGCGACGAAAAAACGTCCCACTAGTGGGGATAATCGCGGAGAAACCGGTAATTTACATTCACCGCTTTGCCAGACCGAATGACGAACACCTGATAGCGGAGCAAAGATTTCTTTCTCGACTCCGGACTGGTGAAATCTTTTGCTCGATCACTGAAGAAAACGACAAAAATGGCCGTTTTCGATTGCGGCGCGAATATTGCAATGTTTTCATTCGTCGTGTCCAAAAAATACAGGATTTGAGTCGAAAATGGATATGAGGATATGAGAAAAGGAATTGTGATCGTTCACAGCGACAAGATCGTCCGGAATGCTTGTCGATTTTGTGTCCCGTGTGTAATTTTGTGTTCGTTTGACATGTCCGCAAATGTTCAATCATCCAACTTCGATTATTTTCGGCAGTTGCAAGCTACGATAATGTCCACGAGTTAATTTATTATTTCAAGTAGGTCCTTGGGTATTTACGTACAATCTTCAAAAAAAAACCATTGGGTCTCGCAACATTTGCGAATTGTTGCGAAAAAAAATGCAACGGAAAGCAAAAAAAGAGTGCCATATTCATGTCTGTGCCTTTTTTTGGACATTAGTGATACGAAAACCTCCGCCGATGTTGTGTCGGCTGGAGACACGTTTTTTTTTCGCCTGGGAAAAGTGTAAGTGTGAAAAATCTCCATTGAATCATGCGCATTCTCGTAACATTAACCAAGTCCCCGAAAAAAAAATATGGAATATCGAACAAAACGATTGTCAAGGAGTAACGCATTTACACATTTATATGTAAATATTGTACACGCGAAACACAAACACGAGAAGACGAAAAAAAAAAACAATGTAATACAGATAGGCGTACGATGGTGTGAAAATGTATCGAGAACAGCCCTTCTCTTTAGCTTAGATCTTTTTGTACAGTTGGATAAATCGAGTGAACGGAACAGAGAATGGTGTGCCTCGAAAACATAGGAGAATGCTCGAACACGTAGAATAATTAGGTGAAAAAAGGAAACCACAAAAAAAAAGGCAAATAACGTAATGGAAAAACAGTTTAAATGACGGACGTGACCTACTCCGATCAACAAAAGCACTTATTATTCGAGCACTCGGCTGAGCAAAATTAAAATGAAACGAAAAACAGTGAGAGCTCTTGTACGTTTCCGGATCGGGTCAGGGTTAAATCAATAAAAAATAATAATAAAACAATAGGTCTATACTTTCAAGGTCCGATCAGTGTAAATAGTGCTCAATTTTGTTAGACCGAAACATTCTTTGACGCGCCAGAAATTCATCTGTCATATGTAACGTTTCATCTGTCAAATGTGACGTTTCATCTGTCAAATGTGACGTTTCATCTGTCAAATGTGACTTTTCATCTGTTAAATGTGACGTTTCATCTGTCAAATGTGACGTTTCATCTATTGCAACTAATTAACTGCAAATATTGAACTTGATAATCAAATAAATATGGCGTCGATAGCTCTCCCTGAGTTTGCCAAGCTTGCAAAAACTTTAAATTCGGAACTTCCTTGCGGCTAGAAAGCTACGAGTATTCTTCTATTTTGTGTACTTTGCGATTGAGTGTGGCATGAGACGTGATGTATGACTTGTCGGATTATTCTTGTTTCTCGTTCGCAGTAGTACCGATTAATCGATATATATATATATATATATATATATATATATATATATATATATATATATATATATATATTAACAAACAACAAATATAAAGTGTTGTACCGGTTATGTGCCATCGTTAATGTTCGATCTCGTTGAAACGTCGAGCAGACCCAAGGATTCGCGAGGTCCCATTTGTATTATTCATTAAAAAAAAAAGAAGAGGAAACGATGAAAAAAGAAGGAAAGAATACGTCGAGCTCTGATCGAGACGACAGCTGAAAATAAAAATCTTGGCTAATCGCCAAAGAGGTCTTCTAGTCTTATACCTCGAAACAAAAAATATTCACACGCCACATACACACATGCAAATACATACTGTGCTACTATGACGAGGCCGAAAAATTCTTCTTCCTCATTCTTAGTACACAAAATTTCACATAATTTTTTTGTTTCATTCTCCTTTGTACGTATACTCGAAACTCTCGTGTTAACGAATATTATAATATATATTTATGTATACCTGTGAGTACGAGAAGACACACGGCTATTGTTTGTATTTACGTTTGTTGTATAATAAATAAGTGACGATTGGCCCTCTATCGTCGTTACGAAGTAGCCAATAATAAATTATATTGTCGTCAAAAAAAAAAAAAAAATGTTCAGAACAAAAAAGAAGCTTGTAGTTTACATAATTTCATTGTTTATTTCCAATCCGGATCCTGAACAGACCAGATCAATTTCAGCGAAGTCAAATTCTCCCAAATAATCCGAAACAGCGCAAAAACATCGAAAACCAATACAGACGGACCTGAACGAGTCAGGCGTATCGATAAATCACTACAATCGCTGTGATTTTTTTGCTCGTTATTCACACGTTGTGTTTTTTTTTTCTAATATGACGATAATAATGGCAAGGTTCTTGCGCCCGCTCTTTCTTTCGTGCCGTTGCAATAAAAGGAACGAATAATACATACCTGTGTTATATACTATAGTTATATAAAGTAATCGTCGTTAGAAAGTCGTCTGCAGCACAGTCCTTGGCGAACTGGCGAACGAACCAAGTGTACACTAGCCAAGCATATGCTAGCCATAACAAATGTTGTGTTCTTTTATTGTCTATTATCTGCACGACGAGCCTCTAGCGTTTGTTCAAATAAATTAGAACACTTTTTTAGAACTGGCAATATTGACACAGAACTCCAGATTTGTTGACCTCTTGACTTCATCAAGTGAGGTAAAAAACAAATGCAGGAAAAATGTTTATGACTGTCGGACGAAATTATTGTTCCTTCCGAGTACTGTGGATGAGAATAGTTAGTCGTGGCGAAATTATTACTTCTGGGGTACTTTTTTTTAACCACTGCAAGGATTTTAATTCTTGGAGTTTTGGGTCCTGGTCGAGCACCCGCTGACATTGTCCAAAGGAAAATGCCACAAGGAAAAATAGTTAAGGGGTTTTTGGGGATTTTTTTCAGAAAAACTACAACATAAATCGAGATTACAAAAAAGTGTGTTTATCATACATATCAGTGACTGTATACAATAATTTTTTTGAAGCGATTAATTTCAAAATGGATGTTGTGCAGCGTTTATCTCAAAACTGCATTTTTTAAGTTGGCCGGAAACATAAGTCAGACAATTTTCAACCGATTCACTTGAAATGTTGAATATATCTTGAAAAATACATTGTCTATAGAAGAACGTAGGATTTTTCTTTTACATTGCATAGTTCATTTGTTATTAACAATTATCTGACGATTTTTTACGCAAATTTTTCACTTTCGACAATATTGAAATTAATCGCTTCAAAAAAATTATTGTAAGCAGTCATACCGATATGTATGATAAACACCCTTTTTTGCAATCTCGATTTATTTTGTAGTTTTTCTGAAAAAAAAAATCCCCAAAAAGTCTATTTTTTTGGCCTCCAGAGTGGTCTAAGGCCTTGAAGTGTGCTATTTATCACGAAAATGTGAAAGACCGACGCCAAAATTATTTATGAGTAAATACTTAACATACTTTTTTATTAGGATGAATTATTAGGATGAATTTAGTATGAGCATAAAAGGAAAATCCGACATTTACAAGTGAGTTCCGGAACAGTGTTGAGGAAAGTTAACTCCAACGACTGTAAGCAGGAAAGTAATTTTTCATTTTTAACAAACTTTCAGCCCACACTTTGAGCTCCCTGCAAGGCCGAAGTTATACGAGAAAATCGAAAGTTGAAAAAATTGCATATTTTGGAGTAAATTCAGTGAGGTGACCAAATCTCTTACCGACTAGGCAAATTGAGGGGCAGAGGGGAAATTGGCTGACTTCCATGATTTTTTTTACGGAAAGATTTCTTCACCATTTTGAAGACTTAGGGTATGTTTTATTACTACTTTAAGCGGTTACATCGCGTTTTTTAAATTTATCTTTAAAAATGGCGAAGGTATGGCACGGTCTTCCAAACTACATTTTAAAAACTGGCGTGATGTATAGCTAAAAAAATAATCGAACGAATCCGATGAAATTTGGTATAAAACTTTCTATCCTTATTGCCTAAAACATGAACCTAAATCATTTTCATAATTAAAGAAAAAAAAAGTGTTTTTTTACTACAAAATGTAGCGATTTTCCGAAAAATTCAATCTTTTTGCTTCAAAGCGTACCATTTCATCAATTTTTAACATTTCTCACTTTTTCTTGTTTCATATGGCCCAACGACGCTACGCGTTACGCCGCCTGACAACATCCGCCGCGATCCGTTTAGAAGACCGAGCCATACCTCCGCCATTTTTGAAGATTAATAAAAAAAATAATGTAATAGCCAAAAGTAGTAATAAAACATACCCTAAGTCTTAAGAAATGGTGATGAAATCTTCCCTTTCAAAAAATCATAAAAACCAACAAATTTTTCCTGCCCCCCCCCCCCCCAATTTACCTAGTCGGTAAGAGATTTAGTCATCTCACTAAAGGTATCTCGCCCCTTAACTGAAGATTCGCGGCAATACATGGGTGGCTTTCCTTTCCGGAATATCGTATAATCAAAATGCTTGTTTTTCAATATACCAAATCCGTTGTTCGTTTTTTGGGTAATTCAGTTGAATGAAATCCACCCCAATAAATAGAGAATTTTTGGAAGTTGTTGGTAGAAAAATATTTTTATTGCAAAAATATATCAATAGGAAAAATTAACACATTATACGAATAAGTGTTTTCCTTTCTTGTCGTTTTGCGATACATCGGATCAAGGGGGAGCATCAAGGGGGGTATGTGATCGATCGAGCAGAGTTTATTAATCCTCAATTCTCAAAGGTAAAGGAAAAACCTTACGAAGTGTGAGCTCTTACGATTAAAAAAAATTGCGCTGTGCTTTGACAAAGCAAGTGAGTTCCTCTTCAACATACACCCTAACCTGTAGAATCCAATCAACGAAATGACACACTACTTAGTCGATGAAAATCAGGTCGCCTGTTTTTCCCCGACGAGGTTGCAATTTTTCGAGAAAAAAAAGAGTGTAGCGTTCTGTTCTTTTTTCGATCGAAAGATCACTTTTTTTCCTTTTTTACCGATTTTACTAGGGGAGGGCCAGACGTTCATGACATCGATTTTCTTTAAACTTCACACAGGTGTAGGATCCCATTAGGAACATTCACTGTGTAAATAGTGAGCTGCAATAGTAAACTATTTACGAAAAAACGGAGGGGTAAGTTTGTGTAAACAGCTTTTATACCGGTTCGTTTCAGCTGTTAGTGCGAGCCGCCGGTAGCGTAGCGGGAAAGTCCCGGACCCATCACTGCTGGATCGTTGGATCAAGACTCGTTCAGACGACGTTTTTTTTATTCCGATCGCTGTCGTTTCGTTCAGTTGAATCTTCAACAAAATACGATGACGATAGCTCAAGCCATCGGTCGCTTTTTTTCTCTGATCTCCGAGGCTCGATTGGACTTCAACCGTTGATAACACTTTCAGTGAACGCTATAGGTGTACTTATGACAATTGACATCAGCTTGCACCTACCTGCATTCTCGAGGCTGAGGCCAATTAAAAAAGAAGAAAAAATATCTATGTTATTTTGATATTGAATTGTACCAAGTAAAATGTCTTTGTTGTTCCGCATAAGCGAAGGCGAAAGCAAAATTCACGAAATCACCAAAGCAAAATGTGCATCTTCGTGCTTGTCACAACAATTCAGAAACTTATGTTCGAAAGTACTTCTGTAGAATAGACATATTGTTCAGGAACAAGGACCAATGGTCAGTCGCTGATAAAAGAAAAAATCACAAGTACTCAAGGCCATGTATCACACTCTGCAAAATTTCCACGCGGTCACGACGGTATTGCAGAATTCGTAGTTTTTTGCTCCGAGCCGCTGCAAACGACCGCCAGACTTCGCAGCAATCGTCTGCTACTCATACTACACCAAAGAGCAGGGACCCAATAGACGACGGTTGCTGCAAGTCCATGTGCGAAGCGTGGATATGTGTACACGTTCACCATGCGGGATCGCCGCCAGTGCGGAAAGTGATGCACTAGATTTTCAAGATTGTCGATAATATTTTGAGCTTCGTCGGTACAATTGTTCCACTTTTATGGTAAAAAAAACTCAAAAGCCCAATGCCTCCGTCATGTTTTCATAAAATCAGCTGAAACAACGCTTAAAATGTGTTTTTTCACTGTCAAGAGCCTAATGGTCTCGAAATGTGCATGAATTCGGTGCGCCAGTTAGTAATTCACAATTCATCCCATGCTAACTAAAATCACCAAAGTTTTTTCAAAATTTAAAAAAATGTCGACCGTCAGGCTCTTTCTGCAACAATATCACATGTAGACAATAAATTTGAACTCAATTGATTGTATCGTTGGGTCTAAATCAGGGATCAAAATTTCGAAGCGGTCGGCGCGTGTGATACATGATCCATTATGTGATTATGTTGACCACGCGCTAGGTCAACATAACCTCACAAAGTTTTAAACAGCGCTCTCTCCCAGGTGGTTAAGCGTTTTAGGGAAAACAGAACATCAGACTCTGCAGAATTCACTGACGCAGAGCCTGACGGTTTCCTTTTGCCATAAATATCATTCATCTCTGTTCGAAAATTTCGGCTGTCTCTCTCGTACTCATATGTCACGTGGTACAACTTCTACTTCGGCTCAAGGCGGATGTTTGAATCAACCCGTTTGAAAATATGACATTCACTGAAGGTGCACTGAACATGAGGGAATCTTTCTGAAGAAATCATTTATTTCGTACAATATATCAAAGCATATGGTTTTGAGTTTTTTTTTAAGCACCTTGCCAAGTGCATTGACACTGGAGGATTGGTGATGTTTCTGTAACCCTTCATTACACGCGTTAGCTTTCTCAACGCCAGTAAGCCCGTTGGTTCTCTGGACGACTTGTCTATCTCCAAAATAAATGTGGAAGTTACATCCTGCAACAAGGCTTAATGGTACATGTTAAATTCTTTGTTAAATAGTGGTAGTCAATGTTAAAAAAAAACGATTGTAGCAGTGACGTAAAAAAAATGCGGTTTTCAAAAGCCCCAGTAGCCTAATAAAGGGTTTATCACAAACTTATTGATCATTTCTGAAAGGCGATTTTCCTAGAACAGAATTTGGTCAAAAAATGCCTGCTTGACGCAATATTCTCACAAAATAAAGGATTTTTGTTTTCTTTTTCTTCGTATTTCTCAACGTGATTATTCCGTTACGTTTTGGTAACGGTTTTTTGAGGTGTGATTTTTTCTGACGAAGAATGAGATTCTCAGTGAAGAAGGCCATTCGAAAAAAATGTAATTTCCTTTACTGGCCCTAGTATTTGGTATGCTATAATGGGAGTGTTAGGTATATATACAAGAAATACATTGTATGCCATCTGAGGATCGATGAAATGATAATAGGACTCGATAAAATGATTATGCATGTATAGAAGGTGATATCTATACATATAGAATGGTTCCGTGACTAACTTGACTGACTGACATATAAAAAACGCACAGCCCAAACCGCTGAAGATAGAAATATGGAATTTGGGAGATGTTTTCCTTGGAGGATGTAGAGATGCACTAAAAAAAAGGATTTTGCAAAAATCTACCCCTTAGAGGGTGAAATGGGCGGTAAAATTTGTATGAAAAATGTCATTCCTCGCGTGAAACTAGTCATACATACATTCTTTCGTACTTAAGGTTACGAAAATGTTCATATACAGTGTCGGTGAAAAGTTTTCGATCACTTTGGATAATTGAAAAATGTTCGATCACTTCAGATAACTGCAAAATTGTATTAGAATAATATAATTCAATTTATAGAGCTATATCGTTTTTTCCTTGAATAAGAAATTAAATGAATTATATTATTCTAATAGAATTTTGCAACAATTGAAAAAGGGTCGAAAACTTTTTTATTAAATTTAAGCTGCTCAAGCATACACGTATTTTTACTTGTATTTTACAGCTCGGTTTTCGACTTTTTTTCCTCCTTAACGAAAAAAATCACGTGAATAAAGAAAAAAAATACGATTGCCCGTTACTTCAAGTTAGTTGGCGAGAACGGCAATTATCATCGCATGCAAAAAATTTCCAATAGCTCTAATCACATTTTTTCGAGTAATTCATTTTGCGACTCCGATTGGAGAAACGCAATGAAAAAAAATCGTTCGTCCCACAATTGACTCCAATATTGCTCTACACTACATTTTTTCGGCCTCAAATGAACCGATAAAAATTGTCCTTTCATGGCTTCAAGCGCCTCGATACAAAGGCTAAAAATAAACGTAAAAACCTTTCAAAAATCGGCTTTTATTTCAAACGTACTGTACTAAAAAGTAAAGAATAATGTTCAGTAAAATAAAAAATTGAAACAATATAATTAAAACAAAGGCCCTTCCTTGGCCACTCATCATAGGTGCAAGTACTTAAGGGGATATACCAGTGTGACACTTACAAAAAATTGATTTTTTGCCTTTTCCGACAGTTTACACTTTCAAGAATATCCTGTAAAAATTGCAAGGCCGTATCTCTAATACTCCCCGAATGTTCGATCGATAGTTAAATCTTTACACGCGTTTTTCTCGAAATGAGATTTTTCAAATTTGCTGACATTGTAACTTAAAGAGCAATTAGCCGATTGACTTGAAATTTGAACTGAGTACTCTTGAATATATTTACTCTACAATGACTTAGGATATCTATGATTGGATGAAAATTGACGATTTGGCATTGCCAAAAACGACCATTTTATAGGCAAGAAAACAGACTTTTTTTCATAACTACGCAATTTTGTTAGATTTTGATATTTTTCGAAAATCCTACGTTATTGTACAGGAAATACCTTCCAGTTTAACGATATTTTTCCCTTTTTCGGTTTCAGCTACTCAATCGGCCGGAATCATGTCAACAGTGGAGGAACTTTTTTTTTGCGAAAATCACTACAATTTTCAGCGTTCACACTGGTATAACCCCTTAACGGGTACATAAACGTAGTTATTTTCAAAATATGAAATATAAATTGTGAAAGCTTGAGGTTTTTTAAAGAAATATTTAAGTAGTACTTATGACGTTTGACGCCTCAAGCTTTTAAAATGTATATTTCATATTTTTTAAATATCTCCGTTTATGTACCGTTTATGTACTTGCTCCTAAGATGAGTGACCAAGAAAGAGACTTTTTCGCAGTTACACTGTTTTGATTTTCAATTTTACTCAACATTATTTTTTACTTTTCAGCACAGTACCTTTTAAATAAAAGCTTGTTTAAAAAAACTTTTTTAAAGTTTTTTTTATTTCATACTTTTTAGTATTAGAATTTTTTTAATTTATCTGCCATTCAGACATCGGCGTAATCAAAAACCTTGCCTTAGGTTGTAGAGGTTTCGCGAGAATCATTATAATAGTGTAATTATAAATAGTGCTCAAGTCAATAAAGTTAATGAGCCGAAACTCGATTGTCCTACTCTTTGCACATTAGGAAATTTTGATTTCCACCTCCCACCATCATTATCAGAGTCTCGTTATCATTTGTAATGAAAAGTGCTCATGATAACATAACAAATGAGCACAAACTCGGCTATCCTAACATACGCTATTAAGGAGTTGCATTGCCTAACTGCCACCTCCATCATCAGACCAGCTTCGTGGTACCATATTATTGCATTGTCACCGAAGTTGCATATGTCTGCCAAATTTCCGCTCAATCGGATTCCAGTAAGTGCTTGAAAAGTGGATTACAAATTTCGAACCAGAAAGACAGACATACGAACAAAGCAAGTTAAGGTTGTTATGGTGTTAAGTCACATGTTACCACCGAGCTGAAATTTTTTGTGGACCTTCATAATGTTTTTACTGATCATCCTGTGAAGTTTGAATACGATCGACAGTATCGTTTTTTAGAAAAAAAAATCGGCATCGACGTATTTCGTAGGCTAATTACAATAAGCTTATGGAAAACTCCCGATCATTTTTCAGTACATTATTAATATCTACTAAGTGAATGTTACCATGCAGCTGAAAAAATAGGTACGGTTCGACTAATTATCGGATTAACCCTTGGTTCCGTGAAAACGAGGATTCACAGTACCGTTATAAAATTATTAATGTTTTTGATAGCGAATTTTTGCGAAAATCAAGTACACAAAATATTAGACTGCTCAATCATGGCAACGTCGTAGACGGCACGAATGCTACCTATCTTATCGATACTTGGTAATTGTACCTATCTTATCGGTATTCGGTAATTATGCCCGGGAACCTCAAACTACTCGGTCAGAATAATTAACAATGAAAACTATTGCCACTTATTCTGTTAAGGAGCCAGTCCACTTTGGAGCCATGAAAATTGCTATTTTCGCGATTTTATAAAAGATATGAATATAAAAGGTGTTGGGCTTGATGAATAAAGTCTTGAAATACATCAAAATAAAATTTTAATTCATTTTTATTAATTTTTAAGTACAAAAACTATAGTTTAACGTAACGCTTCAAAAATAAGTGGGCTAGGTAGCTCCATCACAACTCGGCAACGGCTTGTCTGAAACAAAAAAATCAAAGTCCATTATATTTAGTATGACGCCAGCTACAAAATGACCCTCGGATATAAAGTTTTGTCAAAAAAAAAAACGGCAAATGAAAAACGAAAAAAGTATTAAAAAACGAGTTTTTCGCCAAAAAAAGAGTAAAAATCCAAATTTTAAACCATCGAGGATCATCTTGTTGCGAACCATGTTTAGAATATGTGGTTCAAATTTCAAGAGAATCGGTTTATTAGTTTTAACGATACGATGGAGCTAGATTTTGAAAACGTTGTTTCGAGAAAAACGCGTTTGAAGTTGATACTATGAAAAACTCTTACCTAAACTTAATCGGCCATTCTTGCACCGTACAAAATCCCTCTGATTGCTCATCATCGTCGATTTCTTCAAGTCTTGCTTGCTTTCGATTTTTTGAAATTTTCAAAGTGACCTGGCCCCTTAATTAGTAACAATTGCTTAATATTAATTTGATAACTATGTTCGGAAATTCTACATGTCTAGACATTTCTAGGCAAAGACAAAATAACGCGGATTTTTTTTTCACAAATAATTTTTTTTTAGAATATCGGAAAATGATTAGTTGTTGATTTCTTTGAGATTATAGACAGCTTTAGTACACACTTTTTCTTTCCAGCGGAATTTTTATTACTCGTATCGATATTCATTTTTTGACAGCTCCTTGGATCGATATTGAGGTTAAGAACGGGGCGCAGGTCTCTAACTTCGCGTCACTTCTGCCAACCTGGGCATTATGGTATACCACGATTTACGACGTTGCCAATTCGTTTCGCGTTAATTGAGCGAGAAAAAGTTATAGAAAATAATTGCACAACCTTCAAATTCATAACTGGGGTTCGAACAAACCCCACGCGTTTCTTGATCATAAAACCGGCCCTATGCTGATAAGCAGACCTTTCCGTGCGTCATTCTCTTAATTTTTTCATAACGAAGAGAATGGTGCTCGGGAAATCTAATTGTATGCACATTTAGTTCATGAAAAACCCGTTCGAAGGCTGAAAACCAGAAAAAATCAGCAAAGATCTCATTTTTTAAATAAAAATTTGTAATTTTTTAACCGCTCAACCGATCTCAAAATATCAAGCAGCGTTTTGAAGGTGATACATCACACTATTGAAAAAAAAATTATTGTCACTTTATTCAGTGAAAAAAGTATATTTATTTGGGATACTGAAAATGACGAAAATCCGAACATCAAAAATTGTATTTTAACAGTTCATTTTATTGAAAATTCGTAAAAAAAGCATATTGTTTTATGAGTTTTATCATAAATTTGTTAAATTTGTTAAAGTAAAGAAGTAGTTTTAAAAAATTCAATCGATTGCTGCACAATCGACACAAAAGATAAGCTTATGCTGTCCACACACGGCTCGGCGGCACTAAATGCAGTGGCTTTTGCGATCTCCGATACGGAGCCCAAATTATAACGGCGAGCCATTATCTGTACGATTTTTTGAATTATTATTTATTGTAATTTATAAATAATATATTTGTATATTTTCCTCAGGTTCCGGAATGATGTATACAAAATAATGATTCCAGTATAAAATATAAAATTAACTTACCGTCACGAAAGTAAAACGTCAACTCATGACCAGTGTTCGTACACACCCCACGCGTAATTTCAAAGCGCACAGCGTGACAACCAACGACCAAATGAAGCTCTAACCGACCTGACACCACTCTTAGACCTTCGAACTGAATTGTGGTTTAGACCAACAGTCGATAATATCGCTAATTACTTCAGGAGCGTAGTTCAAAGTACGCGTGGGGTGCGTTTGGACCCCGCTCATGAGTTCCAGGGTTAAGGGAGACTTTGTCCTGTGTGCCCAGCGGGAGATGTTAGCGGCTCAACATGAGCAGATAGAAGAAGAGGAGGGATGCCTCTATGGACCAGGCATTGCCGATTAGTCGGTAATTATAAACACATTTGTGTAAACACATTACAAAACTTTAAACGGGTTTTCTCGAAAACAGGTTTTTAAAAATGGCTGACATTCTCCTGACCGCTGTAATTAACATATCGACCTGAAATTTGGAGAGCATACTCAGAAAATATGTCTTCACGGAATGACGGATCGTTTTTTCGATAGATACATTTTTCCATTTATTATTTATCTTTTTATGCGAAAAAAAACGCGAAAATTCGATTTTTTTTAAATTGCCGCCATTTTCCGAAATTTGTACTAAACGAAAAACCCATCCGTCATTCCATGACCAAAGGGTCACAGATTGATAATATGCTTTGAATTTGTGTTTCAGATCAACAAAGAGGGGGCAGTGATGTCAGCCGTTTACCTCCCGCGATTTGAGGACCTGTTTTCGCGGAGCTGCAATGGCCGCCAATTTTGTTATTTTTTTTTTCAAAAAAAAATTTTTTAACGTTCTGTATATCATGAATAAAAGCAAGAAAAAACCGCACTCAAAAAGCTTTACTCGTTTCCTTTGAAAAAAATAAAATGTAAACACCTGAAATATGGCACTCCAAGGACAAAGTCTCCATTAACGTAATCACCGAATGTTCAAAAGAGCATATTTTTACAAATAGATGTAGAATAATAGTTTGAAAACGTACGTTCAATGTGACGATTATTTAAGGGGGGAAATCACAGTAGCACACAAAAAAATAGGCATATTTTCGGGAATTAATTTTGGCTGAATAAAAGTATCAATCGAAAATCTGTAAAGTAGGTTTTATAGCAATACTAAAAAAGTACAAAATGTAATTTTTTCAATAAAAAATATTTTAAAATGGCGGCTGCGCAGCATATGCCCCAAGGCGCCTTTTTTTGAGCTCGCCGAAGACATAACTCGAGCAAATTTTTACCGATCGACTTGAAATTTTGACAGTAGCTTCGAAACATCTTTCTCCACGGAGCTACGTACGATTTTTTTATTTTATATGGCTTACTTTTTTTTTTATCGACGATTTTATGGCGTTTTTTTTTGTTAAAAATTTAACTTTATTTTCAAACATGCACCAATTTGCGAAAAATCAATATATCGAAAAAATCCTACGTAGCTCCGTGGAGAAAGATGTTTCGAAGCTACTGTCAAAATTTCAAGTCGATCGGTAAAAATTTGCTCGAGTTATGTCTTCGGCGAGCTCAAAAAAAGGCGCCTTGGGGCATATGCTGCGCAGCCGCCATTTTAGAATATTTTTTATTGAAAAAATTACATTTTGTACTTTTTTAGTATTGCTATAAAACCTACTTTACAGATTTTCGATTGATACTTTTATTCAGCCAAAATTAATTCCCGAAAATATGCCTATTTTTTTGTGTGCTACTGTGATTTCCCCCCTTAAAAGCTAACAGTTGGTAACAGTCAATCGGCTCCGTGCACAAGCATATAGGGCGCCCCCTCGTACTTCAAACCCCGACGGCTAAACCCCGTAACAACCATAACCAAAAGCATGTCAAAAAAGGTGTTCAACAGAGTGCGAGATGGCGGAAGAGGAAAAATTATTCAATTCCAAAAACACACGAGGATTCGTAAATCGACACCTTTTAGCGCGATTCTCGTGCGTGGATCAGGATGCGTGATGGATTACGTCAATTTTCGATGTCTAGACGACTTTTATTGTACAAAAAAAAACCTCGCAGAAGATGGGTTATCGAAATATAAAGGTCAAAAGAAACGAATACAAAATTTTAAATAACCCATTCTAATGTAGAGAAACATATCGAAATAAGATCAACGTATATTTGTTTTTCGTAGTGCGTATGCCTATTCGAGGAACATTTTTTTTTTTTTTTTTTTTTTTTTAATCCGGTACACGATTACCGTGAGCTCGTTGCATTGATCGGTAACGAAGAGCAGCTTCACTCTTATTATGCACATCGCTCGGACTCGTCGATTCGCTCGTTCAAGAGACAAAACAAAATGCGATTTTTTAAATCGCCTCGCACAATCGATAGATCGAGACTGAATTCCATTTTTAATGAATTTCGTCTCTCCGATTTTGATCGATCGAGACTTGGTCGAGAATTTAGTTTTTTTTCAAACCCACACGTCGCAACTTTCTTCTTGCTACAACGTTCGTCACGTTGCTTTTGCAAATTAAAAACAAATCCACGAAAACTCGATTTGTACGCGAGCTAATTTTCCACTTTGGAGTACAATTAAAATTGTACACTCGACAACGCGTTGGACCCTTTTGATTGTGAAACAAACAAAAAAAAAACATCTTTTCGTGAAAGCATCGGTAAAATTAAGGGGAGGTGCCTGAGTAAACGGCGAGAAAATCAGGTAAGCTTCGGGAATTTTTATCTCAAAAAGTGACGTTTCGATTGGATCCGGGTTGTTTTTTATTGGAAAATATGTACATTTAAGTATGTTTGGGAATTTTTTAAAATAAATTCGTTAACTGGAAGCGATTCAAACGCGATTATCTCGAAACATAGTTTTCTCGAAACTCGGTGCCAGATGTATCTCGAGAACGGCTTGTCCGATTTTGTCGAAATATGGATACAATATTCTTCGATAGTTTTTCTCGTTCGCCACGTAGGATTTTTTTGGAAATTTTCATTTTTCACGAAATTGCGACCGTTTTAATTTAACATTCGTTTTTCGTTCGCAATTTCCGATGATTTTGGATTGCATACACGTTGCATGAAAACTATCGAAGAACTATTATATCCAAAGGCCATAGCCGGGTAAGTAGGGAAAAATTGCCCCCACATTTTCTCCAGCGAAATTTGGAGTATATTCTGAGGTATGAAAAAAAAAAAAAAAAATTCTGAAAATTTCATCCCCGTCAACGCAATGGTTTTAGAACAATGAATTTTTTCAAAAAATAAAACAAAACAAAAGTTTCGGAAACGCTTCAGTGGATCGATTCGATTTTGTTTCTTTTTTGGTACTTGTTACGATCAAACGTGTTACGAAATAAAATTATAGAACATCTTGCGAAAGATTAAGGTTTAAAAAAAAATAATGTTCCTTGTTTTATTTTTTTTTACTATAATCCACTTGGGGTACAATAACGAAATTTTTTTCATATAATCTTTGGGCACCTTGTTAGATTATATAATTTTTTCAAAACGATCGGTTTGGTACGCCACTGTGAAAAAAAAAAGAAACAGACTTTATTGATATATTTTAGTTATATGTCTACATAACTAAAATATATCAATAAAGTGTGTTTCTTTTTTTTCACTGTGGCGTACCAAGCCGATCGTTTAGTCACATATCAGACTTTATTGATATACTTTAGTTATATATCTATATAACTAAAATATATCAATAAAGTGTGTTTCTTTTGTTTTCACTGTGGCGTACCAAACCGATCATTTTGAAAAAATTATGCAATCTAATAAGGTGCCCAAAGATTACATGAAAAAATTTTCGCTCTTGTACCCCAAGTGGATTATAGTAAAAAATAATAAAACAAGGAACATTATTTTTGTTTCAACCCTAATCTTTCGCAAGATGTTTTATAATTTTATTTCGTAACACGTTTGATCGGAACAAGCTCCAAAAAAAAATCAAATCGATCCTCTGTACCGTTTCCGGAATTTTTTTTTTTTTGATATTTAAAAAAATTCATTTTTCTAAAACTATTGCGTTGACGGGGATGAAATTTTCAGAAAATTTGTTTTTTTTACACCTCAGAATATTCTCCAAATTTCGATGGAAAAAATGCGAGGGCAATTTTTCCCTACTTACTCGGCCTTGGAGAAAAATCGGACAAGCCGTTTTCGAGATACATCTGGCACCGACTTCGAAAACTATGTTTCGAGATAATCGCGTTTGAATCGCTTCCAGTCAGCGAATTTATTTTTAAAAAATTCCCAAACATACCTCAATGTACGTATTTTCCAATAAAAAAAAACCCGGATCCAATCGAAACATTACTTCTTGAAATAAAAATTCCCGAAGTTTACTTGTTTTTCTCGCCGTTTACTCACAAGGAACATCCCTCAGGTGACACCCTTCGATTTTGTTGAAATTTGGATATGTCATAAAGCACCGAAAAGTAAGCGATACGTATTTTTTTGATCGGCGGAAAAACGGTTTTAAGGGGTGCCGAACCCTCGAAAATAGGGGTGTTTATTTCGTTTTTCGTCGATAACGTTATCGCTCTCATCTCCAATGTATAGTGCACAAAAAAATAAGCATTGTTGCAATTTGAAATTTTTTAATATCTCGTACTGTAAAACGTCATCGACGAAAAACGAAAAACATCCCCTTTTTTGAGGGTGCGTTTCAGCCCTTAAAACCGTTTTTCGGCCGATAAAAAAAAATACGTATCGCTTACTTTTCGGTGCTTTGTAACATATCCAAATTTCAACAAAATCGAAGGGTGTCACCCGAGGGATGTTCCTTGTCAGATACCTCCTCCCGTTGATCAAGATTTACCCGAACGTCCACTTTATCGTGCGACCGGCACAATGTTACGCGACGATCGTAACTTCTTCAAGCAATTCCATTTCTCGCGACACTTTTTTCGCCACCTTATTTCCGGGACAATAAAAAATTTCGTAAACATTTTTCGCGGCCTCCCAGCCTTGCTTGGCGAATACGAGACATTTTTTTGAATTCCCTTTCGTGTCTCTCTGTGCCGTTTGTGCTGTCCTCTTACGTCGTGTTTGTAAACAATCGAGCTTGGAGATGAAGGTTGAGTTGGGCCGTTCTTGAGCCTAGCTGTCACGGTCGAGGGAGTCGAGTGTGTCGTTGCTCGAGGAATGCGTCAAATCGCTGAGTTCGTCAAGGTGCTTCTGCCTCTTTCGGACGTTCCAATGGAGGCACTCGGCGAGCGAGTCGAACCAATCGGTCATTTGATCCGCTGCGCATATACTCGGAACTGGATAAATCGACGTCGTCACTTGGAGACTTCGGAGATAACCAAAAAGCAGGAGAAAAAGAAACGTCCAACGTGACGATAAGATTATTCACGTACGTCCATTGTGTCGAATAAAGGAATAAAAAAATTGAAAAAACCATCGGAACAAAAGATTGTCGTGAATGCGATTGAAAAATCACATTTGTTTCTCATTATCGTTGTGCGAAATAATAAAAGAGCGACGTTTCGGTAGCAAACAGCCGACGTCTCATTTTCCGACGCTCGTGCGAAACGCGAATAATTATCGTGCGATGGATCAAACGTACTTTCGAATGCGACGGCTCGAAATTACGATATGGAAAACAAAAACGGAATCAAGCAGGTTCGAAGGTTGTGAAACGACGGCAGACAGTTTTTTTTCTTTTTTTTTTTCAAAGTTACGTGTACCGGGAATTATTGTCGCGAGGCCATGGATAGAATACTGCCGTCATATGGAAGGCAGCATCTACGAGAAAAAAAACGAAAATGTGTTTTGCTATAGAGAACGATGGGACATTTTTTGTTTTGATTTTAACGGTACCAAATACGAATTTTCGATTCTTTTTTTGTAGTTTTCGCCGTTGAATTAAGGGGAGATATATACGTAGATGGTCGAAAACATCGATTTAGAAGCTATGAACATTCCGTCGACCGTAGAAGACCTACACTATGGGCCTGGTATCGATGATTCCATGTAAGTTGACAAATTTCATGATATATTCGTTCCCAAATTTTCAAACGCGTTTTTCTCAAAACCACGTTTTTCAAAACGGTACCCAAAATTTCTCGAAAACCAATGAACCGATTGCCTTGAGGATTTTTGTGGTTATTCTATACATCATTATCTGGTACTTGTTATAGGATTTTTTTTCCGTTACTTAGTTTTTCTTTTATAGGCAAAATAATAACTAATTTTTGGCCCAAAAATCACTATTTATGTTCAAACGTCCGCCATTTTGTCATAAATCGATATTTTTAAAATCGGCAATGACAAGTACTAGATTATAGTATCTAATTTAATAATCTTTTTGGTTTTTTTTTGCAGATGATTTTTGAAGAAACGCCAGCGAGTGCCATATACGCAGATTTTTTTACGACGCTCCAAGGATCATAGAATATCCTTGTATATTTTTTATATTTTTAAATGAAGAAAATTAAACATATTTTTGAATGTATATACTTTTAGATAATTAAAACCCCAATCTGAAAATTCAAAAGGTTTTCCTTGAAAAAATTCACAAAAATAACCTCTTTCAGGCTCCTAGGTGTATATCTCTCCTTAAGGCTTCAGGCCACAGTAACGGGTATAAAATCATGTGCAAATTTGACAATTTTTTTCGTATCGAAAAGTGATTCACTCGTAAAATTAATTACACATCTATTTAGTATGAATATCGAGCTGTTAGAAAATATTTTTTTTTTTTTTCGATGTACAAAATGGCCGACTAATAATATTTTCTTTTGTTATCTTTTTTTAGGCGCTCCGCGGCGTGACATTTAGCATCCACAATTTTTTACCGAGAACAAAAACAAAAATTCTCGACATTCTACATTAGAATACCTAGAGAAGTACATATGGAATTTACAAAATTTTGTTCTATTCAAAAGTTGTAGGTATTTGAACTTAAGAAATGAATTTTCAGTGAAAATTTTCGTTATAACTGCTCATAAGCTGCTCATAAAATGAAAAGTTTTCGATTAATCAGAAATTCCATACGTACTTCTCTGCGAAATGCAATTAGGAACATAACTTTTAAATTTGAAGTAAATCGAGTGAAAATTGTTGAAGTTATTTGTCACGCCAAGTGGAAAAAAGCTGTTTCGAGAAGTTTCGAGTAGTCGGCTATTTTGTACATTGAAAAAAAGAAATATATATGTTCTAACAGATTGATATTTGTACTGAATAGATGTGTAATTAATTTTATGAGTGTATCATTTTTTCATACGAAAAAAATTGTCAAATTCGCACATGATTTTATACCCGTTATTAATCGACACACACACACACACACACACACACACACACACACACACACACACACACACACACACACATATATATATATTTGATATTATCGATATTAACCCGCCGCGGTTACCCGGGGTCAAAATGACCCCAAGCGCAACTTTAAGCAAAAATTACCATTAAAAGTGGTTGACGGCCAAGGCGACTGGCCTGCCTCCTAACGGTGATTTGGCGTATCCTTTGTAAGCACAGACAATTTCCCCCTATGGAGCTATTTTTTGTCTTACACTATCACCTCTCACGAGGATCGCCCTAAAATTTTATGAAACAAATTGAAAGTTCCGAGAGTTGTCATTTTATTGTACTAAAAACAGCTTTTTTTACGCATTGAGCCTCAAGGCGAGTGCAAAAATGTATACGCGATGTATTTCTAGCCGTAATTCTATCAAGGTCATTCTCTCGAAACGTTATCTGCCAATCGGAAAGGAAATCACGTTTCCGGGCGTGCGCCTCACGAAGAGTCAGAGGTACATTGTCACTCGAGTGTGAATGTGAAGCAGCAAGGTCTCTTATCTCCAGCTTTTTTTCCAAGCTCGCTGTTACAGACTTGGTTGGACAGACTGACAAATGAAAAAGTATCACAACGGGTAAAAATTGCCCGGGGGATTTTACTTTGAAAAGCTTTGGAGATTTTATTAATATTAAGGAAGTATTCTAGTCGAGAAATTAAAAAAATGGATGATTTTAGGCTTTTTTAAAAATATAGACTCTTGAGAATATGTCCTCCAAAGGAAATTTCGATATTCCCAATATTTACGCCAACAAACGAGACCAGAATAGGATCGACCAGTCGGAGCTGCGAACTTCGGAAGCTTCTAAGGAAACTAGAACCGCTGTCAGGGAAGAACGAGCTTCGGAAAATCGTTATTTCGAAGTAGAGAAAGGCACACTTTGCGAGGCAAGAATAGCGACACGGAGAGAATTAAATGTTAAAAATGACCATGCAGTAACGGTAACCAGATGACAACCGTGAAACTTCGCTTATTATTGCTGGGTAGAACACAGAATTTCACGAAAATAAAATAAAATTTCTTCTTCTGATAGAAAATTTTACCAGATTTTCTAGTAAATTTTGATGTGTAACAAAATACGCAAAACTTAAATTTAAAAAATATATAATATCAGCGAAATTTTACTGTGCATTTTATTATTTTATGCCTTTCAAAAATGTCTATAAAAAAGTATTGTCTTTATAACAGTTATTTTAAGATTTATTATAAAATTTAATGAATGTTATAGGAAAATGTATTGTGCTCTCGGTAAAAATTATCGTGCGCGCTTGGTTAAAATTATCGTGCGGTACGGTAATTTTCAGACACTGCATGGTAAAAATTCCCCTCATATCTTTCACTTCAGAATGGTATGGTGGTGGGGCCAACAAGGGGACAGTACGGCAGTCGGATTTTTGTAATTTTTCGTACTCATGGTACGCGAAGTTCAGAGCTCGAATATTAATATCCCAAAGCAGTTCGACGCCATATTCAGAAATTTTCGAGAAAATTGACTTTGAAGTTTTCGAGCGCACTCTTATCCCACAAAGATGCAACGATATTCGAACCGGACTCGTGGCGTACCCGGTAGCGCTCGAGTCTAGTAATCGCGGGGTCGGTGGTTCGAGTCTCACTGCGAATTTTTATTTTTTATTTTTTTTTAATTCGCATACCTCCGTCATTTAAATATCCCGATAAATTTTTGTTGTATATAATCACATATTATTATATATAATGAATATAATATATCTATATATGTTTATATATGGACAAAATCCATATATAGTTATTTATGTACAAAATTCATTATAGTCATACATAATTATATATTTTCTCATATATGATCATATATTATTTATATATAACAATAGGTGATTATTTATAAAAAAATAAATAAATAATCCCGGGATAAAAATCATAAAATCTATGCTAATTCACATATATGTAATTATAATTGTCAATGATAAATGCAAGTCTTATTTTTGATTATCTCTTGCTTGAAATTGCGAATAGGCGACGTAAAAATATCCAGTAATAATATTTACATAAACTCCCGTGTAGATTAATAGGAATATAAATAGAAGAATAAATGTTGAAATATGTGAATATAACGCTTGCTTTGGCAACCGTCGATATTGTGAATAACAGTTCTGTGTACATCGTTTGCCTTTGTCCTGATCAACTACCTGCGAAGCGTATTCAAAAGTATTCAATTCCTACCTGAAAAGTATTCAATTCCTACCTGATCAACTACCTGCGAAGCGTATTCGAAGTATTCAATTCCTTACCCGACGTTTTTCATTTTCATCCTAAAAATGTTGTTGGTTATAAATATTGATACTTGAAAATGTATGTTTATAATGAAGAGATAATTAAAAATATGACTTGCGTTTTTTCATTAAAAAAAAAAAAAAAAAAAAAAATTTCGAAGTGAGACTCGAACCAGCGACCCCGCGATTACTAGGCTCGAGCGCTACCGGGTACGCCACGAGCCCAGTTCGAATATCGTTGCATCTTTGTGGGATAAGAGTGCGCTCGAAAACTTCAAAGTCAATTTTCTCGAAAATTTCTGAATATGGCGTCGAACTGCTTTGGGATATTAATATTCGAGCTCTGAACTTCGCGTACAATGAGTACGAAAAATTACAAAAATCCGACTGCCGTACTGTCCCCTTGTAAGTAGGGGTGCGCGGTCTCGTTTCAGTGGTCTATCTATTTCTTATATGGCGCGATGGAAGTTCCCAAAAAAAATCGTCTAAACTGCGTACATCAACGGCTTATGAAATGTTTAAGAGTGAATACGATTTTACGATTTTAAATTATGACAAAATAATATGTGCGCAAATTAGTCACATCACTCGAGCTTACGATGGTACGAAATGTATTGTAAAAAATGGTAGTATTGAATGAAAAATAAATTCTAATAATTAAATTTCTCTCTTTATCCGTTTGTTGAATATACCAATTTATATAAAAGAAAAAAAAAATTCCCAACAAAAAACAAACAGGTTGGTTATCATTATGATTATTCTCGCACTACTCTTTGAAGAAAAAATACACTCTATTAAGGAACCGGTGCGACGGTCGAGTGGTTAGCGTTTTCGCCTCTGAAAATGTGGACCGCGAGGTCCCGGGTTCGAAACCCAGTTGCATACATTCGTCGTGAAATGTTTTTCTTCGGCACTTCGCGGCGAGGTGTGACAGAGGGAGAAGTCGGTTAGGCCGCAAGAGGGTCGGGGGGGGGGGGCAGGGAGGAAGGTTGAGAAAAAAGGTAAACAAAACAGTTAGAGAAAAGAAAAACGGTCACAATGAGGGGGAAATAATTACGAATTTTACCGGCCTTATAAGGAATATTTTCTTCTGAGGTTGACGCAGGTAAATTTTACTGTGCAGTACCGTAAAAATACCGTACGGTGCAATTGGTAATTTTTAACCGACAGTAGGTAAAACTTTAGCTACGTACTTGAAATTTTCTGTAACGTGAGGTAAGGGGTTACCCCCACTTGCAATTTAAAAAAAAAATCGATTTTTTGAAGTATAAGTATCTGAGAATATGTCCTGAAAAATTCAAGTCGATCCGAACAAAATTGACTAAGATATGAGCGTTGAAAGAGAAGACTCCGTTGTGTAAACGACCGGAAATTGAAACTTTAAACGCGTTTTTCTCAAAATGGCATTTCTGAAGTCGGTGACCAAGATTACTCGAACACTAATGAACCGATCTTCTTGAAATTTTGCAGGCTTATTTAATACATAAAAATGTAGTCTTTAATCGTTCGATTTTTTTTTTTTTCGAAAAATATGGCCGTTTTATAGCCAAAAAACGGCCGTTTTTTTCGTTAAAATCGAACCATTAACTTTGACTGTCCGCCATTTTGTGAAAGATGAATATTTTTTAAAATCCTTCGATTAAAGACTAGTTTATACTTATATTTGACTAAATCCATCCGCATTTTTTTTTTCAGACGATCCACTTCGCCGCAATGTTGGTCACCGCAAACCGTGTATATAAAAACATTATTTCATTGACGGCCATTTGCCACTAAACAATGTAATATTTTTCAATAAAAAAATTACTGAAAGTTCTTTAAGATGCGTTCTTTAAGACGGTATATTGATCGATTAAAAAAGTTTTGTAGTTTTCTTTAAAAAAATTCATGAAAAAGGCCTTTTTTGCGCTACAAGTGGGGGTAACGCCTTAAAAAAAACTTGTCGCATACGAATTATTATGTTTTTCCCACTTGTCACTACATTGGAATATATCGCGGTAATTTTTACCGTGAAATTCACGACAAAAATTACTTTTTTGAATTCTCTCCGTGTGATTGATATGACGCAAGTATAACACGCCATCGTACCACTTTAAGGAGTTTCGATACCGAAATCGAAGTGCTTGTAGACGATTGAAATTCGTATCGCCGAGAGATTCATTTAGGATGCCTTAACAAAAGCAAAAATTAATGCGTTTCGCCACATAGTTTCGGAAATTTTTAAGGTTGAAATTGAGTTTTGTTCGAGTATGATTAATGAACCAAGTGGAAAAACCGCTCAATTTTTTAACACGACATTCCTGACGCAAATCGCAGTTTGTTCAGTTTATTCAATTTAAATCGAAGCATTATTAAAACCCCTGCAGCCCTATAACCAGTGTTCACGAAGTGCCACGTGTATTACCAAATGGATGAGGGTTCAAGTTGAACCTTCATGGCACGTGTCACTTCGTAAACGCTAGTTATAGGGCTGTTATAGGGTTAAGGGAGCTAGTTATAGGGTTAAGGGAGCTTTCCAGTGTGAAATTTTCAAAAAATCGATTTTTTTTGCTTTATCGAATAGTATACACTCTTCCCATCGCTTCTTTGGCATCGCTGATTGACCGTAAGTAAACGATTTACCTAAAATTTCCTCACTTGAAACTTTGAACGCGTTTTTCTCGAAACAGCATTTTTCAAAACGGTGTCCAACTTGGAGGGCAGAGTTTTAAAGCTATCGAGTTGAATTTTTTACACAATATTCTTAACGTCATTGTTTATCGTGCTATAGAAGCTTTTTTTTTTTGACATCTTCCTATTTTTTTGTAAAAAAAACTGCCAAAAAAAATGCTAAAATCGATACTTTTTGTTCAAACCGGCGCCATTTTTGCAAAAAAAAAGCCTCCATAGCACGAAAGCCAATTATATACTGATCAATAATCTTTTTGTGTTTTTTGTTTCAGATCAAAATTGTGACCCCCAACGTGGACACCACATCCAAGTGCATTTTCTGCAACAATTGTTTCATCATTTTTATAGATATTAATTAATAAATAAATCGATCTTTAAAAAATTGTTTTGTATTCTTCAATACCCAATTAATATACAAAAAAAAACCAGACCGATTAGATTATTTTTTCTTTAAAAAAAAAAATCGCGAAAAACAGCGATTTTTCGGGCTGTCACACTGGAAAGCTCCCTTAAAATAGCGCTTCGATTTAAATTTTTCGTAATACGTAAGTTACGTAATACTCGAATAATACGTAAATAAAAATAATTTCGTAATACGTAAGTTATGTAATACTCGAACGAAAATCAACTTGAACCTTTAATATCTCGAGTTCCATTCAACCGACCGACTTCAAATTTGGTACGAATCCTCAGCATACATCCCTCTATCGTCCCTACCTCGGGCATTGCCAAATTATTATTAATACCATTTTTTAAACTAAACCATTCGAAAAAATAGCGCGAAAAATTAACTTTTTTTTTTGAACAGTTGCCATTTTTTCTCTTTGGTACCGTGCCATAACTACATTCTCATTGATCAAGAAAATTGCTTTCATTTCGCTTTCAAATGAATGGGATCTTTGGAATCATGTCAACCGTCTCAACCCTTTTTTTCACAGCCATGTTTAAAGGCCCATCACTTCTTCAATTCAAATTCGCTTGCACTCATTTTTTTTAATGACTTCTCAAATCGACAATTTAAAAAAAACTGTAAAAATAGATGATAAAAATATTTTTCGATTTTTTCTATCAAGCCCGAAACGGACGAAATTTGGGCCTCTAGACTAGAATACTGCCTCAATGTTACGTTAGCGAGAAAATAATAACCGTCGAGAAAACGACAGAACCACTAAAAGATTGACAATTTCTTGAATATTCGTTTTTTTTAACAATCCCTTGATTTTTCGACTGTGGAAATATTTCGCGACAGCCTAATGACTTTCGCCACGTGTGTGGGTGTAGTTCGAAAAAAATGATGCTCCGAACCAAAGCAACAAACTGTTTGCTTTTCGTTGGCAGGATGGAGGAACAAAAGGCGCATGATAGCGAATTAAAAGGATCAATGGTCTTTAAAGTTGAAAAAAAGCGACCAAAGAAACAAAATAGAAGAGAGAGAGAGAGAGAGAGAGAGAGAGAGAGAGATCGAGTTGATGAACGAATATAAACATTCGCGGGACACACCTGTCCCCAACGCGCAGCTCTCGCTGATTTCGACCGTCGAACGAGAAACGTAGGCTGTTCTTCGTGCTTCGCCGTTCGCCATTATCTGCGAAGCAACGTTGCGAAAAAGAAAAATACACCATTAGATGGTTCCGTGAAGTTTCCCATTACCTGTCCCCGTGAAAGAGTTCCTGGCGATTTCTTCCGTCGAACGAGACCCACGAGGTATTTCTGCTGTCCGGAGGAACCGATATCTGCCGGTAAAAAGAATTAATATTCACGATATTAATTAATGTTCATATTAAACGATATTTGGTCATTTTAATATTTGATATTATCGATATTAACGCTCCACGGTCAGCCGGGGTCAAAATGACCCCAAGCGTAAATTCGAGCCAACTTATTATAAGTTGTTGGTGGCCGAGGCGACTGGCCTGCCTTCTAACGGTGCTTGGTCCCTTTGTAAGTACATACCAGGCTCGGAATTGGCGCTATTTTTTCCCTAAACTAATTCCCACTGGGAGATATTTTTTTTTCCTCGAACTATCACATCTCAAGAGTATAACCCTAAAATTTGATGAAAAAAAATTGAAAATTGCTAGACTTGTGATTTTTTTTCATAAAAGAGGGCTTTTTTTGCGCATTGACCTACTGCTGATTTTTTTTCCGCCATTTTGAAATTCGCTAAAAATATAAAACCGAGAATACCACATTCTAGAATGTTCAAACTGATATCCTGAATTCTTATGAGTCATTCGGAACGATAGGGTCAAGGCGGCAGTCGTTTGAAGCATGGCTGGGGTCATTTCGACCCCCTGTGACAAGCGTGTTATAGCCAGAACGCGTGACCGCAAAGACTATCGATAGATCGCAAAATTTTCATTCGACGTTAATGTTTTCAACGCGTGCACGTTCGGGCAAACGTCCATTCTGTTGTATACGAAATCTCTCGAAGTAAAATCAAAAATAAAAAAATGCCCATTTAAAATCAAGTGACTATCTACGACACGAAAATATCGCAGCGAAATACAAATTCACCGTCGAAATGGTCGGGTTCGAGAATAGATTTCGTCGATACATACCTTGAGCTCGACACCTGCAGGAACGACGATTGGCCTGAACGACAGCGAGTGAGGGCAGATAGGTGTAATCATGATTGCGGGCACCGACGGATGGATCATACTCGCACCGGCAGCAACCGCGTAAGCGGTCGAGCCCGTTGGCGTACTAACTATAAGACCATCGCCCTGTACACTCGTAACGTGCTTTCCGTCGATAAAAAGATCGATATTCGATAAATAAGGCGATGGTCCACGATCTACCACAACCTCGTTGAGAACCAAGTGGTCCGTTGACGGTTTGCCAGATTGTCTTTCTTCCCCTTTACGTTTTATCGTACAGCACAATCGGCTCCGGAGGGTCAACGCTGCGTGACCTGAAAATGTTGAAAAATCATTGATATTATTATTATTATTATTTGCCATTATTGTTGTTATTATTATTTTATATGATTAATGTTATTATTATTTTATATGATTAATATTATTATTATTTTATATGATTAATATTTTTATTTTTATTTTATATGATTAATATTCTTATTTTAATTTTATATGATTAATATTATTATTATTATTATTATTTGATATTATTATTCCATTGCTCTGACAATGAGCAATACACTTTTTCAAATTGTGCTGAGAAAAAGTCACCTATCACGGTTAAAGGGGACCTATATTTACATCGTCAAAATTTTCGATTTTTTTACCCACGTCTATAGCAGAAATCTTGGAGAATCTATTCCTAAAGTTGTATAACTCTATTAGAAGTATTTTTGTAGTTATTGACAAAGATAGGTAAATGTATAGCTAAAGGTAGGTAACGTTTTTGAAATTTGTGTACACGATTTAAAAAGTTCTATTCGATCAATTGACTTCTTCCAAGGTTTTTTAATTACACGATAAGCAAGCATCGTCGATGAACTTAAATAAATAATAAGAAAATGAAATTGAACAATAAAGTTTGCACAAAGATATAAATTTTTTTCGCTAAAATCATTGCTTAAATTTCAAACTCGCACGATAAGCAAATCGTGCAAGTTTGAAATTTTGTACTTTTATTTGATTTTTAAAGTTCACCGACGACAATTGCATATTTGGATCGAAATTTGGTGACGCCAGCGTGTAGACAAACTCATGACAACAACGACGGAGCGTCATAAGAAGACGTGAATATTTAGAAAATAAAAATTAATAATTTGCAACGAAAAATATTTTTGTATTATTTAATAGTCGGTTAAACACTCTTGAAAGTTTTGTAAGGATGCACTATGTTTTGACTGTGAAAAAAAAATCTTCAAAATCAGGGTTTTTTCGGTGTCCGAAATTTACGGAAGATCGAGCTTCCTTAGGCTGTTTCTATTATTAATATTATTAATATTATTATATATCAGGGTGATAGAAAAAATCGATGATTTTTCACCCTTGCCATAACAAAAAATGATTAAATATAGTAAAAAAAGATTATCATCCGTTAAAGGTGACGCAAACCACTTTAAGCTAATTTCGTGATTTGGTGTGATTAGTGATTTTCCATTAGTGATTTGATTCCATTTGATTTTTTTACTTTAACGAGCTTTTTTTACTTTAATGAGCTAAATGAAAATAAAACCTGAAACATTTTTTTTTAAATATTAGCACGTAACCAATCTTATTAGCAGCGTCAAAAAAAAAAAAAAAAAAAACGTATTGTACGTTGAGAAAGACGCACTTGCTCTGATTCCAAGCGCCTAAAACAATCCAACAAAATAAATGAACCGATTTTTCCGACGAAGATCGCATTTATTGACTTTTGAACACGTTTCTTAGCTATTCCCTTTATTTGGGATGTGAAAAATCACGATTTTAGGCCAAAATGAGAAATGTAGCGCAAAAATGCTGGCGCTGCCTTAATCAACCTGCAGGGCTCACTTTTCTTGAGATTTTTTTTTTGTCACCATATACTTATATTTTTTATAGTGGCACTGAAAAAAAATTACTCTTTTTTTGCTCTTTCCTGTATAGGTGAGAATGTTGATATTGTAAGGGCACCATGCAATAATACAGATTGAGGTGTGAGTACGATTTCGCATCCACGTCGTGAAACGACCGAAGTGGGGGGGCAGTACGCTTAATGCGGATCAGAATACTCCGTCTTGCATCCACGAGGACGGCGATCGCGGGGTCAGAAGCCAACGCATGCGTAGTACGCGCCGTTCTTTCATGTTTATACATAGCTCTCACGTTGTACACGATTCGAAAACGGAAAGTGGCAGATAAAATGATCATTTTTATACAATATTCAGGGGAGATAATTTTCAGCGGGGAAAACATTTGCCGATCTTCATTTTTTTCTTTTTAAAGAATGAGTTTTTCACCATTTTACCACTCAGGGCATGTTTTATTACTACTTTTGGCTGTTACATGGTATTTTTTTTTAATCGTTCTTTAAAAATGGCAGATGTATGGCACTGTCTTCTAAGCTACATTTTCGAAACTGGCGTGACGCATAGCTCAAAAACTAATTGACCGATACTGATGAAATTTGGTAGAAATCTTTTTAACCTTATTGCCTAAAACATGAACCTAAAGGTTTGTAAATATACAAAAAACGTTTTTTTTTATAGCAAAACTTAGCAATTTGTTTTCTCAAAATTCAATCTTTTTTTTCACAGCGTAACATTTTATCGATTTTCAACATTTCTTATTTTTTGTTGGTTCATAGTTGGCGTATGAGCGCTAATGAAAGAAAAATCTTCGTTGTTTTCTTTTCGGATGAATGCCGCCGATTATTATTAATAAAAATAAATTAATAAATTATTATAAATTAATAAATTAATATTATTTAAAAAAAATAATTAATAAAAAATACCATGTAACAGACAAAAGTAGTAATAAAACCTACCCTAAGTCTCAAGAGTGGAGAAGAAATTTTTTCTTAAAAAAATAATGGAAATCAGCAATTTTTTCCTCGCCTAAAGGCAAATCCCCCCCTTAAGGTATCGACGATTCGAGCACGAAATGGAGGAAGTTCCATGTTAACGGAGACTTTGTCCTTGAAATTTAGCGGGAGATGTTAGCGGCTCAACATGAGCAGCTAGAAGAAGAGGAGGGATGCATCTATGGACCAGGCATTGCCGATTAGCGGTAATTATAAACACATTTGCGTAAACGCATTACAAAACTTTAAACGCGTTTTTCTCGAAAACACGTTTTTAAAAATGGCTGACATTCTCCTGATCGCTGTAATTAACATATCAACCTGGAATTTGGAGAGCGTACTCAGAAAATATGTCTTCACGGAATGACGGATCGTTTTTTTGATAGATACATTTTTGCATTTATTATTTATCTTTTTATGCGAAAAAACGCGAAAATTCGATTTTTTTTTAATTGCCGCCATTTTCCGAAATTTGTACTAAACGATAAACCCATCCGTCATTCCATGACCAAAGAGTCACAGATTGATAATGTGCTTTGAATTTGTGTTTCAGATGAACAAAGAGGGGGCAGTGATGTCAGCCGTTTACCTCCCGCGATTTGAGGACCTGTTTTCGCGGAGCTGCAACTGCCGCCATTTTGATTTTTTTTTCAAAAAAAAATTTTTTAACGTTCTATATATCATGAATAAAAGCAAGAAAAAAACTACACTCAAAGAGCTTTACTCGTTTCCTTAAAAAAAAAAAAATGTAACCACCTGAAATATGGCACTCCAAGGACAAAGTCTCCCTTAATAACACGACTTTTTATTCAGCAGCTGTTTTTCGAAGTTGGTTTACTTGGTGAAAGTAAACCAATGATTTTGAGGAATTTTTATCATTGTTCAAAAAACCGCTTTGCGAATAGAAAATACTTTTTGCAAGGCTAGAACTTGCGCGATTATTCAAAGGAGACAGAAGGGAGAAACATTTTTTTTGGAAACACTTTAAAAAAATCCTTTGAACCTTCAAAAATATGATGCATATTCGGTTATAGCTGAAAAAAAAAACCGTTTCAAAATGGTTTTCGAGTTATTATTTAGAGGAGTCTCCGAGCGCTGAAAAGCGTACGGAAAACTTCAAACACGTTTTTCTCGAAACCATGCTTTTTTATTTCGGCACGCAGCAGAACTCGAACAATTTTCGTCCCATCGACATTAATTGACATAAATTAAAAATTGGAAAAAATATATCACTTTTTAAATGGAAATTATGGTCGAAAAAACGAACGTTTTTTTTTTCAAACTCGTCTCTTTTTTTCTTTTTTCATTATTTTTCAATATCCCCCCGTACTTGACAGCTAAAACAAATATGATTAACGAAAATATTCCACCCTTATATCCAGGATTAAATTTGCGACAGTTCTACTGTCTACGCCATTTTGTATTCTTTCGACAGATGCTGTTTTTTACATACTTCGAAATATACCTAATAAAGCCTAAAAGTTCTTATGACCATGCATTTTGTTCGTTTCTTAAAAAAAATACCACTGAAAACGGTCGAAAATGGGCACTTACAGTGGTCCTCCTTCAAGAATGCATTGCCCGTACATTCCCTCCCAAAAGTAAGTTTCAGTGAGAATTTTGAGCACTTTGCGATAACATTAAAATCTGAAAAAAATCGACCGTATTGAAGATGCCAAGAACATTGGTTCTGCATAATAAAAATGCCAAAAATTTATAAATACATCGTTTAAACAAAACTTGGTTTAAAAAATCTCCGGTAAACTGGATTTTTTGCGACATTAAATGAATTATTTGAAAATCCCGTTTTTGGAATTTTTCACAGGCTGTACCTATGACACTGTTCGTTCAATACCCCGGACACTTCTTGGATTTAATATGGAACATTGCTCCGAAAACATATTGAAAATTTGTCACTCTTCATCCATTTTTCTAAATTCAAGAAATTAAAATGAAAATAGAAAGAAAATTCTAATAAAATTCATACCTATTCAGAAAAATCTACGAATTCATTTTATAATATGAAAAATGTAGGTCACCGGACATTTGTTGAACAATTTTTTTTCTACAATTTACTTATAACTTTTGTGCATTATTATTACCGGAAATTAATGTTTTTAGCATCTTCAATGTGGTTGATTAAAAAAAATGTTAATCTCATCGCAAAGTACTCAAAATTCTCGCCGAAACTCACTTTTGGTAGGGAACACATCCTTAACGTACTGGAAATTCACAGTACGACTGGATTGGTGTATCTCAATTTATGGGCCAACATACACACGAATAGACCAAGCATTTTTCTAATACGATTTTTCATCATAATTTTCCCTTTGAAAATAAAAAAAAGGAAATGATTTACCAAAAACTTTCATGTATAAGGAACGATTGCTTAATCTCCAAAATAATTTTACAATAATTCGAGAAGTCGTTTCGAAATGAACAATCAAGCTTACCCTCGAGAACGTTGGTGACTTGTTCTTGAAAATTGTCGAACTCGAAAGGCGTGAGAAAGCCCAACGAGCCAAGGTGGAAGGCCATTATTGGTGGGACCGATTGTTGAAACAAAAGACTGGCGTAGAGGAGTGTGCCGTCGCCACCGAGACAAACGATAAAGTCAATTTTGTCCTGTAACTCGGTACCGTCTTTGAACGTGGTAAGTCTGTCGTGAACACTTTGAAATCTTGGATCACGGGTAAGTGCTGGATCCTCCAGTACGGAAGTCTCCACGTAAACGGCCATTCGTTTTTCCTGCCATGAAAATGTTCATCGTTGAATTGCCTATGTACTTTTTCTCGTTACGCACGTTGTTTTATTGCCGGAAGTAACGAGAGAAAAGATCGAATAATTATATATTTATGCGCAAAACCCTCGCTAAGGCTGCGGATTGTGATTACGAACGATCGTTGAAGTGTACGATTTACCTTTTTCATAGACCCACCTTACAATGTACATGCATATATCGTTGAGGCCCTAGGCCACAGTAACGGCTATAAAATCATGTGCGAATTTAACAAATTTTTTCGTATGGAAAAGTGATTCACTCTTAAAATTAATTACACATCTATTTAGTATGAATGTCAAGCTATTAGAATTTTTTTGTTTGATGTAAAAAATGGCCGACTACTGGAAACTTCTCGAAACAGCTTTTTCCAATTGGCGTGACAAATAACTTCAACAATTTTCACTCGATTTACTTCAAATTTAAAAGTTATGTTCCTAATTGCATTTCGCAGAGAAGTGCGTACGGAATTTCTGATTAATCGAAAACTTTTCATTTTGCGAGCAGTTTATGAGCAGTTATAACCAAATTTTTCACTGAAAATTCATTTCTTAAGTTCAAATACCTATAACTTTTGAATAGAACAATATTTTTTTTATTCCGTACGTCTTTCTCTAGGTATTCTAATGTAGATGGACGAGAATTTTTGTTTTTTGTTCTAGATCATAAATTGTGGATGCTAAATGTCACGCTGCGGAGTGCTTTAAAAAAAAGACAACAAAAGAAAATATTAGTAGTCGGCCATTTTGTACATCGAAAAAAAAAATGTTTTCCAACAGCTTGATATTCATACTAAATTGCTGTGTAATTAATTTTATGAGTAATTCACTTCTTCATGCGAAAAAAAATTGTTAAATTCACACATGATTTTATACCCGTTACTGTGGCCTAAGGCCTTAAAATGCAATTGCAATAATATGAATTAAGGAATCATTACAGTGTAGTTTGCAAAAAATCGATTTTTTAAAATCCGATAGTATAGACATTTAACTAATAAACATGCTGTTCAATTTTCAAATAATTACATGTTCAGTTCTTCAATTTTTTGTCCATATTTCAATAATTTTCAATTCAATATATCACTTTCAAATAATTAACTGCTGTTCAATTTTTGGGGCGAATATCGAATTATTCCGGTTGCTACAGCCTTTCTCAGATAAAGACATTCGACCAACTGCATGAGGCCTGGCGCGGACAGACGCGTTATTCCCGAAATGTCGTTTTTCAAAACGGTGTACACTCTCAAAGGAAGAGTTTTCAAACTATCCATCTCAAATTTTGACACAACATTTTTCACGCCATTCTTTATCTTGCTATGAAAGCTTTTTTTATCTTCATATTTTTTTTTAACGACAACCTTCATATTTTTTAACTTTCGAAAAAATAGGCAAAATCCGATACTTTTTTTCAAATCATCGCCATTTTGTCAATTTTTATTTTAAAAAAAACTGCATACCAAGATAGCGGCTTTTATACTGATCAATAATCTTTTTACAAATTCAGTTTCAGATAATATTTACGGCCACAAGCTTATACATCGTGAGGACTCCTTTTTTTCGAAAACATATTCAACCGTTAAAAAAGTAAGTAAGTAAAAAATAAAAATGAACGTTTAAATTTTAATTTTTTGTTCTTCATGAGTGCTTTGATTTGCAATTAAAAAATCAGACTGACTAGCGTATTTTAACGATCGAAAGAAAAATTGCGAAAATCAGCTATTTTTCGTTACACTGTGATGATCCCTTAAAATGGAAATTTTGTGCGAAATTATTGACGCTTTAAATTCTTGTATTCGTTTACCTCGATTAGCCATGTGATCAGTTGCACAAATGGCGGAAGTACCGAAGAATCGCGGACCTTCTTGATCACTAAAACTGTGAGTGGTGCTTTGTACCACGTCAGCCTCTGAGAGGCGGGATCTTGGATGGTCCTGTGACACAAAAAAATCATAACCGTTGTACAAAATGCTCGCAAAATTCTGTTAATTGTGGAGACTATTTTTAACTTTTTATTTATTTTTTATTTTAATAAAATTAAAAATCAATTAATTAATTTAATACGAAAATATATTTTGACTTTTTCTTTAATTTTAGGCTCAGAATGCAATGTAATTTAAAGCGAAGATATGCATGGGCTACAATAGAAAATCTTGCGACGAAAAAAAAAACTACCCCGTTGCTTCATTATTTTATTTTGTGTTTTTAATTCTTCCTGCGCGTAAATCTTTTTTCGCGCTGTCTTTCGCATCAAGAAACCTTGTGAGCATAATAAAATGATGAACGGTATGGAGATTTTTTATATTTCGGATTTTTGTTTCTAGAGCATCGAACCGTGAGACTGCATTGGTGTAAAAAAAATTGACCCATGTCTCGAAATTCGAGAAATAAAGTTAAAATGTCTTACAATTCGAACTGCTCAAGTAATTAGAACGAAACCGATCAGTCATCAATGATACTCTATTTATGCAAAAAAATGTACCTCAGTATCTCAAAATTCGAGTAAGTTAAACTGTTTATCGACTTTTCATGTGTAAAATCCCAACTCCTTCAGGATCTCTGCAGTAGAATATTGCAATCGCAGTAGAAGCCTTCGTGTGTAAGAAAATTTCGCCCTAATGGCGAGGTGTTGACGTTAGAATTCAAACAAAAAAATCCGCTTGCACACACACACACATATGTGCATATTTTGTTAAATGTGTTTTTTTTTTTTTTTTGACAATTCGATACATTCTAAACACTTTTCGGAGTACTTTTCGGAGACTGTACGGAGTAAAGTTTTCTTTACGGAAAAACAAAATGAATTCATACGTTTTGTCACGCTAAACAAGTCCAACTAATTTCCCATTCTTTTTTAGACGAGAAGCGTGAGAAAAGCATTACGTGGAAAGACATTCTCGGCAATTTCAAGCAAAATGCATTCATGAAATTCGTTACAGAATGAAGTCGCGCATTGTCACGTGCACGTGGAACAAATGCACGTGTCTCTCAAAGATATGCAGAGCTCACGCTTCGCGATTTTTTTCTTGCCACTCATACCACAAACTAAAATAAGTCACGTTTTTTTTTTCTTACACGGAAAGGTTGCGAGGTCGATCTCTCCGATTTCGATGAAATTTGGCATGCTTGTAGAATGGGTAAAAATAGGCGACACGTATTTTTTTATATCTTCGGAACCCGATTTTTAAGGGGTTACGCCTACTTGCGATTTTGAAAAAATCGATTTTTTTATTGCATTTTTTTGAAGTATAAGTATCTGAGAATATGTCCTGAAAATTTCAAGTCGATCCGAACAAAATTGACTGAGATATGAGCGTTGAAAGAGAAGAATCCGTTGTGTAAACGACCGGAAATTGAAACTTTAAACGCGTTTTGCTCAAAATGGCATTTCTGAAGTCGGTGACCAAGATTACTCGAACACTAATGAACAGATCTTCTTGAAATTTTGCAGGCTTATTTAATACATAAAAATGTAGTCTTTAATCGTTTGATTTTTTTTTTTTCGTTAAAATCGAACCATTAACTTGACTGTCCGCCATTTTGTGACAAATGAACATTTTTTTAAATCCTTCGATTAAAGACTAGTTTATACTTATATTTGACTAAATCCATCCGCATTTTTTTTCAGATGATCCACTTAGCCGCAATGTTGGTCACCGCAAACCGTGTATATAAAAACATTATTTCATTGACGGCCATTTGCCACTAAACAATGTAATATTTTTCAATAAAAAAATTACTGAAAGTTCTTCAAGATGTGTTCTTTAAGATGGTATATTGATCGATTGAAAAAGTTTTGTAGTTTTCTTTTAAAAAATTCATGAAAAAGGCCTTTTTTGCGCTACAAGTGGGGGTAACGCCTTAAGGGTTGAAACGCACCCACAAAAATTGGGGCATTTTTCGTCGATGACGTTTTTAACGGTACGAGATATAAAAAGATTTCAAATTGCAACAATGTTTATTCTTTCTTATACTATACATTGTAGATGAGAAGGATAACGTTATCGACGAAAAACGAAAGACACCCCTATTTTCGAGGGTGCGTTTCACCCCTTAAAAATCCGGTGCCGCAGATATAAAAAAATGCGTGTCGCCTATTTTTGCCCGTTCTACAAGCATGCCAAATTTAATCGAAATCGGAGAGATCGAGCTTGCAACCTTTCCTTGTTAGTGCAGTCTCAACTACTGTGATTTATGCGAGGACTATTTTTTCAGCTGGGTTTGTCTTCGATCAACAAGTCTTCCGCACATTTGTTCATGACGTGACACTTCCTCGATCTAGGCAAAATTGGCGCGCTTGAAAATCACTTCGATTCATTCAGGTGGCGTTGATTCGTGAGACCAAAAGGTCGTGCGTTTGCCCGTAAAACTTTTCATTGATTCGTTGTAGTTCAACTATAACGAACCGTTGATGTAGCTCGAGAATATGATCAACTGTGGCGTTTCGACCTACGCTTGACCATAGTTATCTATTGCGTATGCACCGCGAAGGACGAGCCGAATGAATTAAAGATTATTCCATGAAAAATTCAAGCTTAAAATTCGATTTGTCGGGCATCTGAATTATGAGGCCAGAACGGAAGAGAACGAGAGAGAAAGGGAGGCAGAATAGGTGAACCGAAGGTACAAAATTTAACTTGTCAATTTCTTAACCATTTTTCAACTCTCAAAAAAGTAGACTTTTTTGCATTTTCTTAAAGTATGCTTACTCAAGAATGAGTGGAAAAAGTTTCAAGTTAAAATATTGAAAAATGAACAAGTTTACGGACGATTTGGTGAGAGCAGGTAGCGCAACGATTTACGTATAATAAAACGTTCAATTGCGTTTTTCTCAAGACGACGTTTTACCAGGCCGGAATCATAACTCTAGCTATAATTGTGCGATTTTCAATTTAAAAAAAAACCAAATTTCTGTAATTGCAGTAGCTGTTGTTGTACATAGCCGTTTTCTTTTTAATATAATTCAGTATTTTTGAAGCCCCCGAATATACCGTAAAACGGGGTTAAACTGAAATTGAGGGTAACTTTGACAGTTTTTGGGGCTATACTTTAGCAGAGCGCCAACTTACGGTTCGATGTGTGCACATTGAAATGTGTTTAAATTTGTTGTTCAAGTTTATGATAATGTTGCTAAAGTTGATGTTGATCTCAATGATAATTATGAAACTGATTAAGTGCCTATAATAGTAGCCTAGATATTTGACATTTTTATGTAAATTGTTTCTTTAACAAAAATGACAATTTGATTGTAAAAAATCGTGGTTTTTCATTTAATTTCATGTATAATGCATAAAATATTAATTTTTTTACCAAAATGATGTCAAAGTAACCCTTAATCTTTGACAAAAGTTGCATTTCAATGCCTTGTCGAAAAAAAAACCCACACTCGAGGTTACTTTGATACTTTTATTTTTTAACATAAAATGTATTTAATATAAAATTTAAATTATTATAAAATTTAATATAACGGATGTGGTGGGGATTTCTTATACACTTAATAGCAAAAGGACACGTTGGTCTATCAGAGTATGTATAATGCATAAAATATTAATTTTTTTACCAAAATGATGTCAAAGTAACCCTCGATCTTCGACAAAAGTTGCATTTCAATGCCTTGTCAAAGAAAACCCACGCACACGAGGTCACTTTCACACTTTTATTTTTTAATATAAAATTGTGCGGGTGTGGTGGGGCTTGACTTTCTTATACACTTGATAGCAAAAGGACACACTGTTCTATTTGAGCAAAAATAGTTAAATTTAGGATCTTGAAAAAAAAAGTTACCGACAAAAGCCTCCAAAACCTGTTCGAAGTAACCCCATTTTAGGGTAAGTAAAAATTTCCCCAAAATTACACTTTTTCGAACACCCGCCACTTCGTGAACATTTATTTTTTTGTTTCCAAAAACGTCTACGTGCAACGAGAACTCCATTTATATAAATTACGAAACTAGCTTATTTTCATTTTTCAATCCAACTATTATAAGTTAATCGATCCGAAATGTGGAGCCGTTGGCCCACATTTTTTTCACAGATGCTCTATCATACCTCAATAACGTTGTTATATATTTTTTTAAATAAACATTCACGCGAAATAAATTCAGCAAAAAAATCGGAAAAACGACCTTTTGTCTGCTCGTCACAGGTACCCTCCCTCTATAATTGATGGACTAAAAAGAGTCTGTAGGAAAAGTGTGTAAGCGTCTTTGTTAAAATTTCCAGTTACGGCAAATGCGAGTAAAAGTATTCGAAATAATGTCCATGACTTTGATGCTTCATTCTAGAGCCTTAATAACCCTAATGATTGCGAAAAATGAGGGTGTCGCTAAAATAACATTATCCGAGTGTACGCGACCGTTGGGACCCTTCGTTCATACTACCAAAAAAAACAAAGTCCGTTCACCGATCGATTTCGTCGTGTGTACGAACTCGGGTATATTGCGTTATCGGACAACTTAAAAGAAGTTGCGTCGATAGATAACTGCTCGTAATGTTCTTCTCGTGCTGACCGCAAAGTTTGTTGTGGTACGATGATGAAAAAGTTGGAATACCATAGCCGTCACCATTAAATCATACGATACAAGCAATTCATCAAGATAAGTCTTCGCTGGCCCCGATGATGATGCGCAGAACATTTTTTTTTTTTCCATTACATAGAAACAGATTACTTTTTTTTCTTCCGCTCAATCGTAAAAACAATTTGCACAATAAAAATACCGTTTTTCGAAATAACACGAAAAATATCGAAACAGTGAGAGAGAAGTTGTTTTTATAAGTTCAAGCCTCCGCATCTGACGCAAAACTTGAATGGTTGGTTAAAAATTCCGCACACAGGTAGCACAAAAAGCGTCGGTATTGCTAAATTCGTCAAAAGTTCTAGGGATAATTAATGGAATGTCAAAAATGTTTTATATCCGCTCTGACATTTGCAAAACTTTGGTTACCGAGCCAGTTATTTATGCATACAAATATTGGGGACATTCACGTCCAATCTTCACTTTTCGTAATTACGATTTTTATTCAATTAATAATTCTTGTAAATGGTAATTCATATTTTTTATGAAGTCCACAAGGTGACACAAGTTTTCCAAAATGTTGTGTTAGCGCAGAGAAAAAGTGCATCCCTTCAAGTGTTTTTCATTTCGAAAATCACAAAACGTTTTATACGAATTAGAGAGTGAATTCTTTTATTATTTTTCAAGCTTAATTTATTACGATAGTTATGGAGACGAATTATGAACAACCGGCGATTGTCATTGCGAACAAAATGTTTTACGAAACGTCTCAAACATTTTATATTTCTGCCCTATAAGACCAGCAAGCATCAGACAAATTTCACCACCAAAATGTAAGTGTGGAAAAAAAAGTTTCGTGATAACAAACCTTACGAATCCAACCATGTTGTAGCAGTCTTGTAATTTCTCAAATATCTCTTGGATAGTTGCCGTATGTTTAAAATCTTTGAACTTACACTTCGAAACAAACTACAATCGAATTTAAATGTCGTTGTACAGTGAAGAAAAAAATTAAGGATCACAGAATATAAATAAAAATAATACAAAACATGTTCTCGCGGCTCTAAACGGAACGATTATTCCTTTTGAATTAATTTTGAACGAATGGAATTTCGATCGAAAGAAACTTGAGCCGGACGGAGAGGAGCATGTTGAAGTGGTCCCGGGTCGAGGGTCTCGTGGACACTGACAGCTCGGGCTATCACATTACATTTTTTTTCCCTCTTAAACGTTAAACTATTCATCGTTGAAGCGCAAGCGCGTCTCGAAACGTGCCATTTTTAAAGGTGACTACGGATATCTTTGTTTGCGCTTTTTCCCACGACGATTTATGCACCGGTTAATTATAAATTTTAAGTTTCAAACGACTAATGAACCGCCTCGTCATATCACGTGCGCAATGTTCCTATCGACCTGAGTCTTGAAGTTTCTATCGCCTGCAGTCGGTCGCATCGTACGGTAAAACGTGATGTTTTCTAATCGAAAATCACAAGCTATTTTCAATTCCTCAAAATCGCAATGCCACACTGAGAAAAAAGAATCGTATGTGCAAAATGCATTTTGTTGTCTCGAAATTTTGTTGTTTTAACAGTTGCTCAGACATGTTAAATAAGCAGATAGTTTAAACGTATCTTTGGTTACTGCCCAACTATACTGTTTTCTTATGCCAATCAAAAATCAAGTTGAACGTATTTAAAGAAACAAATTTGTCGAACCAACTGAATTTTGGATGGACGAACGAATTTTTTTCGTCAGTGCACGATTGCTCGTAGTCCCAAAAATGTGCAAATATAGATAAAATATTATGCAAGTATCCTAATGATAATAACGAATGCGTGACGATTTCCAGCGCAAGAAAGTGCACGTTGAGTAGAGCCTTAAGGCGAGGCACCACTGTAACGAGTCAAACTAATCGATTTTTTTTTGCATTTTCTCAAAGTATAAATATTCAAGAGGATGTGAAAAAAAAATTGAGTTGGAATATTGAAAATTGACCAAGTTACAGACGATTCGGTGAGAGCAGGTAGCGCAACGATTTACGTATGTTAAAACTTTGGTAGTTCTCTAGATAAGTGACTTTTCCGAAGAATAAACCTGAAATTATTTTTTTGCTATTTTCGTATTTATTGGGTTATAAATGATGATATTCAGTCGGGAGAAGCTGAAATTTACCGCCCCATACAAAGTTATGGGGTTTTGAAGTTCGTGGAAACAGGTGATAAAATATGGCATTTTTGAACATATGGACTTGTTTGGGTTTGTTTGGGTTTTTTTTTTAATTCGAAATTATTCGGAAAAGTCACTTATCTAAAGAATTACCAAAACTTCCAATCGCGGTTTTCTCGATCTGGCCGGATAACTCTAGCTATAATTGTCCGATGGTGAACTTTAAAAAACCGAAGTATCTATAATTGCACTAGCTATCATTATAGGTAGCCGTTTTTTCTATTTAGTATTTTTAAGCCTCCAAATATACGTATAAATGTCGCCAAATTTGCACTATTTTTAACACCCTCCATGTGAGCATTTTTTTTAAAAAAGCTACTTACTACGAGTCATTGTAAAGTTATAGTTCCGGCCGTTGAACCATATTTTTTATACAGAGGCTCTATTACACCTCAATAACGTTGTTAATTTTTTTTTTTTTTTTTTTTCAAGTAACATTTTCCACGAAATAAGTTCCATGTATGCTGAATAACATACTTTTTTTTAAATCCCAAATAAATAATTTGGTGGACAAAAGATCGGAAAAATGACCTTTTTCCGCCCGTCACAGTGGTGTCCGCCCTTAATCTTACTTTGACACACTGGGTCATTTTGACCCGGATGAATTTTAAACAAAATCGTGACTTAAAAAAAAAAAGAAAAATTTTCTCTAATTTTTTACAACTGCTAAGTTTTATGTTCTCGGAATTTCAATTATGCCGACATATTGAGAAGTGTTGTGAGCGTATTCCTGATTTTTTGAAATAAAAACCGACCGAAGGATTTTTAATAGCACGTGGATAAAGTACTATCCGGGTCAAATTGACCCAGTGTGTCAAAATCGTGGGCAAACATATGTCAACGAAGGGTCAACGCGGGATAAACATTTACAACGATAAAAAAATCGTTTTCTTCTTTTTTTCTTTAAACTATAGAACTATATATGCAGATTTTTTTCTCAAAATTTCAAAGCGAAATTCGAAAAACTTCAAACGTTACAGCCCGCCAAGGCTGTGCCTCACCGCTCGGTTTCGGAGCGGGCGTGAACTTCAAACGCTTTTTTCTCAAAACTGCATTATCGAAATTGGCGCGCAGGATTACTCAAAAACTATTAAGCCGATTGAGTTGAAACTTGGTAGAAATATTGATAATATTGGTACCTTTTACTTGACGAGAATTGTTTTTGAAAAATTGAAGAAAAAAAACGACTTTTTTAATCCACATTTTACAGAAATGTTGCGTGAAATGTTGATTTCTTTTTTGTAAATGCGTGTCATTTTCTTAAATTTGCATTTTTTTCATTTTAATTAACGTCACACAAAAACTATACATGTTCTAACTGAAAAAATGTTTGAACTTTTTTGCAAATCAAAGTTTACGGGAGGCTAGACTGCACGCCGATTCGCAACTCGCGCGGCGGCGGCCTTGCTGTTACACTCTGCCACAGCTCCGTCATTTTGATGATGAATTAATTTAAAAAAATCGTTTCGTATAACTAAATATCCTATTAAAGTATACCTAAAGTTTGATAATTGTAGAATAATTATTTCTTAGTTTAAAAAATCCCTCAATATTGCTTGTTTTTTTCCTGTCTAAATGTATTTCCCGCCTTAAGAAATGTTCTGAATTTTCGAAACATCATGGGAGGAAAGCCCGCCCGAAAAAATGTAATGTTCACAATTGACGTATAAACTGAAAACCGCATTTCAGGTTTTTGAACTTATTTAGATATGCAAAACTTTCTGAGAGCAACATAAATTCCCATTCTCCGATATATATTTTACGATATTACGGATTTAGAGATGACAATAGTATATTTTCTTATGGTAAAAGTTTACTGCGCAGAGCTGTTATTTTACGTTGATGATTATCGTACAAGCTCAGGCATATTGGGAGACGTGACTTTGACAATTGAGATTACGGACACGCGATACATAAGATAATTTTCTCTCCGCGATATTTCCATCGACTCGGTGTATAACTCGCATTTTTTTTACGAATATCGCTTATCATATATATATATATATATATATATGGGTGTGTGTGTGTGTGTGTGTGTGTGTGTGTGTGTGTGTGTGTGTGTGTGTGTGTGTGTGTGTGTGTGTGTGTGTGTGTGTGTGTGTGTGTGTGTGTGTGTGTGTGTGTGTGTGTGTGTGTGTGTGTGTGTGTGTGTGTGTGTGTGTGTGTGTGTGTGTGTGTGTGTGTGTGTGTGTGTGTGTGTGTGTGTGTGTGTGTGTGTGTGTGTGTGTGTGTGTGTGTGTGTGTGTGTGTGTGTGTGTGTGTGTGTGTGTGTGTGTGTGTGTGTGTGTGTGTGTGTGTGTGTGTGTGTGTGTGTGTGTGTGTGTGTGTGTGTGTGTGTGTGTGTGTGTGTGTGTGTGTGTGTGTGTGTGTGTGTGTGTGTGTGTGTGTGTGTGTGTGTGTGTGTGTGTGTGTGTGTGTGTGTGTGTGTGTGTGTGTGTGTGTGTGTGTGTGTGTGTGTGTGTGTGTGTGTGTGTGTGTGTGTGTGTGTGTGTGTGTGTGTGTGTGTGTGTGTGTGTGTGTGTGTGTGTGTGTGTGTGTGTGTGTGTGTGTGTGTGTGTGTGTGTGTGTGTGTGTGTGTGTGTGTGTGTGTGTGTGTGTGTGTGTGTGTGTGTGTGTGTGTGTGTGTGTGTGTGTGTGTGTGTGTGTGTGTGTGTGTGTGTGTGTGTGTGTGTGTGTGTGTGTGTGTGTGTGTGTGTGTGTGTGTGTGTGTGTGTGTGTGTGTGTGTGTGTGTGTGTGTGTGTGTGTGTGTGTGTGTGTGTGTGTGTGTGTGTGTGTGTGTGTGTGTGTGTGTGTGTGTGTGTGTGTGTGTGTGTGTGTGTGTGTGTGTGTGTGTGTGTGTGTGTGTGTGTGTGTGTGCATATATTTTTGACGACTTACATGACCATGGCAGAATTTTTCATTATGCGACCACATGGCCCGAATTGTTGTACTTGGCTGGGGGCGTTCAGGCTTCTCGTTCTTCTGCAAAAATAAAAATAAAATACTCCTTACAATAAAATCACATGATCCTTTTACGTGAATTAATTATATTTTCAAGTTTGGTGCAAATGTTCGCTTGTATGCAAATAAAAAGCTCTTGAAATTCTTTTGACACACCGTTGTTCGAATTACAGTGATTTTGTAATTGCGATGCCCTTATCAAACAGGAAAATTATCAATGTAAGTTAAAAAATAAGTGTGCTGATTAGATATATTGCAAAAGCCGCATGTACGACTCGGTTTATCTGCTCGGTCGTATTTTGGTAGCTGTACGATGTTGTCAACAATGTACTTGACGATTACACAGGCCTATTTCTCTGGAATAAAGTCTTTCGAACGCGAGCAACTTCACGCGATGTCCTTGCGTTGATTCATTGATACTCCACTGTGATCATGTTTTTTTTTGTCGCTAGGGCAATACATCGTATCATGACGGTTTTTATTCACAGAGAGATTGCATACACTTTGAAGATATCTCAATGATTTGCAATTTTTTTTTTCCTCCCCATCGATCATTTGTTTGAGTATGACGTTCAAAAGATAAGTGACGAATTTTGTAATAAAAAAGCTCGAAAAAGTACGCACGAGCCTTCGATAGATCAACGTTTTTTAAATGTACTCAATTTTTCACTGTGTGAAAGGAATGCTTGTATTTCGTATCACGAAACCAAAACACTCGTGGACTCCGGTGTTTCCAAATTCCTTGTTTTTTTTTTTTTTTAATACGAGATTACGCGAATTCGAAACGTCAAATTTGAACATGGAAAAGTCAAAGTATGTCGTTTTAATTTCTTCTTTAACTAGAATATTCTTGGGTTAAAAAACTCATTAGGTATGCTAAACAAACTGCATGGAATACAAAAAATATCTATGTATTTACGGAAAAATCAATATTTTTTTAGTATTTTTGATCGCATTCCAAGGGTTTCGACATGCAATACTTAGGCACGGAAAGCTGCGATTTTTCAAAACAAAGTAATTGACTGAATAGTTACCATTGGATGAAAAAAAAAAAATAGTTGAAAAATGATGATAGTTAACAGCCGATAGTTACAAAAATAGAAAAGTCGCAAGTAGTTTTGCTTTATCGTAGCGATCTTTATTTTAAGACGGGACACCACTGTGACGGATTTAAAAAATCGATTTTTTGCATTTTCTCAAAGTATATATATTCAAGAAAATGAGTAAAAATGTTCAAGTTGAAATATTTAAAATTGACCATGGTGCGAACGATTTAGTGAGAGAAGGTAGCGCAACGATTTACGTATACCGAAACTTCGAATCGCGTTTTTCTCGAAAAGACTTTTCTCGACCTGGCCGAAATCATAACTCTAGCTACAATTGTCCGATTTTTTATTTAAAAAAAAAACAAAATTGTCGTAATCGCAGTAGCTATCGTTGTACATTGCGGTTTTTCGTAATTTATTATTTTTTAAGCCCCTGAATATAAGTAAAACGTTCGTCAAAATTAAACTATTTTTTTGTAACTCCCGCCATTTTGTGAAAATTCCTTTTCCCGAAAAACGGCTACGTACAACGAGAAATACATTTATATAGAATATGAAAAAATTTTATTTTTGTTTCTCAATAATGTTGTTAATTTTTTTTTCATTCAAATTTACATGAAATCATTTTAATGTATGCTTAAGAACATACATTTTACCAAATCCCAAATAAATTATCTAGTGGTAAAAAAATCAGGAAAAACGTCTTTTTTCGGCCCTCTATCAACAGTCGTGTTCTGCCTTAAGAGGAGGGTAGGGGTTGGCACTTTTGAAAAATCTGGTTTTTTGTCTTTTCTTATAGTTAAACATTTCAAGAATATAATCCCAAAATTTCAAGTCAATCAGAGCAAAACTCTCGAAGTCATTGACTATTTAGTCCCGCTCCTCCTTTAACACTGTAGACTTCTCTAAACTTCAAAAGCATTTTTCTCGAAACCACTTTTTCAAAGTCCGTATTCACTGCCATTTGAAAACTACGTGGCCGATTTATTTCAAACTTGGTACACACTTTCTACATATAAAATACCTCCCCCCAACGGTTAGTTTGAGATTTTTTTACATTGAGGGGGTTTTCCACCCCCTAAATGGCGGAATTTGTCGTGAAAAAGAGCACTTTTCACTTTACATGACCACCAAAATTTTAGAAATGAAAAAAAAATTATCAAAGACCGTTGGGGGAGGATTTGATGATACTTTGACTAAATTTTAATGGTACTTGATTTCAGATAATTTCTAGCTGAGATACAGTGAACACCGCAAAACGTGTTTTTCCAAAGGCGTTCTTGGAAAAGCTTTGTCACCGGCTTGTTTGTGGATATTTTCGCGTACAAATTTCACGAAGTGTTCTTGAAATGACACTTAACAATGTACAAAAGGTTTCAATAAATTTACTCTATCCATATAGATGAAAAAAATTCACAAAAAACGTGTTTTTTTCAGGCTGAAACCCCTACCCTCCCGTTAATCCGTTTGAATTATACCAAAAAACGTATGCCAAAAATTTAATGGCGTTTCATCGAAATACGTGGAAGTACATCCACATAATACAAAAAATTGATGCAAAGGGATCGAAAATGTCCTCATTGGATGGGTTTTAAGTTTGCATCGTTGGATGCAATGAAAATAATTTTTTTAAATGATTTTCGAAAATTTCTCCTGCAGATTTGAGCTAGTTAATCACGCAACCATTTTTATGATTCTTATTTATCGATTTACAACAATTTTGCAAAATATGTTTTCGGTTAATAATAAAAATAAGGATTTTACACGAATTTTCGTTGCATTTCAACGATGCGAACTTCAACCCAATCTCATTGGATATATCAAAGATATTGCTGAACGCATTGTGTTTTCAAAATTTACGAAAACTTCATGATGGTTTACAATATGTGCTCTATTAGATTTTCCTTATTATTTACCGTCCAATATTATTGCTGACGATTTGTTTTGTGTCGATTTCATCCTCCAGTGCTTATCGTAAGACAGGAAGTCATTAAGTGAAAATATGATAATTGTATTTATGACGCACGATGGCGAATATACTTGACGCTGTTCAATATTTTTTGTTGATATGCAACTGCGAAGGATAATCATAATGCAGCATTCTACAAGCTTGATCGTACACAGGAAAAAATGTAATCGGTTTACCGATACTGCGAAACCGAGTTTGCATTAAAAATCTAAAAAATTGGACAAAAAATCGAAGTAAAACTCAACGAAATTTCTTATCATCGTCAAAATCATTTATTCCCAACTTGAATAGAATTACCGTATGAAAAAGCACAACACGTTTACAACAAATGTAACCAAATTTAAAAATCTGCCCTCATTTTTCGATATGTAGAAAAAATGAAATGCTCCAAAAATTCTGGACGTCTAATCTTAAAGTTGAAGCAATAAAAACTCAGCGAAGATCCATTAAATAAAAATATACAGGGGAAACAAATGTAAAAAATGCGTAATTTTAAGCAATTACGCAGCACTGTTGTGTCTGTTTTTATCGATTTATTTATTTTTCGTACCAGCGGCAAAATTTATGAATTTTTCTCAGGATCAAAACTAAGTTAGTTAAGAAAAAATAAATAATGCTCGCTTAGTATTGACCCCTCAAATCGTTTTATATGTGTACGTGTATGTGTTTTTTTTTTTTTTTTTTTTTTTTCATATTAAATGGTACCTGAGAACTCTGTTTTTGTTGCCATTCTCCAATGTCAGTTTGCTCACGCCATTCTCCAAATTCGCATCAAAAATCGTATCGTAGCCATTTGCTGCCGTATCGCGCAACGGTGACACTTGGTCCATCATGTTACCTCTCTTTTTTTATATCAAGGTACCGGCTGGATTTAAATTATCGAAACTTTTCACGTAACTATTTCACGCGCATTGAAACGAGCTCTGTATCGAGTCGTTCCACTCACAAAAATTGGTAATTAAGTGTTAATTAAACGCAAATTGATTGATTGGTGAATTTTGTTTCGTTCGATGAATCAATACTTTGGTGTTGCGTTTCTCTGCGTTTCTCGTGCATTTGAAAAAGTAATTTTCCGTTCCTGAGGAATATATTTATATAAATTAACCGGTTCAGGAGTAGACGGACCTCCCGCATCGATATTCATTTATTTGTGCATGCGGTTGAGCTGTCCAATAATGAAAATCCCGTGAATTATATAAAAATCTGTCCTCTCCTGCACTAATTTTACCCATGTCGAAAAACTCGCCAGTATATCGCGCAACCGAGAAGAAAAGAACGCCGAGTGGAACACACGAGACTGCCAAACCTGACGAAATTTCGAGTGCCGCCATTTACGCGTGATCGATGAAAATTGGATCACGAGAGCAACAAGAACTTTCACTAATTCCTAGATCGATTGAAATGTTCGAAACCCCGTGAATATGAGCTGGAATTAATTTATCGCTGTGCGAATAGTCTCGTTGATGTCGACGAGACGAACAATTCGTACACGAGCGAGTACGAGGCATTTATTTGTAAGTTTATTCTTTAGTACGTGTAAGTTTATTTTTCAATTGTGTTAAGGGTACCCTCCTAGAAAAAAAAATGGTATTGAAGTTCTTCGTGTTGTCAATTTTTTTTTGCACATTTAAACTACAAATATTACCGAAACATTTTCGGGGATTCATATTAAAAATCTATAACAAAAAGCTGCATAAAACGATTTTAGATAATAATAAAAATAAATAAATTAAGAAGATCAAGAAGAATGTCGTTGCATTCCAACGAGGCAAACTTCAGCACCATATGAAATGGGATAAATTGATCTTTTTCCATAATTTAATTCTACAAGTTCTCAAGAATATTGGGTCCAAAGTTGAATCCCAAATTTGCGAACCAGCACGATGTTCGTTTTATGAGTGCGAAATCACGAAAACAAAAACATTAAACGGGTTTTTCTCCAAACGACGTTTTGAAAAACGGGCTGTCACGATACGTACTGCAATTATTAACTGATTCAAGAAATCCTTCCACCATTCTCTTCCTCATCACGTCGCTATCGCGTGAACTACGAATTTCAATTTACAGTCATCCGTTTTTTTCTTTTTTATTAACAAATGCATGCGCCGGTGAGAAACTTTTTTTCGAATCTTCAGCTTGAATTAAAAATTCACCACATTGGTTCCTTTACTCAATCGTAATACAAACGGTAACCACAATTATATTATTTTAATAATCTCCTTGGATTTTCCAATTCGATCTATCTTACGGGGAGTTACTTTGTCAACGCTCAACCCGCGTATTACGTGCAGTTTTTTAAGCGCGCATTATTCCGATGACAAAAGCTCAATAAATAAACAGATTTAACCATGCAGTGTACTTAAAATTGAAGTATTTTGCGTAGTTGAGCTAAAATCGTTTTTGCCGATATTTGCCGTTTCAAGGCCTTTACCATAGCTATGTGGCTCACCGAAAAATGGGACTTTTTTGGGAATTCTTGTTGAGAATACTAAAAAAAGCAATCAAAATGAGGTGTAGAGGGTTCTACATGGAGATGAATAGAGGATTCTACATGTGGTAACGTATACAAAAAAAAGTTTATAAAAAAATACAATATGGCAGCTTAGTCGAACCTACACTAAGAGCATTTTTAAGGCGGGAGCCAGAATTAGAAGGGCCGAAAAATCGTGATATTTATACAACATTTAAACAAAAAAAAGGTTAAAAATTTATTTCTACTCGGACGTGACGCTTTAACAAAAGAATTGAAAAACAAGCATGTTTAGCTCGTTTTGACTGAAGGATATCCTCAACTCTTTCTCGACACACTTATATTTGCCCACGGCTTTGACACACTGGGTCAATTTGACCCGGATAATAGTTCATCCACCTGCCCTTTGGGATGTATTGCCTGTACATTCCCTACCAAAAGTGAGTTTCGGTGACGAATTTTGAGTACTTTGCGATAACATTGAACTCTGAAAAAAATCAACCGTATTGAAGATGCTAAGAACATTCGTTTTGAGTAATAAGAATGCAAAAAAATATAAATAAATTGTTTAAACAAACATTTGTTCTAAAAATCTCCGGTAAACTTGATTTTTTGTGACATTAAATGAATTGTGATATTTTTCTGAATACGTGTAATTTTTAAAAGAATTTCCTCTCTATTTCGAAAATCCTGTTTTTAGAATTTTTCAGAGGCTGTACCTATTATACTGTTGGTTCAATACCCCGAACACTTTTTGGATTTAATATGGAACATTGCTCCGAAAAAATATTGAAAATTTGTAACTCTTAATCCATTTCTTTTTATTAAAATAATTAAAATTAAAATAGAAAGAAAATTCTAAAAAAATTCATACCTACTCAGAAAAATCTACGAATACATTTCATAATATAAAAAAGTAGTTCACTAGTTTTTTATATTATAATTATAATTTTTTTTGTTTTATTTTTTAATTTATAATTTTATAAATTATAAAAAAATATTTATTTTTTAAATAAATATAATTATAAATTATAAATTTTGAACAATTTTGAAATTGTTCAAAAATAGTTGAACAATTTTTTTTTCAACCATTTACTTATAACTTCTTTGCATTATTATGATGAAAAATTAATGTTCTTAGCATCTTCAATGTCGTTGATTTTTTTATTATTTTAATCTCATCGCAAAGTACTCAAAATTCTCGCCGAAATTCACTTTTGATAGGGAATGCACGGGCAATACATCCATAACAATCCTTCGTTCGGTTTTTATTGACAAAAATCCGGGATACACTTTAAACATTTCTTAATATGTCTGCATATTAAAAATTCGGAAAGAATAAAATTGAATTGTTGTTAAAAATTACTTAAAACTTTCAGTTTTAGGAAAGTGAGCATTTTATTTAAAATTCGGCCGGGTCACAACGACCCAGTGTGACAAGAAAGAGTTAATAAAAAAAAACTTTTACTATCTCTAGATTCAATTCCCAATCAGTAAAGTTTCCTCGCAGACTTTTTCCATCCAAAGTTTAATTATTTCCACTCATCAACGTAAACAAACAAGATGTGAGACTCTCACCGAAAAAATAATAATGAAAAGGGTTGACGTGATTACGGCTGCGCCCGATGCGCTGGCATTTGGATTGCAAAGCCCGGCATTGTTTGTAATTACGGCGATGATGCGGTTCAAAATAAATTAAGCACGACTTTTGATAGTCACGCAATGCGTACGAGGAGAATATTCTAGGTGGCTTGAACTTTCGGATTCGAGTTCCGGGGTCAAACGACGTGTCCGTCACAACGACAATGGGACAATCCCTCACGACTATGTGACGTCGATTCGGGCTAAAGTGCCCGATGATTCGATCGTCGTCGATCGATGCAGTTTGCCGAGACGATTACGATCAAGTTCCATTAGTGTCGCAGTTCAAATTTCGTCGACCAACTACCAGCTTCGTCAGAAATGTTAACAAAAATACTCGAGAACAAAGCAGAGTACCAATTCGATCGTGAAAATGAACGCGGGTCATTTGCATGACGAGGCGAACAGCGAAGTCGCGAGTTCAGAAAGCGAAACAAAATTAAGGGGTTAGGCCATTCTAGAGGCCGAAAAAATAGGCTTTTTGAGGTTTTTATTTTAAAAACACCACAAAATAAATCGAGATTACAAAAGGGGTGTCGATATCATACATATCAGTGACTGTATACAATAATTTTTTTTAAGCGATTAAATTCAAAATGGCGGCTGTGCGGCGTTTATCTCAAAACTGCATTTTTTAAGTTAGCTGGAAACATAACTCAGACAATTGTCAACCGATTCACTTGAAATGTTGATTAGATCTTTAAAAATACATGGTCTATGGAAATCCGTAGGATTTTTTTTATATTGCATAGTTCATTTGTTATTAACAATTATCTGACGATTTTTTAGGTAAATTTTTCACTTTCCATAAATTTGCCTAAAAACCGTAATTTACCTAAAAAATACGTAGGATTTTGTTTTTATATTGCATAGTTCATTTTTTATTAACAATTATCTGACGATTTTTTAGGTAAATTTTTCACTTTCCCAAAAGCTGCCTGAAAAATCGTCAGATAATTGGTAATATCAAATGAACTATGCAATATAAAAAAAAATCCTACGTACTTCCATCGACAATGTATTTTTCAAGATATATTCAACATTTCAAGTGAATCGGATGAAAATTGTCCGAGTTATGTTTCCGGCCAACTTAAAAAATGCAGTTTTGAGATAAACGCTGCACAACCGGCATTCTGAAATTAATCGCTCCAAAAAAATTATTGTATACAGTCACTGATATGTATGATGAACACCCTTTTTTGTAATCTCGATTTCTTTTGTAGTTTTTCTGAAAAAAAAAAAAATCCCCACAGATCGTTTGAGCTGGTCGAAATAAAATTTTGACATTTTTAATCGAATTACGTATTTTTCAGATTATAGTTTCGTTATTCTATCTACGTCAGAATGGATCACGATTGCAAGGATCATCATTCGAAGATTTGCAGAAAGAGCCACCCACTCATTGACAGCTGAGGGTAAACACCCCTTGCAAGTGAAAAAAAGCTTCACCCAAAGGGGTTAGGCTACTGTGAAAATATCGAACACTCGTTCGTTGCTCCAGGCAAATTGAAGAGAAAAGTCCAACATATGGTGCAGGAATCGCAGATTGAAGGTGAACTTATCATTACAACGATAGAGCTGCTACTAAACCTTCAAACGTGTTTTCTTTTCTCGAAACTGCTTTTCAAAACGGTGTACACGATTTCTCGACATCTAATCAACGGATTGACTTGAAATTTGGTACACTTATTCAGTGTAATAGTAATTTAGTCTTGACGAACGTTTTACTTTTTAACATTTTTTTTCATTATTATTAACCATAATGATGTCATTTTCCTCGAAAAATCGAAAAAATAAAATAAAAAACATTTTTTGTCGATGACCGAAACACGATAACAGAAAAAATCTCGGTCAAGTCTTAGCCAATATTATCTATTTTGAGAAAAAACTAATGTTTTTCGTTTCCGATCAACCGCGTAGCCAAAATCAAGTACACCGTTAAGCTTACATTCAACGGTCCTTCACAAGATTGTTTATAACTTCTGTAATTATTAATATTTTTTAATGAAATTTAGTATACAACTTTGTTAATGTACATACAAATAAATGGCGAAAAGATTTTTCACTACTTATGGTTTAAAAATATATTTTTTTCAATAACGCTGATTTTCGGTTCATTGCAGTAGCCTAACCCCTTCGGATTTTCGTTTGCGTCAATAAAATCGTGGTAACGCGCGAAAGAATTCCCGAGCAAATTCCTCCGAGCCAGGCGAGTTATACTCCGTGTGTCTTCGCAGGAGCACTATGAACGTCACACGATATTTACGAGACTGAAATGTAATACAAGCGATGCAAAAAGAAGAATCTTAATATTCCTCTTGCGTTTATCTCTTCGCCGAGCCTCATCAGAGCCGTTCCTACAAGAAGCGCATTTTGCACGATAAATTTACCAGCCGATCCGACTAGAGAGCGAAGCGAGAAAAAAAAGCTGCGGAATTGCATATCCGCAGATTTTTTTGTTTGGGAACGGTATACACTGACGTTTTGTTTTGCGCGGACTTCGAACGTCGTAGTCCGCGCAGGGCCTTGGGGGATAAATGGTCGGTAACGAAGAGTAAGGTATGGGCCTTTTGGTTCGACTCATGGTCATCGCGGGTACGGTGAAGCCAGGGGCCTCTATTGCACGAGGGCTACACGAGAAAGGCGAAAGAGAAGCGTTGCCTGAGGAAATAAAAGTGAAAGGGGATATTCGACGGGGATTACGACCAGACATAGTGGAACGAGCGCCGTACTAAATTCTTAAGGGACAAACACGAATAGAATGCCCTCTCTGCATGTATTCGAGTCAACGTGAAAATTCAATTTAATAAATAAAATTCGACGAGGTTGAAGTCTGCATCGTTGGAATGCAACGAAAATGAATTTTCTTTCAATTTCGCAAATTTACCTCGGCAGATCTAAGCTACGTCGATCGCGCAAACCTTTTTCAGGATTCTTTTTTAACGATCTACAACGTAGCTGCAAACAATTATTTTGAATAATAATGAAAATAGGATATAACAAAAAATTCATTGCATTCCAACGGTGCGACGTTCAACCCCATAAAATTCGTCCTATTTTGTTGATGCGGGAGCCTGAATTAGAAAGTCCGATAAATCGTTTTTTTTTTCATTGCGCAATCGATAGATAAATTGTGCAGGAATATATTTACAAAGTTACAGAGGCCAATTTTAAATATTTTTGAAGATACAGGGCCAAAAGCAGAGAAGCGAACGATATTTGATATTGACATTTCCTCCAATTGAAAACTTTAAAACGCGATTTCTCTAGTTTTCATTTTCACGCTTTTTCCAAATTGGCGGGCGTCGTAGCAAAAAACTAAACGACCTATTGAATCAAACAAATGTTTATTTTCTTCAGTATGAAAATCTCTTCGAAGTGAATTAAAAAAGTCGTTGACAAAATATTTTAAAATAATTTTTATAGCACGTTAAAGTGTTTTTTTAACACATTTTTTTACAAACCTGAGAAAAGTTATAATTTCACGATTTTTTCAGCTTTTTCTTAGTTCACCCAGAAGAAAAATATATGACAATTGAAAATTTTATTGGTTTATTTGGATCAGTCAAGAATTACGAGCTGAATCTTTCCCGCCGATTGGCGACTGCAGTGGCACCGATAAATCTGCAGTCATCTATTGTTTCATGTTGAAATTTTTTTTATACATTTCGAATATACTTGAAAATATACCTCAATGTTTACTGGGCTCACTTGTTTTTTTCCCTTCTGAAAAAATTGCCAAAAACGCTTTTTTGGGCCTTCCAATTCAGGCTCCCGCCTTAAGGGATTATCACAGTATAAAATTTTCAAAAAATCGAGCTATTTGCATCTTCCGAAAGTGTAGAGGGTCATAAACATGGGCCTGGCATCGTCGATTAATCGTAAGTAGACCATTTATATGACAATTCCACACTTGAAATTTTCAACGCGTTTTTCTCGAAATGTCGTATTTTGAAACGGTGTACACTCTCAAAGGAAGAGTTTTCAAGCTATCCGTCTCCAATTTTGACACAACATTCTTCACGCCATTCTTTGTCTTGCTATGGAAGCTTTTTGTTCAATCTTCATAATTTTTTCTCGAAAAACTGGCGAATAAGTAGGCCAAATTCGATACTTTTTTTTCAAACCGCCGCCATTTTGTCTTTATTCATTTTTGAAAAACCTCCACAGCAAGATAGAGGCTTTCATACTGATTAATAATCTTTTTACGACTTTTATTTCGGATCATATTTACGGCCCCAAACGTGTACACCATAGGGACTCCTTTTTTGTCAAAGACATTTTCAACCGTTACAAAAAAGTGAAAAAAAAATATTTATACATTTTTAAACGTTTATACGTTTAAAAATGTATTTTCTGTTCTTCACGAGTGCTTTGATCTAGCATAAAAAAATTAGACCGATTAGCGTATTTTATCCATTAAAAAAAATCGCGAAAATCAGCTATTTTTCGACCCGTTACACTGTGACGATCCCTTAAAAATAAAATGCGACTACCTAAACGTTGTTTTTCAGCTAAACCTCTTCTCGGAGCAATTGCCTGGCCAATGGGAGATCCGGGTAAAACGAAAATATATAAATCATGAAATCAGAATAAAATCTGCGAATTCCTCAATTTATATCTTTCCTCGATTCAGGACACTCGATAGGACCGAAGTGGACACGACTACGTGCACCGTCCAAAATCCACTCCCCCTCCGATCGTTCGAGCTCTACACAAAAATAAAACAGAAAACGAAACTCGCGAATGATAAACATGTATCTAAATTACGTCAGAGAATTTCTAATTGACGAGATTCCTTCGGCAGCGGATTAACATTGGATCACCGTGGAAATCGAAAATTCCTATGTCTCGCTGTATCTCATTAATTTCGTGAAACTTTCCATTCAATGTTACTTTACCGTTTCTACACGGTAAGGTAAGAATCGCGATACGATGGGTGTACGTGCAAAGTCACCTAGGCCCGAGCATCGAGTGCCTCGACTTTCTTTGCTCATTCGATTGTAAAAAGAAACCGAACGATACGAAGCAGAGCAAAAAAAACGCTGAACCAGCTCCGAAAACGTCAAACGATAAAAGATCGTGTCAATGGAATAATTGAATTCCACCACCGCGGAACGTTTTTTTTTTTTTCAATCTAGGCCATAAATGATTGGCACGTGTGTAATTTTAATCGCGTTCTCGTTGTTTCGTGGCACTTGTCACTGATAAATACTTCGATCTGTATCTCGGAGCGAAAGATCGGCAACATAGGTGGGAATTTTTGCGATGTTCTCTCAGCCAGTGGAGATTCGGAGTGTGCAACTGGAGATAAACGTGAGGACAAAAGTGCGCGCTACACGCGATAAAAAAGCGGCGATCGTTTGATCGGCAAAATCAGCCGGAACATAGCCGAGGCTTCGAATGACGAGCGATAAACGACACTGTACTACAGTATACGGCAGTTAACTCACAACTGGCACCTCGCGAGGCAAACTCGACCGAGGCTCAGACGCAATCGGATTCCTCTCAACGACCAGACTCACGCACACACGCGCGTACGAGATTCTACAAATATCGTGTACACCTTCGAGTCTCTTGCTCGGTCGGTAATGCAGATGAAAAAAATAAAAGATAGCGACGAATAGATGCTCTGGGATGCGAGCTCGGATGAGGCTGCAAGAACTGGTGGTCGCGGTAGACCTCGAAAAAAAAGACAACCTCCAGTCTTTCGATCTTTTTTTTGCTCCAAAGCGAGCCTGTATGCCAGGAAGACGATTTTAGATGAACGTGCGCGATCGAGACTTTTTATCCGGCGTTATTTCATCACGGCCGATGAAACAGCTTGATTACTGTTATCGGTGGATTTACCGAGCGAAAGGATCACGCATACGTCAGGCGCGGAGCAAAAGAAAGTTTTTGTTTAACGATCGATGGGAAAGTACTACAATTTGTAATTTAACGAGTACTTCGGGTTGGGGAAATTTTCCGATGCTGCGGGAGATCATAAATTTGCGTTGCCACGGGACGAAAAAAAAAATCGTACGGTCGTATAAGACGATTTTATTTTTTTATATTTTGGACATTGGAAAATAAGGAATTTGAGTAATTTACGTGTTTTCAATTGCAGTTATATGGTGGACGAATATTTGACGATTAAATGGCCAATTTTATTGGGGTTTGCATCGTTGAAATGCAAGATTTATATTCGTATTTTTATTATCGTGCCAAATGTTTGCAAATTTCAGTTGCAGATCTCCCAATGAGCGTGATAAAAAGTGGCTTAATGATTTTGGTAGCTAAAATCTGCTGAATAAAATTGGAGAAAGTGGAAAAATGATGATCATTGCATTCCAACGATGCAAATTTTAATCCGAGTATCAATCGATAAATTTAAAGGGTGTACAGCTTTTCCAGCAATTTTTCGTGAAAAGGTTTCGAGATTGTTTACTGGTTTTTTGTGCGTATATGGAATATTTCATTTTATTACAAGGACTGAAGAAGATCTTTCTTCCGGTATTTTTTTAATATAAAATATTGCTCTACAAAATTATTTTTCAATGAATAATTTCGATTGCCCTCTGAAAATATAATGTATTCGGTTGCTATTTATTGGGGCTGATTTAAGGCGAATCGCCACTGCGACGGGTAAGAAAAAATGACTTTTTGCATTCAAAGTATACGGATTCAAGAATATAATTTGAAAAATTTAAGTCAAAATATGGAAAATTGATCAAATTACAGAATTTCTACATCGTGTCATTTTATTTATTAGGTAATTATTACGATTATTATTACTGTGAATATTGTTATCACAATTACGTATTTTGACCCAGTTGGATGTAGGGCTAAATATTTTATCAAAAAACTTTAATCATTTATACATGGAGTTATATTTGACGATGTTATCTGAGCAGAACTGAGCATATGAAAAATTATAGCCAATGGAAGTTTAGGGGGGTGGGGCGTCTCTGTGAGGGATAGAAAAAATCGTTTTTTGGCATTTCCACAAGGTTATATTTAAGAATATGTGAAAAAATTCTAGTTCAAAAATTGAAAATTCACCAAGTTACAGACGATTCAGTGAGAGGAGGAGGTGGCGCAACGATTTACGTATACTAAAACTTTCCATCGCGTTTTTCTCGAAATGATTTTTCTCGACCTGACTGGAATCTTAACTCTAACTATAATGGTCGGATTTTCAATAAAAAAAAAATGTCTGTCATTGCAGTAACTATGGTTGTACGTAGCTGTTTTTTTAATTCAGTATTTTTTAAGCCCCCTGAATATGAGCAAAAATTTCGCCAAAATTACACTTTCTTTGTTGAACACTCGCCATTTTGTCAAATTATTTTCTTTCGCAAAAACGGCTACCTACAACGAAAACTACATTTATATACATTCAAAAACTTTTTTATTTTCATTTTCCAGGCCAACCATTGTCAATTTATCGATCCGGCCGTTGGACCACACTTTTTATACCGAGGCTCTATTATACCTCAATGACATCGTTAATTTTTAATTCTTTCAAATAAAAATTTACACGAAATAAGTTCAATGTATGCTCAATAACATGCTTTTTTCAAAATCCCAAATAAATAATCCAGTAAACAAAAAAATCAGACAAACAATCTTTTTCGGCCCGTCACAGTGGTGTCCTCCCTTAAGGGCATGTACACGGTCAACATAACCTCACCAATTTAGCAACCCAATTTTTTCATAGATGGTTAATTTTTTTAGGAAAAACAAAGCATTAGTCTCTGTAGAATTCCCTGACGCAGAGCTTGATGATTTCCTTTTGCCCTAAATATTATTCATCTCTGAGAAATCTCTGTTCGAAAATTTCAGATATCTCTCTCGCACACATATGTCACGTGGTATATCTTCTACTTCGCCTTAAGGGGTTAGGCCACTGTAGAATTTTCGAAAAATCGTTTTTTTTAAATGGTTCCCTAGGACCTCAAAAATAATGTCCTAAAAGATGATGGCCGGTAAAAATCTCTAAGTACTCGGTTTTTGAATTTTAGTACAAAGCCGCCTGGTCCGCATCGAGCTCCTTTTGAACTTCAAACGCGTTTATCTCAAAACTGCATTTTTTAAGTTGGCCGGAAACATAACTCAAACGATTTTCAACCGATTCACTTGACATGTTGGATATATCTTGAAAAATACATTGTCTATGGAAGTACGTAGGATTTTTTTTATATTGCATAGTTCATTTGCTATCAACAAATTATCAGACGATTTTTTAGGCAAATTTTTTACTTTCCACTTTAGAATTCCGCCATTTGGCCAAAAATCAATATATCCCAAAAAAAACCCATGTACTTCTATAGCAGTTATTATATATAATCGAAAAAAATTCATTGGCTCATTATAATTAAAAGATGACAGGAGCTGTTAGTCCGGCCGTGGACCCTGGAAAAACAAAGACGCGATCGCAAAAACGCTGCACAGCCGCCATTTTGAAATTAATCGCTTCAAAAAAATTATTGTATACAGTCACTGATATGTATGATAAACACCCTTTTTTGTATTCTCGATTTATTTTGTAGTTTTTCTGAAAGAAAAATCCCCAAAAAGCCTATTTTTCGGCCTCTAGAGTGGCTTAAGGCCTTAATTCCCCTTTTTGGGGCCCAGATATTTCATAAATATTGAGACGAAATCGCGCAGGATTCCTCGTATCGCACTAGAAACGGTACATTGTGAGAAGTCATCAATTACAACAAACTCATCGTTGACTAAAAAAAACCTTTAAAAAAACAAAAAAAAAACAAAGTAAGCACAAGCCGCACTTCGCAGACTTTTATCGTTCGAAAAACATTTCTGTCTTCTAAACAAAGAGAGCCCGCCTCGAATGAATTTCGATTTGTAACAAGACTAAGATTCGTAACCGGATAGCCTGTGTGCGAACCGCCTTTATGGGAGGAGATTAAGACCAATGTACTTTGATAGTTATTAGTGTAGCATGAACCACCGTCATTTAATCTTGCACGACAACTCGCAGCCATAGTTCTGCAAATATAAAATTTGCCCCACTCAGCGAAACTGCCTTATTGAGCTTCCCGGGGAATTGCATTTTCAGTGGATCGAGTATCGCGGTGCATTCTCCCCAGCCGAATCATTCGAAAAAGTGCATTTCTTGAAGGGGCAAGAACAAAAGATTTTGACTTTTAGAAATAAAGAATTGTTTTTCTACTGACCAGCAGTTCATTACCTGTCTGAAACGTTCAAAGTAACAAACAGTTATTTTACTCTATTTCTTCATGATCCTTCGTATGTCCTCGTTGGCTTTTACGAGCCCGTTCTTTAATTTCCGGAAGTCAACTTTTGCTCCACACTTATCACTGTACAACTTCCACTTCCCTGTGAGACCCCTTAAAGCATTGCCCACGGTCGCTCGTTTCCAACGCACTACCGTATCGCGTTTGCACAAGGGCACAGGGAAACTGTGAAAAACCTTCGCCGAAGCAAGGATACGTTTAACCGAGTTTCAATCGTGTCACGAATGAAAACTCGGATCACTAAAACTGTCCAGATTTCTACCGATGCGAGTGCAAGCCAATACGCGGCCAAGCGGTCACCCATCCAAGTATTGTCCCAGGCCGACGTTCCTCGATGTGCGACATCGCCACAGCCTCACCCCCTTTACTGTCCGTTCGAAGACAATTTTTTTTTCTCAGCATTTGTCGCTTCGAAACAAAAATTGTCGATTTTTTGGCAACGTAAATGCACTTTACAAATATACAGTCCAACAACACCGAACTAACGTGCTTCGGGCACGAATCCAAACTTTCCCAACTGACGGTCTCATTTTATACTTATGAAAGTGGGGGAATCGAAAGTAAAGGCAGATTAAGCCACTCTAGAGACCGAACAAATAGGCTTTTTGGGGATTTTCAGAAAAACTACAAAATAAATCGAAATTGCAGAAAAGGGTGTTTATCATACATATCGGTGACTGTATACAATAATTTTTTTGAAGCGATTAATTTCAAAATGGCGGCTGTGCAGCGTTTATCTCAAAACTGCATTTTTTAAGTTGGCCGAAAACATAACTCCGACAATTTTCAACCGATTCACTTGAAATGTTGAATATATATTTTTATATATTGCATAGTTCATGTGTCATTAACAATTATCTGACGAAATTTTTCACTTTCCAAAAATTTGCCTAAAAAATCGTCAGATAATTGTTAATAACAATTGAACTTTGCAATATAAAAAAATCCTACGTACTTCCATAGACAACGTATTTTTCCAGATATATTCAACATTTCAAGTAAATCGGTTGAAAATTGTCTGAGTTATGTTTCCGGTCAACTTAAAAAACGCAGTTTTGAGATAAACGCTTCACAGCCGCCATTTTGAAATTAATTGCTTCAAAAAAAATATTGTATACAGTCACTGATATGTATGATAAACGCCCTTTTTTGTAATCTCGATTTATTTTGTAGTTTTTCTGGAAAAAAAATCCCCAAAAAGCCTATTTTTTCGGCCTATAGAGTGGCCCGAGGCTTTACGTTATGGGAACGTCTACTGTAGGCACTTTTTCTCTGCACGGCACCCGTGGCGCCCTCCGACGGAGACGGCCAACACTACGTGCTCGTATAGATTTACCTCCGAGCCTAATCTCGCGTCATTAGGTACTGGACTCGCGACGTGCAACTATCGAACTGCAGCAGGAAACATGATTACACTTTAACGAGTGCTATCCGGAACGTACAATGTGAGAATAATCCGAGTGACAAACGTTGTATCTATCTAAAAAAAACGAACCTACAGAGGAATTATACGTGTGTACATCGGGGTTTCGAAAGACATGCGAAATACAGTGCCTGCAATATTATACGCTCGTGCTTAACCTCAATGAGCTAACGATAAGTTTCACGACAATTCACTCAGTCCTCTATGACCTTCTTCTACATTTGTTTTTCGCTGGTCGTATTATTTTGAAGGATTAAGTTCGTTAATTGATACTCGTCGAAAGAAAACATAGAATTGCCAGAGCTACGCAGACGCGTATATATTTTGGTAGATGCGGACTAATCTCTGACGAGAAAATGTTCATGTTTAGCTTCTATGAGAAAACGTATAATGGAATAGTAGACTTCTGTCATTATTTTAATGCTTAGGAGCTCTCTGAAGTGCATTCGGAAAAAAACAACTGTTGTTGCGAAAAGTTCGCGCAATGAACAATCCTTTTCTCATTTCGTTTTTTTCACACACTTTGCTAGCCATTGTAAATGAAACAATAGACTATATCGTACGATTTTGCTATATCCGAGAAACGTCCAAGCAAGTTAGTTACTAGACAGGTTCGTACTGCTGCGAAAAATTAATATTATTTCGGGTAACGTTGTTGAACGGGCGAATGGAATAGCAACAAAAAATGTTGAAGTTTACATCGTTGGAACGCAACGAAATATACATTTTATTTTCCTTTTTGTTATCATTATAGACCTTTTTTATAGATTTATATTGTAGATCGCTAAATTGATATCTTAAAAAATGGTGAAGGGATTTTTGTTGACAAAATCAGCGAAAAGAAATTAAAGGAATTCAGAAATATTAATTTTTTCAGAAATTTCATTCAGAAATATTAAAATGGTTTTACAGCACGTCGTATTTAATATATATATATATATATATATATATATATATATATATATATATATATATATATATATATATATATTAGTATTTAATATTTATGTATATGGGGCATTCCATACCAATTCGACCTGGGTCTGACCCTCGACCCCTCAAATCTGGTTCCCGATTTTTCTTATCATTACCCTCACTCTATCAAGCAATTACAATTTTTTTCAGATTTTTCGAAATAAATTTCAGCGTGTCATGAATTTTTGAAATTTTTTTTTTTGAACACCTCGATGGCCGTAATCGAAAAATCTGAAAAAATGCCCAAAAACACAGTGTCAGATATAAAAAATATTGGTGTAAAATTCATAATATCTGGGCTTTTGCTTCAACCCGTTTTTTTAGCTTTTTGAGCAAAAAAAATGAAAAAAATAAGAAGCAGAGGTCAATTTACTGTAGACTGTTTCTCGAAATTTTGTATGCATAATACCAGATTTTTAAAAAAATTTCACCGATTTTTCTAAAGTGTATTTTGTAATTTTCAATTTTTTTTTATCATGGTTGACAAAACCCTAATTAGGGGTTAAAGCAAAAGCCCAGACATTATGAATTTTACACCAACATTTTTTATATCTGACACTGTATTTTTGGAAATTTTTTCAGATTTTTCGATTACGGCCATCGAGGTGTTTAAAAATAAAATAAAAAATTCATGACGCGCTCCAATTTATTTTGAAAAATCTGAAAAAAATTGTAATTGCTTGATAGAGTGAGAGTAATGATAGGAAAAATCGGGAACCAGATTTGAGGGGTCGAGGGTCAGACCCAGGTCGAATTGGTATGGAATGCCCCATATATATTAAATACTACGTGCTGTAATACCATTTTCGTTATGAGGCTGAATTTTGCATCGTCGAAATGCGATGAAAATTAATATTTCTGAATTCCTTTAAGTTCTTGCTAAATTTCTAAAATATTCTAGCATATTCTTCAAATCGTTTATGTGCGGTTAGTAAGGACTTTACATTTTTTTTCGAAGTGTTTACGAGCGGGCGTGCTCGCCATCAGCTCAAAATTATTCCTGTAAAAATCTGCAGCTCTATACTGCAGGTTATAAAGAATCAATTGCTTTAACTTTAAAAAGCTTATCATCCAATGAGCGAAGCGTCGACGTTATCGACTAAAAGTTGATAACATTGAGGTGTGACTCGGCATTTTCGGAGACAAATTTTCTATCAATGATAAATATAGCTATAATTTTTGTTCGGCTCTAATTAGCTTTTTTGTAATAAGGACCTGAATTTTTGTTGCGTTGGGAGAGTATACCATGCTCCGGCAGGCTCGGTCAGCACAGTTGAGTCTCATCGACTGTTTCTATCGTGCATGCCACACGCTATGCCGTCATCTTTTCGCCTCGACACTTTCAAAGCCAGAATACCGTAATCAAGATAATTTCTCACAGGCGGCTTATGACGAAAATGCCACGTCTTGCGAAATGAATTTGTCGTTTGCACGGCTGGCACGAAAGATAAATAAGCATTCCGTCTTGGGATAATTACTCGTTGGCCCTGTTGAAGTGGACCTCACTTGACGGTGGTCATGCGTGATATTTCATAAAACCAACTATAAATATTACCTCGGTCGACTGAAAACAAACGGGCAATTCTTGAAATTCACGACGAAGTCAGTGGGGAACAATTTTCCCGATGAAATTTACCGCTGTCGTACCTTGTCTCGTGTTCCACGTTGTCCTTTGTCCTGACACGTTGAGTGATACGTTCCATTATTTTTTTTGTTCTCTACGTTCACAAGGCACAGGCACAACGCGATGAGTATTGCGAAACCTTATGATACGACAGCATTATTCGCGAGCGGACCAAGGGCGAAGTGAGGTCGCTACCGTCGCCGAGGTGGTGTCGCCACTGACGGCGGCCACCGCGACGACGACCAGTACTTTCGTTGAGTCTGTTTCATCTCGCGCGCACGCAACTTTGCCAGAAAAATCAATGTCGCACATTGTGCCACGTGTGACTATTTGAGCTTTTTCAGTTTTTGTCATTTTTGACGACGACACGTCGCGGTATTCTTCAGAACTATTGGTATATTCTTAGAAAAGTGGCGAATTAGTTTTGTTCTTTATTGATGGAAAAAAAAATTCCGGTACCGGGAATCGAACCCGAGCCTCCTGGGTGAGAGCCAGGTATCCTAGCCACTAGACCATACCGGATTGTGTGGAATGAACTGGTTCACAATCAAAATCAAGTCATTCTGATTCAGTTCTAAACCCTTATGTACTTTTGGAAAAATATATCGGTTTTTTTAATTGGCTTGAATAATGTAAATATAAATATTCCGAGAAAGTCATGGTCCGAAGGAAAATCGTTTTAAGGGGCTATGCCAGTGTGACACTTGCAACAAATCGATTTTTTTCGCCTTTTTCGACAATTTATACTTTCAAGAATATCATAATCATTTATATCATTTATGTCAATATAATTGTATCTCGCAAAAATCGATAGTTAAATCTTTAAACGCGTTTTTCTCGAAATGAGATTTTTCAAATTTGCTGACATTGTAACTCAAAGAACAATTATCCGATTGACCTGAAATTTGAACTGAGTACTCTACAATGACGTAGGATATTTTTGATGCATGAAAATTGATGATTTGGCATTGAAAAAACGACCATTTTATATGCAAGAAAACAGACTTTTTTCATAACTACGCCATTTTGTTAGATTTTGATATTTTTCGAAAATCCTACGTCGTTGTACAGGACATACCTTCCAGTTTAAAGACATTTTTTCCTTTTTCGGTTTCAGCTACTCAATCGGCCGGAATCATGTCAGCAGTGGAGGAACTTTTTTTTTGCGCCTCCGAAGGCAGCGTATAAGTCGCTTGGATCTCAATATTTTTCTACCAAAAAATTATGTAATGTAGGTCAAATATAGCCAAATGTAGCGTTATTTTTCCGAAACATTTAATTGAGTACCTGTCTTCCAAAAAATTCCCGAAGATTCACCAAAATTTTAAGCGTTCACACTGGTATAGCCCCTTAAAACTTAAAACGCGTTTTTCTTGAAACGATTTCGAAATCGGGCGAACTCGTACCTCCTACAATTTTCAAGCGAATGATTAACAATAACGATTTTTATAAACAAATTAAGGCCGTTTTTAGTAAAAAATGCGATTTTTTTCTTCAAAATGATGCCATATTTGCAAAAATTAATATTTTGTTATAAAGTACGGAAAAATTTAGTTTTCGTTCTAGGTGCTCAAAAGCGTCTCCGAGTCCGCCCGTGGAGGGCCGGAAAAAAGGAGTCGCTTTCTACCAACGGTAATTGAGTCGCCATTTTTTTTTTTTGGAAAATAAAAAAATGTTTTGACCACCTAAATATATGTGCAATAAACCCTTGAGCCTTATTCCGATTTCTTTGATAAGGTTTTCAAGAAATAAAACAAAAATCACCTTGCTTTCCGACCACCCAAAGGTATCTAAGGTGTTAAATAACCCAAACAATAAGAATTATGATATTACGAACTGTGTAAACATTTACCCTCAAATTGAAACATCGAATCCTCGATCTATTATTATTATATATTTATTGACATTGTTGCAGTAATTGAACACGTGTGCTTATAAACACTGAAAGTCAAGCAGGCAATGAATATGCAAAATGTATAGTTATTCTCGGCATACTGAACACACATCGTGGCGCAAAAGCATGCCCAATATGGAATACACATCAAATGTAAATTGTTATTCTAGCAAATACAAAGTATTGAAATAGAAACCGATTATTGAAAAATACTTTGTAACTATTGCATGAAAAATAAAGTGACTGGATTGTACAAAAAAAAAAATTCCGGTACCGGGAATCGAACCCGAGCCTTCTGGGTGAAAGCCAGATATCCTAGCCACTAGACCATACCGGATTATATACGAATTTATTTGAGAATACACATTTGAAGTAAGAGGCCCCTAAGTCGATCGGTACTTCGCACTTTCCATGAACAATTTGTGTAACCCTAAAAAGACAGTTACGATATTTATGGTAATATGTTAATCTCCATAATTTCATTACCTCGTCATTTTCTTCAAAGCCACATAACATACGCTATAAATTATGTAACTCCTGCTCAATTAATTGTTGAGAAAAACTGAAAAATCGGGTACATAAACTTCAAGTGGATAAATAGGTTCGAAAATAGGCGTTTTTTTAAATCACTTGGTACTAAAGTCTTTGGAAAGGGAATCCGAGAAGTTGTAAAAATATTTATCAATGAGTAATTATGATTTCGGCATTTTCGTGTGCCCAAAATTTTGAGTTCGGGTGCGCAAAAATTCATATGCTCTAAATATTCTCTAAATTGAGTGTTAATTTTAAACGGACCCTTCAAGACGAAAAAAAAATTCCGGTACCGGGAATCGAACCCGAGCCTCCTGGGTGAGAGCCAGGTATCCTAGCCACTAGACCATACCGGATTTGTTCAAACGGATGTGTTTGAACTGTTTTGGATCTTCCAAAGATCCGTGTTTCAATTCTTGGGAATTTTCCACATTGTTCGCTTACGATTATCACTTTTTTAATTATATTTATTTATTAAGCTGCTCTAAAACTATATATATCTCTTGACCAACCCAGAGTTACGACTTTTGTGTTGTGAAATGTAATGTCGAGGAAAGATTATGTACAGATTTGTTCACAACAATGAATCACCCGGTAATTGCTTTGCTAAATTACATTGGGTAATAAAGAGATTTTGTTCTTTGTTTTGTAAATTCATTTAAGGCCTTAGGCAACAGTAACCGGTATAAAAGCGCGTGCAAATTTAACAATTTTTTTTGGATGGAAAAGTGATTCACTCATAAAATTAATTACATATCTATTTAGTATAAATATCAAGTTTTTAGAATTTTTAAATTTATTTTTTGATGAACAAAATGTCCGACTACTAATATTTTCTTTTGTTATCTTTTTTTAGGCGCCCCGCGGCGTGACATTTAGCATCTTCAATTTTTGACCTATAACAAAAAAAAAAATGCTCGTCAATCTACATTAGAATATCTAGAGAAGCACGTACGGTATATAAAAAATATTGTTTTATTCAAAAGTTGTAGGTATTTGAACATAATAAATGAATTTTCAGTGAAAAATTTCGTTATAACTGCTCATGAACTGCTCATAAAATGAAAAGTTTTCGATAAATCAGAAATTCCGAGCGTACTTCTCTGCGAAATGCAATTAGGAACATGACTTTTAAATTTGAAGTAAATCGAGTGAAAATTGTTGAAGTTATTTGTCACGCCAATTGGATAAAAGCGGTTTCGAGAAGTCTCGAGTAGTCAGCTATTTTGTACATTGAAAAAAAATATATATTTTCTAACATCTTGATATTCATACTAAATAGATGTGTAATTAATTTTATGAGTGAATCACTTTGTCATACGAAAAAAATGTTTAAATTCGCACATGACTTTACATTCGTTGCTGCGGCCTAAGGCCTTAAACTGAAACAGAATATGGCTGCTATCGAAAATATCAATATCGCTTGAACGAAAAAGAAGTTCGTTTCGAGTAAATTACGGATGAGCATTTTTCATGAAAAACAATTTTGGAACTTACGGCCAGGTCCCAGAGCGTTTTCTCCTCCGTGCCTCCCGTTCTTTATCGCCATGATCAGGAATACACTTCCACTCGCGAAGTTCGCTAACGCTACTCCTCCTTGGTTTACCGTCTCTCACCATAATTAAAAAAATGAATGTACCTGCACTCTTGGCTTTGATTCACGTTGAGATACTATTAACGCGTTTAGAAGAGAACATATATAATTAAAACCATCCACGTGTTTGGAATAAGTCATTCAAAGTCACCAAGCTACAGTTTCCAGTTGCAATATGACGAAAGTCATCTAAGAGCTATTGACCGAAGAACTGACAGCTGTCGTGAATGCCCGTGCATCATTATAACGCAACACTCCATAAAAAAAAACACAGAACACTATCGACATTAAGCACGAGTGGATGGAATAATATGATATTGCTTTTGACCCCATACGATTTGATATACCCAGCCCCACATAAACATTTGCCCAATCCGAACGAACACGCAAGTGGTTGTCACCGAGTCACTTCGCGTCTATAGAAGGTACTAATTATCGGGAGCCTGGAGGGGCGAGGGTGTACTAATAAAGTAGTAACAGCAAAAACGATTGGAATTCCCACGTCGCGCTATCGAAAACTGACCAGAGATTTCAGTGTGGCCTGTCGAGAACCCGAGCCAGATTCCGTTAGCGTAGTTATAACAGCAATAGGCTGTAACTACTTTTAGCAAATGCCAGTACGATGGTGAAAGATGAAACGAAATCAGCTGTTTCGGTCTCGTATACAATTTCCGCGTGCTGCTTTGGATGACCGTAGCCGTTTGAGGACCTCAATACATTTACCGTGGTGTAACAGTGAGATTTGCGGTCAGAATATCTGTTATGACTTTTGATGCTTTCCTACTTTCTCACAATGGAGGCACTAGTTTCTTCGCTGTCATTTGTTGGAGGTCTTCGCGATATTCAATTTCGCCAGTTAATTCAAGGGCACTCGGTGAATCTATTAGAAGAGCCAAAATCTATTGCCAATAATGAGTGCATTGCCCAAATGCATTGATGGTCCTCGTAGGATAGGCGGTTTTCCACCCTTTCGCTGGACACTTCTGTCCAGCCTCGGTTGAATCTCCTGGGCAAATTTTCGCGACCTTTTTTGTTAAGCTTTCACACAGGCATCGGTAGGAACTTAGAAGTGAGTTATCGTCGACCGTTTGGATATTGTTCCACAAGTGTACATCATTGTAAGCAAGCAATCGATTGTCCAAATCCTCGCAGTGTTAAATTGTACAACGCTGTGAACTTCACAACGAACGGAGCAGAAGAGATTCCTCGCAGTTCGTTCGATCTTCTCAATGCTTCGTGATAAGTGTTCATTTAGTCAGGATTTAGTAAGCTTCGTGATAAGTGTTCATTTAGTCATGATTCGATTAAACGCATGTACACCTGGGTGTAGCAATGGCTGGGACGTCTGTGCCGAGGTGAATACTTGCAAGTGAAGAAACAACCCGTACCATTAGAAGAACTCAGTTGAAGATTTATATGCTCTTGACACAGACTCTTGAGCAACTAAGAATAGCAACAAGGATATACCAGAATGGCGGATAGTCTACTTGAACTCCGCGCATCCTTGTAAATATGTCTTTCAACGGATCTTATCGATGGTTGATCTTTCGAAAATACATTTATCAACGTTTTTAAACCGGCTTACTTCGTGATCGGTTATACTCCGGCTTCGAAATTGAACATCGTGTTGGAATTAGAATGCCAGTATTATTCACACACTTGGAACCACTGTGTTGAAACTACGAGCCGTTTCGATGCACCCCAAATATCAAGTTGCCTCAAGTATCCCGTGCGATCGTCACTAAGGAACGTCAATGAGACACGACTGCTGATACTTCACTGAAAGAATGTGTTTCCCGTAGGGGCCTGCGACGTTCGCATACAAGCTGTGGTTAAAGCGAGTACGAGTGAAAGAAAATGAGAAGGAAGATAGACAGGTTGAGGGCGAATGATAGAGAGAGAGAGAGAGATCGAGGCTCCCGCCAGTAAAAACCGCGTCCTGCATTACACTACGTGTACGTGCACTTGTGGCTCTGTGATCGTACATGTTGCCGCGGCGATCGAGGGAGCCCCTCCATTTACCCTCATGCCCCTTCCAAGCTTTAACCGTATCGCTAGCCACTGATAAGAAAAAAATACGGCGAAATAGAATAGAAAAATCACATTATGACTCGATAACACAAATGGTTCAACTCCATTTAACATACATCTAATTGTACTAGATGTTACAAAAGGTCACGTGGTTTCCATGGCCACCGGTTATACCAATACCCATATCGTCACGTACATCAAACGATGCTACGACTCGTTTAGGATGTTAAATAAGGTCGCACGATTGTCACATTGTAACATATGACACACGTCTAGAGGTTTGTAAGTGGCCGCTCGATCGATCAGATGTCTGGCTCTTTGTAAGCGGCCGAGGCTGGTTTGGAGTCTTATACTATGGTGGGCAGTCCGACACAATCGCAAAATCTGTGGTTGAATGACGTAAATGCACTTTTTAAAAGGCCTTAGAGGTAATGCGGAACCCGCATTAAGAATTGTTAGGTAACTGTTATATATTCTAGGAATATATGTGCAATATATGTTTGCATACCATTGTTTTTTCCTGCCGCGGCATAGAGTTAAGTGCTCTGCGCCGATCAAGCAGAAGATAATTCTCATAATCTCACAGCGTTGTGCACATTCATGCTAGACGGGTGTCCAAACCATAGAGGTGAGCTCGAAATTATCGTTAATGCTCTAACTGCACGTCTAACCTCAAAATTAACTCTTCTAAAGCAGAAATTGATTGTTTGCAATCTATTTTCTTTATTATACGTAAGATTGATGATTGCAGATTAACTTGGTCCTTAAAGCAAAATTCACATATTTGCAGAAATAGTTGCTTAAAACTTTCTCCACCGACTAGGCATGTTTTACCTCATCACCGACTTATTGAGCAACCGATCAGAGGACTTTCTTAGGATTTTCAGGTAACTAGGTACGGCCATCGCGTATTTGTTTGTACAACGTGTAGCTCCCCCTCCTACGAGTCAATGAGGTTAAATGTCACGGCATGTACCTCGATCGCAGGCTAACCTGGGCAACCACATAAAAAATAGAAGAAAAGAACTGGACCTACGATTTGAAAAAAATGTATTGGCTATTAGGCAGAAGGTCAAAGCTAAGGTCTAAACCTTGTTGTTTAAAAAATCTTTTTAAACAACAAGGTTTAGATTACCTATAATTACCTATAAAATTATAAAAAATATACAACAAAATCGTGGTGTATAAAATAGTCTTGAGACCAATTTGGACGTATGGAATACAGCTTTGGGCAACCACCAGCAACTCAAACATGGAAATTCTACAGACATTTTAAGCAAAAATTCTCAAAATGTTAACAAACGCCCTCTGGTACATCACAAATGCAAATTTACATAAGGACCTCAAGATTGACATCGTGGAGATAGCAGAACAAAAATTGTGTACAAGCTACGAGCTCAGGCTAGGTGCCATCCGAACGGACTAGCATCCAGCCTATTGGACAGAAGAGGAATCGTCAGGAGGCTCAGGAAACTCAAGCCACTGGACTTGAGACAGCGGTTTTACCAGGAATAAAACATGAAATAAAATACATCTGTGACGATAAATAGAACGGTGCACATCAATGGATAGCCTTCTAAATACGAAAACCTGACATTTATCTAGAACAGCGAAATTATTCAATGTTATGGCACATAACAGCTTATAATTGTAAAAGTAAAAGCAAAATAAAAAAATCCTGTGGCTCCTGAAGCTATATCGAGCATTGGCTCCACTACGATCGACAATGGTTTTCCATCTTTTTTATACTCCGCTTGGTGCAGACATTGATATTTATGTAAATCAAATTGAAAATCAAATGCAGCATCGGCATTGTAGATAACATATTTCTGGGCTGAATTGATTGCCCTAAATAGTTATTCCAGAATTTGGTAAATTGATACATCCGCGGCAATGGAGCTTCCTGGATGTGTAACTTCGAAACTTCCGGTCTGTTGATTTTCGTTATAGCCGGAAACAATTCGACCGCCGACGGATAACCGATAAAAAGTAACCTCCTGCTTATTATACATTCGTCATTCCGTTGAACAAGAAATAGTTACTTCTAAATTGCTTGGTCAGGAGGATCAATTAGCCGCGGATCTTTGTTGATAAACATTGGTTTGAGCGAAGATTTTTTATTGTCAGTCTCGTAAGTAATCGTAAACCTGGAGATGCTAGTCAAATTAGCGAAGGCTGAAACTTCAATGCCCCATCGCGAAGAACCTTCGTCCCGTCTAATATTTGTTCACCCAACGAAAAAACTTCTCAACAGTAAATGAAAGCAATACTATGGATAACGGAACTCGGACGTTTGATCCATTCAGGCCATTCAAACAGGAAGTGAGTACTTCTACACAGAGACATATTCTGCAAACTATAAGAGACATAAATAATAATCATTTTCAAGGAACACGAGAAACAAAGTTGTTAATCAATCAATCTGCTATTAAATCTTCCTCGTTGTTACAAACGGCCTCCAATCAGCTTCCGGTAAAACAATGGGTGTATTTCCGAAAAGGACATACCTCCGATTAATTTGAAATTTCATGTACCCATGTATTTCGACTCGCTGATTACGAATATGATAGTGAAAATACCACAAATTTTATTTTCAAGGTTAAAACTCACAAAACCCGATTTTTTAAAAGTTTTTCTACTTTATTTTAATAAATGTTGATCTTAGAGAAAAGTGTTTCTCGCAAAAGTTGTAGCCTATAAAAAGATTGATGTTTTATATTCTATACAATTTTTGTCTAAAACCATTCTGCTTCGAGAAAAATGAGATAATGCTCGAATAAGTACATTTTGCTGAACTCCATTAGTTTCGATATTATCTACTTACGCACTTTACCGCGGAAAGATTGGAGTTTGTTTGTTGTGTTATGTGTTGTTTGGATTTGTTTCGGTTTGTTAGTTGTTTAGGTATGCGTACAGTGTTAAAAATCAAACTGCAACCTTCCTCCGGTAATATGCATAGATAGATAATATCAAAACTAATGAAGTTTCGGAAAAAGTACGTTTTGGAGCATTATTTTAATTTAATTACTTTATTTTAATAACTGTTGATCTTAGAGAAAAATATTTGTCACAAAAGTTGTAACCTATAAGAAGATTGATCTTTTACGTTCTATTCAGTTTTTGCCTAAAACCATTCTGTTTTGGGAAAAATGGGATAATCCTCCACTAAGTACATTTTTCTAAACTTCATTAGTTTTGATATTATTTATTTACGCACTTTACCGCGGGAAGATTTGAATTTGTTTGGGTTTGCTTGTTATTTAGGTATACGTATAGTGTTAAAGATCAAACACGTTCTCTCGGTAAAGTACGTAGGTACACAATATCGAAACTAATGGAGTTTAGGAAAATGTACTTTTCCGAGCATTATCCCATTTTTCTCGAAACAGATTGGTTTTAGACAAAACTTGTATAGACCATGAAAGATCAATCTTTTCATAGGCTACAACTTTTGTAGAAAACATTTTTCTCCAACATCAACATTCATTGCGATAAAATAGAAAAAATAAAAAAGTCAGTTTCTGTGAGTTATCACCTTGAAAATAAAATTTGCGGGTGTTTTTACTGTGATATTCGTGACCAGCTAGTAAAGATACTAGTACGCAAAATTCCAAATTGATCGGAGGTGTGTCCTTTTCGGAACGTTATCCAAAAAATATATATACTCCTGAGATTCTCAATGCAGCTCTTCGTATGCATTTTTTGAATCCCGACAACTGAAGGGAAAATATTTTACTGGAAAACGCGCATGCAGGATTTTGAAACAGAGCGGCGGAGGGGGATGGGGAGTGAGAGTAAACTGTCACACCCGAGGTGTCATGGAAAGAGGCTCGAGGGGCTTTCGCTGTGGATTTGTCTCCTGATATATGCCATGAAAGGTGTCGAAAAGGAGTCCGAACGCGAATTCACTTCAACCCGCAAGCGAATGGGGCTTACGTAAGAAAAAAAAGCCCGCAGTAGCGATGGTCAAGTTGCGAAGCGTTTAATACATAACTGTAAACCAGTTGTCGAGGGATAATGCGATTGCCGTATGGAAATCATTGTATTTCATTGCAAGCAATGGAGACCGATCGGGTCTCTCATGTCGCGCGCGGTGCAACGCGTTCTATTACATCATCATCCAGCGCATTGGTAACGTTCGATGTCAGTGACGGCGACGGCCAAAAAATCCATGTTACTTATTCCAACGAGTGCCAAATGAAATCGAAGGAATTCAGCGTATATAGGGCGGTAAACAATTTTACTCCTCGGGTCATATATGAATGTGTGATGCAACACGTCCTTTCGTACAATGGGGAAAAGTTATTTCGAAGACATAGGACTTCGAGGACCGTCCTCATCGTAGCCGGCTGGCTTCACATTAAAGGGGTATGCCTCGTTGTGCAAGTCGGAAAATCACGTTTTTTAACTAATATATTTTGACAGTACATCATCTTATAAATGTTCCCTGAAAATTTTAAGGTGATCGGATCAAAATTGATAGATTTATAGGCTGTTATAGGTTTTTCAGTTAATATTAATTATGAACGTTTGATATCTCGAAGTTTATATATTAACGAGGGTATAATTAGTTATTTACCTTCATTAAGATTAATATGATTTTTATTAATTTCTTTGAATTTGTCATTCCCACCTTCTTTAAATTATTTTCAAACATTTTTAAATTATGTTGACGTCCGTCGGAACGCTCGGAGCCACTTTCGAAACTTTAAACGCTTTTTTTTCGATTTGTTTAGTTAATATTAATTATGAACGTTTGATATCTCGAAGTTTGTATATTAATGAGGGTATCATTAATTATTCACCTTCATTAAGATTAATATGATTTTTATTAACAAATTTGTCATTCCCACCTGCTTTGATATTATTTTTAAACATTTATTTAAAATTATGTTGACGTCCGTCGGAACGCTCGGAGCCACTTTCGAAACTTTAAACGCGTTTTTCTCGAAAGTACGTTTTTAAAGTTGGTGAGCAAAATATCTCGGAACTACTGCATTGATCTTACTGACATTTTTGGGGCCTTTGAGTTCAAGTTCTCGGGCGCGTCTGCATTCTTCTCTTGCATTCGAGCATTTCTTATCATATGAGATAAAATATAATAGGCGCTTCGTATTCTTCGGTTGAATTTGGAGCGGAGGACTATTAGCGGTAAAAGTGACTTTTTCGCCGCATCTGAAAATGTCTTTCCACGCGGTTGACCGATAAGCTCGTATTCATTCATCCTGTTTTATTCTGTTATATTCGTGGCTTTTTATGTTTTACGCGCAGGGCAGTAGACAATATCACGCAGAACACACCGGAGCATGAAGACCAGAAGAAATTTCTATTGAAAATGTACGGTGTGGAAGTGTGTCATGTGGTGTTTCTATTCACCGAGTGGTCAAGAGGCATTTAAAATGTTTTGCATTGTTTAAGAATAAATACGTCATTTTTTTCTCTGGTGACCATTGATATTATGCTTCCGCGTATCCAATCTTTTTTTTTCTGACAAAATTTGACGAGACAAAATTCATGGGATTCACTACAGATTACCCAAATGGGGTTTTTCGAAAACGAGTCTATAGAATTTCGTGTTGAGGCAGAGTGTTGTTGTCTAGAAATTTGAATAAATCGTTTTTTGAATTTTATTTTGTTATTCAACAAACCGTCCTGAATACGTCTGTAAAAACCGTTCAATGAAATTCATAAAATTAGCCGAGTTACAGAAATCATAAGAAGTACCCTCGGAGAGCGTGGTCGAGACGCAACAACTTCAAACGCTTTTTTCTCAAAACTATGCTTTTTAAATCGGCAACCATGATATCTCGATAAGAAATTGGTCGATTGAGCTTAGATTTGGCGTACACCTTCAGAAGACTGTATTGCAACGTTGGTAGCAGAATTGAGTCGAAATCCTTTTTTTTTCTCTATATAACTCGTTATATGGTCAGAAAAATAGAAAAGATGATACCCAATGTTTAGCATGCCACCATTGAAGTATTTTTTTGGTTAAATCTGGTATCAAACATTACAACATTCATACAGATTGAGAATAGGTTTTTTTTTCGGATTCAGACAACGTCCACAACACTGGTTGATTTTCTGCGCACCGTTGTAAACAAACGTACAAGAGTACATGATAATGAACTTTTTCTTTTAATTTGCACAATTTCGTGAAGGAAAAATAAATATGTGTATTTATTTATTTGGTTATTGTTTAATCATTTTTTCAGTTATTCCATCCTAAAAATCAGCTCCAAAACAGCGCTCCAGACAACAATACTGCCTTAAGGGCTTAGGCCACTCTAGAGGCCGAAAAAATACGCTTTCTGGGGATTTTTTTTCTTCAGAAAAACTACAAAATAAATCCAGATTACAACAAAGGGATTACACATATCAGTGACTGTATACAATAATTTTTTTTGAGCGATTAATTTCAAAATAGCGGCTGTGCAGCGTTTATCGCAAAACTGCATTTTTTAAGTTGGCCGGAAACATAACTCAAACAATATTCAACCGATTTGCTTGAAATGTTGAATATATCTTGAAAAATACATTGTCTATGGAAGTACGTAGGATTTTTATTTTATATTGCATAGTTCATTTGTTATTAACAATTATCTGGCAATTTTGTAGGCAATTTTTTCACTTTTCAAAAATTTGCCCCAAAATCGTTAGATAATTGTTAATACAAGTGAACTATGCAATATAACCAAAAAAAATCCTACGTACATCTATAGACAATGTATTTTTCAAGATATATTCAACATTTCAGGTGAATCGGTAGAAAATTGTCTCAGTTATGTTTCCGCCGAAATTAAAAAATGCAGTTTTGAAGTAAACGCTGCACAGCAGCCATATTCAAATTAATCGCTCAAAACAAATTATTGTATACAGTCACTGATATGTATGATAAACACCCTTTTTTGCAATCCAGATTTATTTTGTCGTTTTTCAGAAAAAAAATCCCCAAAAAGTCTATTTTTCGGCCTCTAGAGTGGCCTAAGGCCTTAATTACATAGTTTTCGTATCGGGAACGGACATTCTTAAAGTTTTTTGTGAACAAATTTTTCTGATGCCATGGTTATTGCGAAGGCAAAGGAGAGAAAGACTTGACATGTTTTACAACCTCGAAAATGATATTAATTAAGGTATCCGTCGCCTCAAATTTATTTCCCAGACTATCATAAACATTGAGCGATGGTGGTGTAATGGTCAGCATAGTTGCCTTCCAAGCAGTTGATCCGGGTTCGATTCCCGGCCACCGCACATTTTTTTGCCCCTCCATCAGAAGTATCCTTTTTATCGCGCTATTATCCCCGTATCGAAAAATATTTTTCATCGTAGTATCTTTCCAACAGATAATTTATTGTAGCGAATTAAGTTGTCACAGAAAACAGTCACTGCCATTTTTACCATTGATTAGTAACTATTCTTACAGACCTTATGTCACTTTGACATTTTCTAAACCATTTAATTCATTGGACTCGTCCATTCATTAAAAACTTATGCATGCATCATTCTTATCTATTTCCTATAGATTTCTGTCAAATAGAATTCGGAAAATTCTATTCTGCAAGAGGTCCTCTTTATCAAAGCAGGGATTTTCATTTGAGTATCGCATGCTAATTGCTACTTTATTCAATAATCCACAAACACAATAACCCAATGGTGCCCACGGACTGAAGTGACGCGTGGGAGGCTTTGACGGATGATATGTTATGACCGAGGTTTCAAACGGCATGCGAAAAAATTATTTGTACAGAACTTTTATGGAGCTTTTAAGAAGTCAAGTAAAAAATAACTTGATTGTCTATATTTCTTGATTTAGTTAATGCAACGTGACCGGAATAATTTATTCGACAGTTATAATCAAATGATAGTACCTAGAAACTTTTCAGATTTTGCAATTCATCAATTGGAAAATCAGAAGAAAGCGGGGGGGGGGGTTTCATTATTTTAGAACTCGATGTTTCGTGAACGTGACTTAAAAATGAAAAATGATGAATGGGACCGCAATTTCATTTTGAAAGACCTGTACAAGGAGTGTGCAAAAAATATATATATTTCTCCCCGATTCCAAAACTAGTGGAAAAGGCTCTAAAGAAATCTGTTTGCAAGTTTCTGATACATATTAAGGGGTCTTCTCACTTTAGACGCTAAAAAGGCTATTTTCATGCATTTTTTCGATAGGTTTATATTATACATATTGATATCAAAGTTGTTACACTTAATAAATACACTTTCTCAATACATTTTTAAAAAATTATTTATTTAAGGAGGTTGGAGCGTTAGCCACAATCCAAGGCTAAATTGAATAAAAAATACATTTGGAAAAACATTTAGAAAAAAAAAAAATCCTCATCTTGCCCATCGTAAACCATGGGCCAATAAGCTCGTGACGTAGATATAAACAGGCATAATTATAAATTACTCAAAATTTCATTGTGAATTGTATAAAACATTGGTGTCGTAGTATTTTCATAATAATCCTCGATAATGTTATACTTTTTGAAGTTGGTAGTAACACAAGAGTTTTTCTACTTTACGTAATAAAAATATTAAAAGGCATAATTTTGCCCTTCGATGATATATTTAAAAAAAATAGCATATACAGAATGAATCTGTACCTCGTATGCATTTTTGTGAGGTTCATTGAAAAAAAATTAATTAATAAACTGTCATTTGACTCAGCTGAAGCGATTCAACCTCCTTAAGTCAATATTTAGAGAAAAAAGGTAGTTAAGAAAATGTCCTATAAAAAGTGTAGGTCTGCGCTGCTGATTAAATCTCAGAGGTAGATCATTCGAAACAAAAAAATTAAATGGTTTTAGATTCAATATGTTAATGGTTATAGCGCATATCATACGATTTTTGATATATGCAAAAATAACAAAATGATCGACATTAAAAAAAACCTTTTTTTAACCGTTTTTGGCAAAAAATATAGTAAATATAATTTTTTTTAAATCCCTGATATGCGCTGTAGCTATAGTTGTGAAGAATATGTGGTTAAAATTTCTTAAGGATCGGTTCAGTACTTTCGAACATTTGATCAACAAGCCGTCCAAAAAGTTGTTTCGAGAAAAACGCGTTTAAGGCCTTAGGCCAAAATCAGCTTAGGGTATAAAATCATGTGCGAATTAAAAAAATATTCGTATGAAAAAGTGATTCACTCATAAAATTAATTACACATCAATTTAGCATAAATATCAAGCTGTTAGAACGTTTTTTTTTTCGACGTACAAAATGGCCGACTACTCGAAACTTCTTGAAACAGCTTTATTCCAATTCGCGTGACAAATAACCTCAACAATTTTCACTCGATTTACTTCAAATTTTAAAGTCATGTTCCTAATTCCATTTCGCAGAGAAGTACGTACGGAGTTTCTGATGAATTGAAAACTTTTTATTTTATGAGCAGTTTATGAGCAGTTATAACGAAATTTTTCACTGAAAATTCATTTCTTAAGTTCAAATACCTACAACTTTTGAATAAAACAATATTTTTTTAATTCCGCGCGTACTTCTCTAGGTATTTCAATGTAGATTGACGAGAATTTTTGTTTTTTGTTGTAGGTAAAAAATTGTGGGTGCTAAATATCACGCCGCGAAGCGCCTAAAAAAAGATAACAAAAGAAAATATAAGTAGTCGGCGATTTTGTACATCGAAAAAAAATATACATTTTCTAACAGCTTTTCTAACAGCATTCATGCTAAATAGATGTGTAATTAATTCTATGAGTGAATCACTTTTTCATACGAAAAAAATTGTTAAATTTGCACATGATTTTATACCCGTTACTGTAGCCTCTAAGGCCTTAAAGTTACTTACTTAGGCCTTAAAGTTTGTTTGGATTACTTAAATACATTTTTTTCAAAATTTGCTGTATTCCGAAAGTGTATTTATTAAGTGTAACTTTTATATCAATATCTATAATATAAATCTATCAAAAAAATCATGAAAATAGCCTTAATCGAGACGGGAAGACCCCTCAATCGAGTTTTATACATATAGGCATAATACTGTAGAGACTGTGAGGCTGTGGCAGATGGACAGACGCACGGACGGCCTTGACGAAATTATAAGAATTCCTCGTTTGACTAACGAACCTGGGAAATGGTAAAATCCATTGTTGTATCCTCTCGCAATGAATGATCGCCATCTCTTGTAAAATGTGCAAATGTGTTTATGCTGATAATGCTATCTGTGTATGCATATCGTGCAAGGGTCGTCAACCTGCGGGGTCTTCGACAAAGTTCGTGATACTGCCTGCAATATTCACAGTACATCAAACGAGCTCCATAACTCGTCAGCTTCCAACAAAAATCCTACCGACTGTTGAAGACCCAAAGAACGTAAGCTTTCGAGAGACATGTGGAGAACTGAGTGCCAACTGCAAAGCTAAAATGTTTAGCTTTTTGTGTCATATTAATTGCCAATTTATCGTATCGGAACACCCTATTTCTGTCGACATTACGAGTCGCATTGATTGTTCAAAATCGCAGAGAATTCCAGAGTCTTCTAGAATAAGAATGATGAAAATATCTCAAGACGAAAACACCCTCAGCCCATAAAGTATCGCCTATAGCTGAACAGCTGATTCACTGATTAGAGAATTATCTGACGTTTCGAGGTCCGCAAGTAGGATACGCCTCTTTCCAGCATGGCATCACAACCATATTCAAAAGAACGTTGTCTTCCTCAACGTAAGACCTAAAAGTTTCACAGTGCTCAAGATTGTTGCTCCTACGACGATGAACGCCAATTTGCATATTGTCTATTCGTGCTAGTTCTCCACCAAAGACATTCATTCACTGAATATTTAGGCGCGTGATGGACTGATTGGCTCGTGGACAAAAAGACTAAATAATTCATGATAAGATAGGACCAAAAAGGTCGTGTTGCGATTGCCCACCTTACCGGCGATCGACTCGATTTACGTAAGATTAAAGATATGTGTGTACCTGGTCGTGTTATTGCCGAATATGCTTCGGGTGCGTAGAGCGGTCCTCCAAACGATTCCTCTCGTGAAGTGCATCACTGTACTGGCGCTTCTGTCAGTCAGACCATGCTGATCCCACTCATTTTGCTCGGGCGCGATCGTTTGTCATGAGAGCGGAACGAGAAAATCGAGAGTTTAGCGAAGGGAAAGAGAACATACACGAGGATGGAAAAATTCTTCAAGAGATAAGGCGAACTCGGCGATAACCCCCCAACGTAACCGAAATGAGTCTACTTATCTTGAGAATTTTTCGCCGCTCTTAGGTGCATTGTGGTACAATATGATGGAGATCGTCTCGACTCTCACAGTTCTTTGGGAGAAAGCAAGCAAGTATTTTATCGTGTCCGAACGTTTTTTTAAGGGGTTACGTGGGTTTGACAATTTAAAAAAAAATCATTTTTTAAATTTTATTTCCTAATAGTATAATATGTCTAGAATATTCTCGCAAAGTTTTAAGTCAATCGGAGTAAAAGTCCTGGATAGAGAGGGAGCCTTTGGGAATTCTCCCCGTTGGGAAAGACCGGCTGGAAGCGACGCAGGTATATCGCATTTTTTCTCAAAAGACAATTTTTGAAGTCGGTGGACATGATTTCTCCAAAACTAATGCACCGATCTTATGTCAGTGAAGTTTTGTACACTTCTTCGGAATAGCATTGACTAGTGATGGAACGATGATTACAACTTATTTTACAAGGCTATACGGAGTGTAAATTGTACCAAAAATTGGACTATTTTGCATACAACTCTGCCAAAAATACAAATTTCAATTTTTTTAAAATCCTTTGTTCAATCACGAGCTGTACTTATCTGATAACAGAAAAAATTTGGTTTTTTAATTTCAGATGAAGCTATCATGAGTCATCTTGACCACCACGAGGACATTGTTTTTTTTACGGGTCTCCGTAAATCAGGTCCCACCGACTGAATTTCCCAAATTTTTTGATGAATTTTTTTTCAATATTGTTGAAATGTTGCTCTTTTATGTGCTTAACATTTTTAATACAATAATTTATATATATATTTTTAATAGAGAATATATCGTTTTTTGGCTTCGAAACCCACGTAACCTCTTAAGTCTATTTGTCAGTTTACCCGAAAATCATCGTAGTCGAAGATCGAATTTTATGATTAGACTCGCACCTCGAACTTTTCGGATGAACAATGCGCGTCACGCGATTTTTCAAATTCTAAAATAAAATTCCACGTGACTAGAAGCGGCTCAAAGATTAACTGATATTTCTTACTTTCACCTGGAACATTTTTGTATATGACGAAGGTGGATTCGAGATGCCAGAGCAAAATTGGACAAACTATTGGCTTTGAGGCAGAATTCTAGTCTAGAAATTTGAAAAGATTGATATTTTTTGGCATTTTCTTAAAGTATAGAACCTTAAGAATATGTCTTCAAAAGGGAATTTCGAAATTCCCAATATATACGGCAACAAAAGAGACCAGAATAGGATCGACCGGTCGAAGGTACGAATTTCAGGAGTTTCTAAAAAGCTTGAACTGCTCGCAAGAAAGAACGAACTTCAGAAAATCATCATTTCGAAGTCGACGAAGACACGATTTATGAGGCAGGAATGGCCGATTAATATAAGGAAAGTACAGTACTACCTCCCTAAGAGAGCCCTCCCTAAGAGAGAATTTCCCCGCCGTTCCGCTTGAGCGCATTTTATGGCTTCCCCCACCTAGCTCGAGCTGTCCAGTGTACCCGAGGCCTCTCGAGTTTGTCGCGGACACCTCGATAAGAGATCGCGAGCGATTTCAGAAAATCGCACGTCGCACGATTGTCAAATGGATAATATTCCTTTGTATAATAATATATACGTTTAAGCCGTAAAGTCGGAGAAAAAAACATGCACCATGATTAAATTTCAAGTAGTAATTTAATGCAAGTAAAATATATTTTCGATTCAGCCATCCCGTTTTATCTAAAAATGAAATATTTATACATATATATACATTGTATATTTCAACTTGAAGTATATACACAAGATATATTGTTAGTTACATTTTTTTTGTACACTGTACAGTAGAACCTCAATTATCCGAACGATGACTTAGTTTATCCGAACTCTCAATTATCCGAACGTTGGCGCGAAAGATACATTGTTGCTCGCTGCCACCGCCGTGAGCAACAATGAGCAACCCAACGCAATCTCTCCTTCCCAAACGGCTGCGAGACTTAGCCGCTCAAAAACGCGTTACAGCCGTTCGTCAATTAAAAATGGACGATTTTATTTTTAAAAAATATAAAAAAAGCATTCAACTTTTTTCAGGTATTTCAAATACATTATATATATATATATATATATATATATATATATATATATATATATATATATATATATATATTTCAACGTTAACATATATGTCAAATTATAATATATATGTATGTACTGTTTTTATATAAAAAGGTGTTGTTTATGATCTCGTCCCAAAAAACCCACGTTTCGATTATCCGAACTTTTGATTATCCGAACTAGTCTCGGTCCCAATTGGTTCGGATAATCGAGGTTCTACTGTATATGTTCGAGTTTCGATAACGAATATACTACGTATATTTTTGCGAACAATAAGATAATTCAACAATTATTGAAAGTTTTACAAATGTTTCCTTCATATGTGTTATAATATTGCAACAACAAAATATACCAAACAGCAGAATAAAAAAAACGCGAAGAAAAAGAAAGATTTACACATCAATATTCAATGAGATATACTTACGCATGAAACGACGAAACGCCAGTACACTTTCCGCAACTTGTTTACAGTTTTCTCAACACTTTCGTTCGCGCTCTCTCATAGAGGTCGAGTGGAGAAACACATACACGCTACCACATGCGCGATTTTCGAGCGCGCTAACCTAGCGGTGGGGGAAGGCTTCGGCGACGAATTTCTCGAGAATTACTTCGCCTAACCGCCCTAGACCGCTCTCTTAGGGAGGTAGTACTGTACAAAATCCGACTTAGATCGTTGCTAATTTTTTCAGCCTGGTTGACACAAAATCTCGGGTTCTATTCAACCAACTGCCTTTAAATTTGGTATGAACCTTCAGTATCTATATATCCCGATATCATCCCTGCCTTGGGCATTGTAAAATTATTATTATTACTATTTAAAAAATGTTTATCTCTGAATAAAGGGCGAAAAGCTAACTTTTTTACAGACAGTCGCCCATAAGTTTTTTTTCTCTTTGTTACCTGCTATAATGACATTCTTATTGATCAAGAAAATTGTTCTTATTTCTGTTTCAGATGAATAGGTTTAGAATCTCGTCGACCACCTCAACCCTTTTTTCACGACCATGTTTAGAGACCCATGATTTTTTTTATTTTTTGTTTGCACAATATATTTTTCGTTAGTTTTTGAAACATCAATAAAAAGACTGCAAGAACATGGATGGTAAATATCTACATATATGCACTACCGGCCAAAAGTTTCCGGACACTTCAGATAATTATAAAACTTTCGATCACTTTGGGTAACTGCAAAATTATATTAGAATAATATTATTAATTATACAGAGTTGTATAATATCTTCGTAAAATAATGAATGAAATGAACTGTATTAGTGTAACATTATTGGGCATTTGTCCAGTGATCGAAAGTTTTGCAATTATCTGAAGTGTCCGGAAACTTTTGGCCGGTAGTGTATACTTTATCAAGTTTGCAAAAACGCCCGAAACTTAGGCAACCAGACTAAAATACTGCATTAAATTGACTCCGGGTCTATTCAATGAGGATTTTCAACATTTTCATCCCTACTCGTGCGGAAATTGAACTAGGGCTTTGGTCGGGCCCATATAGAATTTCCCTAACTTTAAAAAGGCCCTAATCGGGTAGCCTCACATGGGCCCTTAGTGGCCGGTCACACTTTGCTACCGAGGCGAGGGCCATTAAAGGCAGAATAATGAGGGCCTTCAAGGATGCCTGATCGACGCCTCATGTAAGCCATGGTGTGCCCATAAGTTATCCCTGTCAATGGAAATGCTCACGTGTGTGTAAATGTATGTGTTTCTGCGTATATGTGTCCGTTAATATAAGGTCACGATACACTGCCAATCTTTTTAAATTTATTTAAATAGGATCTATTTAAATGAGATAGGTTTTTTCCTCGTTTCACGGCCTACTACGATCTTATTTGTTTCAAAGATGTTTTTTTATTCGTTTCAGCTATTCTTGTTAAATATCAAATTTATTCAAATCGAATAAATAAAGATTCGATTCAAATAAATCTTTATCTGCCTACAATGTACACTGTAAATCTAAGTGTACCATGTGCAGAAAATATTTCATAAATCCAAAATGAAATAAAGAACTTAATTGAGAATTTACCACAACGATTTTGTATCGTAATTCGTCATGCCCTGGCCTTTCGGAATTATTTTTTTCGAAGAATATATTTCACCTATATCGGTATTGAACCTAGTACCTACCTACTCATAACTACGCACGCTGCCCCTATGCTACCGAGTGCTTGTAACATCTTCGTCGCAGATATGGCATAAGAGACCAAATTAATTTCTACAATTATTTGCTGTATCACATAAACAATATCAATTAGTTAATATCATTGTGATATTAACTATCACAACGCGAAATCATTTTTCATATGGAAAGTATTCGGCGAAAATGGTCATTATAAAAATGTAAAAAGAAAACCCGAATGGGATTGTTCAAACATACGCGCTGGCATCACTCCATGAGTGAATAAGGCAATAAGAATAATATGTAATTTTTTGAAGAATTTGTAAATGTTATATATAATAATTTTTAATGCCCTCACGTTTTTATCCTATTTTTACCTATTATCGAATAATTGAGTGTAGTAATTAAAATACCACAAATGATTTAGTTCAAGCTATGTATGCTGGTCCGTTCCCTATAATGCCCAAACCTAGCCCTCTTGTGGCAATCCCTGTCGGGATTGCCATAATAAGACCCGCAAAGGCCCTTATTATGTCAACGTCTGTCGGGATTGCCATATAAGGGCCTTCAAGGGCTTATTTGAGGCTTGCCTGATAGGGAAAGCCTCAAATAAACTTTTAAAGGCCCTTATTTTTATGAGGGATGCCCTATCAATTTTCCGCACGGGTATACCGAGCCTTCTTTACCATTTTCGTGATACCCACCAATTTCGAGAAATGACATCGATGATAGATCGATCATCAGCTCGCGTCTGTTACGATTGCATTGCCAACAGTGCCGTAGGTGTTGCTACCCCTCGCTCAGTTGGTAACGATACCCTCAATTATTTTCAAACCCGTTTGCATTTTGGATAAAGGGCTGAGCTTTAAGGCCGGATGTACATTTACGATGATCAAAAAATCGAATTCTTCTTTTTTCTCTAAACGATAGAACTATATATGTAGAATATTTTCCCAAAGTTGCAAAGCGAATTCGAAAAACTTCAAACCTTATGGCCCGTCAACGCTGTACCTCACCGCTTGGATTCGGAGCAGGCGTGAACTTCAAACGCGTTTTTCTCAAAACTGCATTATCGAAATTGGCGTGCAGGATTACTCAAAAACTGTTGAGCCGATTGAGTTGAAACTTGGTAGAAATATTGATAATATTGGTACCTTCTACTTGACGAGAATTGTTTTTGAAAAATTGAAGAAAAAAAAGCTACTTTTTTAATCCACATTTTACAGAAATGTTGCGTGAAATGTCGATTTTTTGTGAGTGCGTGCCATTTTCTCAAATTTGCATTTTCTTCATTTTAATTACCGTCACATAGAAACTATACATGTTCCAACTGAAAAAATGTTTGAACTTTTTTGCAAATCAAAGCCTACGAGAAGCTAGACGGTACGCCGATTGGCAACTCCCGCGGTGACCTTGCTGTAACACTATGCCATAGGTCCGTCATTTTGATGATGAATTAATTTTCAAAAAATTGTTTCGTACACTTAAATCTACTATTAAAGTATACCTAAAGTTTGATAATTGTAGAATAATTATTTCTTAGTTTAAAAAATCCCTCAATATTGCTTATTTTTTTTCTGTCTATCCTCAAACTCTCTTCGTCCCAAAATATGCACCCTCTCCTAAACATCGTTTGATCTGAGATTGGGAGTGGGCAGAAAGCGTAAATGGAAGTTTTTAATCACGTCAATACTTGTTACCTCATCCTTTTTTACCTATTTTTTCACCCGACACATGCACGCAAATGTGATAATTGAAAGTGGCCAAATTTAAATGAATTCGCATTGACACCCCATTACAGAAAAACCGAATGGGCGAAACCACGATAATAAAAAAAAACTGAGTCATCAAGGCACTACTGACATTTTGGCAAAAAGCAAATTCGAAATGCGTTGTTCGAGACAAACAAAAAGTTCCGTGTACTACCATAGACTGACTTGACTCCTTTGCGAAATATTCGTATCGCCTATGAGAACAAACGACGTTACGACAATGCAATATTTTTATGCTCCGAAGAGAGAATGGAAACGTGCAAAAGGAATAACTTTTATTCCAGTATTAAAAAAGTAGTCGATACGCCGTTGTATTGTAGTATACAGCATGGTGCGGCACAAGGTCTCCGTAATGAGCGGCACTATAAAGCTATTCAAATCTACTGAATATATATTCGCATACATAATGATATCCCCTTATCTATCTTCGCTTTCTCTTCAAACGGAACTCAGCAATGAAACCTCGCGAAGTCTTCCACATAGCTTTACGCGGAAGTGTTGGTGAATGACGTTCAACTTGGAAAATAACGTACATGGAGGAGGCCTTGACACGAGAAAAGTAGAGCGATGAAAGCGTTGGTATTGCGACTCGAGGAGAGGCTGGGCCATGAAAGATAATCGGTCAACGATACTATCGTTTGCTATCCTTTAGGGCGATTGACATTCCGATCCAATGAAACAGCAAAATAAAAATCGTACACTCTGCGAGGGGACAGTATAATTGGCGAATTGCAATCAAAATTTTATCCCTACAATATTTAAACGGCGATATAAAATTCATCGTATATTATTCGGAATAAATTCACTTTGTAATAACGATGCTGTGATATTTGTGATGAAATGCTGTAAAAGGTCTCATTGAACGTTGACATTTTTATTTCATATGTCTCCATAACATGTACCAACCGAGGCAGTGAAATGATTATTGATCAGGGAGACCAACGACTCTACTGCGAACTAGACGATGGAGAGAACTCAGCCGGTAAAGAAGGCCATAGCTAGTTTTTTGAATTTTTCTCCAAAACGGTTGGACCGATTGACTTGAAATTTTAACAGTTCATGTCTTATTACTAGAGAAAGGAACTACGACTCCCGGATTTTCGATTTTTCGATAAAAAAATTGTAGCTTAATTTACTGCAGGAAACTGTAACGGCAAAGGTTGGAAAATGGGCTTGCGGTTCAGCTAATCGCAAATTGAAGACGAGCTTCACCTAGCCTCGATTAGGAAAATGCATTTTGACACTCGACTTATTACATTCTGTGAAAAAATTATTGAGATAATTTCCAAAAACCATTAAGGAGATAATTGTAGATAATTGTGACAAGATGCATGTGTGTTGCTGATTCCAATCCCTGTTCTTGAACTTCCCTTTGCATGTCGTAGTTCTACAATGCATCAGTTCTTGTTTTCCTGCAGAACCATAATTTCGAAATTTTCCTACTGTACGAAGAGCGCGTACTTGGAATGCCATTGTGGCAAATCTGTTCGCGAGTAATTACAAATTTTGATGTGGCCGCGACGGTATTGCAGAATTCGTAGTTTTTGGCCACGAGCAGCAGCTAGATTTTCAGGATTGTCGATAATATTTCGAGGTTCATTGGCACAATGTTGCTAAATTTTTGTTTAAAAAACTCTAAACCCCAATTCCCCCGTCATTTTTCCATAAAATCAGTTCAAGGTAATCCTGTAGCCAGGCTTCAATCCATAGTATTTTCATTTTTTTTAGCTTCACTAAATACATTAATAATCGTCTCTGTAAAATTTCAGGGTCGGTTATTGACCTAATTACAAAGGAAAAATGAAAATTCCGTATTTTGTGAAGGAATTCCGAGACCACATACAAAAACTCAATTTCCGGTCGCTATAAAAGTGCATATAATAGTGGGAAACGGTCAGATTCTTAAAAATAATTAGATTTACATACTTAACACTTGTAGTAATACAATGGTCTCAGAAAAAATGACGCTTATTGACTTAATTTTTATGTAATATCAAGTTTAATTTCAACTTCCGGTATTGGATTTATTACCACTTGCTGCGATAAAGAGACATGGCAGCAAGAAAACAGCTAACTGTAGCCCTAACCTCATCTCACTCGTTCGAATTTCCACACAAATTTCATTTTTAACCGACATATTTCGCCGACACAAATTTTCTACGATTTTTGCCAGTCGTGGCCCGAATAAAATGCTTTATATTTTGCGCACCTGGCATTGTTTTGACAGATCGACGTTGAAAAGCATTGAGGTTAAGGGGCTATACCAATGTGACACTCAAAAAATCAATTTTTTTTTGCCTTTTTCGACAGTTCATACTTCCAAGAATATGAGATGAGATTTTTATACTTTCAAGAATATGAAATGAGATTTTTCAAATTTGCTGATATTGTAAGTCAAAGAGCAATTATCCGATTGACTTGAAATTTGAACTGAGTACTCTTGAATATATTTACTCTACAATAACGTAGGATATTTTTGATCGGTTGAAAATTGACGATTTGACATTGAAAAAAACGACCATTTTATAGGCAAGAAAACAGACTTTTTTCATAACTACGCCATTTTGTTAGATTTTGATATTTTTCGAAAATTCTACGTCATTGTACAGGAAATACCTTCCAGTTTAACGCCTTTTTTTCCTTTTTCGGTTTCAGCTACTCAATCGGCCGGAATCATGTCGGCAGTGGAGGAACTTTTTTTTTGTGCCTCCGAAGGCAGCGCATAAGTCGCTTGGATCTCAATATTTTTCTATGAAAAAATTATGTAATATAGGTCAAATATAGCCAAATATGTTCTTAATTTTCCGAAACATTTAATTGAGTATTTTTCTTCCAAAAAATTCCCGAAAATCACCAAAATTTTCAGCGTTCACACTGGTATAGCCCCTTAAACTCGCCCGGTCGAGTAAAAAGAGACGGAGCTAGAACCAATGTTGCCAAATATTAAACCTAAAAATACTGCGCGAATCGTTGGAATAACTATTTTTTTTTTTTTTCATTTTTACAGTTAAATGTGATCATTCATTCAACAGCTTAAGGGGAGGGTAGGGGTTTCAGCGTGAACAAAAAACACTTTTTCGCGAATTTTTTTCATCTATATGGATAGAGTAAATTTATTGAAACCTTTTGTACATTGTTAAGTGTCCTTTCAAGAACATTCCGTGAAATTTGTACGCGAAAATATCCACAAACAAGCCGGTGCCGCGTTTTTCTCGAAACCACTTTTTCACAGTCATTTGAAAACTAGATGACCGATTTATTTCAAACTTGGTACATACTTTCTACATATAAAACACCTCCCCCCAACGGTTAGTTTGAGATTTTTTTTACATTGAGGGGGTTTTCCGCCCCCAAAATGGCGAAATTTTTCGCGAAAAATAACACTTTTTACTCTACATGACCACCAAAAATTTAGAAATGAAAAAGAAATTATCAAAGACCGTTGTGGGGAAGATTTGATGATACTTCGACTAAATTTTAATGGTACTTGATTTCAGATAATTTCTAGCTGAGATACAGTTAACACCGCAAATCGTGTTTTTCCAAAGGCGTTCTTGGAAAAGCTTGGTCATCGGCTTGTTTGTCGATATTTTTGCGTACGAATTTCACGGAATGTTCTTGAAATGGCACTTAACAATGTACAAAAGGTTTCAATAAATTTACTCTATCCATATAGATGAAAAAAAATCGCAAAAAAGGGGTTTTTCACGCTGAAACCCCTACCCTCCCCTTAAACATGGAAAATTTTAATTATTACAAATAATTTTTTTGCATATGTTAAAAATATGAATTGTACAAGTCTTAAGTACGATCAGTGGTATGACTAGTGTAAAGTGGATAGTAGTGTAAAGTAGAATTACCTTAAACAACGCTCAAAATGTGTTTTTACACTGTCAAGAGCCTAACGGTCTTCCTGAAAAAGTGCATGAATTTTGTCCATCAGTTAGTAATTCTCAATTCATCCGATGGTAACTACAATCTGCAAAGTTTTTTTCTAAATTCGGTAAAATGTCGACCGTCATGCTTTTTCTGCTGCAATATTGCATGTACACAATAAATTTCATCTCAATTGATCGTATCGTTTGATCGAAATTAGGGTTCAAAATTTCGAAGTGGTCGGAGCGTATGATACGTGGTATTGAATTCGTCAAACAGAGCCACATCGACACAGGCATGCTGAATAAACGAAAAAGGACTGCGTGCGTGTTACCGAGACGGTAAAGTAGTGCAGGCGACGAGGCTATTTCATTTCTGCCGGTGCTGCACAATTCCACCGCTAGATAGCGTCCGGCATGCTCAATGGATACTATCCGCATGAAACTCCGATGGTAGCACACAAAAAAACAGTGAACGCTTTTACCTTAATTCCTGCTCGATCCTTAATTCCGAACGAAGATTGCTGCTTCACAAAAGAACAGAAAAACAACACGTTATTGTCAAATAGTAATAACTTACGTATTCAGCATATTTTTTCAATGATTGTCTACACGTTTGTGAGAATATTAAAACGAAGTTGCACCCGAAAAGTCAAAAGGCCTTTCCAGGTCAAATTTCCAAGTGCTATTCCATTTCTTATCGGTCAAGAATTTTGGATTCTCCTCGGTCGGTACAAGAAAATAACTGATGCAATTAAAACTGATCGATAATTACACTCAAAATTTAATTTGAATATTGTATGAAGTCAATAATATTCGTACAGCAGCTTGAACAACTCTGCACGATTTTAATCCAGATCGTGAAGTTTTTGTTTTTAATCAAAGGCAGAAGGTACTAACGAAAAATATGAAACTGTTGCTGAAAAAGATATATAAGATTTTTGAAATATGGTCTCGTTAATTATTACTCGAAAAATGTTCAAGCTTTTCAATTTTATCTTCCGGCTTAATATTTGCATGTATATTTATTTTGAAATTCTACTTTAAGGGGTTAGGATACTGTGTTGAAAAAATAAAAAAAATCGGTAGTCGTTTTAGGCAATTCAAATTGAAGAGGAAGGTCCAACACATGGTGCAGGAATCGTAGATTGTAGGTAAACTCATTATTACGATGATACAACTGCTGGTAAAACTTTACGCGTTTTTCTCGAAACTATGTTTTTCGAAACGGTGTACACGATTTCCCGACATCTAATGAACGGATTGACTTGAAATTTGGTACACTAATTCAGTGTAATAGTAGTTTGGTCTTGACCGACGTTTTTATTCTTAATATTTTTTTAAAATTAGTTATCAACAATAATGTCATTTTTCCTCCAATAATCGAAAAAAGTCCAACATTTTTTTGTTAATTGAAACACGATAACAAAAAAATCTGGGTCAAGTGCAATATTATCGATTTTAAGAAGAAAAAGACTATTTATTTAGTTCCAGATCAACCGGGGGCATTTCGGAAAAAACACGTTTCCGGAGATCAGCTGGATCTCGTGTATTTTGAAATATTAAAAAATGGAAACAATGGTAAAATTAATTAAATACATTTAATTTTCAATGATATATTATTTGTCATAAAAAAAATCCATTGTCATTGTAAAAAATAATTACTGAATATGTTTTTTTCCCTGTGCCAACTGGTCTCAACTCCTCAAGTAAATTCACCTAGAAAAATTAACAATAACGAACGAAACGTATTTTTGGAAATATTATGTCCAAAGAGCATTCTACATTATTCAGAAAGATTTTAGAACATAATATATTAAGAAATGCTTCTGTTATTTTTCATTACTTTGACGTAAAACATAAATGTATTTTATTTATAAATTGCATCATAGAATGAACGTTATTATAAATCGCGTTATTATAAATGATTGGAATAATCGAACGAGGCTTCGCAGGATATTTTTGTTGCAATCAACGCACATGACTATATTTACAATCTCATAAATTCTTAATAAAAAGAAATCGAGAGATCTCGGCTGCTGGATAAATCTTATGTAATGGCTGCCGCGGCAATAAATCTCGTTGCACTTGTGCATGGAATTGAAAAATCAAGAACGTATCTCAAAGCCCGGAGCGACGTATTAAAGTTATTGTCTGTCGTCGATTAAATCAGGTTAAGGCCTTGACATGTTTAGACCGAAAAATCAAATCCAGAGAGACGCGAAGTTAAATAAGAGTCTCTTGATATTGGCTAAGAAAATATTCTGATCGCAACGTATCGAAACCATTGCCACCGTTCACTTTAGCAAACCCCCCCACCCGCCATATCGCGGGACTTACTGAAAAAAATACTAAAGCCTACCGATGGGAAAACTAATTTTTAAGGTATTATATATTTAAAAAAAGTAAATGTATCATTTTTTATTGGCTCAAATGATGTATAAACATCGCAAGAATAATATGGTCGAAGAAAAATGGTTTAAACATTTTGAAGGTGTTTTTCTTGAAATGATGTTTCCAAAATCGAGCGAAATCGTCGCTGCTACAATTTTCTACCAATTGCCTTCAAATTTCAACTGTAGCTTCTTAGATAGATTTTCTAGCGAAGCACACACGATTTTTACGATCAATTGATAATTACGATTTTTATAAACAATTTAAGGCCGTTTTTTAATTCATAAATATGACTTTTTTCCAAATGGTGCCAAATTTGCAAAAATCGACATTTTGTAATAATAATACGTTAACGACATTTTGTAATAATAATAATAATTGCAAAAATAACATTTCGTAATAATCGTGTGGACTTTACTAGCAAAACTCGCGTACATTATGAAAAAAAAATTATTTTTTGTTCCAGATGCTCATGTACGTCTCCAACGAGTCCGCCCGTGGAGGACCCCAAAAAATGGAATTCTCTTTCTAACGGCCACAGGGCCGCCATTTTGTATTTTTTTGGAAAATAAAAAAATGATTTGCGTACAGATATGTAAAATAACCTCTCCAAACGTCATTTAGATTGCTCCATTAGTATTTTAAAAAATTCTAAAAAAAGCATTATTTGATGGCATTAATTGATGTTCGAAAGTGTCCAAACTTTAAAAAAAAAAGTCGAACTATCATAAAACGTAGCGCTAAAAAATGTTGGGAAAAAAGGAGGTATTTTCATGGGGATATTTAACGTTCAGTACGATCATTTTCGTCCCTTGAACTTTCGATACCCGTTCACTTTGTTCACTTTCGTTTTCTGCCTTCGTGTCGGTCCGAACAGCTGTTTATAGCCCGCCAATGAGGTTTTTCAATCGATAGAACATCACATTATTATTGTTTTCTGCCCGTAAACATCGAGGAATAAAATAGGTCGATGACAAAAGTTGCACGGCGAAAATAAAAAAATGTGCGATGGCCGGGAATCGAACCCGGATCAACTGCTTGGAAGGCAACTATGCTGACCATTACACCACCATCGCACTTGGAAGTTATAGCGTAGGTAACCTATGTCGATGGCCTCAGTGTACTACTTTTGAAGCATCATCACATAACCATGCCGTCATGTACGTCACTCGCATTCTTAAATCCTCGCCAATTATTTCGTCACTGTAATTAACCACTCTATATTTGTTTAAGACGAATAAATTTCGTATAAATAAAGTACAAGAAAGCAATCGTTCGTCGGTATAGTAACGATCTATCTTACCGACAACACAATCACACGATCGAACCAGCTGTGCGACAGAATTTTTTTTTTGTTATTGGGTAAATGAAATGTATATTTTTTTAGATGCATGCACATATCGCCGCGCATAATTTAACGCATAGTTTTGCAAAGCAAAATGCTGTTCGGAAGAATAAATAAATTACCCAGCGAGGCGCACTTTATGAGATTGAAGTTTGCAGCGTTGGAATGCAACGAAATACATTATTATTCAATTGCTCGATTTTTTTCCGGCAAAACTTTGTTACGAAAAGCCCTCAATGATTTTTTACGTTACTTATTTAGAGATCTAGAAATAGAATTTGTGAAAAAAGATTTTGTAAAGTACCGTAAAACGGGGTTAAATTGACATTAAGGTAGAACAAGCGCGCTCTTGATTTCTATAGATATTTTTTAAAAATTTCAACCAGACATTGTTCATATCATTATGCATGTTTGAGTGAAATTTCAGAACAGTCGACTATTTAGATTGGTAGATAATGGTTTTTAATATTACAACTTTTAACCCTGCAGGGTCTGCATTGACGGAAAGTCAGGTCACATAATTCATCGTACCATTCTATTGTGTTTATAAATGTTGGAAAAAAATTATGTTTAGGTAGCAAACTAGTTAGGGAAAGAGTGAAAAAAGTTTAGATTGTCTTTACAGTTATTACACTTATTCAGTTTTGCTAAAAACGGTCAGTAAGGACAGAATAATTCTCCGTAAAAAATATTTGTCCCCTATAATAAGAAGACATCTGGTCACACCGCAGCACAGCATTGTTCAATGTTTCGAAAAAGAAAAAAAATGATTGTGTTCCTAATGTTAAAAACTTTAAACATGAAAAAAAATTCGCTTTATATATATTAATATTTTATATTGTTTATGTTAACTTCATTAACAAATCAAAGTGTCGGTTAATTCATAATTAATCAAAAACTTTGTTCGATTAAAAATTCCGTCCAAATAAAAATGTATGTTGTAGTTTTATTTTAAATATGCCGCGCAAAGTTACGTCATTGAGCACGTGGAACGACGCGGTGTTGCCATAGCTTTTTTTATTTTAGGGGATAAATATTTTTCACGAAAAATGATTCTGTCTAAGTTTCAATGCAGACCCTGCAGTGTTAAAAGTGGCAATTTTAAAACGCATTATCTCCCAAGGCAAATAGTCGACTATTCTGAAATTGCCCTCAAACATGCATAATGATATGAACAATGGCTGGTTAAAATTTAAACAAAATCTATAGAAATCAAAAGCACGCGCCACTTTAACAAATAGTGTGCGAGGACAGAAGAATTCTTTTTTAACTTGTTTCTCCATTGTTGCTCAAAATTGTTGTACAAGTTTACTATAATGTTGCTAAAGTTGATTGTAATGTTGCTCAAGGTGATTTTGATCTCAGTGATAATTATGAGACTGATTAAGTGCCTATAACAGTACCCTAGGTACTTTATATTTTTATGTAAAATGTTTCCTTAATATAGATGACAATTTGATTGAAAAAAAATCGTTGTTTTTCATTTAGTTCCATGTATAATGCATAAAATATTAATTTTTTAAACCGAAATTATATCGAAGTAACCCTTAATCTTTAAAATAAGCTGCATTTCAGTGCCTTGTCAAAGAAAGCCCGCACTCGAGGATACTTCGACACTTTTTTTTAAATATAAAATTGTGGGGCTTGACTTTCTTATACATTTGATAGACCATTGTGTTCTATTGGAAAAAAAAGGTTGGAATTTAGGACGTTAAATAAGTTACCTACAAAGTTACTTCTTAAATCTGTTCAAAGTAACCCCATTTTGTGGTAATCGAAATGAGGAGATGAAAAATATAAAAAAGATTTTTCGTTGCATTCCAATTATATAAACTTCAAGACCATCGCACTTCTTTTATTACTTCTTTTTGGATATTGAAAACGTTCCGTTACGACTGTACACAGATATAGGTACATACGAAATGTTTCAGGTATTCCTTTCACGACCCCGAATATTTAACAATTTGATGATTATCGTCGATAATCGGGTAAAAATGCATCCCAGTATACTGATCAAATTTCAAGCCAATTTACCGAACTTGGAACGAAAAATTACGACTCAAAAAATCGTCCCATTTATACGGCACTTTATGGAGATGGCACGCTGGCCACATTTATATCTAATAATTTAAGCACTAAATAACTCTAGGTGCCTGATATAAACTGCCCACGTGTGTAAACAATTCTAATGATTCCGAAATGACAATAAAACCAAGGTGTGACCGAATGTTTAACGAAAATATTAATGATAAAACTTAGAAAAATGTCACTAGCAGAAGAATTTTCGTAGCCGTGACTTTTCAGAGAAAATATAAAAGTGTCTGAATCTACTAAATATGCTCGAAATTTTGTATTCCAGTTTATCCTTGGGTACAACAATTGATCGTGATTTATTTTTATTAAGCGCCACTGTTATTTACCAATGATTGAGAAGAGCCCTCATGCCCCCACAAAATACGGCCCTTCGCGAAAAGAATACGTTGAGTATATTCATACACTGTACGTGTGCTCGTTAAAAAAACCGAGACAATATTTTTTGCATTTTTTTTTATAATGGGAATGTTGAATATCGTTCTTTAAGGAGGTTGGAGCGTTAGCCACAATCCAAGGTTAAATTTAATTAAAAAATACGTGTTATTGTTTACACTATACTGACTCTTTACGAATTTTTTGAACTTTTTTCACCACCAAACCACAGAGATAAAAAATAGTTTAATGTATGTAATTTAACGTGCGGTTAGATGGGCAAGACTTTCACACTAAAGGTTATGTAATTTTTATTGTTATTTAGCACCAAGATAAACCATTTATAACAACGCATTAACGCAAAGTGAACCTTTGTGAACATTTAGAAAAAAAATCGTCATCTTGCCCATCGTAAACCATGGGCCAATAATCTCGTGAAGTAAATATGAATAGGCATAATTATGAATTACTCAAAATTTCATTGTGAATTGTATAAAACATTCGTTGTCGTAGTTTTTTTCATAATAATCATCGATAATGTTATGCTTTTTTAAGTTGGTAGTAACACAAAAGTTTTTCTAATTTACGTAATAAAAATGTTAAAATGCATAATTTTGCCCTTTAATCATATATTTTTGAAAAATTAGCACATATAGAATAAATCTGTACCTCGTATGCATTTTTTGAGGTTCATTGAAAAAAAAATGAATAAACCGTCATTTGACTCAACTGAATCGCTCCAACCTTCTTAAGGCATTATCGTTCTCTAGAAATTTGAAAAATGATTTTTTCTTAATTCTATTTTATTTTTCTACAGGCCTTTCTCAAAACGTATGTGAAAACCGTTTAATGTTTCTCATAAGATTAGCCGAGTTATAGAAATGAGCAATTTTTCTCGAACCTATGCTTCTCAAATCGGCAACCACGAGATCTCGATAACCAATTAGCCGATTGAGCTCAGATTTGGGATACGCCTTCAGTAGACTATTGTTCAATGTTGGTATCAGAATTTAGTCAAAATAATTTTTTTAATATATGACTCGTAGAATGGTCAGAAAAATAGAAAACATTGATAATAAAAATTTAGTAACCCGCCATTCGGTAATTTTTTTCTTGCCTTATCTGGTATCAAACATGACAACACTCATACGGATAAAGAATTCCTTTGATTTTTTTTTCAGATTCATACAACGTCCACGACGCTGGTCGCCCATTGGGGGCGTTTTCCGCGCACCGTTGTAAATAAACCTACAAAAGTACATGATAATAACTGTTTAAATTTTTATTCATACATATTCTTAAAGGATCACTAAACGTATGTAATTATTTATTCAGTTATTCCATCTTGAAAATCACCTCCAAAACAGCACTCTAGTTAATGATACTGCCTTGAGCGTGCAGTTCTTTTCCTATATGCGCAAAAATTCGATACAATTAATTACGTTTTTTCAAATCTCCTTGGAACGTAAATAATTAAATCACGGGAGAAGTACTCATTATTATTTTTTTTCAAATTACTTTTCTGCTTTGCCAAATCACTTCAGTCTTTACGATATCTTTTGCACTTTCCAAAATAACAATATTATCCGTACGGTCTTTGATTATCACAGCGAACAATGAAATTTGATTGTCGACATCGATTAACTGTACCTACGCACGCTGCCCCCGTCGATCCTGATTTCATTCTCAGATTTTTTGTAATCATTCACAAATAGCGCGCCGACAAAAAAAAGTCTCGAAAAAATGACGCCAGGACTTGCAAAGATAATCTGCCGACGCAAAACGACGAGAGGAAGAGAAAGAGAAAAGAGGAGGAAAAACCCAGTTCCGGCGCATAATTCTTCTCACCTCACAATAGATCGACGTTTTCTGCGAACTACTATTATCGCGAGAATTTTTTTTCCTCCAAATCTGGCGAAGTTAAGCTATTCTTGTACACTGCCAAGAGTGTAGACGAGCCGTAGATCGTCAACGGTGTCAGAGGTCAGTGAATCGAATTAGATCGGCGTTTCAAGCACAGAATGTTGAGACACTTATTCAGCGACGCTGTTGACAATTGTCAACAGTGTCAATTTCACGACGCGATGCAACGAGTGACCTGGTTCGGATTTTTCAAGCTTTGCACACTACTTCAGCTATCAAGGCACTATGAGTAATTTTTCGATCACACCGCTGTGACGAGTCAAAAAGATCGATTTTTGTTCTCGAGCTGGCCGGAATCATAACTCTAGCTATAATTCTCCTATTTTCAATTTTTATAACCAGAATTTGCGTAATTGTAATAACTATCTTTGTACGTAGTAGTTTTTTTTTTCATTTGAAATTTAATATTTTTTAAGCCACCCAATACAAGTAAAAAAATCGCCAATATTCCAGTTTTTAACATTCGCCAATCTGTGAGAAAACAAATTTCGCCAAAAAACGGCTCCGGACAACAAGAACCAAATTTATATAGATTATAAAACTTTTTTGTTTTTATTTTTCAGACCAATCATTGTCAAGTTGTCGACACAACCACATTTTTTACACAGAGGCTCTTTTATACCTCAATAACCTTTAAAAAATTTAATTTTTGTGACCAAAAATTACACGAAATAAGTTCACTGTATGCTTAATAATATAGCTTTTTTCCAACTCCCGGATAAATAATGTAGTAAGCAAAAAAAATAGGATAAAAAGACATTCTGTCAGCCCGTGGTGTCAAAAAAAAAAGGAAAAAGCGACCTTCTGTCAGCACAGTGGTGTCTATTTTTTTTTTAATCAATCAAAAAAATATTCAGATTTTCCATTTCGTCGCAAGAATGAAAAGATAAAATCACTCGAATATGCATCGAAGTAATTACACCCATTGTCACAACATTGTCAACAATGCTTCCTCAAGTTGATGAAAGAAAAGTCTCGTAAAACACGAGGCTTACCTGAAAATTTTTTGTTCTTTTTGCATCCTCGTGGCCAAAGTATTTTTCGGTTTTCCCTCTTTCGAGTCAAATTCCACCGTTGCCATCGCCCGGTGAAGATCGTTCACATCCATCATTGTGAATTTTTCAACACTGCTCTCAGTCCAGTCAAGGGGTACTCCAAAAAAAAAGTGGAGGCTTTTGAACACTCGGGGAATCTTCAAGTATAAGAGACGATGCACAATTGCAGCTCGCCAAGCGAAGGATGGGGTCGTTTAATGTTTTGTGCTGTGATAAAAAGTATCCTGCTTACGTTTTCGAAAGCACGACAGACCGGGAACGAAAATTTCTACTATTAAAAATTTTGCAAAACTTATGCACGTACTTCACATTCAATTAAAACCTTTCCTGCTTTTTTAAATAACAACCAAGGATAATTTCCTGTGTGAAAAATCTTTTGGTAACTTTCTTTAAAATACATTCCCGTGCAAAAAATATTTTATCAACTTTCTCCACGTTACTTACCCTGAGGGAAAATCCTTTAGCATTCTTTTTAATTGACCACCAGCAAAAACGTGTGTTTATTTTCAAAACGAGTACAAATTCAATTTCATTCCTCTTATCAGAGTATTTCGTCGGTAATACTTTCTTCACGCGTCTCTTTTGCTCTGAGGGAATGTCACCACGTACCACTTCTGATCGACAGAAAATACAGCACGTTGAATGTACTGCGCAATTTGATCTTGCGGGTCCATCACTCGTTTCGCGAGTGATCCTCAATTGGACAACACGATTCGAGTCTGTCAATGCACATTTTTTTTCCGAAACACTTTTTACGCAGCAGTAAAATAACACGCGTTGAAAGGGGCACCATTGAGTTTGTTTGGATGGAAGCGCATGTGTATAGAGGAGTCCAGCGAAACTTTCAAACACTCCGTATCGCCCACACGGAGTTCTTGTAGTGGCGTCTTTAGACACAACTGAGAACACAAATACTTTTTTTATGCGAGTACGCAACGCTTAAGAGAACCTTCGAGTGAATAAACTTGAATGTGCCATTCCTAAAGTTCAATGGTACACGAAGTCTTATGCTCGTTGTGTTGATGTCGGTTGCTTTATTCATTCTGTAGGATTTCTTGGGTTGGTATATGTGCGTATGTAAATATATATATACACATACATATGATTGTATGATACCCATCGTCAGCTGATTGGACAAATGCGGAGCTCGCCCATGCGTCATGCTAGCAGCGACGCCAGGAAACTGGGTCGGAAGTAGGGGAAGAATAGTTGAATACTAAAGGCGCTATTACTGTCGACTATAGTAGTATATATATTCATACATTAACTCTGTGTGTAAATAAGTATTTATATGCGTGTATGCGTGCGTGCGTGTGTGGGTTTACATGTGTGTGGGTGTGTGTGTGTGTATCAGGGTGGCACAATTTTTAGCTCAATTGTTTTCCCCTTTTCTTACCATCTAATAATCTTCTTTAAAGAAAAAAAATTGTCGCCTAAGCTGCGAGCGGTCGAAAAATATCATGAGGTCGCTCAAGCCTCCAAAAAATTCAAATTTTCATTAAAAAATCAATTTTTTTTCGTCCACTTCTCAACCATGTATTTTACGCTTTATAATTTACAAATTACCCTCGCGAAAGCTCTAGCCGGCCAATGAATATTTAGTGGTCGTTTAAGAGGTTTGAAAATTCCGATTTTTTCAATTTTTTTTTACTCTACTCACTTATAATTTTGACGCTTTCCAAACAATTAATCCTTTTTTCTTTGGAAACATTGTTTTCAAATTTACCGCACACTTGTCACCCAAGAGTTATAATCTTCATTCTGATGAAATAATTCTTCACAGCTCTTGTCCGTGAACAAAATTATAGTTCGTTTTATTGGGTTGGAAGTGTGAGGTAAAATTTTACAAAGCGTCAAATTAATGAGTGAGGAGAGTAAAAAAAATTGCGAAAATTGGAAATTTCGAAGCTCTTGAACGGCTAATAAATATTCATTGACCGGCCAAAGCTTTCGCGAGGTAATTAAAAAAAAATTAAAAGCGTAAAATTCGTGGGTGAGAAGAAGACGAAGAAAAAATATTGATTTTTTTTATGACAATTTGAATTCTTAGGAGGCTTCAGCGACCTCTAAATATTTTTTGACCGCTCGCAGCTTTCGCGACAATTTTTTTTTTCTTTTAAGAAGATAATTGGATGGTGACATGAAGGGGAAAAAATAAGCTCAAAATTGGGCAACCCTAATATATATATGTGTATATATATATATATATATATATATATATATATATATATATATATATATATATATATATATATATATATATATATCTTGTATCTGCTACGGCGAACGCTGCGCCAATTTTAGCTTCCATGTACAGGGATTTTCCCCCTTTTTACATTTCCCACCATTTTCTCCAATCCACATCCCTAATCGATATATAATTAGATCGATATAATCGATAATTGGATGGTGAGGTAAAGGGAAAAAAATTAAGCTCACAATTGGGCAACCCTAATATATATATATATATATATATATATATTAGGGTTGCCCAATTTTGAGCTTAATTTTTTTCCCTTTATCTCACCATCCAATTATCTTCTTAAAAGAAACAAAAAATTGTCGATAAACCTGCGAGCGGTCAAAAAATATTTAGCGGTCGCTCAAGCCTCCCAAGAATTCAAATAGTCATAAAAAAATCAATATTTTTCTATGACATATATATATATATATATATATATATATATATATATATATATATATAGTATGGGAACAGGGTATTTAAAACCCATTACATCAATAATTTTGGTTATCAGTACAACTGATTGTTTTGCGGACAGACCTCTAATTGTTTTAACATATCGTTGATTTTGAGGCGAAATTTTTGTAGTTATCTTCACATATATGTATTGGGTGAGGCAACAACTATTAGCAGTAGAAATATTTTCTAACCTATCGGATTTAGGAGAAAACCTTTCCTACGAAAGTTGCATAGTTGCAGAGAGGTGGAGGCGCTTCGGAGATTTCGGTCATCTCCATTTTTTTAAATGGGACCACCTATTTTTTCAGAATTTTATGGAAGAACTAAAAATAAGTTCACTCACCAACTTTCAAGATGATCTTCAAAGATGCAATTTGCTTCGCATTGATTGTATTAGAGCTTCCACTTGTTAAAATTTTCCAACGAATCGCCGAATGTCTCGACGCTTTTTCGAGAAGTTTGGTTATTCGGATTACTTTCCAAAATTCGGTTTGAGCAGGAAAGAAAGAAACGGAGAACATACGTAATTTTGTATATTTTTATTTTTCAGCAGAAAAAATATTTTATATGAAACAACATAGATATGTACTACGCGACATTATGATAAATATACATTATGTACACAATTCTTTGTTTCGATGTGAAAAAATGAAGAAACAAAGATGCCTTCAGACTCGACACTTAACTAGAATAATTCTGAATCTCGCTGAATTGGAATTAGAGCTACTTGATCTCGAGAAATATTTTTTCTCAAGTGATATTAAATATATGAGACGACGCGCTAACGTCTCGGCGCTAGTGATTGTTAAGATGGGACACCACTCTGACGGGTAAACATTTTTTTTGCATTTTCTTAAAGTATACATGTTCAAGAAAGTGTGAAAAAAAATTCAAGTTGAAGAATTGAAAATTGACCGAGGTACAGCCGATTTAGTGAAAGCACGTAGCGCACCGATTTACGTAAACTAAAGCTTTCAATTGCGTTTTTCTCGAAACGATTTTTCTCGACCTGGCCGGAATCGTAACTCTAGCTATAATTGTCCGATTTTTAATTTTAACGAGTTTCGGGACTATTCACGAAATGTTTGATTCGAACACATTTGATTCAAAAACATTTTATTCAAATTTATACAATTAATTCTTTGAAATTGAACTTTTTAACTGAATGCACTCCTCAAATTTTAAATCGATCGTTCTAAACCGTTTCTATAAAAGATTTAATTGAAAAAAAAATGTTTGAACATTGGGAGATGCCTACGCTCATCGCTGAATGGCAGTTGTACATGGTGTTGAAGTTTGCATTGTTGGAAGGCAACGAAATTTTTTTTTATTTCCCCATTTCTGTATTTTTATTACTATTTAGAATCTTCTTCTGCAGTTTTACGTTATGGACCCTTAACAAGGATCTTCAAAAATCTTTCAGCGATTTTTGGAACCTAAATGTGCCGAAAAAATTGGGCAATGCGAAAAAGAAACAAAATCGTTGCATTCCAACGATGTAAACTCCAATACGATAGTTTTACGCACTAAATGGTGTGATAAATGTTGAAAATGTCCAATCACTCAGTACATTATGACAATTCTGTCATCAGTGTCATAACGTACCAAGTGACAGTTTGATTTGACAGTTGACACTTTTTCAGAACATTTAAAATATTTGTTCACACTATTTCTCGTGTTTAACTTCAATTCACCGATAAGCGTAGGCATCTCCTTACGTTAAAAGTGTTTTTTTTTTCAATTGTACATTTTATAGAAACGGTGTAGACGATCGATTAAAAATGTAGAGGGTGCATTTAGTATATGACAGAGAATTCACTGTATACGTGTGAATCAAATGGTAACATTCCAGTCAATTGTCCAAAAACTCCTAAAAAAAACAACATTTGCGTAATTGCAGTAGCTATCGTCATACGTAGGCGTTTTGTTATTTAGTACTTTTTGTGACCCTGAATGTAAATAACATTTCGCCAAAATTACACTTTTTCAAATGCCCGCTCCTGTGAATTCTTTTTCTCCAAAAACGTCTACGTGCAACGAGAACTACATTTACATTGATTATAAAACGATGTATTTTTATTTTTCAGACCGACTATTGTCAAGTTATCGATCCAGCCGTTGGACCCAATTTTTTTACGCGGCTCTATTGTACCTCAATAACGTTGTTAATTTTTAATTTTTCTAAATAAACCTTTACACGAAATTAATTCACTGTATGCTCAATAACATACCTTTTTTCCAAATCCCAAATAAACAATCTGGCGAACAAAAAAAAATCGCAAAAACGACCTTTATTCAACCCGTCATAGTGGTGTCCCCTTAAGGGGGCAAATCCCTTTAGACCCCCGAAATTGAGTCATTTTTTACGAATTCTTTGAAAGGTGATAGAATAATCGAATTATTTCGTTCACATTTCATGAAAACTTTCATGTGTACCTTTAAAAAAAACAAAATGGCGGCGTTTTAAGGTATCCCTTTAGGCATCTTTTGAAGGACTGTTCATGTTGGAGCTGAAAAACTTATCGATCGATATGGCTGTAATTTTGGGAGGTTTCTCACTATAACATTATTGGAAGGATATGCCTATAAAAATACAGAAAGTATAATATTAATAATTAAGTAATCTTTGTAATCAAAATTTCATATTTTTGACCATTTTCTCGGCAATTACTCCAAAAAGGTAAATTATTTACGCGATGACCTTAAAAGTTTAGGTATATCCTTCCAAAAATGTTATAGTGAGAAAGCTACGAAATTTTCAGCCAGATCGATCGATAACTTTTTGAGCTATAACATGAGCAGTTTTTCAAAAGCCGCCTAAGCAATACCTTATAATCCCGCCGTTTTGTTTTGTTTAAAAAAGAAAAAAAATGTTAACACCTGAAAGTTGCAATACGATAATGTAAAAATATTAAAACGATGCGATTATTTTATTACCATTAACATTTTTTTCGAAAAATTACTCATTTTCGGGCGCCTTAAGGGATTTGCCCCCTTAAAAGCCAAATTGACGATACGCGTAGCCAAATAGTACAGTACGACAATGGTGAATGCTAATGAGAATAGTAGAGCTGAGGAAAAAAATGCTCATATTTACAGACGTTGCGCGGGAGGATGAGGAGGATAAAGGTAAAACGGTAATTTACACCGAGTAAATTGCGGAGCACTCAAAGACAAAAGGCACCGGTGTAGCGCTCACTCGACACTTAATCGCTAATATCCTAAATTATTATAAATAAAATAATAATATTAATCTATTCTATCCCGATTATTCTTAATTTAACTTAGATAACAGTCTGTGCGGGCGCGGTCTCTCTTTAACAATAATCCTGGAGGGAACAAAATGGCACGCGGTATGAGGATAAAAGTATTAACCGTTGTTTACTACTGTACCATTATTGTGCATTTTATGGGAATTCAGAGTCGGCCGTTCGCCGCCCCATCGTCATTTCCCCTCAATCGCGGTGTGCTTTTTTTCTCACATCTTCGCCTTGCTTCGATGAATGTGGTCAATGCCTTACTTTTCTCGACGTTTTTCTGCAATTCACGTACGTAACTGGCTCGCCATTCACGACACGAACATAACGAGAACAGGCTTGAACGAAGAGTGCAGGGACTCGTTGATCTACAGCGAAAGAAAAAAAAAAACTTCGTCACGAACGAATTTGGCGGTAGGTATGTTGAAAACATTGAGAAAATTCATGCGTGTGTCAAAATTCAAAAGAGCACGTCATTCCAAAACATTTTGTTTTTTTTTCAACAAACAACGAATCAAAGATTTTTTGATCAGTATGGATTTGACAGATTTTGCATTGTTCAAAAGAGCAGAACATTTTTTTTTTCAACAATTAACGAATCAAATTTTTAATCACTAAAGATTTAACAGATTTTGCGTAATTTATTTTTTGAAAATTTATTTCAAAAGAGCGTGTCATTCCAAAACATTTTTTTTTCTACCATCAACGAATCAAAGATTTTTTCGATCGGTATCGATTTTACAGATTTTGCGTTATTCAAAAGAGCGTGTCATTCTAAAACATTTTTTTCCATCAATAATCAACGAATCAAAGAATTTTTAATCACTAAAGATTTAACAGATTTTGCGAAATTCATTTTTTCAAATTTTATTTCAAAAGAGCATGTCATTCCAAATTTTTTTTTCTTCTTTCTACAATCAACGAATCAAAGATTCTTTTATCAGTATCGATTTGACAGATTTTGCGTTATTCAAAAGAGCGTGTCATTCCAAAAACATTTTTATTTTTCCAGCAATCAACGAATCAAAGAATTTTTAATCACTAAAGATTTAACAGATTTTGGGTAATTTATTTTTTGAGAATTTATTTCAAAAGAGCGTGTCATTCCAAAACATTTTTATTCCTTTCTACAATCAAAGAATCAAAGAATTTTTAATCAGTATCGATTTGACAGATTTTGCGTTATTCAAAAGAGCGTGTCATTCTAAAACATTTTTTTTATCAGCAATTAATGAATTAAAGAATTTTTAATCAGTAAAGATTTAACAGATTTTGCGTAATTTATTTTTTCAAATTTTATTTCAAAAGAGCGTGTCATCCCGAAACATTTTTTTTCTTTCTACAATCAACGAATCAAAGAATTTTTAATCAGTATCGATTTGAGAGATTTTGCGTTATTCAAAAGAGCGTGTCATTCCAAAACATTTTTATTTTTTCAGCAATCAACAAATCAAAGAATTTTTAATCACTAAAGATTTAACAGATTTTGCGTAATTTATTTCTTCAAATTTTATTTCAAAAGAGTGTGACATTCCAAAACATTTTTTTTCTTTTTACAATCAACGAATCAAACATTTTTTAATGAGTATCGATTTGACAGATTTTGCGTTATTCAAAAGAGCGTGTCATTCCAAAACATTTTTACTTTTTCAGCAATCAACGAATCAAAGAATTTTTAATCACTAAAGATTTAACAGATTTTGCGTAATTTATTTCTTGAAATTTTATTTCAAAAGAGTGTGTCATTCCAAAACATTTTCTTTTTCTTTTTACAATCAACGAATCAAAGAATTTTTAATCAGTATAGATTTGACAGATTTTGCGTTACATATTTTTTCAAATTCTATTCGGTCGTTGAAGCATTCATCGGTTACCGCACACAATGTTAATTCATCACCCCCATATCTGGGAGGATGAAAAAATCGAAAACGAAAATCGAGTTAGTATTGTTAGGTCACACACTCACATGCCTTGTCATCCCCGTTGAGCTCGCTGGTGTGACACGAGTCTTGTTGTATGAACTGCGAGGGTTTCAGCGATCTACCGTCCTGATCCTCCACCTGAATAACCAGGCCGTGATTGTTGCTCAGGCCGTGAGAATTTCGCAAATTCTGCCGCCAAAAACGAAGCGCTTGCCTCACGTCCAGAGCCCAGTGACTGCCCTGCGTCGTTAGCGAGATCACCACCGAATCGATCAACCGCTTTTTAGCTGCAAGGATAATTGCATATTGCACGTAATCAATGAGAAAATAATCAAGTATCGAGGTTTTCGATAAAAGCTCCGAAAAATATGATCACTTTTATTTTTCCTCACTATGCGAACCAAAATTTGGTTGAAAAATTTCAAAGGAGAGAATTTTGAAACCCTTTTGGTAATGCGAAAAAAATGGGCCGATTAATGGAGTATTGGAGTGTGATTTTTGGGTTTGATTTTGTTCTCTTTCAGGAAAAACGAGTGTACTTCCGACGAAGTTTTTAGGTTTCCTGACTATTTAACTTTCAAGTAATTGAATTTCTTTAATGAACCATAGTATCGTGGAAATTTCTACCCCTAAATATTTTAGACGTTCGTCAATTTAGTCTGGCATATTTTGAGCTTAAGTTGTTTTTCACTTGGACAATTTTGTCGCTGAATCAAATTAATCTTAATTATTTTTGTTAAATATTTTTATTTTCTTACGGCTTCGGAATAATTAGTAAAATGGTAGATAGGAAAAAAATTCTCGACCATCAGCATTGTATCAGGATTGTAGCATGTGTTTCCATATCGTGTAATTTGATTTATTATGTAATGTTTACGATTAATATTACTATGAATATTGTTATCACAATCATTTATTTTGACCCAGTTGAATGTAGAATTAAATATTTTATCAAAAAACTTTAATAATTTATACATGGAGTTATAATTGACGATGTTAAGTATTTGAGCAGAGCTGAGAATATTTAAAATTATAGACAATAAAAGTTTAGGGGGGGGGGGGGCGGCTACTGTAACGGATTGAAAAAATCGTTTTTTTTCCGCATTTTCTCGAGGTATACATATTCAAGAATATGTGGAAAAAATTCAAGTTTAAATATTGAAAATTCACCAAGTTACAGAGGATTTAGTGAGAGCAAGTAGCGCAACGATTTACGTACACAAAAACTCGCAATCGCGTTTTTTTCGAAACGACTTTTCTCGACCTGGCCGGAATCATAACCCTAGTCTGATTTTCAATCAAAATAAACCGAATTTTCCGTAATTGCAGTAGCTATCGTTGTACGTAGGCGTTTTTTTTATTTAGTATTTTTAGGCCCTTCAATATAAGTAAAAATTTCGCCAAAATTACACTTTTTTTAAAAGCACCCGCCGTTTTGTATTTTTTTTTCGAACAGCGGCTGCGTACAACGCGAACTTCATTTATATTGATTATAAAACTGGTTTATTTTTATTTTTCAGACTAACCGTTGTCAAATTATCGATCCGGCCGGTGGACCACATTTGTTATACAGAGGGTATATTATACTTCAATAACGTTGTTAATTTTTTATTTTTTTAAACAAAATTCACACGGAATAAGTTCAGTGTATTCTTAATAACATACCATTTTGTCGAATCAAATAATTAATCTAGTAAACAAACAAAATCGGAAGAAATGATTATTTTTCGGCCCGTCACAGTTGTGTCCTCCCTTAATCTTGTCTTGCCATTAGAACAAAATATTTTATATTTTTACGAGTGTAGGATATATTATTTAATCATATAATGACTTTCTTATCTTAAAAAAGTATTCAAAAAAACAATGGTCTCTCGAAAAACTATTTAAAAAACAACATTATCTTGAAAAACTATTAAAAAAAACAGTGACGAAATTTTTTCGCTCATACAGTTTCACTCGTTCAATGTAAGGTGCCATTGACTTCACGTGAAATTTCGGTGGGGTTGTTCAATGCTTAGAATCAATGCGAAAGGATAATTTACATTGATGTAAAATTAAAGTAAATTGGAATAAAAATTGATGTAAAATAGGATGATTTACATTCATGTAAAATTGATGGTTTTTATTGATTCAAAATCAATAATCAATAAATTGATGTAAAATTGATGTCAATTGAAATAAAAATTGATCTAAAATAGAATGATTTACATTGATGTAAAATTCATAATTTTTCTAGAACGCTTAGAATCAATGTAAAAGGATGATTTGACATCGCATCGTTTTCGGATTCGGATTAGCCCATACGTAGCTATCTAGAGTAACTCACATCGATGTTTTTTCAAAGATTTCGTGTAGAAATAAATCGATATTCTGATCTTCTTTTCCTCCTCGTCCTCGTTTTCGGTGGCTCCAACAGTCGAGGCGGTGATGTTGTTCTGAGGCAAAACGTAGATTCTCACTTTTGCGGCGACAACATGATTACCGGCCGTGAGGTTCAGTTGGAAGTTCATGTTCATGGAGAAAGGGTCGGACCATGCTTCGGCGTCGGTGTTTCTCGGCAGCTGACCTGTCAATCGTACGTGAGGTCAGTAAAGCCCCCTCAGCTTGGATTCCCAAACATAATTCTCGGTTCCCAAAATGCCTTTGCATAAACTCACAAATCGGGGAGAACATCGTCAATCGTTCGCGTTGAACCTGATTACCGCTCGAGGTTAGGTTGAATCGGCCAGTCATCGCAAGGACCTTAAGTTTGATGTCTTCGATGGCTTTCTGGCCCTGGCTGCAAAGCAAAACCAAAATCTCGTTAATTACGCAACATGCTGAATATCAACCCTTCGACTGCACACTGGGTCATTTTGACCCCATTTTTTTTAACTGACCGTATCCCAAAACGGGGTCATCAATTCGGTCGCAGTGCGGCGCTCGAATGTTCCTCTAGTCCTACTCTATAGGTGGACACTCGGGCCCCCTCCGACAACCTGCCCCCACCCACCTTCAACCCCTAAAAAACCCCGTAACCGGAAAAACTTAGAAGGCCAGTTTTTTTACACGTGATTCTGCAGTTGCCGCGGGTGCTAAATCCAAGTTTGCCTAGAAATCGGGGTTGCAGGGTTTTTAGGGGATGAAAGGGGTGGGAGTGGATTTGATGCCGAACTACAACCCGTACGAGGTCGGTGCCGTGAGACAAAATGTTCAGAAAAATACGGGCTTTAGTTTTGTCCACAGCGCCTAAGTCGTGGCAGTTCATTTTGGGGGTGAAAAAGTGGGGGGAAATTTTGAAAAATCAGTTTTAATTCAATAACTCTTTAGGATAAATTCGTACAGTTTTTGTTCAAATGGAAACGTTATAGCCCTTGATGAAACACGTCGATCGAGTATTTGATCATCACTCTCCAATAATATTTTGACCCCCAAATTTTTTTTTTTTATACCAAAAAAATAGTTTATTGAATAACTAAAAACAATCGATTTTTTGGGTATGGTTTAAATATACGAAATGTAGAGAATAATTTTCTCTATATTTTCGTTTCCATGGACCACCCTTGAGTTTTGCTTTTTCCGACCCCTCTCGGGGGTTGAAAATAAAAAATGAAAATTCTGTGTAAACTATTGCCCGCACGAATTCGCCGCCGTGGAACAATTTGTAGCTTGAACCCTCAGCTACATTTTTGTCCATAGCGCCAAACTCGTATTTCTGTATTTTCACTCAATAGTTTTCTCAGAATTCCATTTTCAATTTTCAACCTCCGAGAGGGGTTGGAAAAAGCAAAATTCAAGGGTGGTTCATGGATACGAAAATATAGAGAAAATTATTCTCTACATTTCGTACATTGAAACTATCCCCGAAAAATCGATTGTTTTCGAGTTATTCAAGAAACCATTTTTTTTATATTCCAACAATTTTTTTGGGGTTGAAGATATTATCGGAAAGGGATGATCAAATACTCGAGTGAAGCGGATCTTCAAGAGCTACAACGTTCCCGTTTAAACAAAAATTGTATGCATTTTTCCTAAAGAATTATCGAATTAAAACTGATTTTTCAAAATTTCACCCTACTTTTTCACCCCCAAAATGAACTTCCACGACTTCGGCGCTGTGGATCAAAATAAAGCCCGGATTTTTCTGAACATTTTGTCTTCCGGTGCGCGACCTCGTGGGAGTTGTACTTTGGCATTAATCCACCCCCTCATCCCCTAAAATACCGTGCACCCCGATTTTTAGGCAAACTAGGATTTAGCACCCATAGCACCTACAAAATCATCGATCAAACACCTAACCTTCTTCGCAATTCTTCTGATTCCAATATACAGCACGACTGTACGATATAGTAAATGATGTATTTAGAATGCCGATCGTAAAACTAAAAGCAAGTGTCCGTTATGCAAGAGAGCAATGTGCAACGAGCATCGAATGCACTTATGCGTTGATTGCAGTAAATGGGAATAATAATAAGTCATCGAAGTAAAAAATGCAGAAAATATACATCTTCAGCAATTAATCTTCCAAAGGAGTCGATTTTTTCCATTTTTCACTATCCCGAAAATGCTCAAATTCAAACCTCCGTAATAAATATACTTTTTGGAAAGACGGTCGACACTATCTTTTTTTCATATCTGCAAACCTTCCTCTCTGAAAACCTCAGCGGACTTTTTGAAATTTGGAACAAAAAAAATTATGATCTTTTTGGTGCACGCATTTTTCAATGCATTTCCAACTTTGAACGAATGTTTGGCAACTTATTTTTTCTTTTTTTGTTTTAAATTAATTTTGGGCTGTACAATAAGGATCAGTGACTACAAAAAACGTCTCTATAAAAAAAATTATATCTACCGAAATACGACACTCTGACAAACAGCTGGGGTCGGATCGACCCCATATGCATTCGGGGGTCCTGTGCAGTCGAAGGGTCAAAAGTGGAAAACGATTGCTCGTGCAGCAAATGGAGGAACACATCGTGCAACGTTAGTATCGTTGATTTCGAAAACAACAGGGTGGACGAGTGTTTTTGACAAAAAAGGAGGCTTTTACAGGCAAATCATTCCGAATTTCTTGCAAGTATTCAAGCTCTCGGTGAAAAAGTGTAATCAACATGCGAATGAGTCCCGGCGTAAAATAACTCAGGCGATGTTTCGCTGAAAGCGAACACTCGCGAGGCTTGAGGAACAAAACTTGTTGTCCTTAAATAAAAACGATTCTCTCATTTGGTGCGAACGTTGGTGAAGTCGACTTCGTTAAAAGTCGATCAACGTGCGTGGCCAGGGTGGACGTCGTGAAATTTAAATTATTCCGTAGAATCTCGTTTAAGTCATCGATATGCAGTAGGGTGGGCAGGAAGACTTAAACGAGACGAGACGCAGACCACGGGTGGATGGTATGGTCAGTGACCCACAGTGGCCGCGTGTTGGCAGCTGTTGCTTACGGCCAGCATTCGTTATTACACACGATCTAGACGTCGGCCAGACGGGGAGAAACGTCAGCAGCCGAGCCCACCGACTGTTGCACGTCTCCTACTGTCTCTCTGTCTCCTTCGTCCGTCTGGGACTTAAGACCGCGCGTCTGGAATCCTCAATTCTTACTACGCACCGACACCTCCCTGGTCGTCCCTTCGTGCCCCATTCCATCCTTGAGACTCGATTCATACGACAGCTCATTTGCAAAGTGCGTCTCGCATTATAACGTCTCACTTCTCACGTAATTTGTCCCGTAAAATAGACGAATCAAAGAAGTATCCGTTTTTTAACATTCAGGCACTCAGTCCCTTCACGTTGCACCCGGAGAATTTTATTCTTGACGCACAAGCTTGGAATGACAATCTCTTTAGGATGCATGTTGGTCACCCCCCTTTTTTTAAAGAACCTGAATTAGGAGGTCCAAAAAAGCGTTTTTTCGGGAATTTTTTTAGAAGGGGGAAAAATAAGTGAGCCTAGTAAACATTGAGGTATCTTTTCATGGATATTTGAAATGTATAAAAAAAATGTCAATATGATAGACGCAGCTCGTAATTCTTGACTGAACCAAATAAACCAATAAAATGTTTAATTGTCATGTATTTTTTTTCTGGGTGGATGAAGAAAAAGCAGAAAAAATCGTGAAATTATAACTTGTCTCGGGTTTGAAAAAAATGTGTTAAAAAACACTTTAACGTGCTATAAAAATTATTTAAAAAGACATTTTCAATTATTTGTTCAATTCGCTTAGAAGAGATTTTCATACTAAAGAAAATAAACTTTGGTTTGATTCAATAGGTCGATTAGATTTTTTGCTATCACGCCCGCCAATTTGGAAAAATCGTGAAAATGAAAACTGGAGAAAACGCGCTTCAAAGTTTTCGATAGGAGGAAATATCAATGTCAAATATCAATCGCTTCTCTGCTTTTGGTCTTGTATTTTCGAAAATATTCACAACTCGCCTCTGTAATGGTGTAAATATATTCTTGGATAGTTTATCTATCGATTTAAGCAATCAAAGAAAAACGATTTTCTGTACCTTCAAATTCAGGCTCCTGCCTTAAAGCGGGATATACATATTTGGACGTGAAAAAATTCAGCAATTTTCAGGGATTTTTTAAAATAAGTAATAATTATTCTATATTTATCAAACTGTAGGTATACTTTAATAGTATATTTAAGTATACAAAACAATTTTTTTAATTCATTTATCATGAAAATTTGCAAATCGGCGTAGTCAGCTTCCCGTAGACTTTGATTGTCAAAAAATGCACACATTTTTTTCAGTTAGAATATGTACAGTTTCTATTTGACAACAATTGAAATGAAATGCATATTTAAGAGACTGGCCCACATTTACAAAAAAATCAACATTTCACACAATATTTTTATCAAATTTGGATTAAAACATTGTTTTTCTCGGATTTTTCAAAAGTAATTGTCGTTAAGTAGAAGGTAGCAATATTATCAATATCCTACCACGTTTTAGCTCAATCGGCTCAATAGTTTTCGAGTAATCCTGCACGCCAATTTCGAAAATGCACTTTTGAGAAAAACGCGTTTGGTTTGCATATACTTTGAATAAAATTTCACTAGGTACTTGTGGTAACTAATTACTTAAGTAATCCGTTACAAAGTAATTAAATTATCAGTTACAGCAGTGATTGTTATTGTTAGTTGTTAATTAAATTTCTTTTTGCCCATCTCTGCCTGTCCCCCTGCACTCTCGTTTCTACCTGCCACGCGAGCTCCAAATGCGAGCGGTGAGGCACAGTGTTGACGGGCTGTACCGTTTGAAAATTTTCGATTTTAAACTTCGGGAAAGTATTCTACGTATATAGTTTAATTATTGAGAGAAAAAAAAGAAAACGTTTTTTTGATCGTTGTACACGTATATCCCGCATTAACTCCTATCCAATTTGGAGAAAATCTTTCCGAAAAACAATAATGTATAATGCAATCATATTTATGTAGACAAAAATAATATTTTGAGAAGTTTCGGGACAGTTGACGGAAGATTACCGATTGGTTCAAGTTTATACAGTAAATTCTTTTTCATATCCTGAACGCACCCACCAAATGTCAAATCGATCGTCTGCACCGTCCCTACAAAACTTAAAATTGAAAAAAAAATTCAACTCACGGAGATGTTTACGGTTATCGCTGAATGGCAGTTTGACGAGTGAAATAGCGGGAAAAAATGTTTAAACTGTTACGAAAAACTGTTAAATCACTCAGTGCATTATGAAAGTTACGTCATCAGCCTATGTTCGTAAGTATTTTTTCAATGATACATTTATAGAAATGGTGTAGACGATCGATTTACAATTTGGAGGGAGCATTCAGCATATGACAAAGACTTTACTCTATAAATTTGAATCAAATGCTAACATTTCGTCAATAGTCCCGAAACTCCTTAAGGGATAGAATGGGTATGATTGATGAAAAGCAGCCTGCTCCTTTGAATACTGCCCCTCAATGGCTAACATTGGAGTGGTTTGTGTCACGTTGGACACGTGTTCATGTCACGTGTACCCAGCGAGCATCTCTTTTTGGCGAGCACGAAAACTGTTCCATTCGTGCCAAACGATGCAATTGTGCAATAATTTAGGCTAGACTGAATGGAAAAAGTCTCGTAGTAGATCAAATTCCAACACCCAAAAGGGTAGAATGTTAAATGGACAAATGTGGCATGATCAACTTGACTCAATTCGATGGGCTTTCCCAACGATTGTTGGTTCTTCACAAATCGTAGGTTGCCAAGGTTTGCATCAACCTCCACAATAGCATCGAATCAATTTTCCTCTGTCAATAATAATGGAAGTCAATGATATCCATTGTTGTCAATAATAATGGAAGACTACTGGAAACCCGGCCCATTGCAACATTCAACAATCTTATCCCTCAATTTCCTGCCTCAAAGACATTCGGCAAACTGGCAACACCAAGTAGATTCATCAGGGCACAACAATCAAACGCAATCCAAGTTTCCAGCAAGCTCTTCAAAGAGGCCAGTGCACTCAAGCGCAACATAAAAAAAGCGTGATCATTTGGAAAAATGTAAATTAGCTTTGGAGGTAAAAAGGCCGCGCGGCAAGATCACCTTCCACCGTTGTTAAGTGGATAAAAAGGTCTCCGCTTCTGCTTTCTCTGACCTTCCACTTCTTCGCCATCGTCTCGCTCGCTCCACCAAATAGGAAGAGATGAAACCGAGGCCGGACAGACGGACGCGCGCATATATATAGACAAGGTCACAGCAATAAATTGAACTGCATTACATAACGTCGTGAGTGATGAGTAGCCCAAGTGCAGCGCGACTAGACACCTGGTCATTACGAGGGTGCTCAACCCCGATGATTTATTATTGACTCGTGCCCCTCTCCACTTGCACGATCCAAATGCCTCCTCGCAATCTTTCGTAATCTCTAAACCAGTTTTTTTTTTTTTTTCGTTTGAGATATACCAGTTTATCGCGTTCAGCGATTTATGCAAGCTACTCGGATCGTCTCGTTGACTTCTTTCGGACTTTATTGCGCAAGGGTACAAGTAGGCCCAGTCATGGACACCGATCGTGGAAGCTCCGCAAGAAATCGTCCGTCCGGCACTCGTGCTTCGTACGCTAGTGCAACATGTCCAAGTCTCGTACAATCCAACCCAAACGAACTAACTCGCGTAATTAGTCTCGAGTGTGCAACTACGTTCGAGTATTTCCAACCGATTTGAAAAACATGTCATCGTGTCTCGACAGCTCACCATTTTCAATGTCGTACAGGCTCGACGTTGATTCATCCGCTGCAGCTCAAGAAGAGTGAAGAATTTTTGCTATCGCGGTTGCCAATTTAATGGGATCACTCGTCCAATCGCAATACCAATGCCTTTTTATCCCCATTCCGACTAAATCGAGTCTTTTTTTTTCCTCGCAGTTAACGATGTTCGGAAAACATGACGGGTGAATGTCTAAGCGTGTTCCAGTGGCGGAATAACCGGTAGAGCGAGAGACGAAAGCCACGTGGAGAGCACCAACTACGCCAATGCCGGAGCGCACGAATGCATTTACGCGTCTAGACTTAATAAAATAAAATAAATGCCAACGGGTGCCCCCTCCCCCACCACCATGACGCCCCCCGTGGTCGACGGGGGGGTTGACTGGTGGCTGGTGCCGTATAGACGTTTGGCTGACACAAGCCGACGATGGTTGGTAGGGGGGTTGAGGGAAAAATAAAATGCACAAGACCGAAGAAAGGAGACGAGTCGAGAGCGTAAGAGGGAAAAATGGAATCAAAAAATGCCCCGGCCACGGCCAATGGTGCGTGGCGATCATTTTTATCCCCGAGCGAGAATCCAACACCGATCTCAGAGAAAGTCCCAACGATGACGTTCATGCACGAATCTATTTTGGATCGGAGAATGCCCTCGGCACGATACCATCCTACTTGGGGAACGAGAGATTTTTAACGAACGAGGATCAAGATTCGAAAGAATGTTCGCCCGAAATCCGGTGGTCGAAAGTTCGGCATCGAAAATGGAGGGGAGGCAAGAGGTGAGCGAGGGAGTAAGCTGCCCTACGGAATATCAAACTCGGTTCAACGAGACGAAAATGTTGTTTTTGTGATGTCTTTTCAATTTTGAATTTAACGATCGTACGCCGGACGGTCTAGCGTTGAGTCAATGAACGGAAAATCGATTTTCGCTGGGGTCTATTTTTCCGTTCAATCTAATATTGTTGTCTCGACGATTACGTCAATATTTTTGTGATACCAAGACATATTGTGCCTAGCAATTTCGCGATGGGCCAAAAAATCATTTGAAGTTTATGAGTAAAAAAACACGCGTCCAGTCCGATGATAAAATCAAAAGCAACGCTCAGATTCGTAATCCGAAAGCCATTGATGTTTTCATAGCGATCGATTGTCTCCGAAATTACGCTCGTCGAGGCAGGGCGAAAAGACGGAGAAAACACCCAATATTTTTTAAGGCGGGATATACATTTACAACGATCAAAAAATCGATTTCTTTTTTTTTCTGTTTAAACGATAGAACTATTTATGTAGAATATTTTGCCAAGGTTTCGAAGCGAAATTCGAAAAACTTCAAACGTTACAGCCCGTCAACGCTGTGACTCACCGCTCGGATTCGGAGCGGGAGTGAACTTCGAACGCGTTTTTCTCAAAACTGCATTATCGAAATTGGCGTGCAGGATTACTCAAAAACTATTGAGCCGATTGAAAAAATGATTGGAAAAAAAAACTACTTTTTTTGTCCACATTTTACAGAAATGTTGATTTTCTTTTGTAAATGCGTGCCATTTTCCTAACCCTTAATAGTCACACTGGGTCCAAGGGACCCAAACAAACTATTTTGATGCCGTGCAACTTTTTTTTCAATAAAACATACATTTTTTGTATGCGTAAGCGTTTCATTATTTCCTTCTAAATCGCACCTGCGTTGGATGAAATAAATATACTTTTTGAAAAGTCCACAGAAACTGCTGTCTATTTCAAAGTATATTGTTTCCAGATTATAAAATCATTGTTTTTTGTCAATAATTACAAGAGTTATAGCAATTTTTGTAAAAAACGTCATTTTTCACGTTTTTTTCATAATTTTTTTACATTTTTCAATTTAAATTTTTGATTTCTAACCAATATCCTTATATTAAACAAGGTTCAAATTATACCTCACTATTTTTTTCATATCGCTCAATGCATTATTCCATTATTTATACCAATTTAAATACGTCTGGGTCCCATGGATCCAGTATGACTATAACGTGATTCTAGCTCAAGTGTGACTACTGAGGGTTATATTTGCATTTTCTTTATTTTAATTACCATCACATAGAAACTATACATGTTCCAACTGAAAAAATGTTTAAACTTTTTTGCAAATCAAAGTCTACGGGAAGCTAGACTGCACGCCGATTCGCAACTCCCGCGGCGGCCTTACTGTAACACTCTGCCACAGCTCCGCTATTTCGATGATGAATTACGTTAAAAAAAATTGTTTTGTATACTTAAATATACTATTAAAGTATACCTAACGTTTAAAAATTGTAGAATAATTATTTCTTAGTTTAAAAAATCCCTCTATATTGCTTATTTTTTTCCTGTCTGAATGTATATCCCGCTTTAACCCGCACTGCTCTTTTCTTCGGTTTTTTTTATTGCACCGGCGTTTTTGCATGAAGGTTGAACCTAATTTTCGTCTGTGTGTCTCTTCGATTTTTTTGGTGGAGATAACTTTAGGCGAGGAAAAAATTTGCTGACTTTCACGTTTTTTTTAAGGCAAGATTTCTTCTTGATTTTTTAGACTTGGGGTGTGCTTTATTGCCACTTTTGGTTATTTTTTTCTGGCATGGTATTTTTTTATTGATCTTTTAAAGTGGCGGTGGTATGGGACGGTCTTCCAAATTGCATTTTCAAAACTGGCGTGACATATAGCTAAAAAAATAATCTACCAAGTCTGTTAACATTTGTAACAAATCTGTCTAACCTTAACGTCCAAAACATGACCCTAAATGTTTTCGAGAATAAAAAAAGTGTTTTTCTTTCTGAATTCAGCAATTTTTTCGGTAAATTCAATCTTAATGTTTCAAAGCGTACCATTTCATCGATTTTCAACATTTCTCACTTTTTCTTGGTTCATATTCTGCGTATGAGTGTTAACGAAAGAAAGATCCTCGTTGGTTTTTTTTCAGATTAATCCTGCCGATGCTACGTGTCACGCCGTCTGACAAGATCCGCCGTAGCCCGTTTAAAAGACCGTGCCATTCCTCTTCAATTTTTTAAAATTAATTTAAAAAAATTAAAAATACTATGTTACAGCCAAAAGTAGTAATAAAACGTACCCTAAGTATAAAAAAAAGGTGAAGTATCCTATCTTGATCAAAAAATCATGAAAATCGATTTTTTTCTCCTAAAGGTACCCCCCTTAATCGAATTCGCAGGATCGTGTGGGCTCCATTATGATTATTACACGAAGAAAATCGTCGTTTTCAATCCCATAATGTCAGGGTCGATCACCAACTGTTTCGTGGGTGAAAATATTTCACTGGCTCGATGTACGACGTCTCTTTAATGTACGTGCTGAAAGTGGAGAGTGCGCATATTGGTACCGATAAAGTTCTGGCGAGTGGATGTGAAGGAAGAGCGCGGGCAAAGGGGATGAGGGCGAAGGGGAAGAATATTGCAGCCACGCGATCCCGTATCCACATTGCCCCGGGATATTTTTATAAGACGGGGGCAATGCTTCTACGGGAACGCGCTGTCTCACGTCAAAGATGAAGATGAGTTTTAAAAATGCGATTTCTCGCCAGGGCTCTCGGTCTGTAAATCTGTCCATCTCTCTCGCGCTCTACGTCCTTTCTTTACTTTCCGTCTGCGTTCTCTTCAGTCTTCCGAGACACAGACGGAGATGTCACGATGATCGAAAGTATCCGATGTGATCGTAAAAATAGAAAAAGCCGAAAAAATCGCAGACGCCCTGTATCGCGAAAGGTTTCGCGCCTCCGGATGACACATTTTTGCGCGCGAATTTTTTTATTCGTTAGATTGCACTAAATTTCCTGATAGTCCGTGTTCACCAAGGTAGGTGGTGACGTAAGAAAAACGGGCCGTTTAAGGGGTTAAGTGGGTTTGAAAATTTCGTAATTCAAAACCTAATGCACCGATCTTATTGAAATTTTGCACACTTCGCAAAAATAACATTGACTAGTGATTTAACGAAAGTTTTTTTTTTCGATTACAACTAATTTTACAAGGCTACACGTGGTGGAAATTGTACCAAAAATTGAACTATTTTGCATACAACAGTGTCAAAAATTACAATTTCAATTTTTTAAAGAATCCTTCGTTCAATGACGGGCTATACTTATCTACTGACAGAAAAAAAGTGGGTTTATCAATTTCAGATAAAGCTGTCATGAGCTATTCTGACCACCACGAGGACACTTTTCTTTAGGGGTCTCCGGACACCAGGTCCCACCGACTGAATTTCCCAAATTTTCGAATGAAATTTTTTAAAAATATTGTTTAAATGTTGCTCTTTTATGTGCTTAACATTTTGAGTAAAATGATTCATATAATATATTTTTTTAAAATACAGAACATTTTTTTTGGCTTCGAAACCCACATAACCCTGGAGTCAACATCCGTAAAGGGTATCATTTTTTACAAGTTACAAGCTTTTATGTAACTTGACTTGGAATGAGATGACTTTCTTGTGAGATGCAAAACGGAAAATCGATATTTCACCCACTTCCCGACTACTTAGAGTTAGAATTAGGTAAATACTAAAAAGAAGAAAATAATTTATATGTTGAATTTTTTTCTAAACAAGCTTTTATTCAATGTACTGAAAAGTTTAAAAATTTTTTTTTTTCTAGGTCGCTTATATGTGACTATAAATAAACGCTTGGGGCGCTCAAAATTTAAACATATAATCTTTAATTTACATAAATGCGTTAATATATCAACTGGATTTAATTTACTGTAAAACAATCTTTCTCAAATAAAAATCCTGGAACTGAGTATAAATGTGTGATAATATTACAAGTTTTTCTAATTACTATTGTGCCAAATTAAATACCGTTAATGAAACTGAATTGACCGAATTTACTAAAGATTTAAAAAGATGAGCGGCCCAAGCATTCATTTATAGTCGCATATAGGCGACTTGGTAAAACAAATTGTTTTCTACTTTTTAGTACTTTTTTAGCTTGTTAAAAAAAATTATTTGGTGCATTTCCAAATATACCCGAAATGGGAAAATTCCGTCAAAGTGTCACACCGACCGATCGACATTGCGTGTGAGAGAGATGGCCGATTTTCAGATTCTCATACTGCGAGACGGCAGATTTTTCGGAAAAAAGAAAATTAACACCTTCTTCTCTGTTAAAAAATGAATGTCTATTTGTTCGTTTGCCCGAAATGTAATTCGTCTAGGAGAAAAGTGAGTCATCGAATTTTGACCAACCAGACGTGCTTGTTGATTAGATTGTCAGTCATTAGTTAGACGCTTGTGTTTTTTTATTTTCATTGTTAGAAAATCGTGCTATATTATGTAGTGAATGTTTCGTTGGATGCAAATTAGCATGTCATATGAAGGTATCAATAGACTTGAGTAGAAGTGCTATTTTTAACAATATTTTTTAAAACTTTCTTGACCGGAATATTTTAAGTCGATTTCTTTGGTTGGAGAAAATTTATCAGGCCTATTGATGTTTTGAATGTGAGGACATTAACAGGGCCTGCTCAAATTCAATGTGGATTTTAATTAATCCTGACGTTTTGTTGGCTCCGAAATCATGGGCATTGTCATTTTTAAAAAGTATCCATTCAATGATACTAATTTTCTACAAATGAAAAAAATTACAAATTTTCATTAAAATATAATCGTTCTGACAATATCTATGAGACAAAATAATTTTGGCCCGCAAGCAACATTCCTTTTTATTTCTCGGATCAACAAAACTCGAGAAAAACTCTGTTTCTCCGGGTGAAGTTAAAAACGAGTAATAATATATGATCAAAAACGAAAATGCTGTAACGGGATATTTTAAAAAACACGATTATTATTTCACTCCGTTATCAAGCAAGTTACATATATCTACGTTGATGTAATACGTGCCAATCATTGCATCAGAACAAGGTTTAAAAGATTTCGAAGTTTTTGCTCGCGAAACACGCGTCTCTGTAAAAATATTGAAATGGGCACAGCGCCAAGAAAAATGCAGCCGAAATATGAGAGGTTGTTTTTGGACTTGCCCGAACAATTAATCGGCCGCCTCGTACTTTCGATTTTCGTTACTATTTTTGATATAACATTTTTCACGAAATTTTGGCAAAATAAAATGTTCTTGCGGGAAATTTCATCAATTGTCCATAAAGATGAAAATGACGCGTTTTTACCATACGATACTCGAAAAGCGAAAGAAAGAAAAAACATTTTTAATGAATATGTTTAAGGGACAAATTTCTCCTATTACGACAACAAACATGGCGATTTCAAAGACACTGTACGTAATACAGAACGATTCAAGCAAGGAGTGAGACATGTTTCTTGGCAAGAGGCACAACTAAAAGATGCGAAAATACGCGCATTCGCACTTGGCACCGCCCAAGAATACTTGCTATATACACGTCACGTCTACGAAATTGGATCGCGAGCGGTAAATGATGCGTGTAATTTTTCCCAATTTTCAACTCTTTGCAACGGAAAACTCTGAAACTTTATATCGTAAATTTGCCCCTCCAATTGATTCGGAAAACTTTAAAAAACGTTAAGCTAATTAGCAAGAAAACGTTTTATAGCTCGCAACACCACACGGTTAAAAAATAATAAAAACTCCACACAAATAGCAAAATATCTGAAACGGCACTCGAAAACCTCGCCGAGACTTACCTGTCGAAAGGCGAGGTAACGTTGCCGCTGGAAATTTAATCAAATAAATAATTTAATTTTTATTGGATTCGATATTATTGGAGGGAAATTATTACCAATTGATCGACCATTCCGTACAAAAATAATAATTTTCGATGTCATTCGATCGATATATTTTAATTAAGCAATCCAAGTATGGGAAATTTAATGAACATTACTTAAATTATTGGACAGCCACCCTTCCCCAAAACATCAAATTTGTGTCACTGATACCTAAATGGCAATTCGCTAACGAGTATAAAGATTTAAGCTGGAAATTTAATTAAAAAATCATTGAATTTTCATTTCTATTGGATTCGATGTTAATGAATCATTTGAGGGAAATTAACACGAATTTATCGACAATTCCGTGCTAATAAAACGTTCCATACAGAAATAACAATCTCCGATATGATTCAATCGATATATTTTTATTTGAACTTCCAAGTATGGAAAATTAAACGAGCATCAGTTAAATAATTGGACAATTTTCGTCCCCCTTCCTGAATAAAATTTGTGTCACTGATACGTAAAGGTAAGCTCGCTAACGAGTATCCGAATTTTAGGGCCATGAATATTTTCTAGAAGTGTTCACGAGCACCATCAACGTCCGATAAGTATGTCGAATAATTATTCAAAGAGTGTCAAGAACAAGTACATTGATTGTTTGCGGTTGTTCATATCTACAAACAAGCTTGGGGTTGGCTCATTTGATGCTACATGCATTCAAGATTAATTGGAATTTGGAGCAACGAAAAAGATACTTACTCCCTACGATGAGCCAGTGCCAACTGCTGATAGGTCGATAGATTGACATTGGGTGAATTGCTCATCGACGAATAGGCACTTTCCGTTTGGGATCGTGATTCGTCCTGTGGATTCTCATTCTGATAGCCATTAGTATCGTTAGCGATGTCATCGTTGTCGTCATCGATTTGTCTTTCAAGTTCGGACGACTGAGTTCCATTGATTTCCGAATCTTCGATCGTACCATTGTCCATTTCATTGATACTGGCGTCGTAATAATTCAACGAATCGACAGCTTCAGGGATGACTCTGTAGACATCATCCTCGACCCACTCGAGGCCTTCGTAGATGCTCTTCCTTTTCGGCTCGTCGGAAGTCTCGTTGTTCGTCGAATCATCCTCTTCGACGTTCTTCTTTTTCGGCAGCTCCGATCTTGGTGTCGACGAACCGGTAGCCCGATGGGTCGTCAATGTCTGGCTAGAATCGACCGAACTTTTGCCCTCTGCGATTGGGGCCCCAACGTTTGATTCGGGCCTTTCGTCGAGGCCTCTCGCGGAATTCAGGTCGTCGTAAGGTGTGACAAAATTGCCCAATCGATAAGCAACAGGAAGCGAAGTGAGCACATCAACGGTTGATACCTGAAACGTCTTGTTACCGGTGCTAGTCCCTGTGGCGTTTGCACCAGACGACGTTGAATATTCATACGTTGGAGGAATGGGACTGACAGTTTGATTATTCGATTGATGATCATCGCTGATGTTGCCTCGATGATTTCTCGTCACTAAACGATCCTTTCGTTCCCTCGACAATTGTTTAACCCTCTCGTTCGAGCTCGAGTCAAATTCGGAATCGTCGTAACGAATCTTGAAGACGACGTGTGGTTCGTTGGCGCGAGCGAAATTCTCGTGGACATCGTCGTCAATGTTGGCCAGCCGAGTTCGGTCGTTGTCGCGATTTTCATAATCGAGACTCGCCTCGATCGAATCCAAATCCAGAGACGAAGACGTTATTTTGTTCGCTGCTGTCTCGTAGTCGTAAGAGGCCTGTCGATTGTAAGCGTCGAAATCAAAATCTCGATCGATGCTCTTCTTCTCACTCAATGATCTTGAGGGCAACGTCGTTGCACTTTTCGTCCTCTTCCTCGACCTTTCCTCGTCGTAGCTTCCCAATTGATTAGCTCGCGACCAATCGGTCGATGATTTCTCTCCGTCGATCAAATCGTTGTTCGTTTTTGGTTCGTACGACGTCTTCGTGTCAACTTTTGACAGAACGGGCGGATTTTGTTTCCCCAATTCTCTCTCGCGAACCGACAAAACTTCCTCGAGACTGTAGTTGAGACTTTTCAGCAGAAGGATGTCTGCCGTACTCAGATCACCGGTTATTATCTTTAGTATAGCTTTTTCCAGCATCTTTTCCAACCTCCTAGCACTAAACGGAGGACCCACTTTGTCCTCGTTACCGTGCAGACTCCTTCTTCTTTTACCACTTATTCTCGTACTGATGAGCAACAATTTTTCCGCCTCGCTCCTGGCGTATCTTTTCATCAACATCTCATCGTAGGCTTCACTTTCCTCATGTCGCTTACTCGCTGCAATCCCCTCGTGGTCATCCTTCTCATTCAAGTAACGCTTCAAAGAATTGTCGTCTGGTTCCGTGTTTCGGTGAAGTATCGTTCCGTCTCGATGTTCCGTGATTGATCGGGCCCACGTGGTCGTTAGCATCGCCAGCACGACCAGATTCACCGTGACTCTTGTCAAATCCATCTTCCGAATTATCCAAAAATTCGAAGAAAAAAAAGCGTTCTCGCTTGCTCGTTCCTCACAAATTGAGCTTGACGATGCGAACTGATGATTCAGTGAAAATCGTTTCCAACAAACTACCAATCTTCTTGCAACATCTTTCGTGTAGTGTTGAGTTTTTCCACATGGAGAAAAAAGTCTTCGATCGAGAATGACCCGGTGAAACTCGTGGTTCAAGGGGTTGGAAAATTCTAACCCCCGATCAGCTCCAAGTTCGAGCCAGCTTTTTCTGATGTTCGAGGGGGACTCGAACTGGTCAACCGCGTCATGTATTCCGGCACGTATCGTTTTTTAAATCCGTTAACAATAATACGAGCAAACGAGAAACAAAAACGAATAAATTGAAACAGGAGGCAGATAAAATGTGTTCTCTCTGTCAGGTGGATGCTTGTGTGTAAAAGCGTGTTCACGTCGCGAGTCGTACGTCTCAACTGAGTCGACGGTGGCCGCTCGAGCACGAGAGCATAATTCTGTCTACTCGGTGAATCCGAGACAGAATGCGCGCCGGTGGAAGCTACACTATACGCGTGTGATGCTGATGTTAGTGTCGTTTCTCACAACGGGGATGTCGACGACGAAGATAACGAATCGAGGGAGAAAGACTGAGTGATGCAGAGAGGCCAAAGCTGAATTTTCTCCCCGTTACAATTTTTCCCGTCGGATTTCCTGCTGACGATCTTTTCAAACGATACCGATCTCTCCAGTCATCGATTAATCGGATGATAACGTCGATTTCATATTTCGATACAAATTTCTTCCTTCATTCGACGCGCTCACTGTTTGCTTCGAAAATGCAATATTTACTTTTCGATACTTCGTTTGTCGTCTTCTCTAATTGAATCTTCGATTATTGATCATTGCGAGGACGAAACTCGGGGTGGGAAAAAAAAAGATTGACCCGCGTACGCGCGAAGACGAATCGTATGAATGTCGGTATCGAACTGATCAGCGCACTTTATAGGGTTCATCCCTTCTTCGCTGTCTAGACGAATCGAAAGATATGATCTATGAATCATAATGTATCGTATTCAATAAAACCCCAAGACTGTCGGGATCGTCCGAGACTCGTGTGAGAGTAAATGCCCATCGGGGCCCCGTTGACCCCCTTCCCATTGCTCCGATCTTCAGCCAACTTAGATATATATATATATATATATATATATATACAGATGTAGACACATATGCTTCCAAGCGCGTTCGATTTCTTGACCGAGAAAGCTTGAAAGTGAGTGAAAAAGATGAAAAAAAAAACACATCGCGATTCATTTCTTGCTGACAAAACACCGGGACAAAAACTCCATACCCCGTGTATCAACGATGGACCCTGATTTTCATCCTCGCGTTTGCGTCAGATACTACTTTGTCGAAATGAATAATGCGCCCCGTACGCGTGCCCGAGACACAAAAATACCTTTAACAATGTTTTAAGGTAGTACGAGCGCGCAATCTTGTTTTCTATAGATTTTGTTCAAATTTTAACCAGACATTGTTCATATCATTATGCATGTTTGAGTGAAATTTCAGAACAGTCTATTTAGATTGGGAGATAATGGGTTTTAAAAATTCCAAAATTAACACTGCAGGGTCTGCCTTGAAATTTAGGCAGAATAATTTTCCGTAAAAAAATGTTTGTCCCCATAAGAAGACATATGCCAACACCACAGAACAGTATTGTTCAATATTTCGAGAAAAAAAATAATTATCGTGTTCCTAAAGTTAAAAATGTTGTCATAAAAAAACATTTGCATTATAAATATTAATATTATATATATTGTTTATGTTATCTTCATTTACAAATAAAATTGTTGGTTCATTCATAGCTAATTAAAAACATTGTTCGATTAAAAATTACTTCCAAATAAAAATTTGTGTTGCAGTATTATTTTAAATATGCCACGCAAACTCACGTCATTGGATACGTGGAACGATGCGGTGTTGGCATGTCTTCTTATTATAGGGGACAAATATTTTTACGGAAAATTATTCTGTCTAAATTTCAGTGCAGACCGTGCAGTGTTAAAAGTTGCAATTTTAAAACCCATTATCTCCCAATCTAAATAGTCGACTGTTCTGAAATTTCACTCAAATATGCATAATGATATGAACAATGTCTGGTTAAAATTTGAACAAAATCTATAGAAAACAAGATTGCGCGCTCGTACTACCTCAACGAAATTGCTCAGGCGGTTCGAAAAATGTCAAAATTTCATTTTGTTGACTCTTTTTTCCCCTCTTGATCGCTTTGCGAGTATGACGCGCGAAAATGGTTATTCGAACCCCGGAAAAGTCTTGCATGAACAAGACTTTTCCAGGGTTTGGCCTTTAGAGCCGTGTAGCACGATAGGTTACGTTATTTATTTATATGATTAAAAAGTTACTTAGTGAATTCGGCACTTTATCTTGAGACTGAGAATGTAAGATATAGTGTAGATTTTTTAGGGCTACTTTTTATTTGAATAAATTATTGATGTTATTAATCCGGCCTAGAGCAATAATCCCCACACATATCTTCGTGTCAGATACACCAGATCATCGTACGAAACAGTTCAAGTAAAAAAGAAATCATAAAACGGTAGGTGTATGAAAAAAGGGTAATTTTGACGGAGATTTTTACTTATATTTGGGGGCTTAAAAAAACGATTGCTACTGCAATTACGGAAATTGTTATTTTTTTAAATTGAACGTCGGACATTTATAGCTAGACTTATGATCTCCGCCAGGCCGAGAAAAGTAGTGTCGAGAAAAACGTGATTGGAAGTTTTGCTGTAAATCGTTACTGTAATTGTGAGAGCTGCCGGCACTAAATCGTCTGTAGCTTGGTAAATTTTCAATATTCCAACTAAATATCCTGAAATATACAGTCGAACCTCGATATAACGAATCTCTAGGGAAGTTCGTTATATTGATGTTTCGTTATATCGAGGTCATGTTCCTTAAGGGGTTAGGCCACTCTAGAGGCCGAAAAAATAGGCTTTTTGGGGATTTTTGTCTTCAGAAAAACTACAAAATAAATCGAGATTACAAAAAAAGGGTGTTTATCATACATATCAGTGACTGTATACAATAATTTTTTTTGAAGCGATTAATTTCAAAATGGCGGCTGTGCAGCGTTTATCTCAAAACTGCATTTTTTAAGTTGGCCGAAAACATAACTCAGACAATTTTCAACGGATTCCCTTGAAATGTTGAATATATCTTGAAAAATACATTGACTATGGAAGTACGTAGGATTTTTTTCATTTGTAATTAACAATTATCTGACGAAATTTTTCACTTTCCAAAAATTTGTCTAAAAAATCGTCAGATAATTGTAATGAATGGCTTAAAAAAAATGATTGTATACCGTCACTGATATGTATGATAAATACCCTTTTTTGTAATATCGATTTATTTTGTAGTTTTTCTGAAGAAAAAAATCCTCAAAAAGCCGATTTTTTTGCCTCTAGAGTGGCCTAAGGCCTCATTGTGTTCTTTAAAAAAATATATATATATATATTGGTACTATAAATATAGGGATACTTTTTATAGAAAAGAAGGTTTAAATTAGAGCCATTTTTACGAGCAATTAGCAATTAGAGCATAATGTATATTATTATGTCGTGGTATCAAGGTTTGGGTGTCTATCGGAAGTGAATGGACAGATCTTCGTTATATCGAGGTTCGACTGTATATACTTTGAGAAAATTCAAAAAATCCTTTTATTTCACCCAACAGAGTGGTGTCCTGCCTTAAACCATAATTAGAGATTTTTTGAATCGTTATTTCTATTCATAATCTAAGATTAGGCGGGAAGAGAAATTATACTACCGAATTCATTAAATAAAATTTACCAACTCGAACTGTCGTCCACTATAATAAATGGATTAATTTTTTGTTTATATCGCCAGAAATGAAGTCTTCTGCGAAAAGTTCTCTTCTTTTCTACTTATATTCAGCATATTCAATTCGTGCGATTATTACCGAATGTAAAGTTTAGGATATCAATTATATTGTATAAATCGGATATAACTCATTCTAACTGGATTCGGCTATGCCATGGCTTCGAGTATAAAGAATACAACATTAAATTGTTAAAACGAGTCTATATCAACGAATTGTTTCAATCACATTGCACAGTGAATCTGCCACATCACGATAAGGATATTCGATAGCAATTGGTAGCGCGGTGACATTGAGGATGGTTGGTTGGATATTTTGGATGGGGCGTTCGATTGGACGTTGCACGAGGATATTTGGGACCAATTAGTCGGAAACCTTTTTAGACTTTTGGGTCAAGTCTATATTGTTTTAGGTTCTGTTTCCAAAAGGGAAGGTTCTGGACCAAAAATCCATATTGATTTAGGTTCTGTTTCCATCTGAACAAACCTAGTTTTCGGATTCGAACATCATCTACGACACCCTCGATTATTCCGCTTTTTTCATGGTCTCCCTGCCTCCCTTCCTTGAAGGTGAACCTTCCTGACCACCCTTACTAGACTGCTAATTCTCATGATGAATTCTCATGCTACTGGCCACCTTAAGTAGTTGGTGGTCAATTGAACTTGGATGGAGATCAGCCTAGCCATTTGCCCAATGAACAAATGGTATAGTGCGAGCAACCCGAAATGAGGAAACGCCCGGACGAACGAAATGGATACTAAGTATGGAGCGTGGCAATGGTATGGAGTTGCACTACTATATGGCGAACCAGCCGGCGCAGTTTGGTGCAACATTGCGCTGACGTCATGTCTGACTTCGCGCGTTAGGACTTGAGGAAGGACGGAGGGAGTGTAAACAGCTCATGAGAGAGAGAGAGAGAGAGAGAGAGAGAGAGAGAGAGAGAGGGAGAGAGAGGGAGAAAGAGAAAGAGAGGAGAGAGAGAGAGAGAGAGAGAGAGAGAGAGAGAGAGAGAGAGAACGACACGAGCGGAAAGTCGGACAGACAATCTGGCGTCTAGACGTACTCAAAATAATGACTCAGCTTATTTAGCTTCGCAATATTGTTGAGCGCGTTTTAAACCACAACACAATCTCCGTCCATTAGACGGACCAATCGCGGGCGTCGCTAATCGCTTGAGATCAACTGTATTTCTTTACCGTTTTTGCAAGAAAATTGCACTCCGCGGTATTTGGCCGTAAGACGGATTGCTCGGTTGGAAAAGCACATGGGAATAGTAACAGAGCAAGAGAACGAGCGAGATAGAGGAAGGAAGAGGAAGAAGGAAAGTGGATCTGCGGTTGGGTGACGGATGTGGAATGCAGTGGGAGTGAAAAATAAATTGCATTCGGGAATCGTTGGGACGTCGGATGTAAACGATTGCCAAATAATTCTGCGTCATGTTTCCACTTGGTCTTCGAGCACTCGCTTCATCGAGTGGCGATATCTATTTTTTCAGCAGGTTCTAATGCCATTACTTATGACGAGCAGCATAAAATGATGAAATCAACTACAAAAATGTTTTTCACGAAAAAAGCATGTTCCGTCCTGATAGATTCCTGAACCTACTGCTATTGCAAGACGGGTTTCGTTCGCGTTTTTGCAAAATTTTACAGGCTCGGTGGATGAATAGTGCTTTAAGGGGGAATTTATTTAGGGGAATTTGTTTAGGGGGAATTTTGTTTACCTTTATTTAGGGGAATTTGTTTCTAATTTTTATGATTTTGTTTAAATTGAAAGATTTTTTCATCATTTTTGAGACTTAGGTTATGTTTTACGCAAACTTTCGGCTGTGATATGGTATTTCTTAAATTAATACTTAGAAATGGCGGAGGTATGGCACGGGTTGCGGCGGATGTGGTCAGACGGCGTGAGACGTATCGTCGTCGGGATCAATCTGATAAAAACCGACGAAGATTTTTATTTCCGTAATACTCATACGCAGAATATGAACCGAGAAACAGTGCGAAATGTTGAAAATCGATCAAATTGTACGCTTTGAAACGAACAAATTGAATTTTTCGAAAAAATGGCTACATTTTGCAAAACCATTTTTTTCCGACAACATTTAAGGTCATGTTTTAGACAATAAGGTTAGAAATATTATTACCAAATTTCATCAGGATAGGTCGATTGGGTTTTTAGCTATACGAAACGCCAGTTTTGAAAATGTAGTTTAGGAGACCGTATCATACCTCCGCCATTTATGAAGATTCATTTTTTAAACCACGTAACAGCCAAAAGTAGCAGTTAAAGATAGCCTATGTCTCAAAAAAGAAGAAGAAATCTTTTCTTTAAAAAAAATGGATATCAGCAGTTTTTTCCTCCCCTAAAGGTATCTCCCCCCTTGATGGATCATTCTCTTGAGACACCCGTGCTGAAATTGTCATAGAGCTCCAATTGGATTCCCATACTTGTCCTTATTTCTCGATAGGGATCCAATGGGTCATCGCATTGGATCGCTATACTGAAACATCACCCTCGTTCTTCGGATTCTCATTGAGATTCCCCATTGGAATCCAATGCATGAATCCAATTTGTATCCTAAAGGATTTCCACTTAATAGAACAGAATCCAATACGAATCTTGTTGGGTCCCATCGCATTCTGTACGTTGATTTTTCTAAACCAAATATTGGTGGATCTTAAAAAAATACAAATCTTATCTTAAGAAAGTATGAATCTTATGGTAAAAAAGGAGAAATCTTGTTTCAAAAAAGTACAAATCTTATCTTAATAAAGTACAAATTTTATTGGAAAAAAGTACAAATATTATGCTAATCGGCAAATAGCGCGGAATTCACTTGGATTCCAATGTGGACTCTCTACCTGCGGCGTCCCTATCAAATAGGGATGTGGCAGAATCCGGGGACTCCTCAATAAATTTATGCACGAGCAGCGTTCTCATTGCAACGGAATATGCAACGCGGACAAGATAGACGGACTTGTTTCTACTCCGGGTATTTTAAGGCAAACAATTGTTAAACCAAATTTACTGGATGCCATCAAATGTGAACTTTTCGCTAGAAATGATTCTTTAGTACATACGCTGGCAATTATTCTTTTTGCGTGAACTATAAAGAATTTTGTTAGCCATTGAGTTTGAACCCAAACAAACCCAAAACTGATTTACATATTTCGTTCTGCGTCATTAAAAATTGTATTATGGTAATTTAAAAATTTCATCGATTGCGCGTAAATAATATTTTATATTTCTTTCGAAAAACGAACGAGTAAAAACATAATCAGCCATCGGAAACGAGGTTATTCGGACTTCGGATAGAAAATCATACTGTAATTACTTAATTGTAATTAATTACTTGTGAGTACTTGATAAATCTCATTTATTAAGCTGATTGGAATATATTTTATAAATAATACTATACATTTTTAGTGAATTACAAAAAATTGCAAACATGACAAAATATAATTATGAAATTACCTATCAATAAGCAAATAAATATTATGCTATTGGAGCCTTAAAGGGTTGTATACAGTTAAACAATTCGAAAAATCGATTTTTTTTTCGTAATGTACATATATTTAAGGGGTTACCCCCACTTGCGATTTTGAAAAAATCGATTTTTTTATTGCATTTTTTTGAAGTATAAGTATCTGAGAATATGTCCTGAAAATTCCAAGTCGATCAGAACAAAATTGACTGAGATATGAGCGTTGAAAGAGAAGAATCCGTTGTGTAAACGACCGGAAATTGAAACTTTAAACGCGTTTTTCTCAAAATGGCATTTCTGAAGTCGGTGACCAAGATTACTCGAACACTAATAAACTGATCTTCTTGAAATTTTGCAGGCTTATTTAATACATAAAAATGTAGTCTTTATTCGTTCGATTTTTTTTCGTTAAAATCGAACCATTAACTTTGACTGTCCGCCATTTTGTGAAAAATGAATATTTTTTAAAATCCTTCGATTAAAGACTAGTTTATACTTATATTTGACTAAATCCATCCGCATTTTTTTTTAGATGCTCCACTTCGCCGCAATGTTGGTCACCGCAAACCGTGTATATGAAAACATTATTTCATTGACGGCCATTTGCCACTAAACAAAGTAATATTTTTCAATAAAAAAATTACTGAAATTTCTTCAAGATGGTATATTGATCGATTTAAAAAGTTTTGTCGTTTTCTTTAAAAAAATTCATGAAAAAGGCCTTTTTTGCGCTACAAGTGGGGGTAACGCCTTAAGTACACACACAGAACATTTCTTGTCAATCCGGCAAATAGTCTCGAAGTCACACGCACATTTGTAATTACGTGTCAGAGCGTTCGAAACTGCTTTTGAAACTTTAAACGCGTTTTTCTGAAAACTTTGTTTTTAAAGTCAGTGAGCAAGATTTCTCGGAAACAGCTGAACCGATCAGTCTCAAATTTTAATACAATCTTTGGAAGTATATTTTTTAGTAATTAATCGACAGTTTTTTCTCATCGACATTTTTTTTTATAAACAATTTAAGGCCTACATTTTTGTCAAAAATCGATTTTTTTAGAAGCCGCCGATTTGTTAAAAATTAACATTTTGTTTATTCCTTCGAACAATTACAAGATAATCCATTATATTAACGAAATATTTTGGGTTTTTTCATTTTAGATGATCCAGTCCAGAGATATCGTGCTCACCGCAAGACGCCTTTTTTCGAGGTGCTCCCGGAGATTAGTTATAGCAGCTTTAAAAATAATTATTTTTACAAAGAAGAAAATGTTAAAATACAGTTAAAAGTTACCATAATATGTGTACAAATTTTTACGTTAATAGATTTAAAGGTCGTCTCAAGAACAATTCTTGAAAAATCGATCTTTTTGGGCCTCCTGACTGTATATAACCCTTTGACTTGATTCATCCACTCAATTACACATAATGTGCAACATTTTTTGAAATTTGTTAAAAATAATGCTGGATCAAAAATATTTTGTAATTTATACCCAGCACAATTTTTGTTTTTCAATTAATAATTTTACCTTCCTACAAGAAATTTCTTTTTTTCCATAGAAAGATATTTCTATTTATAAATCAATATCTGTAATTTAAATAATGAGAGATCTTGCCCTTTGTACTGCAAAATGCATGTGTAGTATATAATTCACAAGCGCGATTTTCTCGAACCGGACAAATCGAGTGTCTCGAACTTTTAAGATATTCCGTTTTTTTTTCTTCTCCTTAATTTATCCATAATATTACAATTTATTATTTTTTTCATACGTATCAAAGTCCATCGAGTTTCTAAACGTTTCTCCGCGAATATGTTTCCGGGCGTCCGTGAGTGTCTGTCGTGGCAGGAGCAAAAAAACGGGAAGAAGATGAAGTAAACTGACGCAATATTGGAGTAGCAAATTCGAGAAGTCTTTCGTGCCTGACCGGACACGTGTCGAATCGGTAAAGATCAAGGATCACTCGTGTTTCCCAACATTAGCAGTAACGATCCTTGCAGACGGGAGAATTTCTCATGAGTCATCAGAGGACGCACGGCAGACTGAATCGCAGACTTTTGCGGGACAAGAGCGAAGCGCGAACCGTACGATATTATTTTGGCGCACTCGCACCCGACGGTGCTTGGGATTTTTTTAATGCTTTGCACAGACCTTTTACCTGGTCTCTTAGGTCGCTATGGAAATTATATATACATATATATGTGTATATATATATACATATATATATATATAAATATATATATTAGCTGTTCTCTATACTATAGGGTGTCTCAAAATGTCCTGACATTTTAGTTTATTAATAAAACGTATTATTCATTTGAAAAGTGTGAATATTTTTATTTTAAAATATAACACAATTTCGCATTAAAAAAAAGTGTCAATGTAACTGCGAGTGTCGGGTTTCTTTGACATTATTTTGATTAAAAAAAATTAATATTTTATGCACTATACATGGAATTAAATGAAAAACAACGATTTTTACAATAAAATTGTCATCTTTAATGAGGAAACATTTTACATAAAAACATCAAGTACCTAGGGTACTATTATAGGCACTTAATCAGTTTTATAATTATTATTGAGATCAAAATCAACTTGAGCAATATTACGATAAACTTTAGCAACATTATAATAAACTTGAACAACAATTTTCAACACATTTAGACCCTATTTTGGCGCTCTGTTAAAGTAGCCCCAAAAACTGTCAAAGTTACCCTTAATGTCAATTTAACCCCGTATCAAGGTGACAATGCAGCAAATAACAATTTCCATGTGATGCTCGATCGTGTGATTCTCTTGGTACTCTATGTTCGCCACAAAAAAAAATGGCGCGCAATTTAAAATGTCGGGTTATTTTGAGACACCTTTTATAAACATCGTTCCTATACCTTTAGGTTTTGTATGAAGGTGGAAGCACGCGAAGGATTTTTTCCACTCCACAACAAACAAAAACTCAACCTGACTTCATCGATTTTCAGACAGCCCACTTTCGTAAGCTGTTATAATATTTCGGACAAAGGAAGAGCTTAAGGGAGAACACCACTGTGACGGGCCGAAAAATGTAGTTTTTCCGATTTTTTTTGTCTACTAGATTATTTATTTGGGTTTTGAAAAAAAGTATGTTACTAACCATACATTGAAGTCATTTCGTGTAAATTTTTATTTAAAAAAATTGAAAATTGACCACGTTCTTGAGGTATAATAGAGCCTCTGTATAAAAAATGTGGCCCAACGGCCGAGTCGATAAGTTGACAATGATTGGTCTGAAAAAAAATGAAAAAGTTTTATAATCTATATAAATGTAGGTCTCGCTGTACGTAGCCGCCTTTTGAAGAAATCGCATAACGGCGGGGGTTAAAGAAAGTTAAATTTTGGCGAAGATTTTGATTATGTTTGGGGGCTTAAAAAATAGTAAATTTGAAAAAACGGGTACGCATGAAGACAGCTACTCCAATTACACAAATTATAATTTTTTTATTTTGAAAATCGGACAATTCTAGCTGGCGGTATGATTCCGGCCAGATCGAGAAAAGTTGTTTAGAGAAAAACGTGATTGAAACTTTTAGTACCTATACGTAAATTGTTGTGCTACCTTCTCTCACTAAATCGTCTGTAACGTGGTCAATTTCCAATATTTTAACTTGAATTTTTTTCACATATTCTTGAATATGTATACTTTGAGAAAATGCTTTAAAAAATCGATTTTTCACCCGTCACAGTGGTGGTCAATTTTAACAGGGCACACGTTTTTAGATACCAAAGTTAGTTACGTGAGTATTGAAATATGATGATCATTGAATCTCAGCCACACGAGCGTGCTCTATTTATTTCGCAGTGGTCCTCTATTTTCGTACGAAAACTATGTATCATCTTAATTCCCGAAATTTTTGGAAAATTTTGCAAACGTTCCACGTGAAACGTGACAAAAATCATGTCCCTCAGTTGGCCTCTGTTCGATGGTCGCAGGTGCTGACGCACGAACTACGGACAGTCAATGTCAGATTGAGTTATCACCGATTTATACCACATAATTGATATCCTATATTTTACATTCGGAACGATCGCGCGAATTGACTAAGGTAAACAACATAAGTAAAAAAGAAGAGAATTTTTCGTAGATGACTTTTTTTCACGATGCTAAAAAAAGTTAATCCGTTCATTGTAACGCTAATTTCTAAATTGAATTCAATAAATTCAGTAGTAAATTTCCCCCTCCCGTATTATCTTAGATTATAAATAGAAATAAAAGTTCAAAAAATATCTAATTCTGGCAACAATAAAAAACATTATTTTTTTGCACCTCCTCAAAGTATACATATTCAAGCTGTATAGTTAAAATATTCAAAAACCGATCAAGTTATAGACGATTTAGTGAGAGCAGGTATCTCTGACGATTACAGTAACGATTTACGTATGCAAAAACTTTCAATCGCGTTTTTCTCGAATCGACTTTTTCGGCCTGGCGGGAATCATAACTCTAGCTAGAATTGTCCAATTTTCAATTTAAAAACCAAGATTTCCGTAATTGCAGTATCTATCGTTGTACGTGGCGGTTTTTTTTAAATGTACTATTTTTTGTAGCCCCCAAAGATAAGTAAACATTTCGCCAAAATTACCCTTTTTCTAAACCCGCCATACTATGATTTTTTTCTTCAAAAAACGGCTACGTAGAACGAAAACAACATTTATATACATTATATCACTTTTTGATTTTTAGTTTCCAGACCAACCATTGCCAAGTTCTCGATCCGGCGGTTGAACTACATTTTTATGCAGAGGCTCTTTGTACCTAAATAAGCTTGGTAATTTTTTTTAATGACAATTTCCACGAAATCAGTTTAATGTAGGCTCAATAACATACTTTTTTTTTCAAATACCAAACAAATTATTTAGTAGAAAGAAAAAATTCGGAAGAAATGATCTTTTTCGGCCTGTCACAGTGATGTTCTCCTTCAAGACATGATTTTGGGATTATGAGAGCAAGGGAAAACTCAATTGTACCTCAATAACGATGTGAATTTTTATTTATTTTTTAATAAGAAATTACAAAAAATTAGTCCAGTGTATGCTCAATAACATACTTCTCTTCCAAGTTCCAAATAAATAATTTAGTGGACGAAGAAAAATAGACAAAAAAAACTACTTATTTCGGCCCGTCACAGTGGTGGCCGTTTTTAATTTCAAGAAACTGTCGAAAAAAATGTAATCTTACATTTGGAACCGAAACAAAATTTCAGAAAATCTTATCTTACATTTTAAACCGAAACAAAACTTCAAAAAATCTCATTCTACACTTTCAACCAAAACAAAAATTCAAAAAATATCATTTTTCCTTTTTGAACCGGAACAAAAGTTCAAAGAAAACAAAAAAAATTTCAAAAAATCTTATCCTACATTTTAAATCGAAACAAAATTTGAAAAAATCTCATCCTACATTTTGAATCGAAACAAAATTTTCAAAAATCTCATTTTACATTTTAAACCGATATTTTTTTTCGAAAAATCTCATTATTCCTTTTTAAACCGAAACAAAAGTTCAAATCATCTCAGCTTACATTTTAAACCGAAACAAAATTTCAAAAAATTTCATCTTACATTTGAAACCGAAACAAAATTTCAAAAAATCTTCTCCTACATTTTAAATCGAAAAAAAGTTTCAAAAAATCTCATCCTACATTTGAAATCGAAACAAAGTTTCAAAAAATCTCATCCTACATTTTAAATTCTAATATAGAAAGTAGTATTTTCTTCTTTTTTATACATGTTTCAATGTTCAATCTTCACAGATCACACGACCAGGTCTATCGAAGCCGTCAATGATCAAGCCCATTATACTCATAAGTTCGACCAAAGGCATTCGAATAAAGGCTTATAAAAAAAAAAGCGAGTAACAAGAATGGTAAGGGATTTTGACGCCAAAAAACAGAAGAATAAGAATATCCCTACCGGACAGTCCGCGTAATTATTCATGTCCGTTTGGAATTGTAGATAGATGCTCGAGAGATCCGCCGACGCGCGTTGACTTGACGAATGGAAAGTTATGAAGAAGGCGGGAAAATAAGCTAGAAAAAAATCGTCCATAAATCGAGACCAAAGGTGTATTGACGGAGGTTTTTGGATCGTGCATAATTCCGTGGTGGAGGCGGACATCGAATCGAGATACGAATTTTCGTCTATCGCAATCGAGTATCACCCGCGCTTTATCTCCTGAATATATACAGATTGTCTTGGGAATAAAAAGGGCGTTGAAGACAACATTTAGCCTACGAATGGTTGCATGCGCCACGGCTTTTTTCTATGCGGTCAATCCATACAGGCATCAATCCATTTGTCGTAAACGTCGCCTCACGCCGTCTCCAAACAAAAATGACTATGTTTCCGAGCACGAGGTCTTCAAGTTCAGACACGAGTCTCAATAAATATCGAAAATCGATGCTCGTACATGGTGAATTTGAATTTCGAATGAGTTTTTGGGGCACCCACACGTTGCGCAATACGAATAGTTCGAAACGTCGAGCCACCCACGTAGACTGCAGTCATCGCGAGTTCTCGCATGCCGGAGTGAAGAGACTTCGAGATGTCTTTGACCATGGGACATTTGGAATGTAGAAGCTTGCCGATCCATCCTCCTGTATTCAGATTCGCGATCTTCCGGATTCTCGGAATAATTCAATTTTTTCTCATTCTCCTTTTCGAAATTGTCGTCCGCTCAGAACCGATGAGGATGAATATAAGTACGCCAATTAACGAGACTTATTCGTCAGACGTCAAATTTCCGAGAAACTGAAGTGAAAGAAGCGCTGAAAAAATTGTACAGGTGGTCTCAAAACCTGACATTTGTATTTATCAAAGCCTTGTATACGCGAAAAATTTCAAAAATTTTCATTTTTTAATTATTTTTGATTCCATTAACCTGAACGGTTAGGAATATTTTAAGCTTTACAGAATTGAATAATTCCAAAAATAAGGTAAGATTGCATTTATAATAGATACCGCGCGGCGCGCCCGACCGACAACTTCGAAGCCGTCTTTCCACGGTTCACTATTTGAACCTTGTGAAAGTTCTAACTCTTGAACGAAAGTTCAGATCGTTTTAAAATTCTTACAACATATTCTTAGTATCATCATCTATCGTGTGAAGCACAGAGACAAAAATTTATTTAACAAAAAAAATATTAAGTTTCGTATTTTTATTATAATAATTTAAAAAAATAATATTGTTGGTTCACACTGAAGATACATTCATTATGCAATTATAAATATGTTCATTTTTTTCAGACACCCACATCGATGCCGAGAATTTTTACCATCAACGCGCGCGCAAATATTGCTTTATTATGTTATATCTCCGCCATTTGTTAATATTTCTGATTTTTTTACATATACTTAACCATGTGCATAAATGACGTGTAAAAAAATGTTGTCAATATATGCGTAATTTTTTTTACCGCGTCTAGAAAAGTACCTTCGAAAATCGGCGATATCGCGTATATAAGGCCTTAATGAAACGTATTATTTATTTGAAAAGTACGAATATTTTTATTTCAATATAAGGTAGAAACATGGAGGTTATGTGTGGAACACAATATCCGATAAATGGCGGCCTCGTCTCTGTTTGCAAACGAAAATTTCAATAACATTTTGGCATGATTGGGGACTAATTTCATTAATGGTCGTCCAATTGCTTCCTTGAACTCCGGAATGATCTGTGGATCATTGGCATACACTTTTCCGTTAAGAAAACCCCAATGAGAGAAGTCCAATGGCGTCAAATCGCACGATCTTGGTGGCCGATTCACATCGCCGCGGCGGGAGACAACACGACAATGAAACTTCGTTTGCCATAAGTATGCCGTAACGTAAAATGTGTTTACTTTGAACAGGTTTTGGATGTTTTATGTAGGTAACTTTTTTTGAACATCCTAAATTCCAACTTTTTTGCTCCAATGGGGTCGTCCATTAATCACGTGAGATTTTTTAGGCCATTTTTGAGCCCCCCTCCCCCATGGTGATACGTGGTGAGGTTCTAGGCTACCCCCCCCCCCCCCCCCCCGCCTCCAACATCACGTGTATTTTTTTGTTCGGAAATGTCAGACACAAGCAATAGAGAGTATAGCATTTTATTGTGAAAAACGAAATAATATATATTGTTAGTATATTTAGATGGCATTGTCCGCACAGTTACAAAAAAATACACGTTACATGTCACAACATCCTTCGCCCTTCCCCCAGCGTGATCAATTGTGATGTTATCCACCCCCCCCCCCCCTATTTGAGCCTCACGTGATCAATGAATGCCCCCAATAGAACAATGTGTCCTTTGGTTATGAAATGTATAAGAAAGTCAAGCCTCCAACACCCCACAAAAAACGTGACAAAGTAACTTCGAGTGTGGGGTTTCTTTCACAAGTCATTGAAATGTAACTTATGGCAAAGATTAAGGGTTACTTTGACATCATTTTGACACAAAAAAATTAATATTTTATGCATTATAGATGGAATTAAATGAAAAACAACCACTTTTACAATCAAATTGTCATCTTTGTTAAGAAAACATTTTACATAAAAGTATCAAGTACCTAGGGTACTATAATAGGCACTTAATCAGTCTTATTATTGTCATTAAGATCAAAATCAACTTGAGCAACATTGCAATCAACTTTAGCACATTATGATAAACTTGAATAACACATTTAAATACATTTGAATGCGCGCGCATTTAAACCGTATTTTGGCACTCTGTTAAAGTAGCCCTGCCAACTGTCAAAGCTATTATTAATGTCAATTAAATCCCGTTTCATGGTAACAATGCAGCAAGTCATAATTTTTATGCGTTGCTCGATCGTGCAATTTTCCATGACTAAACCTCAAAACCTCCTGATGACAGTCGTCAAAGATTAGTACTCTATGTTCGCCACAATTTTCTTTTGTAAACAAGCTTTTAGTCAATGTACTAAAAAGTAGAAAATCATTTTTTTTGCCAAATCGCCTACATGTGTCTATAAATAAAAGTTTGGGCCTCTCAACTTTTTAAATGTTTAATGAATTTAATCAACCCAGTTTCATCAACCGTATTTAATTTGGCACAATAGTAATTAGCGAAATTATTATCACATGTTTATATTCAGTTTCAGGATCTTTATTTAAGAAATCTAAGGTTGTTTTCCAGTAAATTAAATACAGTTGATATGTTAACGGATTTATGTTAATTGAAGATTATATATCTACATTTTGAGCACCCCAAGTTTTTATTTGTAGTCACATATGGGCAACTTGGTGAAAAAAATATTTTTTACTATTCAGTGGATTGAATAAAAGCTTCTTTTAAAATGTTTTTTTTTTACATTTAAATTGTTTTCTCCTTTTTACTCTTCAATTGATTGTAGCTCTAAGTAGGCGAGAAGTGGGTGAAATATCGATTTTCCGTTTTGCATCTGACAAGAAAGTCACCTCACACCAAGTAAAGTTAAATAAAAGCTTGTAAAAGTGGCGCGCAATTTAAAAAGTCAAGTCATTTTGAGACATCCTTTACCTGTAGTTTTTTTTAAATTTTCTTCGATCAATATGGAATATCTTCGGAAACTTTCGATAAATGAAATAGCGCGTTGAGAATTATTTTCCGCGGGAAGTTTTGCGGAACTGTGCAGGAAGTTTACCAAAGCATTTCCACGCGTTAACGTTTCAATTTCTTCTCTGACGCGAGCCCTACACTGAGAGAAGAAAAACAATTGAATCAAAAAATATATTGGTTGATACAAATAAATGTGCTGTTGCGGAGTGCCACCGAAGTATGAGATTGTTTCAATACTATAAAATATTGGAAAATGTGATTGATTTAAATAACATATTATTTTATTTGAAAAAGCTCCTCTGTTCTCTGAATATCGACATTATCCTTCAAATAAAATCATATTCTATTGAAATCATTGCATTTACAATCCGTAGATGTATTGGATAAAATAATTAAGCTGTTGCTACAAACATTTTTTATTTCGTACAAAAATATAATCAATAGAATTAATTGTTTCTTTACTACATCGAAACGAATATGCCATGGGATGTAAGTTTTTCAATTTGTTATGAATCTCAAATCAAAAGTGAGCATCAGAATGATCATCCACGATAATAGTGGAGAGAATATCAGATATCGAATGGAATATCCATGGAGAGAAAATCAGATATTCAACTGATTAGAACAGATGATACATTTTGATCTTAGCCACAGGACAAGAAGCGATACTCTTTAAAGTTTCTCCAGCGTTTACGTACATATTCGGTTCGCGCTACGCTAACGAGAAACGAGCGCGCGTGCGGCCTCTAGCGGTTTCTCCGAGAACTACGGGTTTCCTCACACCTATAATTTCGGTGGCGCTCGGTCATGATTTGGTTGAATTTTTTCAACCAAATGTGCAAGAAACAAATTTTACTTTCGCATAATTTTTCAACCAATTCAGACATTTGCTTAATATTTTTCAATCAAAATAAAATATTAATATTTTAATGAATAATGTACTTAAAATCAATATCGGATATGGTGAAAACAATAAAATAACATATTTACTCAATAGAAATTTTATTTGAATCAAACGAGCGAAATTCAATATTTCTTGTGTACTCGAATCAACAATATTCATGTTATGGATTGAAACACTTTTTTACTTCGTTGCAGAAATTGCATTCAAAACTATATAATTTGTTCGCGATAATTTTTTAGATAGTTTCAATAATATATTGTTCTCGGCTAACAATATATCTTTTGAATGAAAAAAAAGTTTCAATTTTATCATGTCATTGAAGTCAATAGCGTTTTATTTGAACTAATAAATCTGATTATTTACACTAACAATTTTACAATTGAATCATCGAAATTTCATTCAATAACACCAATTATATTGGGTCAATGATTTTTTCTCTCAGTGCATTTCGTCATTCCAATGAATGACGTGGAGGCTTCAAAAGTGTTCACAACCGCAGAGAAACGGACGGTAAAAGTGGAAGGTGAGGAAAGGTGTAAAAGTCGTACACGTTATACGATCACATCGCCTCTGTGATAAATCCCTAACACGCGATACGGCTACGGGTCTCGGGAGGACGTCTCGGGTTATCACCGCATCATACTATTTGGGTCCTGTTGTGATTCGCCACTCTGTGCTTCCCTTACGCGTGCTCCTCTGTTCCTTTTTTGCCCCTTAGTCATCGCCATTGAGATGACTAAATATTAGGGGTTCGGCATAATTAACGGAACCTTTCTTCTTTTTTTCTGGCTGCTCTTCCGAACGAGTTGGAATGCCCAAGTCGTCTTTTATCGTCGTGATTTTTATCAGTGTGCGCGAAAAAGTATTGTCATCGCGACTAATGTGCTCGAAGAGTATCTAGGAAAAATAATTGTGGGTGACCATTGTTTTTGGAAGATTATTCCCATAGTCTGTGAAGGAAATGATAATATTTATAACCAGTCGCATAATTTGTTTTAAAATATCTCTTTCTCCCTTTCTCTCTCTATAATCGAATTAGCAGAAGTATATAGGCCGAGTGTTGGGATGAAAGTGCTTTATGGGTTTCCATTAGGCGACGCTGTGATCTTATTTCCAGGTACACCTCAAATGTACACAAACTCGATCTCATCACACAAAAATTTCCAAAACGGGAACGACGCAGTGTGCAACTATTTATCATTTGTTGTGAATACCGAAAAAAAATGAAATATACCAAAATGTTTTACCACTGTGGCGGGTAATAAAAATCCATATTTTCATGCTTTTTCACAAAATATACATATTTAAGAATATGTGAAAAAAATTATGAGCTAATATATGGAAAATTGACCAAGTTACAGCGGATTTAGTGAGAACAGGTATCGCAACAATTTACGTGTACAAAAACTGTCAATCGCGTTTTTCTCAAAACTTTTCTCGACCTCGCCCAAATCACAACTCTAGCTATATTTGTGGGATTTTCAATTTAAAGAATAAACCAAATTTCCGTGATTGCAGTAGCTTGCACGTGGCTTTTCTCCTATTTAGTATTTTTTAAGCCCCCAAATATAAGGATAAAGTTCGCCAAAATTACACTTATCTTTAACACCTGCCATTTTGTGAATGTTTTATGTATTTAGTTTTCTAGTTATTATGTTATTTTTCTAGACCAACCAGTATCATAGTTAAATTTCAGATCCGGCCATTGAACCACATTTTTCACAGAGGCTACCTATAACTCAATAACATTGATAGTTTTTTATTTTTTTAAATAAATACTTACATGAATTAAGTTCAATGTATGCTTAATAACGTATCTTTTTTCCAAATCCCAAATAAATAATCTAGTAGACAAAAAAATCGGAAGAAACTACTCTTTTTCGACCTGCCACTGTAGTTTCTTTCCTCAAGACGTACATGATTTTGAGATTACGAGACCAAAGAAAAACTACGTGGTGAATATATATATATATATATATATATATATATATATATATATACGAGGATGGGGTGAAAAGTTTCCGGCCTGACCAAGAAAAACGATGTTTAAAAATTTTTTTTGCTTTATTTTTCAACATATTCTCCATCAACACTCATACATTTCTCATAACGGTGTTCTAATTTAGTTATACCAGTTTTAAACGTAGATTCGTCAAGCTCCTCAAAATACTGATTTACAGCTTCGATAACTTCTTCGTTGCTCTTAAATCTTTTTCCGCCAAGCCATTTTTTGAGATTAGGAAACAGGCAATAGTCGCTGGGGGCTAAGTCTGGAGAGTACTTAGCCCCCAATTCCGCATTCCCACCGATACCGCATCAATTAAATTGATGCGGTATCAATTTAAACTTCAATTCGTGGATTTTGGACATGGCAACAATCGACGAATGCGCTGGTGCATTATCGTGATGAAACAAAACTTTTTTTCTTCGCCAAATGAGGTCGTTTAATTTGCAGCTTGTGCTTCAAACGTTGCAATAACTCTGCGTAGTATTGACCAGTGATAGTCTTACCCTTTTCAAGGTAATCAATGTATATAATTCCTCTCGCATCCCAAAAAACAGTAGCCATAACCTTGTTTGCCGATAAAATTGTTTTTGTCTTCTTTGGGGTTGGTTCCCCTTTTCCAACCCACTGTTTTGACTGTTCTTTATTTTCAGGAGTGTAGTGGTGGACCCATGTCCCATCAACAGTTATGAATTGACGCAAAAATTTGTTTGGATTACGCCTATACAGCGCCAAATTGTCGGTAGAAATGGTTTTTCGAAGCAGTTTTTGGTCGAGCGTTAGCAAACGCGGCACCCACCTTCCACACAGCTTTTCCATGTTCAAATGGTTGTGCAAAATATTTCGCACACGTTCAGCTGACATCCTACAGGTCTCAGCTATCTCATGCACTTTCAACCTACGGTCTTCCAACACTATTTTATGGATTTTTTCAATCATCTCTGAAGTTGTGACTTCAACGGGCCGTCCTGAGCGAGGCTCGTCAGAGGTGCTCACACGACCCATTTTAAATTCAGAAACCAACTGCTTAATAGTTGAATATGATGGGGAGGAGTCTCCTAGTGCTGAATCCATTTCTTCTTTTATTTGTTTGGGTGTAAAACCTTTCAAATGGAAGTATTTGATGATAACACGTTTTTCCAATTTTTCCATTTTTACGAAAACAACGGAAGCGTCTCGCGCAATGTGCTCTCAAACGCAAACTAACGTAGCGATTGGGCTGAAACTGTACATACAAGCTCGGTAGGAATGGTACTGTAGGACGCCGCTCCAAAACTAGACCTAGTGGCACCATCTCTTGGTCAGGCCGGAAACTTTTCACCCCACCCTCGTATCATAAAGAAATGTTTTGGATAAAGAAACGAATGAATCAAGTGATAGGATCATAAATGTTGTCAATTGGATAGAAATTGAAGGATTCATTTCTAATAATATCAATTCTTGCTACCCAGAGAAAAAAATTACTGCTATCGATAAGACTGTTGGTAGTACAGGGTGCGCCAGAGAAACTTGCTTATTTGAAAAAATTCCCGCGCGGTGAGTTGGGCGGGTAGAGGGGCGAGAGGGGGCGCATCTGGAGGGGGAAGTTCCCAAGTTTGTTTCTCCCTCCAGTCAGTTGCCATCATGCTCTGGTCTAGAGAGCAGCGGGCCTTCGCAGTCGAGAGCTTCTTTTCTAACGGTCGCTCACTTGTTGCTACGCAACGTGCCTTCCGCGCTCGCTTTGAAATTCCTCCTCACAGACTCGTTCCTGGCCGTAATTCGATTCTGTCGTGGGTTAACTCATTTCGGGAGTGTGGAAGTGTCGCTAAACCCAGAAATGGACTTCAACGGACCATCAGAACTCCGGAAAATGTCGAAAGAGTGAGGCAGTCAGTTGTGCGTTCTCCCCGGCGTTCGGCTCGCAAACACGCAGCTGCTATGGGAATTTCTGACACCACTGTTCGACGAATTCTCCATGAAGACCTTCAATTTCATCCCTATAAATTGGCTGGTGTGCAAGAATTAACTGAACGCGATTTTGTTGCCCGTCAAAATACATGTGAAATGCTGGTTGACAACCTGCCTGAAGACGCGGTCGTTTTTTTCAGTGACGAGGCTCACTTCCACATTTCCGGCTGCGTCAACAAGCAAAACATGCGTTATTGGTGTGGTGTAAATCCACGTGAGCTTCACCAGAAGCCACTTAATTGTGAGCGAGTTACTGTCTGGTGTGCGATGTCGGTAATGGGAATAATTGGTCCTTATTTTTTTGAAGAAAACGAACGCGCAGTTACCGTGAATGGAGCTCGTTACAGGAACATGATCGAGGAATTTTTTCTTCCAAGACTCGAAGAAATGAACGTTAGGAACGTGTGGTTTCAGCAAGATGGAGCCACAGCACACACAGCACGAGACTCAATGAATTTGTTGCGACAACATTTCCCCGACCGCCTCATCTCTCTCAGAGGCGATCTCCAATGGCCGGCACGCTCTCCAGATTTGACTCCATGCGATTTCTTTTTATGGGGTTATTTGAAATCTCTGGTTTATGTCGATCGACCACGGACCATAGCACACCTCAAGAACAACATTCGTGACGCCATTGCCAACATACCGATTGATATGCTGCAAAGAGTGGATACGAATTTCAAAAATCGACTTCATCAGTGTATACGCAATGGGGGTCGCCATTTATCCGATGTCATTTTCAAGACTGCATGGAAAAAAAATTGGGATATTGTATTCTCAAATAAAAAAAAATTTAAAACAATAATTGAAGTACTTTTGTTTTTATTGACCTTTCAAATAAGTAAGTTTCTCTGGCGCACCCTGTATATTTACAGAAATGTTTTGGAATCACAATAAAAATTCAGGCGATGAAACGGATCGCGTTATAGCGCCCGTTATAGTGCTGCTTTTGTTTGACATCCGAGTCTAGACTTGCATTATTTCACATCGTAGCGACCCACCGAGGAACACGGTTCAATAAAATAAAATAAAATGATAACAAATCAAAAATAATTTGTAATGATTACGAATGACTCTGAGAAAACCCGTGACTCTGACGATGAAAAAATATTTTATAAATTAAATCATAAAGTAAATAATATTAAATCTGAGATGAGTAGACTTTTATTACTGATTGCAATGATAAATATTTAACTTCGATATCGCTTCCACTAGAATATGGCATACCGAGTGTTCTATTCCAGTGTGATGCCCTCATCCATTCCGCCAACAAATATTGTTCCTTTTGGTGAGTCCGCACTCGCAGATCCTGCAACCATAAAATAGCCGATCTGGAATGACGACCTAAAATTCAAATCAATAACGGGATTTCCATTTGAAAAATTACGATGGATAGATTTTGACGTTTATAATACGATCACTACACAATACGACGTTCTGGCTCCTGCTGTGATACACTGCGCTGTGTTTTGCCCACAAAAAAATTATTTATATGTAATATATCCTTCGGTCGGTGAATAGATACTGCATTGGGACCCAGTGCCAGAATTCTAGTTGTTTTGAGATTGAAGTTGAATGGACATAAAATGGGCATAAAAAATCGCCGCAACCCTAACGCCTATTGAATCAAAATCGAATTCCTCATCAAACTGCCTCATTTTTTTCATCTGGCCACATTGGGCCCGGACGAAAACAGTATCTTCGTCATTTTTTTTTAATTTTCGACTCCCGTACGTCCCGACTCCCCTACGTCCCGATGTTGGAGTATGTGGGGAATTTCGTACCATTCCGTTTAAAAATGTATATTTATTATAGGTCTGCGTCGCTTCTAGTAGCAAAGTATTCCTATATACCTAATAGCTATTCCTAATTCGCTTAATTCCTAATTCCTATTATTTTTACAGTCGCGACAGACCTTTCCTTTTTTTTTTCAAAAAAATCAATTGTGACCATACTAATGCATGTACGATTTAGATACCACTCTGAAAAAACGGGACAAAACAATCAATTTCAAAATCTGAAGCTTTTAAACATTTCTTTTTTTACAGTCGCAAAAAACGTTTCCGATTTTTTCAAAAAATCAATTCCTATCATACTAATACTAGTGCGATTTAGATACCACTCTGAAAAAAACGGGACAAAAAATTCAATTTAAAAATGTTAAGCTTCGAGACATTTCTTATTTTTACAGTCGCGAAAAACGTTTCCTGTTTTTTTTTTCAAAAATGACATTTTCAACATAGGGGCTGTCCATATTTTACGTAATCGATTTTTGCTTATTTTCGACACTTATCATTACCGTTATCCAACGACCTGGCACAATATTTACAAATGACGTAATTCAAGAACAGCTCCATTCCAATGCATGCACGATTCTGATACGACTCTAAAAAAACTGGATAAAAAAATTCAATTTCAAAATTTGAAGTGTTTAGACATTTTTTCCAGCTTCTCTGTATTTAGAGAAGCCAGAATGCGAAATCGAGAAAATTCAGAGGGTTGCATAGTCTCATTTTACTCGAAACGGCCCACACGTGTGTAACTTTTTGCTGAACGGTTCCACTTTCAAGCTCGCACATCTGACGTTTCCCGGATATATCAAGATTATGAACGACTGCAGATAAGAAAGAGAGAGCGGCGGGGGGGGGGGGGGGGTGGATTCAAGTGATACGGATGTGAAAAAATACGCTCGAAAATTCCTTGGACTTGTGTCTTTTTTCTCCTTCCGACTTCTCACCTTTCCTTCGCGTTTCCGGTTCCGCTTGCATTTTTTTCACGACATTTTTCTCGCTTGATCATATTGTATATGCGTCTTTTCATGCGCAAGATTTGTTGATATTTAAACTATCACGATAAATAATTCTAAAAAAATTAAATAATCCAGTCTCCTATAGTAATGACAATATACGTTTGCTCCAAATGGGCCACTTCGATTCTAAGCAGCTTTGTTTCGATTCAAAATCAATTGTCATTGTTAAAAATCGAAAAATAAAGCGAGCGAATCAAAGTCTCAAAATTTTGTTGCCGATTATTTTGTCGGGTAGTTTCGAACGCTCGAGAATTTCGTGTTCGAGGTTTCGTCTTGCATCGTCGTTGTCCGCCAACATTGATCAGCACAAGACTGGATCGTGTGGCTCATCTCATGTTCGTCTGCGTCGCAAAATCTTCCGTTTTCACGCTTGCCGAATGGCATCACTTCGTTAACTTTATGAATGAGAGTTGGAAAAATGAGCGTTGAAAGAAACGGAAGGGGATTGAATGATGAAATACGACCGTATGGCGAATTTTTACGAAATACGATAAGACAATGAGCCCCCAAGTCCTGTCAGCTTCCGGAGTCAGATTCATCTCGCGTCTACCTTCTTCGTTCTCTTTTTGGCGTTTCATTGTTAGAGGCGATTTACTTTCCGTAATAATCGCTGGAATAATACGTTACGAAATTCGCCACACGTCGTTGAGGTTCTTATGGAAGAGAGAGGGAGAGAGAGAGAGAGAGAGAGAGAGAGAGAGAGAGAGAGAGAACCTCAACGAGGTGATATCCTCCGGAGCCTTGTGAATTTCCAATTTATCTATTAGAATCTTCCTGTAATTTGGATGCAAAATGCCAACGTGTTGTCCATTACGCCTATATCTATCAGAGAGTTAACGGGTTAGGCCACAGTAATCAAATTAATTACACATCTGTTTCGTATGAATATCAAGCTGTTAGAAAAAAAAATATATATATATATATATATTTCGATGTACAAAATGTCCGAGTACTAATATTTTCTTTTGTTATCTTTTTTTAGGCGCTCCGCGGCGTGACTTTTAGCATCCGCAATTTTTGACCTAGAACCCCGAGTCGAAATTTTCGAGCCGCGTTCAACCAACAAAATGAAGGCGAGCAGAAATCGGCGTGAGCGGATTATTGGGTATCTAAAGGAGGGTACAATGTTTGAAAGTACCATGCGTTAGAGCCTCCGATGAACCTCCGGCATGGCAGAAAGTAGACTTTTTGACTCAAAGGAGGTCAGTGAGGTTCACAATTGAACCTACGGAACCTTAGGTCGGCCTACTTCGAGCGCTCGCGCAGAACCTACTTCCCCCCCTTTCGGCCTACTGTACACTGCTAAACAGCTAAATTAATTTATATAGAATCTATTTAAATAAAATAGGTTCTTTTCTTGTCTCACAGCCTACTACGATCATATTTCTTTCAAAGATATTTATATATATTAATAAAGATGAGATTCCAATTAATCTTTATTTGCTTACAATGTACACTGTAAAGCTAAGTGTATTATATGCATAAAATATTTCATAAATTGAAAATAAAATGAACTCCTTAATTGAGAGCTTTACCACAAGGACTTTTCATCGTAATTCGTCATTCCCTGGCCTATAGAAATGATTTTTTTCGAAGAAAATATTTGCCCTATATGCGCCTTGAACCTAGTCCTACCTACTCACAGCTACGCTCCGCTGCCCCTATGCTACCGAGTGCTTACAACATTTTGGTCGCTGATATGGCATAAGAAACCAAATGAATACCTCTAACTATTTGTTGTATCACATAAGCTATATGAATTAGTTAATATGATTGTGATAATTAGGGAGTTTCATCGAATAACATGCTATAGATTTTTCAAACAAACACACATGTACATATACATATATATATAAAATTCCTCTCTCTCTCCACCTTCTCTGCCCCTCGCCTTTTTTATATGAGTGTTACAATAAAGATGGACCATTAGTTCAATCAAATAGAAAAATGGTTAACTCTAAGAAAATTCGATTTAAGGTAAATTTAAAAAAAATAACTAGATCCATTCAGTGAACTTAACTAAATTGTTTTCTTGAACAGATAAAGATGTTGAACTGATGAAACCGAATCACATATTTATGAGGATCAAATAAAATATGTAGTTATTGGACGATATTAAATAGATTCATTTTCTATAAATAAACATTTTTGAAATCAATAATTTTAATAATGGAATGCAATAGGAAAAATTTGGTTCTTTGATTATTTAGCGGAAAAAAATAAAAATATGCTTCATACATACACGTGGAAATATTTTTAAAATTTTCGCCGTGCTAAAAATGAAAGCAAAGAAAAATCAAACATTTTATTTAAAATCGACGGTAATCGGCCGTCGCCATTTATCAACTCATTATTGAATAAACAAAAAAAAAACAAAACGAACAAAAACAAAAAGAAAAAATCGAATGAGGTGGAATTCTAAAACGACAATTTCACTCCTTTAAAACATGAAATAGACTATAATTAACACCCTAACGTTCCATATAGATATCAACATTATATGTTATTTAGATCTACACTGCCAGCCAAAAGTTTTCGGACACTCCACATAATCGCAAAACTTTTGAGCGCAGGATAATTGCCAAATAATGTTAGAGTAATATAATTCATTTCATTTATTATTTCACGAACATACTATAAAGATCTATATAATTAAGTAATTATACAGAGCTTTATAGTATCTTCGTAAAATAATTATTATTCTACCATAAGTTTGCAATGATCCAAAGTGATATTAAGTTTTGCAGTTATCGGAAGCGTCTGAATACTTTTGACTGGTAGTGTATATTCGAATATATTAATGCAACCACATATTTCGAGTATTATATATATATATATATATAGTATTATATAATATATACCGTCGCTTAAAAGTTTGGATACACAAGTCGAAATTTCTTGCTGCACGAAAAGTTACATAGCTTCGTAAAAAAAAGATAACCAAATTTACCGAACGGCGTTTTGACGGGAATAAATTCAGCTTTATATTGATTTTCTGAAATATTTTTTTATAATTTTCTTTTCGACCCGGTACGCACTTTTATACGTGACTGATTTTCGGCTTTTTTTCGACCATCGAGATTTGGGCTCATGACTTATGCAAAAAAAATTTGTTACGTTTATCCATGATAAACTTGAACGGGGTAGCAAGAACTCCATTTGCGTTTTTATAGAGTTTTGTACGATTTTCTTCGCAATGTTATTTCATTTTTTGCTAAAAAAAGACTAATTCTAGATAATGCAATGTAACTCAAGAACTAGAGGGTTTGAGAAGAAATGTCAAGGAAGAAAAACGTCGCGTAAGCTTATACTGGATAGACTGGCATTTTTTAAGAATTTTCCTGTGAGATCTTTTCTGACAGGAAAACGCCCATTAATCCGATAGAATTGGAGTAAGACTGTATATACAAGCATTCTTTTATGAATTGCCTATAAAATAATAATAAATCGATATTGAGAAAATTCGATTGTTTTCGCATATTAATATTGCACTAATAATTTGATTAGGGGACGATGTATTTTTATTAATTTCGTATTATTTTCGTCATCGAACGGGTTACCGATCAGGCCACAATGGAATGATGATGGAGGAGATATCGAATTTGGGCCGAAAGCAGGTTAGGTGGAGTCGAGGCAACAGTTTGAGATTGAAAGCAGGTTAAGGAGGCCTGTGCTCTGCACGTTTCACTGAAACTGGGGTCGAGAGAAGGTTTGGGAGGTCTAGCAGAGGCTACCCTGGACCAAGAGGAGGTCTCTACATGGCACTGAACTCGACAAATGAGGTTTCATAGGTTCAACGGAGGCTGGCGGCTTATGTATTACAAAAGAAATAGGTCCTGCGAGGGTTCAGAGGAGGCTAAAAATTTCGACTCGGGACAGAAAACAAAAATTCTCGTCTATTTCCATTAGAATACTTAGAGAAGTACGTGCGGAATTTAAAAAATATTGAAATATTAAATGAAATGAATAAATATTGAAAAAATTCTTATAAAACTGCTCATTAAATGAAAAGGTTTCGATTAATCAGAAATTCCGTACGTTCTTCTCTGCGAAATGCAATTAGGAACATAACTTTGAAATTTGAAGAAAAAAAACGGTTTTACGGGAAGAAACCACCCCACGGAGAAAGGCATGTCGAAGGGTGATTTTGCAGTTTCACCCACAAGCAGTCCACCGATCTGAATGGAGCAAAAACCTAATTTCTTCCAATGTAAAATGCTGAAAAATCTATTATAGAAGCATTTAAAAAAATTTGAACTAAGGCATGAGCCGCTTCTATTTGAGGGGTGATTTCCGCCCTCAAAACCGTATTTCCGCAAATAAAAAAAAAACGTCTAATCGTTTTCAATGCTTTATCACGTATATGAGTTTTAATAAAAACGAAGGCGCAATTGATGTTCCGTTAGTATCTTTACAATTTCTTTCACAAGATGTTTTAACAAAATAGTGGCGCTAAAGCTGGATAGAGCGAGTCACCTTTGCCTGATAGGGGCCTGTGGTCGGCAAGAGGTTTCATCCAATTTTTCACCTGGAACGAAGATTCGAAGTAATTTGAGTTTTAGATAAGATTTATCTTCGGAGTAGGTACGTAGGAAAATCAATCAATATCTGCTTTTGATGGAATGGTGCATGTTTGACAAAAAAAATTGCTTTCGGTAAAACAAAGCGTCGAAAATACTTTTTTCGGAAAAAGTCTTCAACATATGAATAATTGTCCGGGTCCTTCGATTTTGAAGGTTGTTATAAGGATGAACAAAAAATTCAATGTTCAAAAAAAAAAAATTCAAAAAGTAATACAATATTGCCGGCCGCAGAATATTATTTTGTTGCAAAATCTTGCCACAAATATTATAAACATGCTTTAAGCAATGTGAAAGAAAGGCCTCTGATCGAAATTTTCATTCCATCAACTGGGTCTCCATAAAAAATCGTCGAAATTTACCCTCTTCCCCAGATCTAGAGTGGTAGTGTCCCTTACGAAAAGATTTCATAGTTTGCTTCGGGATAAGTCCTAAAAATTAGACAAATTCTTGGAGGACTTTTAATCCATATAATATTTTTTTTCGAAATGAAGAGCGAGGAAAGGAAAATCGTCCGCCAATCGGAGTAAAAATATGTCTCGTGCGGACATTTTTTGTATAATCTGACATTGCCACACGTGTCATCTGTAGTAATGTCGTATTACAAAAAATCTCTGCATGAGAAATGCTGAAAAAAAATGATGGAAGACAGCGTTTTTGATAGTATCAACGATATTATGCAGTATACATCGTAGAAAATACGATGATTGATTCCACGCATCTCATAGCAGGCAAGCGATAGCATCTAAAAAGTCGCCGTTTTACTCATTTACGCCGTAAAGATATTCCCACCATTCCAGTGTGACTGGCTTGAAGATGGCTGGTTTTAATTATTTAAAAAATAATATTCAATAAACCGTTCGATTTTTTCTGTTTATTCAAATGGCTCTTGTTGTACATGAAAATATTTTTTAATATTCCAATTTTATTTTTTATACAATTTGAATTATATAAATAATGAGCCTAAAGAAATCGCGCCTGACGGTAAAAAATCCTACTCCTCAATGAAAGAAATTACAAAAAGATTATCAATCAGTATGAAAAACTGTGGGGGCGTACGTAGAGTTTGGACTATCGGAGCTTTTTCGATTACCGGTCTTATCTCAATATCAAAAAAATTTTATATCGGAATACTGGTAGTTTGACATTTCCAGATATTTATGTGAAACCTTGATTAAAAACGTTAGGAGCTTGAAAGTGAAGATGGAAGTTGTAGAAATAATAGTGCATAGGTAAGTGAAAACACAGTATTTATTTAAAAAATCACAGCCTCTTATTGAGATGTTCATTTATTATGCATTTCTAAACATACTCTGCTATGTGCTTGAATATATTCAAACCAACATACAATAAATCGACAAAAAAAAACAGAAAATACTTTGAAAATTTCAAAAAATAGAAAGCAAGCAAGACTTTTAGAAATCGACGATGATGAGCAATCAGAAGGGATTTTGTGCGGTGCAGGAATTGCCGATTGAGTTTAGGTAAGAGTTTTTCATAGTATAAACTTCAAACGCGTTTTTCTCGAAACAACGTTTTCAAAATCTGGCTCCATTGAGTCTCTAAAACTAATAAACCGATTCTCCTGAAATTTAAACCACATATTGTAAACATGATTTGCAACATGATGACCCTCGATGGTTTAAAATTTTTTATTCTTACTCTTTTTTGTAACGAAAAACTACGAAAAAAAACTCATTTTTTTTACTTTTTTGGTTCATCATCTGCCATTTTTTTATTTTACGATAAAACTTTATATCCGAGGGTCATTTTGTAGCTGGTGTCATACTGAATCTAATGGAATTTGATTTTTTTGTTTCAGCCAAGCCGTTGCCGAGTTGTGATGGAGCTACCTAGCCCACGTATTTTTGAGGCGTTACCTTAAACTATAGTTTTTCTACTTAAAAATGAATAAAAAATGAATTAAACATTTTTGTAAATGTATTTCAAGACTTAATTTATCAAGCCCAACAACTTTTATATTCATATCTTTTATAAAATCCTCAAAAAAAATCGCGAAAATAGCCTTTTTTCGTGACTCCAAAGTGAAGCGTCCCCCTAAAAGTAGGGAGTTTCATGCAAGTCAGCGTAGTAGTAGCTACCAGAATGCAAATGAAGTGCACAGTTTGTGGCCGGCAACTCGTGGATAAATAAGTTGACAGGAAATATTTAATGTAGGTAATAATATTTTAAGGCTGTTAAACTTAATGAAAAAAACAAGTAAAAGTAACTTAAATGGAAATAATAACAATTACAGTGATATTTTAATTTTTCGAACTCTGATATCGAAATATAGGTATTCGCGTCCAATATCCGTTTTTTCAATATCGGATTTTTGGTCCGATATTTTGGTTTTTCGATATTATCGAAACCGGTATCCATGCTGTAGGCGTACGAACGATTTTTTCTCTCGATGAAAATTAACAGGATGGTGGCCATTTCAAAATTAAGTTCCAAACTGGAACTTTTTCGACACTTTTTCGTTAAAAAATATATGAAATATCAAACAAACAAAAAACGCTTCCGTACGACGTTAAATAATGGCGTGAAAAATGATGTGACAAAATTTGAGACGGATAGTTTGAAAACTCGCCGTTTAAAATATTCCACCGTTTTGAAAAACGACGTTTCGAGAAAAAGCGGACCGTCCGCGCCAGGTCTCACGCAGCTGGTCGACAGTCCATATTTTTAGATAATGCAAAAAAAAACGATATTCAACAAATTTTACACTGGAATGGTCCCTCAACAATCGGGCAGTTTTTATATTTTTCAAATCGTTTTTTTTTCATTTAGCTAACTTCTAAATAAAAAAATCTTAATATGTCTGTATAATTTAAATTCGGAAAATATAAAATTAAATGGTTTAAAAAAATTAATTAAAATGTTGAATTTTGAAAAAGTGAGCTTTTTACTGAAAAATTCGTCCGGGTCAAAATTACCCAGTGTGTCAACGTAGGGTTAATAATTATTATTTTGAATTGGAAGATAAGAGGCAAAGGAGCCACATTAGATGAGCCCAAGAATTGCGTTTATCCGAACGAAAATGATTGGTTTGACGTGGAATGCTGAATACGAATGATTCGTATCATCGTAATCTCCAACACTATATGTCGCCAGATAAAAAAAATGGCAGCACTTTATCTTACACGGTAGAACACAGGTCTCTCGCGATCAGTGAGCGATGTACGTGTGTTAGACATGGCGATATGATTGGAGCCCCGTTGAGTACCGTAGTTGACGTTAGGCCTTCGCGAGGTATCGGGCGATCGTGAGGGAAACAATCACCAATGTTCAGTGTTACTATTGCTTTTTCATTCGTCCTATTTGCTTGGTACATTTTCTTCGAGTCAGTGTGTAATAACGTGTGTTGCTCGGAGGAACGTGAAAAATTATAATTTCGTCGAGATTGTTCACGAAGTGCTAGTCTCTTTTAATTATCCATACTGTGTACTTCCTGCATCTGAAGTTTTATCAATCAAATTTTCTGCCAGGTGAAGCAACAGGGAACTGTCAATTTAACAATCACCACAATTTTTCATTATCAGCCACCATGCATTATTCGTTAACTCGTTCATTTATTAGGTCTGGCGAATAGTCCTTTCCGTTTTTAAATCAAATGACAAAAATACATCTTCGATACATTTATTATTATTTACTGGACAATATAATTGACCCAATGGCCTTTTCCAACGGAAGAGATAATTAGCGACGATGGGTATTATTTTGTTCAGCAAATATTAATAAATGCAATGAAAATGTATTATTTTTTCTCGATTCAAAAGCAGACATAACTGCCCAGTAGACCTTATATTTACGACATTGAAATCTGCATCGACGGAAAGAGACGATTTTTTTTTCTTCTACCTGCAATTTTTTTTGCCAGATCCAAGCTACAGTCATTTTTTTTAAGATCCTCATTGGAGACCTACAACCTAGCTGTTTACAAAAATATTTCGCATAACAATAAAAACGGAGAAAAAAGAAATAAAACTGATTTCCATTGCATTCCAACGATGCAAACTTCAACAGCATTTATATTTACGCATCACATTCTATAATACTGTGGGTATTTTATATATACATACATATATATATATATATATATATATATATATATATATATATATCACTTGGGTCAGTTTACAATTTTCTTTAATTACATTAAACATGTAAATTCTTCTGAGAATAAAGAAGACATTTTTTGCGGAAATTACCGGAAGACCTTTTGCGTGTAACGACTGTCGTAATACAATCGGTGACTCGATATCTGCCTGAAGCACGTAATATATCACTTCTATCTGGCCGTTTATCGTGTCCAATTATATCTGTGATTATTTCTGTTGATCAGCCGGGAGAATGCGATGATCGGATAATTGTATTAGCTTAATGGGGTACTACTACGAGGGAAGAGACAACCTACAAATCTGTCGTAAATTTGGCGAACTACTTATACGTAATTTCCTTAAGGGGCGAGTCCACTTTGGAGCCACGAAAAACGGCCATTCTCGCGATTTTTTAAAAAGATTTTATAAAAGATATGAATATAAAAGTTGTTGGGCATGATAAACAGATCTTGAAATACATTAAAAAAATGTTAATTCATTTTTATTCATTTTTAAGTACAAAAACTATAGTTTAACGTAACGCCTCCAAAATAGGTGGGCTAGATAGCTCCATAACAACTCGGCAATGGCTTGTCTGAACAAAAAAATCAAAGTCCATTAGATTCAGTATGACACCAGCTACGAATTGACCCTCGGATATAAAGTTTTATCAAAAATTAAAAAAATGGGAGATGAAAAACAAAAAAAAGTGTTAAAAACGCGTTTTCTTCGCAGTTTTTCGCAAAAAAGAGTAAAAATTCAAATTTCAAAACCATCGAGGGTCATCTTGTTGCGAATCATGTTTACAATATGTGGTTCAAATTTGAAGAGAATCGGTTTATTAGTTTTAGAGATACGATGGAGCTAGATTTTGAAAACGTTATTTCGAGAAAAACGCATTTGAAGTTTATACTGTGAAAAACTCTTACCTAAACTCAATCGGCAATTCCTGCACCGTCAAAATCCCTTCTGATTGCTCATCATCGTCGATTTCTTCAAGTCTTGCTTGTTTTCGATTTTTTGAAATTTTCAAAGCGGACTGAAAATGATTAGAGAAATGATTAGAGAAGTTCGTATGGTGTACCTAATTGCACTCACCTGATTGCACAGACACAAAAAATGTCATTAATCGTGAATCCAACAATGTTTCCTTATCTGTAATTCGCTTTTAATGCATTTTCACTTCCGGCACTCTGACTGCAAGTAATTCAATTCTTCATAGGTATACGTTATTTATTACGGGCGAGCTTCTACGACAATGTTTATTTTAGATATTTGTACGAGTTTTTCACGATAAATGAGGAATAAGAAAAGTTGCGACTGCAACGAAATTATTTATACTTTGCGACGGTGACGAAGAAATTATCGTCAATGACGATATTCTTCAAGTACAGCGACTCGAATTACTCGCAAGATCCGAATTACTAAAAAAGTGAAGAGAAAAAAGGAAGAATCGTGACGAAATATAGCGTGTACAAAAAACGTCATGGCCGGAGTTAATAACCCCGTCTTCAGTGAGGTAACGAAAAGTTGCACCGATAACCTTATATGCCGGTAATAACTTCGATATTAAAAAGAGGACTTGAACTGACCGTTTATGATTTAAGGTGGAAAAGAAAATAAGCGCGCACAGTCTGAGGATATCCCTCGATCTCTCACCGGTGATTAAGATATTATATTATTTTTCGTTAATGATATAATTGAATATCTTAAATCAATCAATTGAACATCGTAAATGATATAAATGAATAAATTCGTAATATTACTTTTCGTAAATGACCTTTTCTGATAACATTTTTTTTCTTTCGAAAAACTATTTTTTAGACTTCATACTTCGTGATAACATTTCAACATTGACATTAAAACTTTATATTATTGACATAGTTAACGCGTTCGAAGGTTTCTTGAAATTTTTTCCCTATGCAATATTCGACAAATTTTATTACAACGTGGCATTGATATTTTTTCAATTATTAATTTTCTTCACAATATTCGCAGGCGCGAGAATTGGATGATCTGGATGATAGCACGAAACATGGAGATTTTGGTAAAGACAAGGTAGTAAAATAATTTCAGATTATTTAATGAACGATCGTAGTCATCAAAAGATCGTGTCCTTATCTTTTTATTTATTAAAACTATTATCGGTGTAATATCCTTTGAGAATACCGATGGTAATCGTTAGTTGATCAATATGGCTCGCTATATAATGATTTTTTTCATACAGAAATACGGCGGGGATGACAAATCTTCCGGTTGCCTCGTGACGAAAAAATCAGCGGTCGATAATTTCTGCAAAAGAAATGAAAAATGCTTAAAGAATATGGGTGTTTTATTGCTCCATGGGCTGGTCATCGTATATCTGACCTTCGCGACACTTTATTGGTCCAAAAATAGTAAGTTGGAAGTTACCGTTTTTTTAATGTAGGTAATGGAAAATATCTTACATTTTGGCGATAATTAGTTTTTTGTAATACCACCTTTCTACATAATTCGTTAATTGCTCGATGGATAATTCCTTTATTGTCTGGAGAATTTAGAAATAATCGACGCGATGTATAGATCATTTTATAATGATAAAAAAATGTTGAGATGTCTCAGCCTTAAGGGAGGACACCACAGTGACGGGCCGAAAAAAATAGTTTTTTCCAATTTTTTTACTTTAGTAGATAATTTTTTGGGATTAAGATAAAAGTTATGTTATTAAACATAAGATTGAACTTATCTCGTGTAAATTTTCATTTAATAAAAATAAAAATTAAGAACGTTATTAAGGGATAATAGAGCTTCTGTATGGAAAATGTGGTTCAACGGCAAGATCGACCGTAACATTGGTTAGTCTGAGAAAAAAAAGAAAAAAAGTTTTATAATTAATTTAATGTGTTCTCGTTGTACGCAGCAGTTTCTTTGAAGAAAAAAAACACAAAGTGGCGGGTGCAAAGTGTACTTTGGCGAAATGTTCACTTATATTTGGGGGCTTGAAAAATGCTTAACTGAAGGAAAACAACTTTTTCAAATTAATAATTTATGTAAATATATATAAAATTATGAAAAATTAATTTTAAATTTAGTAAAAAAAAATCCGATTATATAAAAATAAAAATTTATTTTGTAATTAATAATAAGGCATTTTTTCAGAAATTCTGGTTTTTTTAAATTGAAAATCGGACAATTATAGCAAGAGTTATGATTCCGGCCAGCTCGAGAAAAGTCGTTTCGAGAAAAACCCGTAACTTGGTCAATTTTCAATATTTTTACTTGAACATTTTTGCACATATTCTTGAATATCGACACTTTACGAAAATAAAAAAAAATCGTTTTTTGCGACCCCTTACAGTGGTGTCTCGCCTTAATGAAAAAATGGAATAAAATCTTCGGATGGTTTAGAAATGATCTCTAGTGTCGAAATAATTGAGAAAATATTCCCAAAATTTCTAAATCATCTGTACAGGTTCTATGTATTTTTTAATCGCTATGGTAACGAATATCTGAGTGAATTGTCTGAGTGCACAACTTTCTTTTTCTAGCGAAGAACTGCCAATTCGAATGGTGTGACGGTTACGGAATGCTCATAATTATTTTGGTCATCGTTTACTTCTGTCTATTGTATCACTGCATTGTCAAAAAGTACTTGGGAGAAAGCATACAGCGTGGTTTCAGTCCACTTTGCTCGTGTCTCAATAGAATTCAAAGTTACAAGTTAGTAAAACCGACGACTGGGGTGATTTTTTCAGTTCAACGTTTTCTACAGTACCTCAATTCCATGTGTTTTTTTTGTTTGTTAAGATACGGTCCTTCTTTGTTCAAAGGCGCGTTTTACGCATCAGTGATTATCGCTATCGTGGTATTTCTTATCTTTGACACTGTCGGTTCGAGGGATCGATTGATTAGTTTCGTCGGTGTCATTGTACTCATGATTTTTGGTTGGGTATTTTCCAAAAATCGTTCAAGGGTTCGTACCAATTTTTTTTTTCAACCGAAAGAGAGTTCCAAAACTAGCTTTGGTTAATTTACGCTCAAAGTTTGGTTGTTTGGGTTTATTTCGCCAGGGTTGCAAATTTCAGGTCAGCTTGCGTAGCCATGAACACATAAATGATCGAGTTCTTGTGATTTTTTAAACGCATTGCTATTTGCTTTTTTTTATTTTGGAAAAAGTAACAGCATACGTGCTCTCGGTATCAAGAAATCGGAAAAACAAATTAAAAATATCCCAGAACCAGAAAATGACTAACGATTAATGTTTATAATTAATTTTTCGAAATGAGTCAATTATTTCGAGGAGCAAAAAAGACGACAGCATTATATCGCAACTTGTTTTGAATAATTTCTCATCTATGACTGCATCTTTTAATTACTATACAGACCACAAACCAAACGAAAAGGTGACAGATATAAAAAAATTAATTACGTTAATTTTTATCGTTAAAATTCTTTTTTCAAAATTGTATGATCACCCCTCAATTTTATTGCCACGATTGAAGATAAACTGGAGGCCGGTTATCTGGGGACTCATTCTTCAATTTTTCTTCGGACTGATAACGATCAGATGGAGCGTCGGTCGTGCAGTTTTCCAATGCATCGCGATCAAAATTGCTGCGTTTTTCGATTACGCGAAGGACGGCGCAAGTTTCGTTTTCTCGGAGGACATCGTCGGCAATAACGTTTTTGCATTCAGCGTAAATACGAAAATAAAAATTGTAACCCTCGAAAGCCCCAATGAAAATTCAT